>OV702300.1:2571848-3213394 GCA_916181665.1 Avena sativa
GGGGTTCCAAGGCGATTTACATTTTGGAAGTTATGACCAAAAACTCATCGTTTTTTTCGTTTTATGGCCATTTTCATGAGTGATTGCCCACATTTTAGGAATTCTAGGGCGATTTACAATGGTTGTAAGACATGATACATGTTTGAGGACATGACCAATCACATGCCATTTTCGTGTGTTATGGCTATTTTCATGAGCTATTGCCGACGGTTTTGGGGTTCCAAGGCGATTTACAAGTTTGAGAGTAATGACCAAAAACTCGTCATTTTCGTGTGTTATGGCTGGCTTCATGAGCTATTGCCCACAGTTTTGGAGTTCCGAAGCGATTTACAAGTTTGCGAGTTATGCCCAAAAACTCATCATTTTGCGTATTATGGCCGTTTTCATGAGATATTTCCCACCGTTTTGGGTTTCCAGGGGAATTCGCATGACCCTAAGACCCGATACATGTTTGAGAGTAATGACCAAACATTTGTTGTTCTCGCATTTTATGCCTGTTTTCACGAGCTATTGACCATACTTTTGGGTTCCAAGGCAATTTATATGTTTGAGAGTTATGACCAAAAACTCGATGCTTTCGCGTTTTATGGCCGTTTTCATGAGCTATTTCCCATGGTTTTGGGGTTCCAAGGTGATTTACATATTTGAGAGTTATGACAAAAAACTCATCGTTTTCATGTTTTGTGGCCGTTTTCATGAGCTATTGCCCAAAGTTTTGGGGTTCTAGGGAGATTTACAATGACCGTAAGACCCGATACATGTTGAGGACATGACAAAAAAACTCGTCATTTTCGTGTTGTATGGACGTTTTGATGTGTTATTGCCCATAATTTGGGGTTCCAAAGCGATTTGAAATGACTGTAAAACCCGATAAATGTTTGAGGGCATGAACAAAAACTCATCGTTTTCGTGCTTCATGGCCGTTTTCATGAGTTATTTCAGATAATTTTGGGGTTCCAAAGCAATTTAAAATGATCACAAGACCTGATACATGTTTAAGGGCATGGACGAAAACTCGTCATTTTCGTGTTTTATGGCCGTTTTCATGAGCTATTGCCCACAGTTTTGGGGTTCCGGTGGGATTCCCATGGCCCATAAGAACAGTTACATATTTGAGAGTTGTGACCAAAAACTCGTTGTTTTCGCATTTTATGACCGTTTTCATGAGGTATTGCCCACATTTTTTGGCTTCCAGGGCGAATTACATTTTTTAGAGTTATGAACAAATACTCGTCGTTTTTGCGTTTTATGGCCCTTTTCATGAGTGATTTCCCACAGTTTAAGGGTTCTAGGGCGATTTACAATGGCTGTAAGACTCGAAACATGTTTGATGACATGACCAATATAACGTCATTTTCGTTTTTTATGGCTATTTTCTTGAGCTATTTATTACCACAGTTTTGGGGTGCCAAGGCGATTTACAGGTTTGAGAGTTATGACCAAAAACTCGTCATTTTTGTGTATTATGGCCATTTTCATGACCTATTGCCCATATTTTTGGGGTTCCATGGCAATATAAAATGACCGTAAGACCCGATACATGTTTGAGGACATGACCAAAAACTCGTCATTTTCGCGTTTTTTGGCCGTTTCCATGAGCCATTGCCCAAATTTTTGGGTTCCAAGGCGATTTACATTTTTGAGAGTTATGACCAAAACTCGTCGTTTTTGCGTTTTATGACCGTTTTCATGAGTGATTTCCCATAGTTTAGGAATTCTAGGGCGATTTACAATGGCTGTAAGACATGATACATGTTTGAGGACATGACCAATAACACGTCATTTTCGTGTTTTATGGTTGTTTTCACGAGCTATTGCCCATAGTTTTGGGGTTCCAAGGCGATTTACAAGTTTGAGAGTTTGACCAAGAACTCGTCATTTTCGTGTGTTATGGCTGTTTTGATGAGCTATTGCCCACAGTTTTGGAGTTCCAAGGCGATTACAAGTTTGAGAGTTATGACCAAAAACTCGTCATTTTGCGCATTATGGCCGTTTTCATGAGCTATTTCCCACCGTTTTGGGTTTCCAGGGGGATTCGCATGACCCGTAAGACCGGATACATGTTTGAGAGTAATGACCAAAAATTCATTGTTCTCGCATTTTATGCCTGTTTTCACGAGCTCTTGTCCATACTTTTGGGGTTCCAAGGCGATTTACATGTTTGAGAGTTATGACCAAAAACTCGTTGTTTTCGCGTTTTATGGCCATTTTTATGAGCTATTGCCCAAAGTTTTGGGGTTCCAGGGCGATTTACAATGACCTTAAGAACCGATACATATTTGAGGACATGACAGAAAACTCGTCATTTTCATGTTTTATGGTTGTTTTCATGAGTTATTGCCCATAGTTTTGGCGTTCCAAAGCAATTTAAAATGACCATCAGACTCGATAAATGTTTGAGGTCATGGCCAAAAACATCTCATCTTCGTGTTTTATGGCCGTTTTCATGAGCTATTACCCACAGTTTTGGGGTTCCAAGGCGATTTACATTTTTGGAAGTTATGACCAAAAACTCATCGTTTTTTCGTTTTATGGCCATTTTCATGAGTGATTGCCCACATTTTAGGAATTCTAGGGCGATTTACAATGGTTGTAAGACATGATACATGTTTGAGGACATGACCAATCACATGCCATTTTCGTGTGTTATGGCTATTTTCATGAGCTATTGCCGACGGTTTTGGAGTTCCAAGCAATTTACAAGTTTGAGAGTAATGACCAAAATCTCGTCATTTTCGTGTGTTATGGCTGGCTTCATGAGCTATTGCCCACAGTTTTGGAGTTCCAAAGCGATTTACAAGTTTGCGAGTTATGCCCAAAAACTCATCATTTTGCGTATTATGGCCGTTTTCATGAGATATTTCCCACCGTTTTGGGTTTCCAGAAGAATTCGCATGACCCTAAGACCCTATACATGTTTGAGAGTAATGACCAAACATTTGTTGTTCTCGCATTTTATGCCTGTTTTCACGAGCTATTGACCATACTTTTGGGGTTCCAAGGCAATTTACATGTTTGAGAGTTATGACCAAAAAGTCGATGCTTTCGCGTTTTATGGCCGTTTTCATGAGCTATTGCCCATGGTTTTGGGGTTCCAAGGTGATTTACATATTTGAGAGTTATGACAAAAAACTCATCGTTTTCATGTTTTGTGGCCGTTTTCATGAGCTATTGCCCAAAGTTTTGGGGTTCTAGGGAGATTTACAATGACCGTAAGACCCGATACATGTTTGAGGACATGACAAAAAAACTCGTCATTTTCGTGTTGTATGGACGTTTTGATGTGTTATTGCCCATAATTTGGGGGTTCCAAAGCGATTTGAAATGACTGTAAAACCCGATAAATGTTTGAGGGCATGAACAAAAACTCATCGTTTTCGTGCTTCATGGCCGTTTTCATGAGTTATTTCAGATAATTTTGGGGTTCCAAAGCAATTTAAAATGATCACAAGACCTGATACATGTTTAAGGGCATGGACGAAAACTCGTCATTTTCGTGTTTTATGGCCGTTTTCATGAGCTATTGCCCACAGTTTTGGGGTTCCGGTGGGATTCCCATGGCCCATAAGAACAGTTACATATTTGAGAGTTGTGACCAAAAACTCGTTGTTTTCGCATTTTATGACCGTTTTCATGAGGTATTGCCCACATTTTTTGGCTTCCAGGGCGAATTACATTTTTTAGAGTTATGAACAAATACTCGTCGTTTTTGCGTTTTATGGCCCTTTTCATGAGTGATTTCCCACAGTTTAAGGGTTCTAGGGCGATTTACAATGGCTGTAAGACTCGAAACATGTTTGATGACATGACCAATATAACGTCATTTTCGTTTTTTATGGCTATTTTCTTGAGCTATTTATTACCACAGTTTTGGGGTGCCAAGGCGATTTACAGGTTTGAGAGTTATGACCAAAAACTCGTCATTTTTGTGTATTATGGCCATTTTCATGACCTATTGCCCATATTTTTGGGGTTCCATGGCAATATAAAATGACCGTAAGACCCGATACATGTTTGAGGACATGACCAAAAACTCGTCATTTTCGCGTTTTTTGGCCGTTTCATGAGCCATTGCCCAAATTTTTGGGTTCCAAGGCGATTTACATTTTTGAGAGTTATGACCAAAACTCGTCGTTTTTGGGTTTTATGACCGTTTTCATGAGTGATTTCCCATAGTTTAGGAATTCTAGGGCGATTTACAATGGCTATAAGACATGATACATGTTTGAGGACATGACCAATAACACGTCATTTTCGTGTTTTATGGTTGTTTTCACGAGCTATTGCCCATAGTTTTGGGTTCCAAGGCGATTTACAAGTTTGAGAGTTTGACCAAGAACTCGTCATTTCGTGTGTTATGGCTGTTTTGATGAGCTATTGCCCACAGTTTTGGAGTTCCAAGGCGATTTACAAGTTGAGAGTTATGACCAAAAACTCGTCATTTTGCGCATTATGGCCGTTTTCATGAGCTATTTCCCACCGTTTTGGGTTTCCAGGGGGATTCGCATGACCCGTAAGACCGGATACATGTTTGAGAGTAATGACCAAAAATTCATTGTTCTCGCATTTTATGCCTGTTTTCACGAGCTCTTGTCCATACTTTTGGGGTTCCAAGGCGATTTACATGTTTGAGAGTTATGACCAAAAACTCGTGTTTTCGCGTTTTATGGCCATTTTTATGAGCTATTGCCCAAAGTTTTGGGGTTCCAGGGCGATTTACAATGACCTTAAGAACCGATACATATTTGAGGACATGACAGAAAACTCGTCATTTTCATGTTTTATGGTTGTTTTCATGAGTTATTGCCCATAGTTTTGGCGTTCCAAAGCAATTTAAAATGACCATCAGACTCGATAAATGTTTGAGGTCATGGCCAAAAACATCTCATCTTCGTGTTTTATGGCCGTTTTCATGAGCTATTACCCACAGTTTTGGGGTTCCAAGGCGATTTACATTTTTGGAAGTTATGACCAAAAACTCATCGTTTTTTCGTTTTATGGCCATTTTCATGAGTGATTGCCCACATTTTAGGAATTCTAGGGCGATTTACAATGGTTGTAAGACATGATACATGTTTGAGGACATGACCAATCACATGCCATTTTCGTGTGTTATGGCTATTTTCATGAGCTATTGCCGACGGTTTTGGAGTTCCAAGGCAATTTACAAGTTTGAGAGTAATGACCAAAATCTCGTCATTTTCGTGTGTTATGGCTGGCTTCATGAGCTATTGCCCACAGTTTTGGAGTTCCAAAGCGATTTACAAGTTTGCGAGTTATGCCCAAAAACTCATCATTTTGCGTATTATGGCCGTTTTCATGAGATATTTCCCACCGTTTTGGGTTTCCAGAAGAATTCGCATGACCCTAAGACCCTATACATGTTTGAGAGTAATGACCAAACATTTGTTGTTCTCGCATTTTATGCCTGTTTTCACGAGCTATTGACCATACTTTTGGGGTTCCAAGGCAATTTACATGTTTGAGAGTTATGACCAAAAAGTCGATGCTTTCGCGTTTTATGGCCGTTTTCATGAGCTATTGCCCATGGTTTTGGGGTTCCAAGGTGATTTACATATTTGAGAGTTATGACAAAAAACTCATCGTTTTCATGTTTTGTGGCCGTTTTCATGAGCTATTGCCCAAAGTTTTGGGGTTCTAGGGAGATTTACAATGACCGTAAGACCCGATACATGTTTGAGGACATGACAAAAAAACTCGTCATTTTCGTGTTGTATGGACGTTTTGATGTGTTATTGCCCATAATTTGGGGGTTCCAAAGCGATTTGAAATGACTGTAAAACCCGATAAATGTTTGAGGGCATGAACAAAAACTCATCGTTTTCGTGCTTCATGGCCGTTTTCATGAGTTATTTTAGATAATTTTGGGGTTCCAAAGCAATCACAAGACCTGATACATGTTTAAGGGCATGGACGAAAACTCGTCATTTTCGTGTTTTATGGCCGTTTTCATGAGCTATTGCCCACAGTTTTGGGGTTCCGGTGGGATTCCATGGCCCATAAGAACAGTTACTATTTGAGAGTTGTGACAAAAAAACTCGTTGTTTTCGCATTTTATGACCGTTTTCATGAGGTATTTCCACATTTTTTGGCTTCCAGGGCGAATTACATTTTTAGAGTTATGAACAAATACTCGTCGTTTTTGCGTTTTATGGCCCTTTTCATGAGTGATTTCCCACAGTTTAAGGGTTCTAGGGCGATTTACAATGGCTGTAAGACTCGAAACATGTTTGATGACATGACCAATATAACGTCATTTTCGTTTTTTATGGCTATTTTCTTGAGCTATTTATTACCACAGTTTTGGGGTGCCAAGGCGATTTACAGTTTGAGAGTTATGACCAAAAACTGGTCATTTTTGTGTATTATGGCCATTTTCATGACCTATTGCCCATAGTTTTGGGGTTCCATGGCAATATAAAATGACCGTAAGACCCGATACATGTTTGAGGACATGACCAAAAACTCGTCATTTTCGTGTTTTTTGGCCGTTTCCATGAGCTATTGCCCAAATTTTTGGGTCCAAGGCGATTTACATTTTTGAGAGTTATGACCAAAACTCATCGTTTAGGAATTCTAGGGCGATTTACAATGGCTGTAAGACATGATACATGTTTGAGGACATGACCAATAACACGTCATTTTCGTGTTTTTATGGTTGTTTTCACGAGCTATTGCCCATAGTTTTGGGGTTCCAAGGCGATTTACAAGTTTGAGAGTTATGACCAAAAACTCGTCATTTTCGTGTGTTATGGCTGTTTTGATGAACTATTGCCCATAGTTGTGGAGTTCCAAGGCGATTTACAAGTTTGAGAGTTATGACCAAAAACTCGTCATTTTGCGTATTATGGCCGTTTTCATGAGCTATTTCCCACCGTTTTGGGTTTCCAGGGGGATTCGCATGACCCGTAAGACCTGATACATGTTTGAGAGTAATGACCAAAATTCGTTGTTCTCGCATTTTATGCCTGTTTTCACGAGCTATTGTCCATACTTTTGGGGTTCCAAGGCGATTTACATGTTTGAGATTTATGACCAAAAACTCGTTGTTTTCGCGTTTTATGGCCATTTTCATGAGCTATTGCCCAAAGTTTTGGTTTTATAGGGCGATTTACAACGAACTTAAGAACCGATACATTTAAGGACATGGCAGAAAACTCATCATTTTCATGTTTTATGGCCGTTTTCATGAGTTAATTCCCACAGTTTTAGGTTGCAAAGCCATTTAAAATTACCATAAGACCCGATAAATGTTTGAGGCCATGGCCAAAAACTTGTCATTTTCGCATTTTTTGGCCGTTTTCATGAGCTATTGCCCACGGTTTTGGGGTTCCAAGGCGATTTACGTCTTTGAGAGTTATGACCAAAAACTATCGTTTTTGTGTTTCATGGCTGTTTTCATGAGTGATTGCCCACAGTTTAGGAATTCTAGGGCGATTTACAATGGATGTAAGACACAATACATGTTTGAGGACATGACCAATAACACGTCATTTTCGTGTGTTATGGCTGTTTTCATGAGCTATTGCCCATAGTTTAGGTGTTCCAAGGCGATTTACAAGTTTGACAGTTATGAACAAAAACTCGTCATTTGCGTATTATGGCCATTTTCATGATTTATTTCCCACCGTTCCGGGTTTCCAGGGGATTCGCATGACCGTAAGACCCGATACATGTTTGAGAGTATTGACCAAAAATTCGTTGTTCTCGCATTTTATGCCCCTTTTCATGAGCTAT
Source organism: Avena sativa (assembly GCA_916181665.1). Taxonomy (NCBI): domain Eukaryota; kingdom Viridiplantae; phylum Streptophyta; class Magnoliopsida; order Poales; family Poaceae; genus Avena; species Avena sativa. Next base: position 2,579,607 of record OV702300.1, read on the forward strand.
TGTCCATACTTTTGGGGTCCCAAGGCGATTTACATGTTTGAGAGTAATGACCAAAAACTCGTTGTTTTCGTGTTTTATGGCCATTTTCATGAGCTATTGCCCAAAGTTTTGGGGTTCCAGGGCGATTTACAATGACCTTAAGAACCGATACATATTTGAGGACATGACAAAAAACTCGTCATTTTCATGTTTTATGGCTGTTTTCATGAGTTATTGCTCATAGTTTTGGGGTTCCGAAGCAATTTAAAATGACCATCAGACTCGATAAATGTTTGAGGTCATGGCCAAAAACATCTCATCTTCGTGTTTTATGGCTGTTTTCATGAGCTATTACCCATAGTTTTGGGATCCAAGGCGATTTACATTTTTGAAGTTATGACCAAAAACTCATCGTTTTTGCGTTTTATGGCCATTTTCATGAGTGATTGCCCACATTTTAGGAATTCTAGGGCGATTTGCAATGGCTGTAAGACATGATACATGTTTGAGGACATGACCAATAACATGCCATTTTCGTGTGTTATGGCTATTTTCATGAGCTATTGCCCACGGTTTTGGGGTTCCAAGGCGATTTACAAGTTTGAGAGTAATGACCAAAAACTCGTCATTTTCGTGTGTTATGGCTGTTTTCATGAGCTATTTCCCATAGTTTTGGAGTTCCAAAGCGATTTACAAGTTTGCGAGTTATGCCAAAAAAACTCATCATTTTGCGTATTATGGCCGTTTTCATGAGATATTTCCCACCGTTTCGGGTTTCCAGGGGATTCGCATGACCCGTAAGACCCGATACATGTTTGAGAGTAATGACCAAAAATTCATTGTTCTCGCATTTTATGCCCCTTTAAAATGATCACAAGACCTGATACATGTTGAAGGGCATGGACGGAAACTCGTCATTTTCGTGTTTTATGGCCGTTTTCATGAGCTATTGCCCACAGTTTTGGGGTTTCGGTGGGATTCCCATGGCCCATTAGAACAGTTACATATTTGAGAGTTATGACCAAAAACTCGTTGTTTTCGCATTTTATGACCGTTTTCATGAGGTATTGCCCGCATTTTTTGGCTTCCAGGGCGAATTACATTTTTTAGAGTTATGAACAAATACTCGTCATTTTTGCGTTTTATGGCCCTTTTCATGAGTGATTTCCCACAGTTTAAGGGTTCTTGGGCGATTTACAATGGTTGTAAGACTCGAAACATGTTTGATGACATGACCAATAAAACGTCATTTTCGTTTTTTATGGCTATTTTCTTGAGCTATTTATTACCACAGTTTTGGGGTGCCAAGGCGATTTACAGGTTTGAGATTTATGACCAAAAACTCGTCATTTTTGCGTATTATGGCCATTTTCATGACCTATTGCCCATAGTTTTGGGGTTCCATGGCAATTTAAAATGACCGTAAGACCCGATACATGTTTGAGGACATGACCAAAAACTCGTCATTTTCGCGTTTTTTGGCCGTTTCCATGAGCTATTGCCCAAATTTTTGGGTTCCAAGGCGATTTACATTTTTGAGAATTATGACCAAAAACTCATCGTTTTTGCCTTTTACGGCCGTTTTCATGAGTGATTTCCCATAGTTTAGGAAATCTAGGGCGATTTACAATGGCTGTAAGACATGATACATGTTTTAGGACATGACCAATAACACGTCATTTTCGTGTTTTTATGGTTGTTTTCACGAGCTATTGCCCATAGTTTTGGGATTCCAAGGCGATTTCCAAGTGTGAGAGTTATGACCAAAAACTCGTCATTTTTCGTATTATGGCCATTTTCATGAGCTATTTCCCACCGTTTTGGGTATCCAGGGGGATTCGCATGACCCGTAAGATCTGATACATGTTTGAGAGTGATGACCAAAAATTCGTTGTTCTTGCATTTTATGCCTGTTTTCACGAGCTATTGTCCATACTTTTGGGGTTCCAAGGCGATTTACATGTTTGAGAGTTATGACCAAAAACTCGTTGTTTTCGCGTTTTATGACCATTTTCATGAGCTATTGCCCAAAGTTTTGGTGTTCCAGGGCGATTTACAACAAACTTAACAACCGATACATTTTAAGGACATGGCCGAAAACTCATCATTTTCATGTTTTATGGCCGTTTTCATGAGTTAATTCCCACAGTTTTAGGTTGCAAAGCCATTTAAAATTACCATAAGACCCGATAAACGTTTGAGGGCATGGCCAAAAACTTGTCATTTTCGCATTTTTTGGCCGTTTTCATGTGTATTGCCCACGGTTTTGGGGTTCCAAGGAGATTTACGTCTTTGAGAGTTATGACCAAAAACTAATCGTTTTTGTGTTTCATGGCTGTTTTCATGAGTGATTGCCCACAGTTTAGGAATTCTAGGGAGATTTAAAATGGATGTAAGACACAATACATGTTTGAGGACATGACCAATAACACGTCATTTTTGTGTGTTATGGCTGTTTTCATGAGCTATTGCCCATAGTTTAGGGGTTCCAAGGCGATTTACAAGTTTGACAGTTATGACCAAAAACTCGTCATTTTGCGTATTATGGCCATTTTCATGAGTTATTTCCCACCATTTCGGGTTTCCTGGGGATTCGCATGACCCGTAAGACCTGATACATGTTTGAGAGTAATGACCAAACATTCGTTGTTCTCGCATTTTATGCCCCTTTTCATGAGCTATTGTCCATACTTTTGGGGTCCCAAGGCGATTTACATGTTTGACAGTTATGACCAAAAACTCGTTGTTTTCGCGTTTTATGGCCATTTTCATGAGCTATTGCCCGAAGTTTTGGGGTTCCAGGGCGATTTACAATGACCTTAAGAACCGATACATATCTAAGGACATGACAAAAAACTCGTCATTTTCATGTTTTATGGCTGTTTTCATGAGTTATTGCCCATAGTTTTGGGGTTCCAAAGCAATTTAAAATGACCATCAGACTCGATAAATATTTGAGGTCATGGCCAAAAACATCTCATCTTCGTGTTTTATGGCTGTTTTCATGAGCTATTACCCATAGTTTTGGGGTTCCAAGGCGATTTACATTTTTGGAAGTTATGACCAAAAACTCATCGTTTTTGCGTTTTATGGCCATTTTCATGAGTGATTGCCCACATTTTAGGAATTCTAGGGCGATTTACAATGGCTGTAAGTCATGATACATGTTTGAGGACATGACCAATAACATGCCATTTTCGTGTGTTATGGCTATTTTCATGAGCTATTGCCCATGGTTTTTGGGTTCCAAGGCGATTTACAAGTTTGAGAGTAATGACCAAAAACTCGTCATTTTCGTGTGTTATGGCTGTTTTCATGAGATATTGCCCATATTTTTGGAGTTCCAAAGCGATTTACAAGTTTGCGAGTTATGCCAAAAAACTAATCATTTTGCGTATTATGGCCGTTTTCATGAGATATTTCCCACCGTTTCGGGTTTCCAGGGGATTCGCATGACCCGTAAGACCCGATACATGTTTGAGAGTAATGACCAAAAATTCGTTGTTCTCGCATTTTATGCCCCTTTAAAATGATCACAAGACCTGATACATGTTGAAGGGCATGGCCGGAAACTCGTCATTTTCGTGTTTTATGGCCGTTTTCATGAGCTATTGCCCAAAGTTTTGGGGTTCCGGTGGGATTCCCATGGCCCATAAGAACAGTTACATATTTGAGAGTTATGACCAAAAACTCGTTGTTTTCGCATTTTTCATGAGTGATTGCCCATAGTTTAGGAATTCTAGGGCGATTTACAATGGATGTATGACACAACACATGTTTCAGGACATGACCAATAACACGTCATTTTCGTGTGTTATGGCTGTTTTCATGAGCTATTGCCCATAGTTTAGGGGTTCCAAGGCGATTTACAAGTTTGAGAGTTATGACCAAAAACTCGTCATTTTGCGTATTATGGCCATTTTCATGAGTTATTTCCCACCATTTCGGGTTTCCAGGGGATTCGCATGACCCGTAAGACCTGATACATGTTTGAGAGTAATGACCAAACATTCGTTGTTCTCGCATTTTATGCCCCTTTTCATGAGCTATTGTCCATACTTTTGGGGTCCCAAGGCGATTTACATGTTTGAGAGTTATGACCAAAAACTCGTTGTTTTCGCGTTTTATGGCCATTTTCATGAGCTATTGCCCGAAGTTTTGGGGTTCCAGGGCGATTTACAATGACCTTAAGAAGCGATACATATCTAAGGACATGACAAAAAACTTGTCATTTTCATGTTTTATGGCTGTTTTCATGAGTTATTGCCCATAGTTTTGGGGTTCCAAAGCAATTTAAAATGACCATCAGACTCGATAAATGTTTGAGGTCATGGCCAAAAACATCTCATCTTCGTGTTTTATGGCTGTTTTCATGAGCTATTACCCATAGTTTTGGGGTTCCAAGGCGATTTACATTTTTGGAAGTTATGACCAAAAACTCATCGTTTTTGCGTTTTATGGCCATTTTCATGAGTGATTGCCCACATTTTAGGATTTCTAGGGCGATTTACAATGGCTGTAAGACATGATACATGTTTGAGGACATGACCAATAACATGCCATTTTCGTGTGTTATGGCTATTTTCATGAGTATTGCCCACGGTTTTGGGGTTCCAAGGCGATTTACAAGTTTGAAAGTAATGACCAAAAACTCGTCATTTTCGTGTGTTATGGCTGTTTTCATGAGCTATTTCCCATAGTTTTGGAGTTCCAAAGCGATTTACAAGTTTGTGAGTTATGCCAAAAAACTCATCATTTTCCGTATTATGGCCGTTTTCATGAGATATTTCCCACCGTTTCGGGTTTCCAGGGGATTCGCATGACCCGTAAGACCCGATACATGTTTGAGAGTAATGACCAAAAATTCGTTGTTCTCGCATTTTATGCCCCTTTAAAATGATCACAAGACCTGATACATGTTGAAGGGCATGGCCGAACACTCGTCATTTTCGTGTTTTATGGCCGTTTTCATGAGCGCCCACAGTTTTGGGGTTCTGGTGGGATTCCCATGGCCCATAAGAACAGTTACATATTTGAGAGTTACGACCAAAAACTCGTTGTTTTCGCATTTTATGACCGTTTTCATGAGGTATTGCCCACATTTTTTGGCTTCCAGGGCGAATTACATTTTTTTAGAGTTATGAACAAATACTCGTCGTTTTTGCGGTTTATGGCCCTTTTCATGAGTGATTTCCCACAGCTTAAGGGTTCTTTGGCGATTTACAATGGTTGTAAGACTCGAAACATGTTTGATGACATGACCAATAAAACGTCATTTTCGTTTTTATGGCTATTTTCTTGAGCTATTTATTACCACAGTTTTGGGGTGCCAAGGCGATTTACAGGTTTGAGAGTTATGACCAAAAACTCGTCATTTTTGCGTATTATGGCCATTTTCATGACCTTTTGCCCATAGTTTTGTGGTTCCATGGCAATTTAAAATGACCGTAAGACCCGATACATGTTTGAGGACATGACCAAAAACTCGTCATTTTCGCGTTTTTTGGCCGTTTCCATGAGCTATTGCCCAAATTTTTGGGTTCCAAGGCGATTTACATTTTTGAGAGTTATGACCAAAAACTCATCGTTTTTGCCTTTTACGGCCGTTTTCATGAGTGATTTCCCATAGTTTAGGAAATCTAGGGCGATTTACAATGGCTGTAAGACATGATACATGTTTTAGGACATGACCAATAACACGTCATTTTCGTGTTTTTATGGTTGTTTTCACGAGCTATTGCCCATAGTTTTGGGATTCCAAGGCGATTTACAAGTGTGAGAGTTATGACCAAAAACTCGTCATTTTGCGTATTATGGCCATTTTCATGAGTTATTTCCCACCATTTCGGGTTTCCAGGGGATTCGCATGACCCGTAAGACCTGATACATGTTTGAGAGTAATGACCAAACATTCGTTGTTCTCGCATTTTATGCCCCTTTTCATGAGCTATTGTCCATACTTTTGGGGTCCCAAGGCGATTTACATGTTTGAGAGTTATGACCAAAAACTCGTTGTTTTCGCGTTTTATGGCCATTTTCATGAGCTATTGCCCAAAGTTTTGGGGTTCCAGGGCGATTTACAATGACCTTAAGAACCGATACATATTTGAGGACATGACAAAAAACTCGTCATTTTCATGTTTTATGGCTGTTTTCATGAGTTATTGCCCATAGTTTTGGGGTTCCAAAGCAATTTAAAATGACCATCAGACTCGATAAAATTTTGAGGTCATGGCCAAAAACATCTCATCTTCGTGTTTTATGGCTGTTTTCATGAGCTATTACCCATAGTTTTGTGGTTCCAATGCGATTTACATTTTTGGAAGTTATGACCAAAAACTCATCGTTTTTGCATTTTATGGCCATTTTCATGAGTGATTGCCCACATTTTAGGATTTCTAGGGCGATTTACAATGGCTGTAAGACATGATACATGTTTGAGGACATGACCAATAACATGCCATTTTCGTGTGTTACGGCTATTTTCATGAGCTATTGCCCAGGGTTTTGGGTTTCCAAGGCGGTTTACAAGTTTGCGAGTAATGACCAAAAACTCGTCATTTTCGTGTGTTATGGCTGTTTTCATGAGCTATTGCCCATAGTTTTGGAGTTCCAAAGCGATATACAAGTTTGCGAGTTATGCCAAAAAACTCATCATTTTGCGTATTATGGCCGTTTTCATGAGATATTTCCCACCGTTTCGGGTTTCCAGGGGATTCGCATGACCCGTAAGACCCGATACATGTTTGAGAGTAATGACCAAAAATTCGTTGTTCTCGCATTTTATGCCCCTTTAAAATGATCACAAGACCTGATACATGTTGAAGGGCATGGCCGGAAACTCGTCATTTTCGTGTTTTATGGCCGTTTTCATGAGCTATTGCCCACAGTTTTGGGGTTCCGGTGGGATTCCCATGGCCCATAAGAACAGTTACATATTTGAGAGTTATGACCAAAAACTCGTTGTTTTCGCATTTTATGACCGTTTTCATGAGGTATTGCCCACATTTTTTGGCTTCCAGGGCGAATTACATTTTTTTAGAGTTATGAACAAATACTCGTCGTTTTTGCGTTTTATGTCCCTTTTCATGAGTGATTTCCCACAGTTTAAGGGTTCTTTGGCGATTTACAATGGTTGTAAGACTCGAAACATGTTTGATGACATGACCAATAAAACGTCATTTTCGTTTTATGGCTATTTTCTTGAGCTATTTATTACCACAGTTTTGGGGTGCCAAGGCGATTTACAGGTTTGAGAGTTATGACCAAAAACTCGTCATTTTTGCGTATTATGGCCATTTTCATGACCTTTTGCCCATAGTTTTGTGGTTCCATGGCAATTTAAAATGACCGTAAGACCCGATACATGTTTGAGGACATGACCAAAAACTCGTCGTTTTCGCGTTTTTTGGCCGTTTCCATGAGCTCTTGGCCAAATTTTTGGGTTCCAACGCGGTTTACATTTTTGAGAGTTATGACCAAAAACTCATCGTTTTTGCCTTTTACGGCCGTTTTCATGAGTGATTTCCCATAGTTTAGGAAATCTAGGGCGATTTACAATGGCTGTAAGACATGATACATGTTTTAGGACATGACCAATAACACGTCATTTTCGTGTTTTTATGGTTGTTTTCACGAGCTATTGCCCATAGTTTCGGGATTCCAAGGCGATTTCCAAGTTTGAGAGTTATGACCAAAAACTCGTCATTTTTCGTATTATGGACGTTTTCATGAGCTATTTCCCACCGTTTTGGGTTTCCAGGGGGATTCGCATGACCCGTAAGATATGATACATGTTTGAGAGTAATGACCAAAAATTCATTGTTCTCGCATTTTATGCCTGTTTTCACGAGCTATTGTCCATACTTTTGGGGTTCCAAGGCGATATACATGTTTGAGAGTTATGACCAAAAACTCGTTGTTTTCGCGTTTTATGACCATTTTCATGAGCTATTGCCCAAAGTTTTGGTGTTCCAGGGCGATTTACAACGAACTTAACAACCGATACATTTTAAGGACATGGCAGAAAACTCATCATTTTCATGTTTTATGGCCGTTTTCATGAGTTAATTCCCACAGTTTTAGGTTGCAAAGCTATTTAAAATTACCATAAGACCCGATAAATATTTGAGGGCATGGCCAAAAACTTGTCATTTTCGCATTTTTTGGCCGTTTTCATGAGCTATTGCCCACGGTTTTGGGGTTCCAAGGCGATTTACGTCTTTGAGAGTTATGACCAAAAACTCATCGTTTTTGCGTTTCACGGCCGTTTTCATGAGTGATTGCCCACAGTTTAGGAATTCTAGGGCGATTTACAATGGATGTATGACACAACACATGTTTCAGGACATGACCAATAACACGTCATTTTCGTGTGTTATGGCTGTTTTCATGAGCTATTGCCCATAGTTTAGGGGTTCCAAGGCGATTTACAAGTTTGAGAGTTATGACCAAAAACTCGTCATTTTGCGTATTATGGCCATTTTCATGAGTTATTTCCCACCATTTCGGGTTTCCAGGGGATTCGCATGACCCGTAAGACCTGATACATGTTTGAGAGTAATGACCAAACATTCGTTGTTCTCGCATTTTATGCCCCTTTTCATGAGCTATTGTCCATACTTTTGGGGTCCCAAGGCGATTTACATGTTTGAGAGTTATGACCAAAAACTCGTTGTTGTCGCGTTTTATGGCCATTTTCATGAGCTATTGCCCAAAGTTTTGGGGTTCCAGGGCGATTTACAATGACCTTAAGAACCGATACATATTTGAGGACATGACAAAAAACTCGTCATTTTCATGTTTTATGGCTGTTTTCATGAGTTATTGCCCATAGTTTTGGGGTTCCAAAGCAATTTAAAATGACCATCAGACTCGATAAATGTTTGAGGTCATGGCCAAAAACATCTCATCTTCGTGTTTTATGGCTGTTTTCATGAGCTATTACCCATAGTTTTGGGGTTCCAAGGCGATTTACATTTTTGGAAGTTATGACCAAAAACTCATCGTTTTTGTGTTTTATGGCCATTTTCATGAGTGATTGCCCACATTTTAGGATTTCTAGGGCGATTTACAATGGCTGTAAGACATGATACATGTTTGAGGACATGACCAATAACATGCCATTTTCGTGTGTTATGGCTATTTTCATGAGTATTGCCCACGGTTTTGGGGTTCCAAGGCGATTTACAAGTTTGAGAGTAATGACCAAAAACTCGTCATTTTCGTGTGTTATGGCTGTTTTCATGAGCTATTTCCCATAGTTTTGGAGTTCCAAAGCGATTTACAAGTTTGCGAGTTATGCCAAAAAACTCATCATTTTCCGTACTATGGCCGTTTTCATGAGATATTTCCCACCGTTTCGGGTTTCCAGGGGATTCGCATGACCCGTAAGACCCGATACATGTTTGAGAGTAATGACCAAAAATTCGTTGTTCTCGCATTTTATGCCCCTTTAAAATGATCACAAGACCTGATACATGTTGAAGGGCATGGCCGAAAACTCGTCATTTTCGTGTTTTATGGCCGTTTTCATGAGCGCCCACAGTTTTGGGGTTCCGGTGGGATTCCCATGGCCCATAAGAACAGTTACATATTTGAGAGTTATGACCAAAAACTCGTTGTTTTCGCATTTTATGACCGTTTTCATGAGGTATTGCCCACATTTTTTGGCTTCCAGGGCGAATTACATTTTTTAGAGTTATGAACAAATACTCGTCGTTTTTTTCGTTTTATGGCCCTTTTCATGAGTGATTTCCCACAGTTTAAGGGTTCTTTGGGGATTTACAATGGTTGTAAGACTCGAAACATGTTTGATGACATGACCAATAAAACGTCATTTTCGTTTTTATGGCTATTTTCTTGAGCTATTTATTACCACAGTTTTGGGGTGCCAAGGCGATTTACAGGTTTGAGAGTTATGACCAAAAACTCGTCATTTTTGCGTATTATGGCCATTTTCATGACCTTTTGCCCATAGTTTTGTGGTTCCATGGCAATTTAAAATGACCGTAAGACCCGATACATGTTTGAGGACATGACCAAAAACTCGTCGTTTTCGCGTTTTTTGGCCGTTTCCATGAGCTATTGGCCAAATTTTTGGGTTTCAACGCGATTTATATTTTTGAGAGTTATGACCAAAAACTCATCGTTTTTGCCTTTTACGGCCGTTTTCATGAGTGATTTCCCATAGTTTAGGAAATCTAGGGCGATTTACAATGGCTGTAAGACATGATACATGTTTTAGGACATGACCAATAACACGTCATTTTCGTGTTTTTATGGTTGTTTTCACGAGCTATTGCCCATAGTTTTGGGATTCCAAGGCGATTTCCAAGTTTGAGAGTTATGACCAAAAACTCGTCATTTTTCGTATTATGGCCGTTTTCATGAGCTATTTCCCACCGTTTTGGGTTTCCAGGGGGATTCGCATGACCCGTAAGATATGATACATGTTTGAGAGTAATGACCATTGTTCTCGCATTTTATGCCTGTTTTCACGAGCTATTGTCCATACTTTTGGGGTTCCAAGGCGATATACATGTTTGAGAGTTATGACCAAAAACTCGTTGTTTTCGCATTTTATGACCATTTTCATGAGCTATTGCCCAAAGTTTTGGTGTTCCAGGGCGATTTACAACGAACTTAACAACCGATACATTTTAAGGACATGGCAGAAAACACATCATTTTCATGTTTTATGGCCGTTTTCATGAGTTAATTCCCACAGTTTTAGGTTGCAAAGCCGTTTAAATTACCATAAGACCCGATAAATATTTGAGGGCATGGCCAAAAACTTGTCATTTTCGCATTTTTTGGCCGTTTTCATGAGCTATTGCCCACGGTTTTGGGGTTCCAAGGGGATTTACGTCTTTGAGAGTTATGACCAAAAACTCATCGTTTTTGCGTTTCATGGCCGTTTTCATGAGTGATTGCCCACAGTTTAGGAATTCTAGGGCGATTTACAATGGATGTATGACACAATACATGTTTGAGGACATGACCAATAACACGTCATTTTCGTATGTTATGGCTGTTTTCATGAGCTATTGCCCATAGTTTAGGGGTTCCAAGGCGATTTACAAGTTTGAGAGTTATGACCAAAAACTCGTCATTTTGCGTATTATGGCCATTTTCATGAGTTATTTCCCACCATTTCGGGTTTCCAGGGGATTCGCATGACCCGTAAGACCTGATACATGTTTGAGAGTAATGACCAAACATTCGTTGTTCTCGCATTTTATGCCCCTTTTCATGAGCTATTGTCCATACTTTTGGGGTCTCAAGGCGATTTACATGTTTGAGAGTTATGACCAAAAACTCGTTGTTTTCGCGTTTTATGGCCATTTTCATGAGCTATTGCCCAAAGTTTTGGGGTTCCAGGGCGATTTACAATGACCTTAAGAACCGATACATATTTGAGGACATGACAAAAAAAACTCGTCATTTTCATGTTTTATGGCTGTTTTCATGAGTTATTGCCCATAGTTTTGGGGTTCCAAAGCAATTTAAAATGACCATCAGACTCGATAAATGTTTGAGGTCATGGCCAAAAACATCTCATCTTCGTGTTTTATAGCTGTTTTCATGAGCTATTACCCATAGTTTTGGGGTTCCAAGGCGATTTACATTTTTGGAAGTTATGACCAAAAACTCATCGTTTTTGCGTTTTATGGCCATTTTCATGAGTGATTGCCCACATTTTAGGATTTCTAGGGCGATTTACAATGGATGTAAGACATGATACATGTTTGAGGACATGACCAATAACATGCCATTTTCGTGTGTTATGGCTATTTTCATGAGTATTGCCCACGGTTTTGGGGTTCCAAGGCGATTTACAAGTTTGAGAGTAATGACCAAAAACTCGTCATTTTCGTGTGTTATGGCTGTTTTCATGAGCTATTTCCCATAGTTTTGGAGTTCCAAAGCGATTTACAAGTTTGCGAGTTATGCCAAAAAACTCATCATTTTCCGTATTATGGCCGTTTTCATGAGATATTTCCCACCGTTTCGGGTTTCCAGGGGATTCGCATGACCCGTAAGACCCGATACATTTTTGAGAGTAATGACCAAAAATTCGTTGTTCTCGCATTTTATGCCCCTTTAAAATGATCACAAGACCTGATACATGTTGAAGGGCATGGCCGAAAACTCGTCATTTTCGTGTTTTATGGCCGTTTTCATGAGCTATTGCCCACAGTTTTGGGGTTCCGTTGGGATTCCCATGGCCCATAAGAACAGTTACATATTTGAGAGTTATGACCAAAAACTCGTTGTTTTCGCATTTTATGACCGTTTTTATGAGGTATTGCCCACATTTTTTGGCTTCCAGGGCGAATTCCATTTTTTTAGAGTTATGAACAAATACTCGTCGTTTTTGCGTTTTATGGCCATTTTCATGAGTGATTTCCCATAGTTTAAGGGTTATTTGGCGATTTACAATGGTTGTAAGACTCGAAACATGTTTGATGACATGACCAATAAAACGTCATTTTCGTTTTTATGGCTATTTTCTTGAGCTATTTATTACCACAGTTTTGGGGTGCCAAGGCGATTTACAGGTTTGAGAGTTATGACCAAAAACTCGTCATTTTTGCGTATTATGGCCATTTTCATGACCTTTTGCCCATAGTTTTGGGGTTCCATGTCAATTTAAAATGACCGTAAGACCCGGTACATGTTTGAGGACATGACCAAAAACTCGTTGTTTTCGCGTTTTTTGGCCGTTTCCATGAGCTATTGCCCAAATTTTTGGGTTCCAACGCGATTTACATTTTTGAGAGTTATGACCAAAAACTCATCGTGTTTGCGTTTTACGGCCGTTTTCATGAGTGATTTCCCATAGTTTAGGAAATCTAGGGCGATTTACAATGGCTGTAAGACATGATACATGTTTTAGGACATGACCAATAACACGTCATTTTCGTGTTTTTATGGTTGTTTTCACGAGCTATTGCCCATAGTTTTGGGATTCCAAGGCGATTTCCAAGTTTGAGAGTTATGACCAAAAACTCGTCATTTTTCGTATTATGGCCGTTTTCATGAGCTATTTCCCACCGTTTTGGGTTTCCAGGGGGATTCGCATGACCCGTAAGATCTGATACATGTTTGAGAGTAATGACCAAAAATTCATTGTTCTCGCATTTTATGCCTGTTTTCACAAGCTATTGTCCATACTTTTGGGGTTCCAAGGCGATTTACATGTTTGAGAGTTATGACCAAAAACTCGTTGTTTTCGCGTTTTATGACCATTTTCATGAGCTATTGCCCAAAGTTTTGGTGTTCCAGGGCGATTTACAACGAACTTAAGAACCGATACATTTTAAGGACATGGCAGAAAACTCATCATTTTCATGTTTTATGGCCGTTTTCATGAGTTAATTCCCATAGTTTTAGGTTGCAAAGCCATTTAAAATTACCATAAGACCCGATAAATGTTTCAGGGCATGGCCAAAAACATGTCATTTTCGCATTTTTTGGCCGTTTTCATGAGCTATTGCCCACGGTTTTGGGGTTCCAAGGAGATTTACGTCTTTGAGAGTTATGACCAAAAACTTATCGTTTTTGCGTTTCACGGCCGTTTTCATGAGTGATTGCCCACAGTTTAGGAATTCTAGGGCGATTTACAATGGATGTATGACACAATACATGTTTGAGGACATGACCAATAACACGTCATTTTCGTGTGTTATGGCTGTTTTCATGAGCTATTGCCCATAGTTTAGGGGTTCCAAGGCGATTTACAAGTTTGAGAGTTATGACCAAAAACTCGTCATTTTGCGTATTATGGCCATTTTCATGAGTTATTTCCCACCATTTCGGGTTTCCTGGGGATTCGCATGACCCGTAAGACCTGATACATGTTTGAGAGTAATGACCAAACATTCGTTGTTCTCGCATTTTATGCCCCTTTTCATGAGCTATTGTCCATACTTTTGGGGTCCCAAGGCGATTTACATGTTTGAGAGTTATGACCAAAAACTCGTTGTTTTCGCGTTTTATGGCCATTTTCATGAGCTATTGCCCAAAGTTTTGGGGTTCCAGGGCGATTTACAATGACCATAAGAACCGATACATATCTGAGGACATGACAAAAAACTCCTCATTTTCATGTTTTATGGCTGTTTTCATGAGTTATTGCCCATAGTTTTGGGGTTCCAAAGCAATTTAAAATGACCATCAGACTCGATAAATGTTTGTGGTCATGGCCAAAAACATCTCATCTTCGTGTTTTATGGCTGTTTTCATGAGCTATTACCCATAGTTTTGGGGTTCCAAAGCAATTTAAAATGACCATCAGACTCGATAAATGTTTGAGGTCATGGCCAAAAACATCTCATCTTCGTGTTTTATGGCTGTTTTCATGAGCTATTACCCATAGTTTTGGGGTTCCAAGGCGATTTACATTTTTGGAAGTTATGACCAAAAACTCATCGTTTTTGCGTTTTATGGCCATTTTCATGAGTGATTGCCCACATTTTAGGATTTCTAGGGCGATTTACAATGGCTGTAAGACATGATACATGTTTGAGGACATGACCAATAACATGCCATTTTCGTGTGTTATGGCTATTTTCATGAGCTATTGCCCACGGTTTTGGGGCTCCAAGGCGGTTTACAAGTTTGAGAGTAATGACCAAAAACTCGTCATTTTCGTGTGTTATGGCTGTTTTCATGAGCTATTGCCCATAGTTTTGGAGTTCCAAAGCGATTTACAAGTTTGCGAGTTATGCCAAAAAACTCATCATTTTCCGTATTATGGTCGTTTTCATGAGATATTTCCCACCGTTTCGGGCTTCGAGGGGATTCGCATGACCCGTAAGACCCGATACATGTTTGAGAGTAATGACCAAAAATTCGTTGTTCTCGCATTTTATGCCCCTTTAAAATGATCACAAGACCTGATACATGTTGAAGGGCATGGCCGAAAACTCGTCATTTTCGTGTTTTATGGCCGTTTTCATGAGCTATTGCCCACAGTTTTGGGGTTCCGGTGGGATTCCCATGGCCCATAAGAACAGTTACATATTTGAGAGTTATGACCAAAAACTCGTTGTTTTTGCATTTTATGACCGTTTAAATGAGGTATTGCCCACATTTTTTGGCTTCCAGGGCGAATTACATTTTTTTAGAGTTATGAACAAATACTCGTCGTTTTTGCGTTTTATGGCCCTTTTCATGAGTGATTTTCCACAGTTTAAGGGTTCTTTGGCGATTTACAATGGTTGTAAGACTCGAAACATGTTTGATGACATGACCAATAAAACGTCATTTTCGTTTTTATGGCTATTTTCTTGAGCTATTTATTACCACAGTTTTGGGGTGCCAAGGCGATTTACAGGTTTGAGAGTTATGACCAAAAACTCGTCATTTTTGCGTATTATGGCCATTTTCATGACCTTTTGCCCGTAGTTTTGGGGTTCCATGGCAATTTAAAATGACCGTAAGACCCGATACATGTTTGAGGACATGACCAAAAACTCGTCGTTTTCGCGTTTTTTGGCCGTTTCCATGAGCTATTGCCGACATTTTTGGGTTCCAACGCGATTTACATTTTTGAGAGTTATGACCAAAAACTCATCGTTTTTGCGTTTTACGGCCGTTTTCATGAGTGATTTCCCATAGATTAGGAAATCTAGGGCGATTTACAATGGCTGTAAGACATGATACATGTTTGAGGACATGACCAATAACACGTCATTTTCGTGTTTTTATGGTTGTTTTCACGAGCTATTGCCCATAGTTTTGGGATTCCAAGGCGATTTACAAGTTTGAGAGTTATCACCAAAAACTCGTCATTTTGCGTATTATGGCCGTTTTCATGAGCTATTTCCCACCGTTTTGGGTTTCCAGGGGATTCGCATGACCCGTAAGACCTGATACATGTTTGAGAGTAATGACCAAACATTCGTTGTTCTCGCATTTTATGCCCCTTTTCATGAGCTATTGTCCATACTTTTGGGGTCCCAAGGCGATTTACATGTTTGAGAGTTATGACCAAAAATTCGTTGTTCTCGCATTTTATGCCCCTTTAAAATGATCACAAGACCTGATACATGTTGAAGGGCATGGCCGAAAACTCGTCATTTTCGTGTTTTATGGCCGTTTTCATGAGCTATTGCCCACAGTTTTGGGGTTCCGGTGGGATTCCCATGGCCCATAAGAACAGTTACATATTTGAGAGTTATGACCAAAAACTCGTTGTTTTCGCATTTTATGACCGTTTTCATGAGGTATTGCCCACATTTTTTGGCTTCCAGGGCGAATTACATTTTTTTAGAGTTATGAACAAATACTCGTCGTTTTTGCGTTTTATGGCCCTTTTCATGAGTGATTTCCCACAGTTTAAGGGTTCTTTGGCGATTTACAATGGTTGTAAGACTCGAAACATGTTTGATGACATGACCAATAAAACGTCATTTTCGTTTTTATGGCTATTTTCTTGAGCTACTTATTACCACAGTTTTGGGGGTGCCAAGGCGATTTACAGGTTTGAGAGTTATGACAAAAAACTCGTCATTTTTGCGTATTATGGCCATTTTCATGACCTTTTGCCCATAGTTTTGGGGTTCCATGGCAATTTAAAATGACCGTAAGACCCAATACATGTTTGAGGACATGACCAAAAACTCGTCGTTTTCGCGTTTTTTGGCCGTTTCCATGAGCTATGGCCAAATTTTTGGGTTCCAACGCGATTTACATTTTTGAGAGTTATGACCAAAAACTCATCGTTTTTGCGTTTTACGGCCGTTTTCATGAGTGATTTCCCATAGTTTAGGAAATCTAGGGAGATTTACAATGGCTGTAAGACATGATACATGTTTGAGGACATGACCAATAACACGTCATTTTCGTGTTTTTATGGTTGTTTTCACGAGCTATTGCCCATAGTTTTGGGATTCCAAGGCGATTTCCAAGTTTGAGAGTTATGACCAAAAACTCGTCATTTTTCGTATTATGGCCGTTTTCATGAGCTATTTCCCACCGTTTTGGGTTTCCAGGGGGATTCGCATGACCCGTAAGATCTGATACATGTTTGAGAGTAATGACCAAAAATTCGTTGTTCTCGCATTTTATGCCTGTTTTCACGAGCTATTGTCCATACTTTTGGGGTTCCAAGGCGATTTACATGTTTGAGAGTTATGACCAAAAACTCGTTGTTTCCGCGTTTTATGACCATTTTCATGAGCTATTGCCCAACGTTTTGGTGTTCCAGGGCGATTTACAACGAACTTAACAGCCGATACATTTTAAGGACATGGCAGAAAACTCATCATTTTCATGTTTTATGGCCGTTTTCATGAGTTAATTCCCACAGTTTTAGGTTGCAAAGCCATTTAAAATTACCATAAGACCCGATAAATGTTTCAGGGCATGGCCAAAAACTTGTCATTTTCGCATTTTTTGGCCGTTTTCATGAGCTATTGCCCACGGTTTTGGGGTTCCAAGGCGATTTACGTCTTTGAGAGTTATGACCAAAAACTCATCGTTTTTGCGTTTCACGGCCGTTTTCATGAGTGATTGCCCACAGTTTAGGAATTCTAGGGCGATTTACAATGGATGTATGACACAATACATGTTTGAGGACATGACCAATAACACGTCATTTTCGTGTGTTATTGCTGTTTTCATGAGTTATTGCCCATAGTTTAGGGGTTCCAAGGCGATTTACAAGTTTGAGAGTTATGACCAAAAACTCGTCATTTTGCGTATTATGGCCATTTTCATGAGTTATTTCCCACCATTTCGGGTTTCCAGGGGATTCGCATGACCCGTAAGACCTGATACATGTTTGAGAGTAATGACCAAACATTCGTTGTTCTCGCATTTTATGCCCCTTTTCATGAGCTATTGTCCATACTTTTGGGGTCCCAAGGCGGTTTACATGTTTGAGAGTTATGACCAAAAACTCGTTGTTTTCGCGTTTTATGGCCATTTTCATGAGCTATTGCCCAAAGTTTTGGGGTTCCAGGGCGATTTACAATGACCTTAAGAACCGATACATATCTGAGGACAGGACAAAAAACTCGTCATTTTCATGTTTTATGGCTGTTTTCATGAGTTATTGCCCATAGTTTTGGGGTTCCAAAGCAATTTAAAATGACCATCAGACTCGATAAATGTTTGAGGTCATGGCCAAAAACATCTCATCTTCGTGTTTTATGGATGTTTTCATGAGCTATTACCCATAGTTTTCGGGTTCCAAGGCGATTTACATTTTTGGAAGTTATGACCAAAAATTCATCGTTTTTGCATTTTATGGCCATTTTCATGAGTGATTGCCCACATTTTAGGATTTCTAGGGCGATTTACAATGGCTGTAAGACATGATACATGTTTGAGGACATGACCAATAACATGCCATTTTCGTGTGTTATGGCTATTTTCATGAGCTATTGCCCACGGTTTTGGGGTTCCAAGGCGGTTTACAAGTTTGCGAGTAATGACCAAAAACTCGTCATTTTCGTGTGTTATGGCCGTTTTCATGAGCTATTGCCTAGAGATTTGGAGTTCCAAAGCGATTTACAAGTTTGCGAGTTATGCCAAAAAACTCAGCATTTTGCGTATTATGGCCGTTTTCATGAGATATTTCCCACCGTTTCGGGTTTCCAGGGGATTCGCATGACCCGTAAGACCCGATACATGTTTGAGAGTAATGACCAAAAATTCGTTGTTCTCGCATTTTATGCCCCTTTAAA
The DNA here is from genome assembly GCA_916181665.1 of Avena sativa. Lineage (NCBI taxonomy): Eukaryota > Viridiplantae > Streptophyta > Magnoliopsida > Poales > Poaceae > Avena > Avena sativa. The sequence continues at coordinate 2,598,287 of OV702300.1, forward strand.
ATGATCACAAGACCTGATACATGTTGAAGGGCATTGCCGAAAACTCGTCATTTTCGTGTTTTATGGCCGTTTTCATGAGCTATTGCCCACAGTTTTGGGGTTCCGGTGGGATTCCCATGGCCCATAAGAACAGTTACATATTTGAGAGTTATGACCAAAAACTCGTTGTTTTCGCATTTTATGACCGTTTAAATGAGGTATTGCCCACATTTTTTGGCTTCCAGGGCGAATTACATTTTTTTAGACTTATGGACAAATACTCGTCGTTTTTGCGTTTTATGGCCCTTTTCATGAGTGATTTTCCACAGTTTAAGGGTTCTTTGGCGATTTACAATGGTTGTAAGACTCGAAACATGTTTGATGACATGACCAATAAAACGTCATTTTCGTTTTTATGGCTATTTTCTTGAGCTATTTATTACCACAGTTTTGGGGTGCCAAGGCGATTTACAGGTTTGAGAGTTATGACCAAAAACTCGTCATTTTTGCGTATTATGGCCATTTTCATGACCTTTTGCCCGTAGTTTTGGGGTTCCATGGCAATTTAAAATGACCGTAAGACCCGATACATGTTTGAGGACATGACCAAAAACTCGTCGTTTTCGCGTTTTTTGGCCGTTTCCATGAGCTATTGCCCAAATTTTTGGGTTCCAACGCGATTTACATTTTTGAGAGTTATGACCAAAAACTCATCGTTTTTGCGTTTTACGGCCGTTTTCATGAGTGATTTCCCATAATTTAGGAAATCTAGGGCGATTTACAATGGCTGTAAGACATGATACATGTTTGAGGACATGACCAATAACACGTCATTTTCGTGTTTTTATGGTTGTTTTCACGAGCTATTGCCCATAGTTTTGGGATTCCAAGGCGATTTCCAAGTTTGAGAGTTATGACCAAAAACTCGTCATTTTTCGTATTATGGCCGTTTTCATGAGCTATTTCCCACCGTTGTGGGTTTCCAGGGGGATTCGCATGACCCGTAAGATCTGATACATGTTTGAGAGTAATGACCAAAAATTTGTTGTTCTCGCATTTTATGCCTGTTTTCACGAGCTATTGTCCATAATTTTGGGGTTCCAAGGCGATTTACATGTTTGAGAGTTATGACCAAAAACTCGTTGTTTTCGCGTTTTATGACCATTTTCATGAGCTATTGCCCAAAGTTTTGGTGTTCCAGGGCGATTTACAACGAACTTAAGAACCGATACATTTTAAGGACATGGCAGAAAACTCATCATTTTCATGTTTTATGGCCGTTTTCATGAGTTAATTCCCACAGTTTTAGGTTGCAAAGCCATTTAAAATTACCATAAGACCCGATAAATGTTTCAGGGCATGGCCAAAAACTTGTCATTTTCGCATTTTTTGGCCGTTTTCATGAGCTATTGCCCACGGTTTTGGGGTTCCAAGGCGATTTACGTCTTTGAGAGTTATGACCAAAAACTCATCGTTTTTGCGTTTCACGGCCGTTTTCATGAGTGATTGCCCACAGTTTAGGAATTCTTGGGCGATTTACAATGGATGTATGACACAATACATGTTTGAGGACATGACCAATAACACGTCTTTTTCATGTGTTATGGCTGTTTTCATGAGCTATTGCCTATAGTTTAGGGGTTCCAAGGCGATTTACAAGTTTGAGAGTTATGACCAAAAACTCGTCATTTTGCGTATTATGGCCATTTTCATGAGTTATTTCCCACCATTTCGGGTTTCCAGGGGATTCGCATGACCCGTAAGACCTGATACATGTTTGAGAGTAATGACAAAACATTCGTTGTTCTCGCATTTTATGCCCCTTTTCATGAGCTATTGTCCATACTTTTGGGGTCCCAAGGCGATTTACATGATTGAGAGTTATGACCAAAAACTCGTTGTTTTCGCGTTTTATGGCCATTTTCATGAGCTATTGCCCAAAGTTTTGGGGTTCCAGGGCGATTTACAATGACCTTAAGAACCGATACATATCTGAGGACAGGACAAAAAACTCGTCATTTTCATGTTTTATGGCTGTTTTCATGAGTTATTGCCCATAGTTTTGGGGTTCCAAAGCAATTTAAAATGACCATCAGACTCGATAAATGTTTGAGGTCATGGCCAAAAACATCTCATCTTCGTGTTTTATGGATGTTTTCATGAGCTATTACCCATAGTTTTCGGGTTCCAAGGCGATTTACATTTTTGGAAGTTATGACCAAAAACTCATCGTTTTTGCATTTTATGGCCATTTTCATGAGTGATTGCCCACATTTTAGGATTTCTAGGGCGATTTACAATGGCTGTAAGACATGATACATGTTTGAGGACATGACCAATAACATGCCATTTTCGTGTGTTATGGCTATTTTCATGAGCTATTGCCCACGGTTTTGGGGTTCCAAGGCGGTTTACAAGTTTGCGAGTAATGACCAAAAACTCGTCATTTTCGTGTGTTATGGCCGTTTTCATGAGCTATTGCCTAGAGATTTGGAGTTCCAAAGCGATTTACAAGTTTGCGAGTTATGCCAAAAAACTCAGCATTTTGCGTATTATGGCCGTTTTCATGAGATATTTCCCACCGTTTCGGGTTTCCAGGGGATTCGCATGACCCGTAAGACCCGATACATGTTTGAGAGTAATGACCAAAAATTCGTTGTTCTCGCATTTTATGCCCCTTTAAAATGATCACAAGACCTGATACATGTTGAAGGGCATGGCCGAAAACTCGTCATTTTCGTGTTTTATGGCCGTTTTCATGAGCTATTGCCCACAGTTTTGGGGTTCCGGTGGGATTCCCATGGCCCATAAGAACAGTTACATATTTGAGAGTTATGACCAAAAACTCGTTGTTTTCGCATTTTATGACCGTTTAAATGAGGTATTGCCCACATTTTTGGCTTCCAGGGCGAATTACATTTTTTTAGACTTATGAACAAATACTCGTCGTTTTTGCGTTTTATGGCCCTTTTCATGAGTGATTTTCCACAGTTTAAGGGTTCTTTGGCGATTTACAATGGTTGTAAGACTCGAAACATGTTTGATGACATGACCAATAAAACGTCATTTTCGTTTTTATGGCTATTTTCTTGAGCTATTTATTACCACAGTTTTGGGGGTGCCAAGGCGATTTACAGGTTTGAGAGTTATGACCAAAAACTCGTCATTTTTGCGTATTATGGCCATTTTCATGACCTTTTGCCCGTAGTTTTGGGGTTCCATGGCAATTTAAAATGACCGTAAGACCCGATACATGTTTGAGGACATGACCAAAAACTCGTCGTTTTCGCGTTTTTTGGCCGTTTCCATGAGCTATTGCCCAAATTTTTGGGTTCCAACGCGATTTACATTTTTCAGAGTTATGACCAAAAACTCATCGTTTTTGCGTTTTACGGCCGTTTTTCATGAGTGATTTCCATAGTTTAGGAAATCTAGGGCGATTTACAATGGCTGTAAGACATGATACATGTTTGAGGACATGACCAATAACACGTCATTTTCGTGTTTTTATGGTTGTTTTCACGAGCTATTGCCCATAGTTTTGGGATTCCAAGGCGATTTCCAAGTTTGAGAGTTATGACCAAAAACTCGTCATTTTTCGTATTATGGCCGTTTTCATGAGCTATTTCCCACCGTTGTGGGTTTCCAGGGGGATTCGCATGACCCGTAAGATCTGATACATGTTTGAGAGTAATGACCAAAAATTTGTTGTTCTCGCATTTTATGCCTGTTTTCATGAGCTATTGTCCATAATTTTGGGGTTCCAAGGCGATTTACATGTTTGAGAGTTATGACCAAAAACTCGTTGTTTTCGCGTTTTATGACCATTTTCATGAGCTATTGCCCAAAGTTTTGGTGTTCCAGGGCGATTTACAACGAACTTAAGAACCGATACATTTTAAGGACATGGCAGAAAACTCATCATTTTCATGTTTTATGGCCGTTTTCATGAGTTAATTCCCAGAGTTTTAGGTTGCAAAGCCATTTAAAATTACCATAAGACCCGATAAATGTTTCAGGGCATGGCCAAAAACTTGTCATTTTCGCATTTTTTGGCCGTTTTCATGAGCTATTGCCCACGGTTTTGGGGTTCCAAGGCGATTTACGTCTTTGAGAGTTATGACCAAAAACTCATCGTTTTTGCGTTTCACGGCGTTTTCATGAGTGATTGCCCACAGTTTAGGAATTCTTGGGCGATTTACAATGGATGTATGACACAATACATGTTTGAGGACATGACCAATAACACGTCTTTTTCATGTGTTATGGCTGTTTTCATGAGCTATTGCCTATAGTTTAGGGGTTCCAAGGCGATTTACAAGTTTGAGAGTTATGACCAAAAACTCGTCATTTTGCGTATTATGGCCATTTTCATGAGTTATTTCCCACCATTTCGGGTTTCCAGGGGATTCGCATGACCCGTAAGACCTGATACATGTTTGAGAGTAATGACAAAACATTCGTTGTTCTCGCATTTTATGCCCCTTTTCATGAGCTATTGTCCATACTTTTGGGGGTCCCAAGGCGATTTACATGATTGAGAGTTATGACCAAAACTCGTTGTTTTCGCGTTTTATGGCATTTTCATGAGCTATTGCCCAAAGTTTTGGGGTTCCAGGGCGATTTACAATGACCTTAAGAACCGATACATATCTGAGGACAGGACAAAAAACTCGTCATTTTCATGTTTTATGGCTGTTTTCATGAGTTATTGCCCATAGTTTTGGGGTTCCAAAGCAATTTAAAATGACCATCAGACTCGATAAATGTTTGAGGTCATGGCCAAAAACATCTCATCTTCGTGTTTTATGGATGTTTTCATGAGCTATTACCCATAGTTTTCGGGTTCCAAGGCGATTTACATTTTTGGAAGTTATGACCAAAAACTCATCGTTTTTGCATTTTATGGCCATTTTCATGAGTGATTGCCCACATTTTAGGATTTCTAGGGCGATTTACAATGGCTGTAAGACATGATACATGTTTGAGGACATGACCAATAACATGCCATTTTCGTGTGTTATGGCTATTTTCATGAGCTATTGCCCACGGTTTTGGGGTTCCAAGGCGGTTTACAAGTTTGCGAGTAATGACCAAAAACTCGTCATTTTCGTGTGTTATGGCCGTTTTCATGAGCTATTGCCTAGAGATTTGGAGTTCCAAAGCGATTTACAAGTTTGCGAGTTATGCCAAAAAAACTCAGCATTTTGCGTATTATGGCCGTTTTCATGAGATATTTCCCACCGTTTCGGGTTTCCAGGGGATTCGCATGACCCGTAAGACCCGATACATGTTTGAGAGTAATGACCAAAAATTCGTTGTTCTCGCATTTTATGCCCCTTTAAAATGATCACAAGACCTGATACATGTTGAAGGGCATGGCCGAAAACTCGTCATTTTCGTGTTTTATGGCCGTTTTCATTAGCTATTGCCCACAGTTTTGGGGTTCCGGTGGGATTCCCATGGCCCATAAGAACAGTTACATATTTGAGAGTTATGACCAAAAACTCGTTGTTTTCGCATTTTATGACCGTTTAAATGAGGTATTGCCCACATTTTTTGGCTTCCAGGGCGAATTACATTTTTTTAGACTTATGAACAAATACTCGTCGTTTTTGCGTTTTATGGCCCTTTTCATGAGTGATTTTCCACAGTTTAAGGGTTCTTTGGCGATTTACAATGGTTGTAAGACTCGAAACATGTTTGATGACATGACCAATAAAACGTCATTTTCGTTTTTATGGCTATTTTCTTGAGCTATTTATTACCACAGTTTTGGGGTGCCAAGGCGATTTACAGGTTTGAGAGTTATGACCAAAAACTCGTCATTTTTGCGTATTAAGGCCATTTTCATGACCTTTTGCCCGTAGTGTTGGGGTTCCATGGCAATTTAAAATGACCGTAAGACCCGATACATGTTTGAGGACATGACCAAAAACTCGTCGTTTTCGCGTTTTTTGGCCGTTTCCATGAGCTATTGCCCAAATTTTTGGGTTCCAACGCGATTTACATTTTTGAGAGTTATGACCAAAAACTCATCGTTTTTGCGTTTTACGGCCGTTTTCATGAGTGATTTCCCATAGTTTAGGAAATCTAGGGTGATTTACAATGGCTGTAAGACATGATACATGTTTGAGGACATGACCAATAACACGTCATTTTCGTGTTTTTATGGTTGTTTTCACGAGCTATTGCCCATAGTTTTGGGATTCCAAGGCGATTTCCAAGTTTGAGAGTTATGACCAAAAACTCGTCATTTTTCGTATTATGGCCGTTTTCATGAGCTATTTCCCACCGTTGTGGGTTTCCAGGGGGATTCGCATGACCCGTAAGATCTGATACATGTTTGAGAGTAATGACCAAAAATTTGTTGTTCTCGCATTTTATGCCTGTTTTCACGAGCTATTGTCCATAATTTTGGGGTTCCAAGGCGATTTACATGTTTGAGAGTTATGACCAAAAACTCGTTGTTTTCGCGTTTTATGACCATTTTCATGAGCTATTGCCCAAAGTTTTGGTGTTCCAGGGCGATTTACAACGAACTTAAGAACCGATACATTTTAAGGACATGGCAGAAAACTCATCATTTTCATGTTTTATGGCCGTTTTCATGAGTTAATTCCCAGAGTTTTAGGTTGCAAAGCCATTTAAAATTACCATAAGACCCGATAAATGTTTCAGGGCATGGCCAAAAACTTGTCATTTTCGCATTTTTTGGCCGTTTTCATGAGCTATTGCCCACGGTTTTGGGGTTCCAAGGCGATTTACGTCTTTGAGAGTTATGACCAAAAAACTCATCGTTTTTGCGTTTCACGGCCGTTTTCATGAGTGATTGCCCACAGTTTAGGAATTCTTGGGCGATTTACAATGGATGTATGACACAATACATGTTTGAGGACATGACCAATAACACGTCTTTTTCATGTGTTATGGCTGTTTTCATGAGCTATTGCCTATAGTTTAGGGGTTCCAAGGCGATTTACAAGTTTGAGAGTTATGACCAAAAACTCGTCATTTTGCGTATTATGGCCATTTTCATGAGTTATTTCCCACCATTTCGGGTTTCCAGGGGATTCGCATGACCCGTAAGACCTGATACATGTTTGAGAGTAATGACAAAACATTCGTTGTTCTCGCATTTTATGCCCCTTTTCATGAGCTATTGTCCATACTTTTGGGGTCCCAAGGCGATTTACATGATTGAGAGTTATGACCAAAAACTCGTTGTTTTCGCGTTTTATGGCCATTTTCATGAGCTATTGCCCAAAGTTTTGGGGTTCCAGGGCGATTTACAATGACCTTAAGAACCGATACATATCTGAGGACAGGACAAAAAACTCGTCATTTTCATGTTTTATGGCTGTTTTCATGAGTTATTGCCCATAGTTTTGGGGTTCCAAAGCAATTTAAAATGACCATCAGACTCGATAAATGTTTGAGGTCATGGCCAAAAACATCTCATCTTCGTGTTTTATGGATGTTTTCATGAGCTATTACCCATAGTTTTCGGGTTCCAAGGCGATTTACATTTTTGGAAGTTATGACCAAAAACTCATCGTTTTTGCATTTTATGGCCATTTTCATGAGTGATTGCCCACATTTTAGGATTTCTAGGGCGATTTACAATGGCTGTAAGACATGATACATGTTTGAGGACATGACCAATAACATGCCATTTTCGTGTGTTATGGCTATTTTCATGAGCTATTGCCCACGGTTTTGGGGTTCCAAGGCGGTTTACAAGTTTGCGAGTAATGACCAAAAACTCGTCATTTTCGTGTGTTATGGCCGTTTTCATGAGCTATTGCCTAGAGATTTGGAGTTCCAAAGCGATTTACAAGTTTGCGAGTTATGCCAAAAAACTCAGCATTTTGCGTATTATGGCCGTTTTCATGAGATATTTCCCACCGTTTCGGGTTTCCAGGGGATTCGCATGACCCGTAAGACCCGATACATGTTTGAGAGTAATGACCAAAAATTCGTTGTTCTCGCATTTTATGCCCCTTTAAAATGATCACAAGACCTGATACATGTTGAAGGGCATGGCCGAAAACTCGTCATTTTCGTGTTTTATGGCCGTTTTCATGAGCTATTGCCCACAGTTTTGGGGTTCCGGTGGGATTCCCATGGCCCATAAGAACAGTTACATATTTGAGAGTTATGACCAAAAACTCGTTGTTTTCGCATTTTATGACCGTTTAAATGAGGTATTGCCCACATTTTTTGGCTTCCAGGGCGAATTACATTTTTTTAGACTTATGAACAAATACTCGTCGTTTTTGCGTTTTATGGCCCTTTTCATGAGTGATTTTCCACAGTTTAAGGGTTCTTTGGCGATTTACAATGGTTGTAAGACTCGAAACATGTTTGATGACATGACCAATAAAACGTCATTTTCGTTTTTATGGCTATTTTCTTGAGCTATTTATTACCACAGTTTTGGGGTGCCAAGGCGATTTACAGGTTTGAGAGTTATGACCAAAAACTCGTCATTTTTGCGTATTATGGCCATTTTCATGACCTTTTGCCCGTAGTTTTGGGGTTCCATGGCAATTTAAAATGACCGTAAGACCCGATACATGTTTGAGGACATGACCAAAAACTCGTCGTTTTCGCGTTTTTTGGCCGTTTCCATGAGCTATTGCCCAAATTTTTGGGTTCCAACGCGATTTACATTTTTGAGAGTTATGACCAAAAACTCATCGTTTTTGCGTTTTACGGCCGTTTTCATGAGTGATTTCCCATAGTTTAGGAAATCTAGGGCGATTTACAATGGCTGTAAGACATGATACATGTTTGAGGACATGACCAATAACACGTCATTTTCGTGTTTTTATGGTTGTTTTCACGAGCTATTGCCCATAGTTTTGGGATTCCAAGGCGATTTCCAAGTTTGAGAGTTATGACCAAAAACTCGTCATTTTTCGTATTATGGCCGTTTTCATGAGCTATTTCCCACCGTTGTGGGTTTCCAGGGGGATTCGCATGACCCGTAAGATCTGATACATGTTTGAGAGTAATGACCAAAAATTTGTTGTTCTCGCATTTTATGCCTGTTTTCACGAGCTATTGTCCATAATTTTGGGGTTCCAAGGCGATTTACATGTTTGAGAGTTATGACCAAAAACTCGTTGTTTTCGCGTTTTATGACCATTTTCATGAGCTATTGCCCAAAGTTTTGGTGTTCCAGGGCGATTTACAACGAACTTAAGAACCGATACATTTTAAGGACATGGCAGAAAACTCATCATTTTCATGTTTTATGGCCGTTTTCATGAGTTAATTCCCAGAGTTTTAGGTTGCAAAGCCATTTAAAATTACCATAAGACCCGATAAATGTTTCAGGGCATGGCCAAAAACTTGTCATTTTCGCATTTTTTGGCCGTTTTCATGAGCTATTGCCCACGGTTTTGGGGTTCCAAGGCGATTTACGTCTTTGAGAGTTATGACCAAAAACTCATCGTTTTTGCGTTTCACGGCCGTTTTCATGAGTGATTGCCCACAGTTTAGGAATTCTTGGGCGATTTACAATGGATGTATGACACAATACATGTTTGAGGACATGACCAATAACACGTCTTTTTCATGTGTTATGGCTGTTTTCATGAGCTATTGCCTATAGTTTAGGGGTTCCAAGGCGATTTACAAGTTTGAGAGTTATGACCAAAAACTCGTCATTTTGCGTATTATGGCCATTTTCATGAGTTATTTCCCACCATTTCGGGTTTCCAGGGGGATTCGCATGACCCGTAAGACCTGATACATGTTTGAGAGTGATGACCAAAAATTCGTTGTTCTCGCATTTTATGCCTGTTTTCACGAGCTATTGTCCATACTTTTGGGGTCCCAAGGCGATTTACATGTTTGGGAGTTATGACCAAAAACTCGTTGTTTTCGCGTTTTATGGCCATTTTCATGAGCTATTGCCCAAAGTTTTGGGGTTCCAGGGCGATTTACAATGACCTTAAGAACCGATACATATCTGAGGACAGGACAAAAAACTCGTCATTTTCATGTTTTATGGCTGTTTTCATGAGTTATAGCCCATAGTTTTGGGGTTCCAAAGCAATTTAAAATGACCATCAGACTCGATAAATGTTTGAGGTCATGGCCAAAAACATCTCATCGTTTTTATGGCTATTACCCATAGTTTTCGGGTTCCAAGGCGATTTACATTTTTGGAAGTTATGACCAAAAACTCATCGTTTTTGCATTTTATGGCCATTTTCATGAGTGATTGCCCACATTTTAGGATTTCTAGGGCGATTTACAATGGCTGTAAGACATGATACATGTTTGAGGACATGACCAATAACATGCCATTTTCGTGTGTTATGGCTATTTTCATGAGCTATTGCCCACGGTTTTGGGGTTCCAAGGCGGTTTACAAGTTTGCGAGTAATGACCAAAAACTCGTCATTTTCGTGTGTTATGGCCGTTTTCATGAGCTATTGCCTAGAGATTTGGAGTTCCAAACCGATTTACAAGTTTGCGAGTTATGCCAAAAAACTCAGCATTTTGCGTATTATGGCCGTTTTCATGAGATATTTCCCACCGTTTCGGGTTTCCAGGGGATTCGCATGACCCGTAAGACCCGATACATGTTTGAGAGTAATGACCAAAAATTCTTTGTTCTCGCATTTTATGCCCCTTTAAAATGATCACAAGACCTGATACATGTTGAAGGGCATGGCCAAAAACTCGTCATTTTCGTGTTTTATGGCCGTTTTCATGAGCTATTGCCCACAGTTTTGGGGTTCCGGTGGGATTCCCATGGCCCATAAGAACAGTTACATATTTGAGAGTTATGACCAAAAACTCGTTGTTTTCGCATTTTATGACCGTTTTCATGAGGTATTGCCCACATTTTTTGGCTTCTAGGGCGAATTACATTTTTTTAGAGTTATGAACAAATACTCGTCGTTTTTGCGTTTTATGGCCCTTTTCATGAGTGATTTCCCACAGTTTAATTGTTCTTTGGCGATTTACAATGGTTGTAAAACTCAAAACATGTTTGATGACATGACCAATAAAACGTCATTTTCGTTTTTATGGCTATTTTCTTGAGATATTTATTACCACAGTTTTGGGGTGCCAAGGCGATTTACAGGTTTGATAGTTATGACCAAAAACTCGTCATTTTTGCGTATTATGGCCATTTTCATGACCTTTTGCCCATAGTTTTGGGGTTCCATGGCAATTTAAAATGACCGTAAGACCTGATACATGTTTGAGGACATGACCAAAAACTCGTCATTTTCGCGTTTTTTGGCCGTTTCCATGAGCTATTGCCCAAATTTTTGGGTTCCAAGGTGATTTACATTTTAGAGAGTTATGACCAAAAACTCATCGTTTTTGCGTTTTATGGCCGTTTTCATGAGTGATTTCCTATAGTTTAGGAATTCTAGGGCGATTTACAATGGTTGTAAGACATGATACATGTTTGAGGACATGACCAATAACACGTCATTTTGGTGTTTTTATGGCTGTTTTCACGAGCTATTGCCCATAGTTTTGGGGTTCCAAGGCGATTTACAAATTTGAGAGTTATGACCAAAAACTCGTCATTTTTTTGTGTTATGGCTGTTTTGATGAGCTATTACCCACAGTTTTGGCGTTCCAAGGCGATTTACAAGTTTGAGAGTTATGACCAAAAACTCGTCATTTTGCGTATTATGGCCGTTTTCATGAGCTATTTCCCACCATTTTGGGTTTCTAGGGGGATTCGCATGACCCGTAAGACCTGATACATGTTTGAGAGTGATGACCAAAAATTCGTTGTTCTCGCATTTTATGCCTGTTTTCACGAGCTATTGTCCATACTTTTGGGGTCCCAAGGCGATTTACATGTTTGGGAGTTATGACCAAAAACTCGTTGTTTTCGCGTTTTATGGCCATTTTCATGAGCTATTGCCCAAAGTTTTGGGGTTCCAGGGCGATTTACAATGACCTTAAGAACCGATACATATTTGAGGACATGACAGAAAACTCGTCATTTTCATGTTTTATGGCTGTTTTCATGAGTTATTCCCCGCAGTTTTGAGGTTCCAAAGCAATTTAAAATGACCATCATACTCGATAAATGTTTGAGCTCATGGCCAAAAACTTATCATTTTCGTGTTTTATGGCCGTTTTCATGAGCTATTACCCACAGTTTTGGGGTTCCAAGGCGATTTACATTTTTGAAAGTTATGACCAAAAACTCATTGTTTTTGCGTTTTATGGCCATTTTCATGAGTGATTGCCCACATTTTACGATTTCTAGGGCGATTTACAATGGCTGTAAGACATGATACATGTTTGAGGACATGACCAATAACATGCCATTTTTCGTGTGTTATGGCCATTTTCATGAGCTATTGCCCACGGTTTTGGGGTTCCAAGTTGATTTACAAGTTTGAGAGTAATGACCAAAAACTCGTTGTTTTCGTGTGTTATGGCTGGCTTCATGAGCTATTGCCCAGAGTTTTGGAGTTCCAAAGCGATTTACAAGTTTGCGAGTTATGCCAAAAAAAACTCATCATTTTGCGTATTATGGCCGTTTTCATGAGATATTTCCCACCGTTTCGGGTTTCCAGGGGATTCGCATGACCCGTAAGACCCGATACATGTTTGAGAGTAATGACCAAAAATTCGTTGTGCTCGCATTTTATGCCTGTTTTCACGAGCTATTGTCCATACTTTTTGGGTTCCAAGGCAATTTACATGTTTGAGAGTTATGACCAAAAACACGCTGCTTTCGCGTTCTATGGCCATTTTCATGAGCTATTGCCCATGGTCTTGGGGTTCCAACGTGATTTACATGTTTGAGAGTTATGACAAAAAACTCATCGTTTTCATGTTCTGTGGTCGTTTTCATGAGCTATTGCCCAAAGTTTTGGGGTTCTAGGGAGATTTACAATGACCGTAAGACCAGATACATGTTTGAGGACATGACAAAAAAACTCGTCATTTTCGTGTTGTATGGCGGTTTTCATATGTTATTGCCCATAATTTGGGGGTTCCAAAGCGATTTGAAATGACTGTAAAACCCGATAAATGTTTGAGGGCATGACCAAAAAATCATCGTTTTCGTGTTTCATGGCCGTTTTCATGAGTTATTTCAGATAATTTTAGGGTTCCAAAGCAATTTAATATGATCACAAGACCTGATACATGTTTAAGGGCATGGCCAAAAACTCGTCATTTTCGTGTTTTATGGCCGTTTTCATGAGCTATTGCCCACAGTTTTGGGGTTCCGGTGGGATTCCCATGGCCCATAAGAACAGGTACATATTTGAGAGTTATGACCAAAAACTCGTCGTTTTCGCATTTTATGACCGTTTTCATGAGGTATTGCCCACATTTTTTGGCTTCCAAGGCGATTTACATTTTTTAGAATTATGAACAAATACTAGTCGTTTTTGCGTTTTATGGCCCTTTTCATGAGTGATTTCCCACAGTTTAAGAGTTATAGGGCGATTTACAACGGTTGTAAGACTCGAAACATGTTTGATGACATGACCAATCAAACGTCATTTTTTTATGGCTATTTTCTTGAGCTATTTCTTACCACAGTTTTGGGTGCCAAGGCGATTTACAGGTTTGAGAGTTATGACCAAAAACTCGTCATTTTTGCGTATTATGGCCAGTTTCATGACCTATTGCCCATAGTTTTGGGGTTCCATGGCAATTTAAAATGACCGTAAGACCCGATACATGTTTGAGGACATGACCAAAAACTCATCGTTTTTGCGTTTCATGGCCATTTTCATGAGTGATTTCCCATAGTTTAGGAATTCTAGGGCGATTTACAATGGCTGTAAGACATGATACATGTTTGAGAGTAATGACCAAAAACTCGTCATTTTCGTGTGTTATGGCTGGCTTCATGAGCATTTGCCCACAGTTTTGGAGTTCCAAAGTGATTTACAAGTTTGCGAGTTACGCCCAAAAACTCATCATTTTGCGTATTATGGCCGTTTTCATGAGATATTTCCCACCGTTTTCGGTTTCTAGGGGAATTCGCATGGCCCTAACACCAGATACATGTTTGAGAGTAATGACCAAAAATTTGTTGTTCTCGCATTTTATGCCTGTTTTCACGAGCTATTGTCCATACTTTTGGGTTCCAAGGCAATTTACATGTTTGAGAGTTATGACCAAAAACTCGTTGCTTTCGCGTTTTATGGCCCTTTTCATGAGCTATTGCCCATGGTTTTAGGTTCCAAGGTGATTTACATATTTGAGAGATATGACAGAAAACTCATCGTTTTCATGTTTTGTGGCCGTTTTCATGAGCTATTGCCCAAAGTTTTGGGGTTCTAGGGAGATTTACAATGACCGTAAGACCCGATACATGTTTGAGGACATGACAAAAAAACTTGTCATTTTCGTGTTGTAAATGGCCGTTTTCATGTGCTATTGCCCATAATTTGGGGGTTCCAAAGCGATTTGAAATGACTGTAAAACCCGATAAATGTTTGAGAGCATGGCCAAAAACATATCATGTTCGCATTTTTTGGCCGTTTTCATGAGGTATTGCCCACGGTTTTTGGGTTCCAAGGCGATTTACGTCTTTGATAGTTATGACCAAAAACTCATCGTTTTTGCATTTCATGGCCATTTTCATGAGTGATTGCCCACAGTTTAGGAATTCTAGGGCGATTTATAATGGATGTAAGTCACAATACATGTTTGAGGACATGACCAATAACACGTCATTTTCGTGTGTTATGGTTGTTTTCATGAGTTAGTGCCCACAGTTTAAGGGTTCCAAGGCGATTTACAAGTTTGAGAGTTATGACCAAAAACTCGTCATTTTGCGTATTATGGCCATTTTCATGAGTTATTTCCCACCGTTTCGGGTTTCCAGGGGATTCGCATGACCCGTAAGACCCGATACATGTTTGAGAGTAATGACCAAAAATTCGTTGTTCTCGCATTTTATGCCCCTTTTCATGAGCTACTGTCCATACTTTTGGGGTCCCAAGGCGATTTAAATGTTTGAGAATTATGACCAAAAACTCATTGTTTTCGCGTTTTATGGTCATTTTCATGAGCTATTGCCCAAAATTTTGGGGTTCCAGGGCGATTTACAATGACCTTAAGAACCGATACATATTTGAGAACATGACAGAAAACTCGTCATTTTTTCATGTTTTATGGCTGTTTTAATAAGTTATTGCCCACAAATTTGAAGTTCCAAAGCAATTTAAAATGACCATCAGACTCGATAAATGTTTGAGGTCATGGCCAAAAACTTCTCATCTTCGTGTTTTATGGCCGTTTTCATGAGCTATTACCCATAGTTTTGGGGTTCCAAGACGATTTACATTTTTGAAAGTTATGACCGAAAAGTCATCGTTTTTGCGTTTTATAGCCATTTTCATGAGTGATTGCCCACATTTTAGGATTTCTAGGGTGATTTACAATGTCTGTAAGACATGATACATGTTTGAGGACATGACCAATAACATGCCATTTTCATGTATTATGGCTATTTTCATGAGCTATTGCCCACGGTTTTGGGGTTCCAAGGCGATTTACAAGTTTGAGAGTAATGACCAAAAACTCGTAATTTTCGTGCGTTATGGCTGTTTTCATGAGCTATTGCCCACAGTTTTAGAGTTCCAAAGCGATTTACAAGTTTGCGAGTTATGCCCAAAAACTCATCATTTTGCGTATTATGGCCGTTTTCATGAGATATTTCCCACAGTTTTGGGTTTCCAGGGGAATTCGCATGACCCTAAGACCCGATACATGTTTGAGAGTAATGAGCAAAAATTCGTTGTAATCGCATTTTATGCCTGTTTTCACGAGCTATTGTCCATACTTTTGGGGTTCCAAGGAAATTTACATGTTTGAGAGTTATGACCAAAAACTCGCTGCTTTCGCGTTTTATGGCCATTTTCATGAGCTATTGCCCATGGTTTTGGGGTTCCAAGGTGATTTACATATTTGAGAGTTATGACAAAAAACTCATCGTTTTCATGTTTTGTGGTCATTTTCATGAGCTATTGCCCAAAGTTTTGGTGTTCTAAGGAAATTTACAATGACCGTAAGACCCGATACATGTTTGAGGACATGACAAAAAACTCGTCATTTTCGTGTTGTATGGCCGTTTTCATGTGTTATTGCCCATAATTTGGGGGTTCCAGAGCAATTTGAAATGACTGTAAAACCCGATAAATGTTTGAGGGCATGGCCAAAAACTTATCATTTTTGCATTTTTGGGCCGTTTTCATGAGGTATTGCCCACGGTTTTGGGATTCCAAGGAGATTTACGTCTTTGAGAGTTATGACCAAAAACTCATCGTTTTTGCGTTTCATGGCCATTTTCATGAGTGATTGCCCACAGTTTAGGAATTCTAGGGCGATTTACAATGGATGTAAGACACAATACATGTTTGAGGACATGACCAATAACACGTCATTTTCGTGTGTTATGGCTGTTTTCATGAGCTAGTGCCCACAGTTTAAGGGTTCCAAGGCGAATTACAAGTTTGAGAGTTATGACCAAAAACTCGTCATTTTGCGTATTATGGCCATTTTCATGAGTTATTTCCCACCGTTTCGGGTTTCCAGGGTATTCGCATGACCCGTAAGACCCGATACATGTTTGAGAGTAATGACCAAAAATTCGTTGTTCTCGCATTTTATGCCCCTTTTCATGAGCTAGTGTCCATACTTTTGGAGTCCCAAGGCGATTTACATGTTTGAGAGTTATGACCAAAAACTCGTTGTTTTCGCGTTTTATGGCCATTTTCATGAGCTATTGCCCAAAGTTTTGGGGTTCCAGGGCGATTTACAATGACCTTAAGAACCGATACATATTTGAGGACATGAATGTAAACTCGTCATTTTCATGTTTTATGGCTTTTTTCATGAGTTATTGCCCATAGTTTTGGGGTTCCAAAGCAATTTAAAATGACCATCAGACTCGATAAATGTTTGAGCTCATGGCCAAAAACTTCTCATTTTCGTGTTTTATGGCCGTTTTCATGAGCTATTACCCACAGTTTTGGGGATCCAAGGCTATTTACTTTTTTGAGAGTTATGACCAAAAACTAATCGCTTTTGCGTTCTATGGCCATTTTCATGAGTGATTGCCCACATTTTAGGAATTCTAGGGAGATTTACAATGGCTGTAAGACATGATACATGTTTGAGGACATGACCAATAACATGCCATTTCCGCATGTTATGGCTATTTTCATGAGCTATTGCCCACGGTTTTGGGGTTCCAAGGTGATTTACAAGTTTGAGAGTAATGACCAAAAACTCGTCATTTTCGTGTGTTATGGCTGTTTTCATGAGCTATTGCCCACAGTTTTGGAGTTCCAAAGCGATTTACAAGTTTGCGAGTTATGCCCAACAACTCATCATTTTGCGTATTATGGCCATTTTCATGAGATATTTCCCACCGTTTTGGGTTTCCAGGGGAATTCGCATGACCCTAAGACCCGATACATGTTTGAGAGTAATGACCAAAAATTCGTTGTTCTCGCATTTTATGCCTCTTTTCACGAGCTATTGTCCATACTTTTGGGGTTCCAAGGCAATTTACATGTTTGAGAGTTATGACCAAAAACTCGCTGCTTTCGCGTTTTATGGCCATTTTCATGAGTGATTGCCCAAATTTTAGGATTTCTACGGCGATTTACAATGGCTGTAAGACATGATACATGTTTGAGGACATGACCAATAACATGCCATTTTCGCGTGTTATGGCTATTTTCATGAGCTATTGCCCACGGTTTTTGGGTTCCAAGGTGATTTACAAGTTTGAGAGTAATGACCAAAAACTCGTCATTTTCGTGTGTTATGGCTGTTTTCATGAGCTATTGCCCACAGTTTTGGAGTTCCAAAGCGATTTACAAGTTTGCGAGTTATGCCCAAAAACTCATCATTTTGCGTATTATGGCCATTTTCATGAGATATTTCCCACCGTTTTGGGTTTCCAGGGGAATTCGCATGACCCTAAGACCCGATACATGTTTGAGAGTAATGACCAAAAATTCGTTGTTCTCGCATTTTATGTCTGTTTTCACGAGCTATTGTCCATACGTTTGGGATTCCAAGGCAATTTACATGTTTGAGAGTTATGACCAAAAACTCGCTGCTTTCGCGTTTTATGGCCATTTTCATGAGCTATTGCCCATGGTTTTGGGATTCCAAGGTGATTTACATATTTGAGAGTTATGACAAAAAACTCATCATTTTCATGTTTTGTGGTCGTTTTCATGAGCTATTGCCCAAAGTTTTTCTTGGAATTATGCCGTAGAGGCAATAATAAAGATGTTATTATTATAATTCTTGTTCATGATAAAGTTTATATTCCATGCTAGAATTGTATTAAGCGGAAACATTAATACTTGTGTGGTTTGTGAACAACACCGTGTCCCTGGTACGCCTCTATGGACTAGCTCATTGATCAATGATGGTTAAGGTTTCCTAACCATAGACATGAGTTGTCAATTGATAATGAGATCATATCATTGGGAGAATGATATGATGGACAGACCCAAACTAAGCGAAGCAATTATATCGTTTCATCGTGTTCATCTTTGCGAAGCTTTTCCTATGTCAAATATTGTATTCCTTAGACCATGAGATAATGCAACTCCCTGGTACCGGAAGAAAGCTTTGAGGTCATAAAACGTCATCCTATGAGAGGGTGATCATAAAGGTGTCTCTCAGGTGATCGGAAAGTATCTGTTGGGTTGTATGTATCGAGATGGAATTTGTCCCTCCCAAGTCGGAGAGATATACTTCGGTCCCACTCGCTAATCGATATCAACACCGCTTGCAAGCATGTGGTTAAGGAGTTAATCACAAAGTGATATCGGATTACGGAACGAGTAAAGTACTTGCTGTGAACGAGATTGAACTAGGTATGACGGTACTGACGATCGAATCTCGGGCAAGTAAAATATAGCGAGACGAAGGGAATATATATATGGGATTGATTGAATCCTGGCATCGTGGTTCATCCGATATGATCATCGATGAATGTGTGGGAGTCAATATGGGTGCCCAGACCCCGCTGTTGATTATTGATAGAAGATCATGTCTGCATATTCTCGAACCCGGAGGGTCACACACTTAACGTATCTCGACGCTAGTATAGATTGGATAATTGGTTTATGAATTTTTGTTCGGAGTCTCGGATGGGATCCGGGATATCACGAGAGGTTCCGGAATGGTCCGGAGAATAAGATTCATATAAGGCAATGCAGTTTTTGGAGTTCGGAATTGTTCCGGGTTAATCGGTATTGTACCGGAAGCTTCTAGAACCTTCCGGAAGGGGACCAACGTGGCCCCACCTTCCGGGAGGGGGCATGGGCCTATGAGGGAGTGTCCTGGCCGCATTGGGCCAGGGGCACAAGGCCCCATAGGGCCCAGCCGATCCTAGAGAGTTTAAATCGTTTAAACTAGAGATAGGGTTTCTAGAAGAGGGGAGAGTCCATGCCCCCCACTCCTTATCCTTTGGGCTTGGGGGAGGGGCTAGGGCTGTGCCCCCCCCCCTCTATATAAAGAGGGGTGGGGGCGCACCAACCCCCCACACCTCTCCTCCAAACCCTAGCCGCCTTGCTAGCTTTCCTCTCTCCCTCCCGACTGTTTGTAGGCGAAGCCCTGCTGCAGAAATTCTCCACCATATACACCACGCCGTCGTGTTGTAGATCCAATCTATCTCTCCACCATACTTGCTGGTCCGAGGAAGGAGGATACGTCGAGGTGCTGCACGTGTGCATCTCACGGAGGCACCGCCACTTGTGGTGCTAGATCGGATCGGATCGCGAGGAGGAGAAGCGAGTACGACTACATCACCCACGTTCCGACGAACGTTCCGCTGTGCGAATCTTCAAGGGTATGAAGATCTAATCCAATCTCTCTCGTTGTTTGCATCTCCTAGATTAGATCTTGGCTTTCCCTCTGTTCGCTCCGTAGAAAATTTTGATTTACTATGCCGCGAATCCCTTCAGTGGTATCAGAGCTAGATCTATGCGTAGATGTGTTTCACGAGTAGAACGCAACATGGTTGTTGCGGGCGTTGATGTTTTCTGTTGCAAGCCTCTTGTTTGTATTCTTATTATGACGCGGGATAGTGAGATTGAAGCGGTCCAGGCCAACCTTACGCGACGTCGTTCGCGAGACCGGCTCCGCACTTGACGTGTGGCTTGTTCCACACATGCGGCTGGTGGATGTCAGTTTCTCTCACTATAGTTGTCATGGGATTAACACCGGAGTTTGGCAACCATAATATCACCGTTGTGGCTTTCCGTAGGTAAGAATCGTTCTTAGCATCTACTCCCATGAGCCACGTAAAACATGCAACAACAAAGTAGAGGCGTCTAACTTGTTTTTGCAGGGAGTGTTTTCTGTGATATGGTATGGCCCAAGATGTGATGTGTATATTGTATGCGATGATCATGTTTTGTAATGTTTCACGACTTGCATGTCGATGAGTACACAACCGGCAGGAGCCATATGGTTGTCTTTATAATTGTGTATGACCTGCGAGTCAACTTCTTATACGCCATGTAATAGCTTTACTTTATCGCTAAGTAGTTAGCAATAGTTGTAGTTGCTATTCGTGGTGGAGGCAATCATGGTGGAGTGATGGAGATCATGCCGGAAAGCACAAGATGGAGATCATTGCGCGAAGATTGGCTATACCATGTCACATAAAGTTATATGCATGTGATGTTTATCCTTTTATGTATCTTATTATGCTTAGATCGCGACGGTAGCATTATAAGATGATTCCTCACTTAAAGATCAAGATAAAAACTGTGTTCTCCCCGAGTATGCACCGTTGCGAAAGTTCGTCGTGTCCAAGCATCACGTGATGATCGGGTGCTATAGACTCTATGCTCACATACAACGGGTGCAAGCCAGTTTTTGCACACGCGGAAATACTTGGGTCTAACTTGACGAGCCTAGCATGTACAGACATGGACTCGGAACACAAGAACCGAAAGGTTAAGCATGAGTCATATAAACGATATGATCGACACTTCGTTGTCCACCATTGAAACCACATCTCTTCTCGTGAAGATCGGATTAGGTGTGGTGAATTTGGATCGTGTTCACTAAACAACTTGAGGGATGTTGAATTTAGTGGGAGTTCATCTAGTAATTTGATTAAAAGTTGAACTAGTTATCATGAACATAGTCTAATTTGTACTTGCAATACTGTAGATCAAATGGCTAAGTCCAACTTCAACTTCAACGTTTTTGCTGAGAAGGAAAAGCTTAGAAACAATGGGTCTAACTTCACCAATTGGTTCCACAATCTAGGAATCATTCTCTCTGGCAGTCAAAAGGACTATGTCCTTGGGAAAGCGTTAGGTGAACCCCCTGCTGCAACTGCGCCGGCTGATGAGAAAGCCGTCTATCAGTCGCGCAAAGATGATTATGGTGTGATTAAGAGCACCATGTTGTTTGCTATGGAACCGGAACTTCAAAATCGTTTTGAAGACTATCCCGGGCCCTTTGAGATTCTCGAAGAGCTGAAAACCATGTTTCAGACTCAGGCCCGTTCTGAGAGATATGAGATCTCTGAGAAATTCTTTAACTGCAAGATGGAGGAAGGGAGTTCCGTTAGTGAGCACGCCATTAAGATGACGGGCTGCACTCAACTCCTTGAGCAACTGGAATGCACGATTCCAGAGGAGCTCAAGATTGACAGGGTTCTGCAATCGCTCCCTCCCAGCTACAAAAGTTTTGTAGTGACTCATAATCAGATTGGTTCCACTGATACGATCACCGAGCTCTTCGCCAAGCTGAAGGCTGCGTAAGTGGACATCAAGAAGGATAATCATGTGTTGATGGTCAACAAGCCCTCCTTTAAGAAAGGTAAGGGAGCAAAGAAGCCCTTCAAGAAGGGCGGCGGCAAGCGCAATGCCCCTGCTGAGAAGAAGCTCAGGTCTGGTCCCAAGCCAGACACTGAGTGCTTCTATTGCAAGGACAAGGGTCACTGGAAGCGTAACTGTCCGAAGTACTTAGCGGACAAGAAGGCTGGCACCATCAAAGGTATATTTGATATACATGTTATTGATGTTTTTCTTACTAGCCCTCGTTGTAGTGCCTGGGTATTTGATACCGGTTCAGTTGCTAATATTTGTAACTCGAAACAGGAGCTACGGAATAGACGGCGGCTTGCGAGGGATGAGGTGACGATGCGCGTTGGCAACGGATCAAGAGTTGATGTGATGGCCGTCGGCACGCTCTCCTTAGTTTTACCTTCGGGATTATTTTTAAACCTTAATAAGTGTTATTATGTGCCTGCGTTGAGCATGAACATTATTTCTGGATCGTGTTTATTGCAAGACGGTTATTCATTTAAATCGGAGAATAATGGTTGTTCTATTTATATGAGTAACATCTTTTATGGTCATGCACCTCTTGTAAATGGTTTATTTCTTCTAAATCTCGAAAGGGATGAAACACACATCCATAACATTGAGGCTAAGAGATGCAAAGTAGATAGTGATAATACTACTTATTTGTGGCACTGTCGTCTAGGTCATATTGGTGTAAAGCGCATGAAGAAACTCTATTCTGATGGACTTTTGGAGTCTCTTGATTTTGAATCATTTGACACATGCGAACCATGCCTCATGGGCAAGATGATCAAAACCCCGTTCTCCGGCATGATGGAGCGAGCAACGGACTTGTTGGAAATCATACATACCGATGTATGCGGACCGATGAGTGTTTCGACGCGCGGTGGATATCGCTATTTCCTCACTTTTACCGATGACTTAAGTAGATATGGGTATATCTATTTAATGAAACATAAATCTGAAATGTTTGAAAAGTTCAAGGAATTTCAGAATGAAGTGGAGAACCATCATAACAGAAAGATTAAGTTTCTACGATCCGATCGTGGAGGTGAATATTTGAGTTATGATTTTCTCACGCATCTTAAAGAAAGTGGAATCGTTTCACAACTCACGCCACCCGGAACACCACAGCGCAATGGTGTGTCTGAACGCCGGAATCGAACCCTATTAGATATGGTCCGATCAATGATGTCTCTTACTGATTTGCCGTTATCATTTTGGGGTTATGCATTAGAAACCGCTGCATTCGCTTTAAATAGGGCTCCATCTAAATCCGTTGAGACGACACCGTATGAACTGTGGTTTGTTGCTAAACCTAAGTTGCCATTTCTTAAAGTTTGGGGATGCGAAGCTTACGTCAAGAAGTTGATGCCGGACAAGCTCGAACCCAAAGCGGAGAAATGCGTCTTCATAGGATACCCTAAGGAAACTATTGGGTATAACTTGTATCACAGAACCGAAGGCAAAGTGTTTGTCACAAAGAACGGTTCCTTTCTTGAGAAGGAGTTTCTCTCGAAAGAAGTGAGTGGGAGGAAAGTAGAGCTTAACGAGGTTATTGAACCTTCTCTTGAGTTGGAGAGTAGCGCAGCACCTGAGATTGTTACAGTGCCGCCTGCACCAACGATAGAGGAAGCTAATGACAAGGATCATGAAGCTTCGGACGATGCTGCTACTGAACGTCGCAGGTCGACAAGGTCGCGTGCCCCTCCTGAGTGGTACGGAAACCCTGTCTTGACTGTCTTGTTAGTAGAAGACAGTGAACCTACGAACTATGAGGAAGCGATGATGAGCCCAGACTCTGAGAAATGGCTAGAAGCCATGAAATCCGAATTGGGATCCATGAGCGAAAACCAAGTATGGACTTTGGTGGATCCTCCTAGCGACCGAAAGGCCGTTGAGTGCAAATGGATATTCAAGAAGAAAATGGACGCGGATGGTAATGTTACCGTCTATAAAGCACGGCTTGTCGCAAAAGGTTTTCGACAAGTTCAAGGTGTTGACTACGATGAGACTTTCTCTCCCGTAGCGATGTTTAAGTCCATTCGGATTTTATTAGCAATTGCTGCGTTTCATGATTATGAAATATGGCAGATGGATGTCAAGACTGCTTTCCTCAATGGGAACATTGATGAAGAGTTGTATATGATGCAACCCGAAGGTTTTGTCGATCCTAAGGATGCTAGTAAAGTATGCAAACTTCAGCGTTCCATTTATGGACTGAAGCAAGCATCTCGGAGTTGGAACCTTCGTTTTGATCAAGTGATCAAGAGCTTTGGATTTGTTCCAAATTGCTACGTAGCTTGTATCTACAAGAAAGTGAGTGGGAGCTCGGTGACGTTTCTGGTACTATATGTGGATGACATATTGATTATCGGAAATGACATCAACATGCTTAACGATGTGAAGAGTTATTTGAACAAGTGTTTTTCAATGAAAGACCTAGGTGAAGCTGCTTATATATTGGGCATCAAAATCTATAGAGATAGACAAAGACGCCTGATAGCCTTAAGCCAGAGTACATACCTAGACAAAGTTCTGAAAAGGTTCAGAATGGATAAGGCAAAGAAAGGTTCAGTGCCTATGTTGTCAGGTAAGATATTGAGCAAGGCTCAGTGTCCAGCTACGGTAAATGATAGGGAAGCTATGAGCAAAGTGCCTTATGCCTCGGCCATAGGTTCCATCATGTATGCCATGCTGTGTACTAGACCGGATGTGTCCAATTCTCTTAGTTTGACGAGCAGATATCAAAGTGATCCAGGAGTGGAACACTGGACAGCCGTGAAGAACATCCTAAAGTACCTAAATAGAACTAAAGAAATGTTCTTAGTCTATGGGGGTGATGAACAGCTTGTCGTAAAAGGTTACGTCGATGCTAGTTTCGACACCGACAAGGATGATTCCAAATCTCAGACAGGATACGTTTATATTTTGAATGGAGGAGCTGTGAGCTGGAGAAGCTGCAAGCAAAGCGTGATCGCG
Organism: Avena sativa; assembly: GCA_916181665.1. Classification (NCBI taxonomy): domain Eukaryota; kingdom Viridiplantae; phylum Streptophyta; class Magnoliopsida; order Poales; family Poaceae; genus Avena; species Avena sativa. Next base: position 2,623,078 of record OV702300.1, read on the forward strand.
GGATCTACAGTGGAAGCGGAATACATGGCTGCTGCAGAAGCGTCAAGTGAAGGAGTTTGGATCAGAAACTTCATCACTGAGCTTGGCGTGGTTCCAAGTGCATTGGACCCACTGGAGATATTGTGTGACAACACTGGCGCCATAGCACTCGCTAAGGAACCAAGATATCATCCAAAGACCAAGCATATCAACCGCAAGTTTCATATAATCCGAGATTATATAGCAGATGGAGATCTGAAGATTAGCAAAGTACATACGGATCTGAATGTCGCAGATCCATTGACTAAACCTCTTCCACGTGTAAAACATGATCAATACCTCAGTGCCATGGGTGTGAGATTGTTGCCAGATGTAAACTAGATTATTGACTCTAGTGCAAGTGGGAGACTGTTGGAATTATGCCCTAGATGCAATAATAAAGATGTTATTATTATAATTCTTGTTCATGATAAAGTTTATATTCCATGCTAGAATTGTATTAAGCGGAAACATTAATACTTGTGTGGTTTGTGAACAACACCGTGTCCCTGGTACGCCTCTAAGGACTAGCTCATTGATCAATGATGGTTAAGGTTTCCTAACCATAGACATGAGTTATCAATTGATAATGAGATCATATCATTGGGAGAATGATATGATGGACAGACCCAAACTAAGTGAAGCAATTAGATCGTTTCATCGTGTTCATCTTTGCGAAGCTTTTCCTATGTCAAATATTGTATTCCTTAGACCATGAGATAATGCAACTCCCTGGTACCGGAAGAAAGCTTTGAGGTCATAAAACGTCATCCTATGAGGGGGTGATCATAAAGGTGTCTCTCAGGTGATCGGAAAGTATCTGTTGGGTTGTATGTATCGAGATGGAATTTGTCCCTCCCAAGTCGGAGAGATATACTTCGGCCCCACTCGGTAATCGATATCAACACCGCTTGCAAGCATGTGGTTAAGGAGTTAATCACAAAGTGATATCGGATTACGGAACGAGTAAAGTACTTGCTGTGAACGAGATTGAACTAGGTATGACGGTACCGACGATCGAATCTCGGGCAAGTAAAATATCGCGAGACGAAGGGAATATATATATGGGATTGATTGAATCCTGGCATCGTGGTTCATCCGATATGATCATCGATGAATGTGTGGGAGTCAATATGGGTGCCCAGACCCCGCTGTTGATTATTGATAGAAGATCATGTCTGCATATTCTCGAACCCGCAGGGTCACACACTTAACGTATCTCGATGCTAGGATAGATTGGATACTTGGTTTATGAATTTTTGTTCGGAGTCTCGGATGGTATCCGGGATATCACGAGAGGTTCCGAAATGGTCCGGAGAATAAGATTCATATAAGGCAATGCAGTTTTTGGAGTTCGGAATTGTTCCGGGTTAATCGGTATTGTACCGGAAGCTTCTAGAACCTTCCGGAAGGGGACCAACGTGGCCCCACCTTCCGGGAGGGGGCATGGGCACAAGGCCCCATAGGGCCCAGCCGATCCTAGAGAGTTTAAATCGTTTAAACTAGAGATAGGGTTTCTAGAAGAGGGGAGAGTCCATGCCCCCTACTCCTTATCCTTTGGGCTTGGGGGAGGGGCTAGGGCTGCGCCCCCCCCCCTCTATATAAAGAGGGGTGGGGGCGCACCAACCCCCCACACCTCTCCTCCAAACCCTAGCCGCCTTGCTAGCTTTCCTCTCTCCCTCCCGACTGTTTGTAGGCGAAGCCCTGCTGCAGAAATTCTCCACCATATACACCACGCCGTCGTGTTGTAGATCCAATCTATCTCTCCACCATACTTGCTGGTCCGAGGAAGGAGGACACGTCGAGGTGCTGCACGTGTGCATCTCACGGAGGCACCGCCACTTGTGGTGCTAGATCGGATCGGATCGCGAGGAGGAGAAGCGAGTACGACTACATCACCCACGTTCCGACGAACGTTCCGCTGTGCGAATCTTCAAGGGTATGAAGATCTAATCCAATCTCTCTCGTTGTTTGCATCTCCTAGATTAGATCTTGGCTTTCCCTCTGTTCGCTCCGTAGAAAATTTTGATTTACTATGCCGCGAATCCCTTCAGTTTTGGGGTTCTAGGGAGATTTACAATGACCGTAAGACCCGATACATGTTTGAGGACATGACAAAAAACTCGTCATTTTCGTGTTGTATGGCCTTTTTCATGTGTTATTGCCCTTAATTTGGGGGTTCCAGAGCGATTTGAAATGACTGTAAAACCCGATAAATGTTTGAGGGCATGGCCAAAAACTTGTCATTTTTGCATTTTTTAGCCGTTTTCATGAGGTATTGCCAACGGTTTTGGGGTTCCAAGGCGATTTACGTCTTTGAGAGTTATGACCAAAAACTCATCGTTTTTGCGTTTCATGGCCATTTTCATGAGTGATTGCCCACAGTTTAGGAATTCTAGGGCGATTTACAATGGATGTAAGACACAATACATGTTTGAGGACATGACCAATAACTCGTCATTTTCGTGTGTTATGGCTGTTTTCATGAGCTATTGCCCACGGTTTTGGGGTTCCAAGGTGATTTACAAGTTTCAGAGTAATGACCAAAAACTTGTCATTTTCGTGTGTTATGGCTGTTTTCATGAGCTATTGCCCACAGTTTTGGAGTTCCAAAGCGATTTACATGTTTACGAGTTATGCCAAAAAACTCATCATTTTGCGTATTATGGCCATTTTCATGAGTTATTTCCCACCGTTTCGGGTTTCCAGGGGATTCGCATGACCCGTAAGACCCGATACATGTTTGAGAGTAATGACCAAAAATTCGTTGTTCTCGCATTTTAAGCCCCTGTTCATGAGCTATTGTCCATACTTTTGGGGTCCCAAGGAGATTTACATGTTTGAGAATTATGACCAAAAACTCGTTGTTTTCGTGTTTTATGGCCATTTTCATGAGCTATTCCCAAAATTTTGGGGTTCCAGGGCGATTTACAATGACCTTAAGAACCGATACATATTTGAGGACATGACAGAAAACTCGTCATTTTTTCATGTTTTATGGCTGTTTTCATGAGTTATTGCCCACAGTTTTGGGGTTCCAAAGCAATTTAAAATGAACATCAGACTCGATAAATGTTTGAGGTCATGGCCAAAAACTTCTCACCTTCGTGTTTCATGGCCGTTTTCATGAGCTATTAGCCACAGTTTTGGGGTTCCAAGGCAATTTACATTTTTGAAAGTTATGACCAAAAGCTCATCGTTTTTGCGTTTTATGGCCATTTTCATGAGTGATTGCCCACATTTTAGGATTTCTAGGGCGATTTACAATGGCTGTAAGACATGATACATGTTTGAGGACATGACCAATAACATGCCATTTTCGTGTTTTATGGCTATTTTCATGAGCTATTGCCCACGGTTTTGGGGTTCCAAGGTGATTTACAAGTTTCAGAGTAATGACCAAAAACTCGTACTTTTAGTGTGTTATGGATGTTTTCATGAGCTATTGCCCACAGTTTTGGAGTTCCAAAGCGATTTACAAGTTTGCGAGTTATGCCCAAAAACTCATCATTTTGCGTATTATGGCCATTTTCATGAGATATTTCCCACCGTTTTGGGTTTCCAGGGGAATTCGCATGACCCTAAGACCCGATACATGTTTGAGAGTAATGACCAAAAATTCGTTGTTCTCGCATTTTATGCCTGTTTTCACGAGCTATTGTCCATACTTTTGGGGTTCCAAGGCAATTTACATGTTTGAGAGCTATGACCAAAAACTCGTTGCTTTCGTGTTTTATGGCCATTTTCATGAGCTATTGCCCATGGTTTTGGGGTTCCAAGATGATTTACATATTTGAGAGTTATGACAAAAAACTCATCGTTTTCATGTTTTGTGGTCGTTTTCGTGAGCTATTGCCCAAAGTTTTGGGGTTCTAGGGAGATTTACAATGACCGTAAGACTCGATACATGTTTGAGGACATGACAAAAAATACGTTATTTTCGTGTTGTATGGACGTTTTCATGTGTTATTGCCCACAATTTGGGGGTTCCAGAGCGATTTGAAATGACTGTAAAACCCGATAAATGTTTGAGGGCATGGCCAAAAACTTGTCATTTTTGCATTTTTTGGCCGTTTTCATGACGTATTGCCCACGGTTTTAGGGTTCCAAGGCGATTTACGTTTTTGAGAGTTATGACCAAAAACTCATCGTTTTTGTGTTTCATGGTCATTTTCATGAGTGATTGCCCATAGTTCAGGAATTCTAGGGCGATTTACAATGGATGTAAGACATAATACATATTTGAGGACATGACCAATAACACGTCATTTTCGTGTGTTATGGCTTTTTTCATGAGCTAGTGTCCACAGTTTAAGGGTTCCAAGGCGATTTACAAGTTTGAGAGTTATGACCAAAAACTCGTCATTTTGCGTATTATGGCCATTTTCATGAGTTATTTCCCACCGTTTCGGGTTTCTAGGGGATTCGCATGACCCGTAAGACCCGATACATGTTTGAGAGTAATGACCAAAAATTCGTTGTTCTCGCATTTTATGCCCCTTTTCATGAGCTATTGTCCATACTTTTGGGGTCCCAAGGCGATTTACATGTTTGAGAGTTATGACCAAAAACTCGTTGTTTTCGCGTTTTATGGCCATTTTCATGAGCTATTGCCCAAAGTTTTAGGGTTCTAGGGCGATTTACAATGACCTTAAGAACCGATACATATTTTAGGACATGACAGAAAACTCGTCATTTTCATGTTTTATGGCTGTTTTCATGAGTTATTGCCCATAGTTTTGGGGTTCCAAAGCAATTTAAAATGACCATCAGACTTGATAAATGTTTTAGATCATGGCCAAAAACTTCTCGTTTTCGTGTTTTATGGCGGTTTTCATGAGCTATTACCCACAGTTTTAGGGATCCAAGGCGATTTACATTTTTGAGAGTTATGACCAAAAACTAATCGCTTTTGCGTTTTATGGCCATTTTCATGAGTGATTGCCCACATTTTAGGAATTCTAGGGCGATTTACAATGGCTGTAAGACATGATACATGTTTCAGGACATGACCAATAACATGCCATTTTCGTCTATTATGGCTATTTTCATGAGCTATTGCCCACGTTTTTGGGGTTCCAAGGCGATTTACAAGTTTGAGAGTAATGACCAAAAACTCGTAATTTTCGTGTGTTATGGCTGTTTTCATGAGCTATTGCCCACAGTTTTGGAGTTCCAAAGCGATTTACAAGATTGCGAGTTATGCCCAAAAACTCATTCTTTTGCGTATTATGGCCGTTTTCATGAGATATGTCCCACCGTTTTGGGTTTCCAGGGGAATTCACATGACCCTAAGACCCGATACATGTTTGAGAGTAATGACCAAAAATTCGATGTAATCGCATTTTATGCCTGTTTTCACGAGCTATTGTCCATCTTTTGGGGCTCCAAGGCAATTTACATGTTTGAGAGTTATGACCAAAAACTCGCTGCTTTCGCGTTTTATGGCCATTTTCATGAGCTATTGCCCATGGTTTTGGGGTTCCAACGTGATTTACATGTTTGAGAGTTATGACAAAAAAACTCATCGTTTTCATGTTCTGTGGTCGTTTTCATGAGCTATTGCCCAAAGTTTTGGGGTTCTAGGGAGATTTACAATGACCGTAAGACCCAATACATGTTTGAGGACATGACAAAAAACTCGTCATTTTCGTGTTGTATGGCCGTTTTCATGTGTTATTGCCCATAATTTGGGGGTTCCAAAGCGATTTGAAATGATTGAAAACCCGATAAATGTTTGAGGGCATGAACAAAAACTCATCGTTTTCGTGTTTCATGGCCGTTTTCATGTGTTATGGCTGTTTTGATGAGCTATTGCCCACAGTTTTGGAGTTCCAAGGCGATTTACAAGTTTGAGAGTTATGACCAAAAACTCGTCATTTTGCGTATTATGGCCGTTTTCATGAGATATTTCCCACCGTTTTGGGTTTCCAGGGGGATTCGTATGACTCGTAAGACCTGATACATGTTTGAGAATAATGACCAAAAATTTGTTGTTCTCGCATTTTATGCCTGTTTTCACGAGCTATTGTCCATACTTTTGGGGTTCCAAGGCGATTTACATGTTTGAGAGTTATGACCAAAAACTCGTTGTTTTCGCGTTTTATGACCATTTTCATGAGCTATTGCCCAAAGTTTTGGTTTTCCAGGGCGACTTACAACGAACTTAAGAACCGATAACTTTTAAGGACATGGCAGAAAACTGATCATTTTCATGTTTTATGGCCGTTTTCATGTGTTAATTCCCACAGTTTTAGGTTGCAAAGCCATTTAAAATTACCATAAGACCTGATAAATGTTTGAGGGCATGGCCAAAAACTTGTCATTTTCGCATTTTTTGGCCGTTTTCATGAGCTATTGCCCACGGTTTTGGGGTTCCAAGGCGATTTATGTCTTTGAGAATTTATGACCAAAAACTCATCGTTTTTGCATTTCATGGCCGTTTTCATGAGTGATTGCTCACAGTTTAGGAATTCTAGGGCGATTTACAATGGATTTAAGACACAATACATCTTTGAGGACATGACCAATAACACGTCATTTTCGTGTGTTATGGCTGTTTTCATGAACTATTGCCCATAGTTTAGGGGTTCCAAGGAGATTTACAAGTTTGAGAGTTATGACCAAAAACTCGTTATTTTGCGTATTGTGGCCATTTTCATGAGTTATTTCCCACTGTTTCGGGTTTCCAGGGGAATTTACATGACCCGTAAGACCCGATACATGTTTGAGAGTAATGACCAAAAATTCGTTGTTCTCGCATTTTATGCCCCTTTTCATGAGCTATTGTCCATACTTTTCGGGTCCCAAGGCGATTTACATGTTTGAGAGTTATGACCAAAAACTCCCTGTTTTCGCGTTTTATGGCCATTTTCATGAGCTATTGCCCAAAGTTTTGGGGTTCCAGGGCGATTTACAATGACCTTAAGAACCGATAACTTCTAAGGACATGGCAGAAAACTCATCATTTTCATGTTTTATAGCCGTTTTCATGAGTTAATTCCCGCAGTTTTAGGTTGCAAAGCCACTTAAAATTACCATAAGACCCGATAAATGTTTGAGGGCATGGCCAAAAACTTGTCATTTTTGCATTTTTTGACTGTTTTCATGAGCTATTGCCCACGGTTTTGGAGTTCCAAGGCGATTTATGTCTTTGAGAGTTTATGACCAAAAACTCATCATTTTGCGTATTATGTCCATTTTCATGAGATATTTCCCACCGTTTTCGGTTTCCAGGGGAATTCGCATGACCCTAAGACCCGATACATGTTTGAGAGTAATGACCAAAAATTCGTTGTTCTTGCATTTTATGCCTGTTTTCACGAGCTATTGTCCATACTTTTGGGGTTCCAAGGCAATTTACATATTTGAGAGTTATGACCAAAAACTCGCTGCTTTCGCGTTTTATGGCCATTTTCATGAGCTATTGCCCATGGTTTTGGGGTTCCAAGGTGATTTACATATTTGAGAGTTATGACAAAAAACTCATCGTTTCCATGTTTTGTGGTCGTTTTCATGAGCTATTGCCCAAAGTTTTGGGGTTCTAGGGAGATTTACAATGACCGTAAGACCCGATACATGTTTGAGGACATGACAAAAAACTCGTCATTTTCGTGTTGTATGGCCGTTTTCATGTGTTATTGCCCATAATTTGGGGGTTCCAAAGCGATTTGAAATGACTGTAATACCCGATAAATGTTTGAGGGCATGACCAAAAACTCATCATTTTCGTGTTTCATGGCCGTTTTCATGAGTTATTTTAGATAATTTTGGGGTTCCAAAGCAATTTAAAATGATCACAAGACCGGATACATGTTTAAGGGCATGGCCGAAAACTCGTCGTTTTCGTGTTTTATGGCCGTTTTCATGAGCTATTGCCCACAGTTTTGGGGTTCCGGTCGGATTCCCATGGCCCATAAGAACATGTACATATTTGAGAGTTATGACCAAAAACTCGTCGTTTTCGTGTTTTATGGCCGTTTTCATGAGTAAATTCCCACAGTTTTAGATTGCAAAGCCATTTAAAATTACCATAAGACCCAATAAATGTTTGAGGGCATGGCCAAAAACTTGTCATTTTCGCATTTTTTTTGCTGTTTTCATGAGCTATTGCCCACGGTTTTGGGGTTCGAAGGCGATTTATGTCTTTGAGAGTTTATGACCAAAAACTCATCGTTTTTGCGTTTCATGGCTGTTTTCATGAGTGATTGCCCACAGTTTAGGAATTCTAGGGCGATTTACAATGGGGCTTATAGCTCCTATGCGACGTCTTTACATGGAATTGGAAGGAAAGCGACATCGTTGAAAAAAATAGCTCGCATGCGACGGTTGTGAGGCAGCTAATATCGCAGGGCCACACGGGCCTTAAAACGGTCGTAAGGACACATTTAACTTTGTTCCAAGATTAGGGTTAAGCCAAACCGGTTGGTTGGTACAGCCAGTCAAGCCAGTCAAACCAACCGCTTCCGACCGAGAGAGCGCGTCACACTAACTGTAGCTTCCCCGACGGCGGCGGCGGACCTCACCCATCGTTCTCGGCGCCGGCGGCAGCGGCACGGCAATTAATTTAGGCGGCGGCGCTTTCGTTCGACGGCGAAGGTGGTGAGTGCCATTTGAAAGCTAATTTCTCTCCCATTCTTCTCAATTCGAGATCTGCGCGTGCCCATTGATGCTAGATTGTGGAGGCGAGGGTGTGCTGAACGGGGCGAGGGGGAACGATATGGAGCATGGAGAGGGGACTTCTAATCGGTATATCCCGTATCTCTGCACTTAATTTCTCTAAGGTTGAGCTCTTTGTTCGCTTCCGCGCTAGCTCACAGTGCCCGCCAAAAACAGGGGAGACGATGTTGCGCGCCAAACCTTCGAATTTCGCATCAATTTCTTTCCCTCTAGGGCTGTTTTAGTTGATGGCAGCACGCAGATCATTGAGAGAGACACGGTTGTTAAATGGGAGATGGAATTAGAACATGTTGATCCCCAGGAGCTAACAAACATGGGAGAGGAGGCGGTGAGGAAAATGGTGGAAAAAATTGGGGATAGTGTGGTTTGGGGGCCAGAGCAAGAAGTTTCTTTGTTACGATTTGATGATTGCAAATGTGACTATGTTAGGGTTGAGACAGGGGAACATATAGTTGATGAAATCGATGAGCGAAATGGTTGGACAAGCAAAACTGTTCTGTTTTTAGCAGAGCTCATTGATCTGAAACCTGATTCGAGGGTTGGATATGTGGCCTCGAAGATGGTTGCTCAGATGGTCGAGGATGATTGGGCTGCACAAAGGCAAGTAATGCCTATACTTACTGAGTTGGAAGTGTTAACAGTGGAGGATGATGATGCTAATGCACAAGGGGAGGCTGCAGATGGTAATGCACAAAGGATTGTAACTGTTGATTGGAATTCAGTTGAGATACATGACCGGACTGATTTGGTCATTGCACCAATAGATGACATTGAAATGGCAAAGCTTTTTGGCATTCCTATAGATGACAGAGACAAGGAGAAGAAGAGGGATGAAGCTGCAAATGATGGTGACAACCATTTAAGAGATGAAGAGGCAGATATAGATCTAGAGTTGTTGGAAAATGCTGCAGTTCATGTAGATGATGCACATGATGATGAGCTAGTAACAGTTTATGACAAAGAGGACCCATTTATTGAAGTTGGGAGATTGTTTCCAAGCATGGATGAATTCAGGATGTGTTTCAGGACATATGCAGTCAAACGTGAGTTTGCTACCAAGACTATGTGGACTGATAAAAAGAAGTTCTATGCAAAATGCGTAGGTTATGATGGTGGTGCCAAGCCTTGCAAGTGGTATATATCTGCTAGACGCCAACCTGATGGAAGGACAATAAGAGTGAATCAAATTCCAAAACCTCATACTTGCATTACAAGTTCTCAAACAGTTACAAAGATGACATCACAATTATGGGTTGCAGAAAAGGTCAAGCCCATTTTAGCCACAACACCAAACAGCACTGCAAAGAGACTGAAAATAGACTTGGAAAAGCAGTACCCCATTAAGCTGAATTATACTACAGTGTGGAAGGCAAAGCAAAGGGCAATGAAAGAGCTATATGGTGATTGGGCAAATACCTTTCGAATGCTTTATAACTTCAAAGCAGAAGTAGAGAAGAGGTCACCTGGCAGTGTTGTGGAGATAGATACTGAGGTAACAGCTGATGGGAAAGTCTTCTTCTCTAAATTCTTCATGGCTTTAAAGCCTTGCATCGATGGCTTCAAAGCAGGTTGCCGTCCATATTTGAGTATAGACTCATCTTTCTTGACTGGAAAGTGGAATGGTCAACTAGCAGCATGCAATGCTTTAGATGGACACAATTGGATTTTCTCACGCATCTTAAAGCAAGTGGAATCGTTTCACAACTCACGCCACCCGGAACACCACAGCGCAATGGTGTGTCTGAACGCCGGAATCGAACCCTATTAGATATGGTCCGATCAATGATGTCTCTTACTGATTTGCCGTTATCATTTTGGGGTTATGCATTAGAAACCGCTGCATTCACTTTAAATAGGGCTCCTTCTAAATCCGTTGAGACGACACCGTATGAACTATGGTTTGGTGCTAAACCTAAGTTGCCGTTTCTTAAAGTTTGGGGATGCGAAGCTTACGTCAAGAAGTTGATGCCGGACAAGCTCGAACCCAAAGCGGAGAAATGCGTCTTCATAGGATACCCTAAGGAAACTATTGGGTATAACTTCTATCACAGAACCGAAGGCAAAGTGTTTGTCGCAAAGAACGGTTCCTTTCTTGAGAAGGAGTTTCTCTCGAAAGAAGTGAGTGGGAGGAAAGTAGAGCTTGACGAGGTTATTGAACCTTCTCTTGAGTTGGAGAGTAGCGCAGCACCTGAGATTGTTACAGTGCCGCCTGCACCAACGATAGAGGAAGCTAATGACAAGGATCATGAAGCTTCGGACGATGCTGCTACTGAACGTCGCAGGTCGACAAGGTCGCGTGCCCCTCCTGAGTGGTACGGAAACCCTGTCTTGACTGTCTTGTTAGTAGAAGACAGTGAACCTACGAACTATGAGGAAGCGATGATGAGCCCAGACTCTAAGAAATGGCTAGAAGCCATGAAATCCGAATTGGGATCCATGAGCGAAAACCAAGTATGGACTTTGGTGGATCCTCCTAGCGACCGAAAGGCCGTTGAGTGCAAATGGATATTCAAGAAGAAAACGGACGCGGATGGTAATGTTACCGTCTATAAAGCACGGCTTGTCGCAAAAGGTTTTCGACAAGTTCAAGGTGTTGACTACGATGAGACTTTCTCTCCCGTAGCGATGTTTAAGTCCATTCGGATTTTATTAGCAATTGCTGCGTTTCATGATTATGAAATATGGCAGATGGATGTCAAGACTGCTTTCCTCAATGGGAACATTGATGAAGAGTTGTATATGATGCAACCCGAAGGTTTTGTCGATCCTAAGGATGCTAGTAAAGTATGCAAACTTCAGCGTTCCATTTATGGACTGAAGCAAGCATCTCGGAGTTGGAACCTTCGTTTTGATCAAGTGATCAAGAGCTTTGGATTTGTTCCAAATTGCTACGAAGCTTGTATCTACAAGAAAGTGAGTGGGAGCTCGGTGACGTTTCTGGTACTATATGTGGATGACATATTGATTATCGGAAATGACATCAACATGCTTAACAATGTGAAGAGTTATTTGAACAAGTGTTTTTCAATGAAAGACCTAGGTGAAGCTGCTTATATATTGGGCATCAAAATCTATAGAGATAGACAAAGACGCCTGATAGCCTTAAGCCAGAGTACATACCTAGACAAAGTTCTGAAAAGGTTCGGAATGGATAAGGCAAAGAAAGGTTCAGTGCCTATGTTGTCAGGTAAGATATTGAGCAAGGCTCAGTGTCCAGCTACGGTAAATGATAGGGAAGCTATGAGCAAAGTGCCTTATGCCTCGGCCATAGGTTCCATCATGTATGCCATGCTGTGTACTAGACCGGATGTGTCCAATGCTCTTAGTTTGACGAGCAGATATCAAAGTGATCCAGGAGTGGAACACTGGACAGCCGTGAAGAACATCCTAAAGTACCTAAATAGAACTAAAGAAATGTTCTTAGTCTATGGGGGTGATGAACAGCTTGTCGTAAAAGGTTACGTCGATGCTAGTTTCGACACCGACAAGGATGATTCCAAATCTTAGACAGGATACGTTTATATTTTGAATGGAGGAGCTGTGAGCTGGAGAAGCTGCAAGCAAAGCGTGATCGCGGGATCTACAGTGGAAGCGGAATACATGGCTGCTGCAGAAGCGTCAAGTGAAGGAGTTTGGATCAGAAACTTCATCACTGAGCTTGGCGTGGTTCCAAGTGCATTGGACCCACTGGAGATATTGTGTGACAACACTGGCGCCATAGCACTCGCTAAGGAACCAAGATATCATCCAAAGACCAAGCATATCAACCGCAAGTTTCATATAATCCGAGATTATATAGCAGATGGAGATCTGAAGATTAGCAAAGTACATACGGATCTGAATGTCGCAGATCCATTGACTAAACCTCTTCCACGTGTAAAACATGATCAACACCTCAGTGCCATGGGTGTGAGATTGTTGCCAGATGTAAACTAGATTATTGACTCTAGTGCAAGTGGGAGACTGTTGGAATTATGCCTAGAGGCAATAATAAATATGTTATTACTATAATTCTTGTTCATGATAAAGTTTATATTCCATGCTAGAATTGTATTAAGCGGAAACATTAATACTTGTGTGGTTTGTGAACAACACCGTGTCCCTGGTACGCCTCTAAGGACTAGCTCATTGATCAATGATGGTTAAGGTTTCCTAACCATAGACATGAGTTGTCAATTGATAATGAGATCATATCATTGGGAGAATGATATGATGGACAGACCCAAACTAAGCGAAGCAATTAGATCGTTTCATCGTGTTCATCTTTGCGAAGCTTTTCCTATGTCAAATATTGTATTCCTTAGACCATGAGATAATGCAACTCCCTGGTACCGGAAGAAAGCTTTGAGGTCATAAAACGTCATCCTATGAGAGGGTGATCATAAAGGTGTCTCTCAGGTGATCGGAAAGTATCTGTTGGGTTGTATGTATCGAGATGGAATTTGTCCCTCCCAAGTCGGAGAGATATACTTCGGGCCCACTCGGTAATCGATATCAACACCGCTTGCAAGCATGTGGTTAAGGAGTTAATCACAAAGTGATATCGGATTACGGAACGAGTAAAGTACTTGCTGTGAACGAGATTGAACTAGGTATGACGGTACCGACGATCGAATCTCGGGCAAGTAAAATATCGCGAGACGAAGGGAATATATATATGGGATTGATTGAATCCTGGCATCGTGGTTCATCCGATATGATCATCGATGAATGTGTGGGAGTCAATATGGGTGCCCAGACCCCGCTATTGATTATTGATAGAAGATCATGTCTGCATATTCTCGAACCCGCAGGGTCACACACTTAACGTATCTCGACGCTAGGATAGATTGGATAATTGGTTTATGAATTTTTGTTCGGAGTCTCGGATGGGATCCGGGATATCACGAGAGGTTCCGGAATGGTCCGGAGAATAAGATTCATATAAGGCAATGCAGTTTTTGGAGTTCGGAATTGTTCCGGGTTAATCGGTATTGTACCGGAAGCTTCTAGAACCTTCCGGAAGGGGACCAACGTGGCCCCACCTTCCGGGAGGGGGCATGGGCCTATGAGGGAGTGTCCTGGCCGCATTGGGCCAGGGGCACAAGGCCCCATAGGGCCCAGCCGATCCTAGAGAGTTTAAATCGTTTAAACTAGAGATAGGGTTTCTACAAGAGGGGAGAGTCCATGCCCCCCACTCCTTATCCTTTGGGGTTGGGGGAGGGGCTAGGGCTGCGCCCCCCCCCCCCTCTATATAAAGAGGGGTGGGGGCGCACCAACCCCCCACACCTCTCCTCCAAACCCTAGCCGCCTTGCTAGCTTTCCTCTCTCCCTCCCGACTGTTTGTAGGCGAAGCCCTGCTGCAGAAATTCTCCACCATATACACCACGCCGTCGTGTTGTAGATCCAATCTATCTCTCCACCATACTTGCTGGTCCGAGGAAGGAGGAGACGTCGAGGTGCTGCACGTGTGCATCTCACGGAGGCACCGCCACTTGTGGTGCTAGATCGGATCGGATCGCGAGGAGGAGAAGCGAGTACGACTACATCACCCACGTTCCGACGAACGTTCCGCTGTGCGAATCTTCAAGGGTATGAAGATCTAATCCAATCTCTCTCGTTGTTTGCATCTCCTAGATTAGATCTTGGCTTTCCCTCTGTTCGCTCCGTAGAAAATTTTGATTTACTATGCCAAGAATCCCTTCAGTTTTGGGGTTCTAGGGAGATATACAATGACCGTAAGACCCGATACATGTTTGAGGACATGACAAAAAACTTGTCATTTTCGTGTTGTATGGCCGTTTTCATGTGTTATTGCCCTTAATTTGGGGGTTCCAGAGCGATTTGAAATGACTGTAAAACCCGATAAATGTTTGAGGGCATGGCCAAAAACTTGTCATTTTTGCATTTTTTGGCCGTTTTCATGAGGTATTGCCCACGGTTTTGGGGTTCCAAGGCGATTTACGTCTTTGAGAGTTATGACCAAAAACTCATCGTTTTTGTGTTTCATGGCCATTTTCATGAGTGATTGCCCACAGTTTTGGAATTCTAGGGCGATTTACAATGGATGTAAGACACAATACATGTTTGAGGACATGACCAATAACACGTCATTTTCGTGTGTTATGGCTGTTTTCATGAGCTATTGCCCACGGTTTTGGGGTTCCAAGGTGATTTACAAGTTTCAGAGTAATGACCAAAAACTCGTCATTTTCGTGTGTTATGGCTGTTTTCATGAGCTATTGCCCACAGTTTTGGAGTTCCAAAGCGATTTACATGTTTGCGAGTTATGCTAAAAAACTCATCATTTTGCGTATTATGGCCATTTTCATGAGTTATTTCCCACCGTTTCGGATTTCCAGGGGATTCGCATGACCCGTAAGACCCGATACATGTTTGAGAGTAATGACCAAAAATTCGTTGTTCTCGCATTTTAAGCCCCTTTTCATGAGCTATTGTCCATACTTTTGGGGTCCCAAGGAGATTTACATGTTTGAGCATTATGACCAAAAACTCGTTGTTTTCGCGTTTTATGGCCATTTTCATGAGCTATTCCCAAAATTTTTGGGTTCCAGGGCGATTTACAATGACCTTAAGAACCGATACATATTTGAGGACATGACAGAAAACTCGTCATTTTTTCATGTTTTATGGCTGTTTTCATGAGTTATTGCCCACAGTTTTGGGGTTCCAAAGCAATTTAAAATGACCATCAGACTCGATAAATGTTTGAGGTCATGGCCAAAAACTTCTCATCTTCGTGTTTTATGGCCGTTTTCATGAGCTATTACCCACAGTTTTGGGGTTCCAAGGCAATTTACATTTTTGAAAGTTATGACCAAAAGCTCATCGTTTTTGCGTTTTATGGCCATTTTCATGAGTGATTGCCCACATTTTAGGATTTCTAGGGCAATTTACAATGGCTGTAAGACATGATACATGTTTGAGGACATGACCAATAACATGCCATTTTCGTGTGTTATGGATATTTTCATGAGCTATTGCCCACGGTTTTGGGGTTCCAAGGTGATTTACAAGTTTCAGAGTAATGACCAAAAACTCGTCATTTTTGTGTGTTATGGCTGTTTTCATGAGCTATTGCCCACAGTTTTGGAGTTCCAAAGCGATTTACATGTTTGCGAGTTATGCCAAAAAACTCATCATTTTGCGTATTATGGCCATTTTCATGAGTTATTTCCCACCGTTTCCGATTTCCAGGGGATTCGCATGACCCGTAAGACCCGATACATGTTTGAGAGTAATGACCAAAAATTCGTTGTTCTCGCATTTTAAGCCCCTTTTCATGACCTATTGTCCATACTTTTGGGGTCCCAAGGAGATTTACATGTTTAAGAATTATGACCAAAAACTCGTTGTTTTCGCGTTTTATGGCATTTTCATGAGCTATTCCCAAAATTTTGGGGTTCCAGGGCGATTTACAATGACCTTAAGAACCGATACATATTTGAGGACATGACAGAAAACTCGTCATTTTTTCATGTTTTATGGCTGTTTTCATGAGTTATTGCCAATAGTTTTGGGGTTCCAAAGCAATTTAAAATGACCATCAGACTCGATAAATGTTTGAGGTCATGGCCAAAAACTTCTCATCTTCGTGTTTTATGGCCGTTTTCATGAGCTATTACCCACAGTTTTGGGGTTCCAAGGCAATTTACATTTTTGAAAGTTATGACCAAAAGCTCATCGTTTTTGTGTTTTATGGCCATTTTCATGAGTGATTGCCCACATTTTAGGATTTCTAGGGCAATTTACAATGGTTGTAAGACATGATACATGTTTGAGGACATGACCAATAACATGCCATTTTCGTGTGTTATGGATATTTTCATGAGCTATTGCCCACGGTTTTGGGGTTCCAAGGTGATTTACAAGTTTCAGAGTCATGACCAAAAACTCGTCATTTTCGTGTGTTATGGCTGTTTTCATGAGCTATTGCCCACAGTTTTGGAGCAAAGAGATTTACAAGTTTACGAGTTATGCCCAAAAACTCATCATTTTGCGTATTATGGCCATTTTCATGAGATATTTCCCACCGTTTTGGGTTTCCAGGGGAATTCGCATGACCCTAAGACCCGATACATGTTTGAGAGTAATGACCAAAAATTCGTTGTTCTCGCATTTTATGACTGTTTTCACGAGCTATTGTCCATACTTTTGGGGTTGCAAGGCAATTTACATGTTTGAGAGTTATGACCAAAAACTCGCTGCTTTCGCGTTTTATGGCCATTTTCATGAGCTATTGCCCATGGTTTTGGGGTTCCAAGGTGATTTACATATTTGAGAGTTATGACAAAACTCATCGTTTTCATGTTTTGTGGTCGTTTTCATGAGCTATTGCCCAAAGTTTTGGGGTTCTAGGGAGATTTACAATGACCGTAAGACCCGATACATGTTTGAGGACATGACAAAAAACTCGTCATTTTCGTGTTGTATGGCCGTTTTCATGTATTATTGCCCTTAATTTGGGGGTTCCAGAGAGATTTGAAATGACTGTAAAACCCGATAAATGTTTGAGGGCATGGCCAAAAACTTGTTATTTTTGCATTTTTTGGCCATTTTCATAAGGTATTGCCCACGGTTTTGGGGTTCCAAGGCGATTTACGTCTTTGAGAGTTATGACCAAAAACTCATCGTTTTTGCGTTTCATGGCCATTTTCATGAGTGATTGCCCACAGTTCAGGAATTCTAGGGCGATTTACAATGGATGTAAGACACAATACATGTTTGAGGACATGACCAATAACTCGTCATTTTCGTGTGTTATGGCTGTTTTCATGAGCTATTGCCCACGGTTTTGGGGTTCCAAGGTGATTTACAAGTTTCAGAGTAATGACCAAAAACTCGTCATTTTCGTGTGTTATGGCTGTTTTCATGAGCTATTGCCCACAGTTTTGGAGTTCCAAAGCGATTTACATGTTTGCGAGTTATGCCAAAAAACTCATCATTTTGTGTATTATGGCCATTTTCATGAGTTATTTCCCACCGTTTCGGGTTTCCAGGGGATTCGCATGACCCGTAAGACCCGATACATGTTTGAGAGTAATGACCAAAAATTCGTTGTTCTCGCATTTTAAGCCCCTGTTCATGAGCTATTTCCATACTTTTGGGGTCCCAAAGAGATTTACATGTTTGAGAATTATGACCAAAAACTCGTTGTTTTCGTGTTTTATGGCCATTTTCATGAGCTATTCCCAAAATTTTGGGGTTCCAGGGCGATTTACAATGACCTTAAGAACCGATACATATTTGAGGACATAACAGAAAATTCGTCATGTTTTCATCTTTTATGGCTGTTGTCATGAGTTATTGCCCACAGTTTTGGGGTTCCAAAGCAATTTAAAATGAACATCAGACTCGATAAATGTTTGAGGTCATGGCCAAAAACTTCTCACCTTCGTGTTTCATGGCCGTTTTCATGAGCTATTAGCCACAGTTTTGGGGTTCCAAGGCAATTTACATTTTTGAAAGTTATGACCAAAAGCTCATCGTTTTTGCGTTTTATGGCCATTTTCATGAGTGATTGCCCACATTTTAGGATTTCTAGGGCGATTTACAATGGTTGTAAGACATGATACATGTTTGAGGACATGACCAATAACATGCCATTTTCGTGTTTTATGGCTATTTTCATGAGCTATTGCCCACGGTTTTGGGGTTCCAAGGTGATTTACAAGTTTCAGAGTAATGACCAAAAACTCGTAATTTTCGTGTGTTATGGATGTTTTCATGAGCTATTGCCCACAGTTTTGGAGTTCCAAAGCGATTTACAAGTTTGCGAGTTATGCCCAAAAACTCATCATTTTGCGTATTATGGCCATTTTCATGAGATATTTCCCACCGTTTTGGGTTTCCAGGGGAATTCGCATGACCCTAAGACCCGATACATGTTTAAGAGTAATGACCAAAAATTCGTTGTTCTCGCATTTTATGCCTGTTTTCACGAGCTATTGTCCATACTTTAGGGGTTCCAAGGCAATTTACATGTTTGAGAGCTATGACCAAAAACTCGTTGCTTTCGCGTTTTATGGCCATTTTCATGAGCTATTGCCCATGGTTTTGGGGTTCCAAGATGATTTACATATATGAGAGTTATGACAAAAAACTCATCGTTTCCATGTTTTGTGGTCGTTTTCATGAGCTATTGCCCAAAGTTTTGGGGTTCTAGGGAGATTTACAATGACCGTAAGACTCGATACATGTTTGAGGACATGACAAAAAATACGTCATTTTCGTGTTGTATGGCCGTTTTCATGTGTTATTGCCCACAATTTGGGGGTTCCAGAGCGATTTGAAATGACTGTAAAACCCGATAAATGTTTGAGGGCATGGCCAAAAACTTGTCATTTTTGCATTTTTTGGCCGTTTTCATGACGTATTGCCCACGGTTTTAGGGTTCCAAGGCGATTTACGTTTTTGAGAGTTATGACCAAAAACTCATCGTTTTTGTGTTTCATGGTCATTTTCATGAGTGATTGCCCATAGTTCAGGAATTCTAGGGCGATTTACAATGGATGTAAGACATAATACATGTTTGAGGACATGACCAATAACACGTCATTTTCGTGTGTTATGGCTTTTTTCATGAGCTAGTGCCCACAGTTTAAGGGTTCCAAGGCGATTTACAAGTTTGAGAGTTATGACCAAAAACTCGTCATTTTGCGTATTATGGCCATTTTCATGAGTTATTTCCCACCGTTTCGGGTTTCTAGGGGATTCGCATGACCCGTAAGACCCAATACATGTTTGAGAGTAATGACCAAAAATTCGTTGTTCTCGCATTTTATGCCCCTTTTCATGAGCTATTGTCCATACTTTTGGGGTCCCAAGGCGATTTACATGTTTGAGAGTTATGACCAAAAACTCGTTGTTTTCGCGTTTTATGGCCATTTTCATGAGCTATTGCCCAAAGTTTTAGGGTTCCAGGGCGATTTACAATGACCTTAAGAACCGATACATATTTTAGGACATGACAGAAAACTCGTCATTTTCATGTTTTATGGCTGTTTTCATGAGTTATTGCCCATAGTTTTGGGGTTCCAAAGCAATTTAAAATGACCATCAGACTCGATAAATGTTTTAGCTCATGGCCAAAAACTTCTCGTTTTCGTGTTTTATGGCCGTTTTCATGAGCTATTACCCACAGTTTTGGGGATCCAAGGCGATTTACATTTTTGAGAGTTATGACCAAAAACTAATCGCTTTTGCGTTTTATGGCCATTTTCATGAGTGATTGCCCACATTTTAGGAATTCTAGGGCGATTTACAATGGTTGTAAGACATGATACATGTTTCAGGACATGACCAATAACATGCCATTTTCGTCTATTATGGCTATTTTCATGAGCTATTGCCCACGGTTTTGGGGTTCCAAGGCGATTTACAAGTTTGAGAGTAATGACCAAAAACTCGTAATTTTCGTGTGTTATGGCTGTTTTCATGAGCTATTGCCCACAGTTTTGGAGTTCCAAAGCGATTTACAAGTTTGCGAGTTATGCCCGAAAACTCATCATTTTGCGTATTATGGCCGTTTTCATGAGATATTTCCCACCGTTTTGGGTTTCCAGGGGAATTCGCATGACCCTAAGACCCGATACATGTTTGAGAGTAATGACCAAAAATTCGTTGTTCTCGCATTTTATGCCTGTTTTCACGAGCTATTGTCCATACTTTTGGGGTTCCAAGGCAATTTACATGTTTGAGAGCTATGACCAAAAACTCGTTGCTTTCGCGTTTTATGGCCATTTTCATGAGCTATTGCCCATGGTTTTGGGGTTCCAACGTGATTTACATGTTTGAGAGTTATGACAAAAAACTCATCGTTTCCATGTTTTGTGGTCGTTTTCATGAGCTATTGCCCAAAGTTTTGCAGTTCTAGGGAGATTTACAATGACCGTAAGACTCGATACATGTTTGAGGACATGACAAAAAATACGTCATTTTCGTGTTGTATGGCCGTTTTCATGTGTTATTGCCCACAATTTGGGGGTTCCAGAGCGATTTGAAATGACTGTAAAACCCGATAAATGTTTGAGGGCATGGCCAAAAACTTGTCATTTTTGCATTTTTTGGCCGTTTTCATGACGTATTGCCCACGGTTTTAGGGTTCCAAGGCGATTTACGTTTTTGAGAGTTATGACCAAAAACTCATCGTTTTTGTGTTTCATGGTCATTTTCATGAGTGATTGCCCATAGTTCGGGAATTCTAGGGCGATTTACAATGGATGTAAGACATAATACATGTTTGAGGACATGACCAATAACACGTCATTTTCGTGTGTTATGGCTTTTTTCATGAGCTAGTGCCCACAGTTTAAGGGTTCCAAGGCGATTTACAAGTTTGAGAGTTATGACCAAAAACTCGTCATTTTGCGTATTATGGCCATTTTCATGAGTTATTTCCCACCGTTTCGGGTTTCTAGGGGATTCGCATGACCCGTAAGACCCAATACATGTTTGAGAGTAATGACCAAAAATTCGTTGTTCTCGCATTTTATGCCCCTTTTCATGAGCTATTGTCCATACTTTTGGGGTCCCAAGGCGATTTACATGTTTGAGAGTTATGACCAAAAACTCGTTGTTTTCGCGTTTTATGGCCATTTTCATGAGCTATTGCCCAAAGTTTTAGGGTTCCAGGGCGATTTACAATGACCTTAAGAACCGATACATATTTTAGGACATGACAGAAAACTCGTCATTTTCATGTTTTATGGCTGTTTTCATGAGTTATTGCCCATAGTTTTGGGGTTCCAAAGCAATTTAAAATGACCATCAGACTCGATAAATGTTTTAGCTCATGGCCAAAAACTTCTC
Source organism: Avena sativa (assembly GCA_916181665.1). NCBI lineage: Eukaryota > Viridiplantae > Streptophyta > Magnoliopsida > Poales > Poaceae > Avena > Avena sativa. The sequence goes on from OV702300.1 coordinate 2,644,585, forward strand.
GTTTTCGTGTTTTATGGCGGTTTTCATGAGCTATTACCCACAGTTTTGGGGATCCAAGGCGATTTACATTTTTGAGAGTTATGACCAAAAACTAATCGCTTTTGCGTTTTATGGCCATTTTCATGAGTGATTGCCCACATTTTAGGAATTCTAGGGCGATTTACAATGGTTGTAAGACATGATACATGTTTGAGGACATGACCAATAACATGCCATTTTCGTGTTTTATGGCTATTTTCGTGAGCTATTGCCCACGGTTTTGGGGTTCCAAGGCGATTTACAAGTTTGAGAGTAATGACCAAAAACTCGTAATTTTCGTGTGTTATGGATGTTTTCATGAGCTATTGCCCACAGTTTTGGAGTTCCAAAGCGATTTACAAGTTTGCGAGTTATGCCCAAAAACTCATCATTTTGTGTATTATGGCCGTTTTCATGAGATATTTCCCACCGTTTTGGGTTTCCAGGGGAATTCGCATGACCCTAAGACCCGATACATGTTTGAGAGTAATGACAAAAATTCGTTGTTCTCGCATTTTATGCCTGTTTTCACGAGCTATTGTCCATACTTTAGGGGTTCCAAGGCAATTTACATGTTTGAGAGCTATGACCAAAAACTCGTTGCTTTCGCGTTTTATGGCCATTTTCATGAGCTATTGCCCATGGTTTTGGGGTTCCAACGTGATTTACATGTTTGAGAGTTATGACAAAAAACTCATCGTTTCCATGTTTTGTGGTCGTTTTCATGAGCTATTGCCCAAAGTTTTGGGGTTCTAGGGAGATTTACAATGACCGTAAGACTCGATACATGTTTGAGGACATGACAAAAAATACGTCATTTTCGTGTTGTATGGCCGTTTTCATGTGTTATTGCCCACAATTTGGGGGTTCCAGAGCGATTTGAAATGACTGTAAAACCCGATAAATGTTTGAGGGCGTGGCCAAAAACTTGTCATTTTTGCATTTTTTGGCCGTTTTCATGACGTATTGCCCACGGTTTTAGGGTTCCAAGGCGATTTACGTTTTTGAGAGTTATGACCAAAAACTCATCGTTTTTGTGTTTCATGGTCATTTTCATGAGTGATTGCCCATAGTTCAGGAATTCTAGGGCGATTTACAATGGATGTAAGACATAATACATGTTTGAGGACATGACCAATAACACGTCATTTTCGTGTGTTATGGCATTTTTCATGAGCTAGTGCCCACAGTTTAAGGGTTCCAAGGCGATTTACAAGTTTGAGAGTTATGACCAAAAACTCGTCATTTTGCGTATTATGGCCATTTTCATGAGTTATTTCCCACCGTTTCGGGTTTCTAGGGGATTCGCATGACCCGTAAGACCCAATACATGTTTGAGAGTAATGACCAAAAATTCGTTGTTCTCGCATTTTATGCCCCTTTTCATGAGCTATTGTCCATACTTTTGGGGTCCCAAGGCGATTTACATGTTTGAGAGTTATGACCAAAAACTCGTTGTTTTCGCGTTTTATGGCCATTTTCATGAGCTATTGCCCAAAGTTTTAGGGTTCCAGGGCGATTTACAATGACCTTAAGAACCGATACATATTTTAGGACATGACAGAAAACTCGTCATTTTCATGTTTTATGGCTGTTTTCATGAGTTATTGCCCATAGTTTTGGGGTTCCAAAGCAATTTAAAATGACCATCAGACTCGATAAATGTTTTAGCTCATGGCCAAAAACTTCTCGTTTTCGTGTTTTATGGCCGTTTTCATGAGCTATTACCCACAGTTTTGGGGATCCAAGGCGATTTACATTTTTGAGAGTTATGACCAAAAACTAATCGCTTTTGCGTTTTATGGCCATTTTCATGAGTGATTGCCCACATTTTAGGAATTCTAGGGCGATTTACAATGGTTGTAAGACATGATACATGTTTCAGGACATGACCAATAACATGCCATTTTCGTCTATTATGGCTATTTTCATGAGCTATTGCCCACGGTTTTGGGGTTCCAAGGCGATTTACAAGTTTGAGAGTAATGACCAAAAACTCGTAATTTTCGTGTGTTATGGCTGTTTTCATGAGCTATTGCCCACAGTTTTGGAGTTCCAAAGCGATTTACAAGTTTGCGAGTTATGCCCGAAAACTCATCATTTTGCGTATTATGGCCGTTTTCATGAGATATTTCCCACCGTTTTGGGTTTCCAGGGGAATTCGCATGACCCTAAGACCCGATACATGTTTGAGAGTAATGACCAAAAATTCGTTGTTCTCGCATTTTATGCCTGTTTTCACGAGCTATTGTCCATACTTTTGGGGTTCCAAGGCAATTTACATGTTTGAGAGCTATGACCAAAAACTCGTTGCTTTCGCGTTTTATGGCCATTTTCATGAGCTATTGCCCATGGTTTTGGGGTTCCAACGTGATTTACATGTTTGAGAGTTATGACAAAAAACTCATCGTTTCCATGTTTTGTGGTCGTTTTCATGAGCTATTGCCCAAAGTTTTGGAGTTCTAGGGAGATTTACAATGACCGTAAGACTCGATACATGTTTGAGGACATGACAAAAAATACGTCATTTTCGTGTTGTATGGCCGTTTTCATGTGTTATTGCCCACAATTTGGGGGTTCCAGAGCGATTTGAAATGACTGTAAAACCCGATAAATGTTTGAGGGCATGGCCAAAAACTTGTCATTTTTGCATTTTTTGGCCGTTTTCATGACGTATTGCCCACGGTTTTAGGGTTCCAAGGCGATTTACGTTTTTGAGAGTTATGACCAAAAACTCATCGTTTTTGTGTTTCATGGTCATTTTCATGAGTGATTGCCCATAGTTCGGGAATTCTAGGGCGATTTACAATGGATGTAAGACATAATACATGTTTGAGGACATGACCAATAACACGTCATTTTCGTGTGTTATGGCTTTTTTCATGAGCTAGTGCCCACAGTTTAAGGGTTCCAAGGCGATTTACAAGTTTGAGAGTTATGACCAAAAACTCGTCATTTTGCGTATTATGGCCATTTTCATGAGTTATTTCCCACCGTTTCGGGTTTCTAGGGGATTCGCATGACCCGTAAGACCCAATACATGTTTGAGAGTAATGACCAAAAATTCGTTGTTCTCGCATTTTATGCCCCTTTTCATGAGCTATTGTCCATACTTTTGGGGTCCCAAGGCGATTTACATGTTTGAGAGTTATGACCAAAAACTCGTTGTTTTCGCGTTTTATGGCCATTTTCATGAGCTATTGCCCAAAGTTTTAGGGTTCCAGGGCGATTTACAATGACCTTAAGAACCGATACATATTTTAGGACATGACAGAAAACTCGTCATTTTCATGTTTTATGGCTGTTTTCATGAGTTATTGCCCATAGTTTTGGGGTTCCAAAGCAATTTAAAATGACCATCAGACTCGATAAATGTTTTAGCTCATGGCCAAAAACTTCTCGTTTTCGTGTTTTATGGCGGTTTTCATGAGCTATTACCCACAGTTTTGGGGATCCAAGGCGATTTACATTTTTGAGAGTTATGACCAAAAACTAATCGCTTTTGTGTTTTATGGCCATTTTCATGAGTGATTGCCCACATTTTAGGAATTCTAGGGCGATTTACAATGGTTGTAAGACATGATACATGTTTGAGGACATGACCAATAACATGCCATTTTCGTGTTTTATGGCTATTTTCGTGAGCTATTGCCCACGGTTTTGGGGTTCCAAGGCGATTTACAAGTTTGAGAGTAATGACCAAAAACTCGTAATTTTCGTGTGTTATGGATGTTTTCATGAGCTATTGCCCACAGTTTTGGAGTTCCAAAGCGATTTACAAGTTTGCGAGTTATGCCCAAAAACTCATCATTTTGTGTATTATGGCCGTTTTCATGAGATATTTCCCACCGTTTTGGGTTTCCAGGGGAATTCGCATGACCCTAAGACCCGATACATGTTTGAGAGTAATGACAAAAATTCGTTGTTCTCGCATTTTATGCCTGTTTTCACGAGCTATTGTCCATACTTTAGGGGTTCCAAGGCAATTTACATGTTTGAGAGCTATGACCAAAAACTCGTTGCTTTCGCGTTTTATGGCCATTTTCATGAGCTATTGCCCATGGTTTTGGGGTTCCAACGTGATTTACATGTTTGAGAGTTATGACAAAAAACTCATCGTTTCCATGTTTTGTGGTCGTTTTCATGAGCTATTGCCCAAAGTTTTGGGGTTCTAGGGAGATTTACAATGACCGTAAGACTCGATACATGTTTGAGGACATGACAAAAAATACGTCATTTTCGTGTTGTATGGCCGTTTTCATGTGTTATTGCCCACAATTTGGGGGTTCCAGAGCGATTTGAAATGACTGTAAAACCCGATAAATGTTTGAGGGCGTGGCCAAAAACTTGTCATTTTTGCATTTTTTGGCCGTTTTCATGACGTATTGCCCACGGTTTTAGGGTTCCAAGGCGATTTACGTTTTTGAGAGTTATGACCAAAAACTCATCGTTTTTGTGTTTCATGGTCATTTTCATGAGTGATTGCCCATAGTTCAGGAATTCTAGGGCGATTTACAATGGATGTAAGACATAATACATGTTTGAGGACATGACCAATAACACGTCATTTTCGTGTGTTATGGCATTTTTCATGAGCTAGTGCCCACAGTTTAAGGGTTCCAAGGCGATTTACAAGTTTGAGAGTTATGACCAAAAACTCGTCATTTTGCGTATTATGGCCATTTTCATGAGTTATTTCCCACCGTTTCGGGTTTCTAGGGGATTCGCATGACCCGTAAGACCCAATACATGTTTGAGAGTAATGACCAAAAATTCGTTGTTCTCGCATTTTATGCCCCTTTTCATGAGCTATTGTCCATACTTTTGGGGTCCCAAGGCGATTTACATGTTTGAGAGTTATGACCAAAAACTCGTTGTTTTCGCGTTTTATGGCCATTTTCATGAGCTATTGCCCAAAGTTTTAGGGTTCCAGGGCGATTTACAATGACCTTAAGAACCGATACATATTTTAGGACATGACAGAAAACTCGTCATTTTCATGTTTTATGGCTGTTTTCATGAGTTATTGCCCATAGTTTTGGGGTTCCAAAGCAATTTAAAATGACCATCAGACTCGATAAATGTTTTAGCTCATGGCCAAAAACTTCTCGTTTTCGTGTTTTATGGCGGTTTTCATGAGCTATTACCCACAGTTTTGGGGATCCAAGGCGATTTACATTTTTGAGAGTTATGACCAAAAACTAATCGCTTTTGCGTTTTATGGCCATTTTCATGAGTGATTGCCCACATTTTAGGAATTCTAGGGCGATTTACAATGGCTGTAAGACATGATACATGTTTCAGGACATGACCAATAACATGCCATTTTCGTCTATTATGGCTATTTTCATGAGCTATTGCCCACGGTTTTGGGGTTCCAAGGCGATTTAAAAGTTTGAGAGTAATGACCAAAAACTCGTAATTTTCGTGTGTTATGGCTGTTTTCATGAGCTATTGCCCACAGTTTTGGAGTTCCAAAGCGATTTACAAGATTGCGAGTTATGCCCAAAAACTCATTCTTTTGCGTATTATGGCCGTTTTCATGAGATATGTCCCACCGTTTTGGGTTTCCAGGGGAATTCACATGACCCTAAGACCCGATACATGTTTGAGAGTAATGACCAAAAATTCGATGTAATCGCATTTTATGCCTGTTTTCACGAGCTATTGTCCATCTTTTGGGGCTCCAAGGCAATTTACATGTTTGAGAGTTATGACCAAAAACTCGCTGCTTTCGCGTTTTATGGCCATTTTCATGAGCTATTGCCCATGGTTTTGGGGTTCCAACGTGATTTACATGTTTGAGAGTTATGACAAAAAAACTCATCGTTTTCATGTTCTGTGGTCGTTTTCATGAGCTATTGCCCAAAGTTTTGGGGTTCTAGGGAGATTTACAATGACCGTAAGACCCAATACATGTTTGAGGACATGACAAAAAAAACTCGTCATTTTCGTGTTGTATGGACGTTTTCATGTGTTATTGCCCATAATTTGGGGGTTCCAAAGCGATTTGAAATGACTGAAAACCCGATAAATGTTTGAGGGCATGAACAAAAACTCATCGTTTTCGTGTTTCATGGCCGTTTTCATGTGTTATGGCTGTTTTGATGAGCTATTGCCCACAGTTTTGGAGTTCCAAGGCGATTTACAAGTTTGAGAGTTATGACCAAAAACTCGTCATTTTGCGTATTATGGCCGTTTTCATGAGATATTTCCCACCGTTTTGGGTTTCCAGGGGGATTCGTATGACTCGTAAGACCTGATACATGTTTGAGAATAATGACCAAAAATTTGTTGTTCTCGCATTTTATGCCTGTTTTCACGAGCTATTGTCCATACTTTTGGGGTTCCAAGGCGATTTACATGTTTGAGAGTTATGACCAAAAACTCGTTGTTTTCGCGTTTTATGACCATTTTCATGAGCTATTGCCCAAAGTTTTGGTTTTCCAGGGCGACTTACAACGAACTTAAGAACCGATAACTTTTAAGGACATGGCAGAAAACTGATCATTTTCATGTTTTATGGCCGTTTTCATGTGTTAATTCCCACAGTTTTAGGTTGCAAAGCCATTTAAAATTACCATAAGACCTGATAAATGTTTGAGGGCATGGCCAAAAACTTGTCATTTTCGCATTTTTTGGCCGTTTTCATGAGCTATTGCCCACGGTTTTGGGGTTCCAAGGCGATTTATGTCTTTGAGAGTTTATGACCAAAAACTCATCGTTTTTGCATTTCATGGCCGTTTTCATGAGTGATTGCTCACAATTTAGGAATTCTAGGGCGAGTTACAATGGATTTAAGACACAATACATCTTTGAGGACATGACCAATAACACGTCATTTTCGTGTGTTATGGCTGTTTTCATGAACTATTGCCCATAGTTTAGGGGTTCCAAGGCGATTTACAAGTTTGAGAGTTATGACCAAAAACTCGTTATTTTGCGTATTGTGGCCATTTTCATGAGTTATTTCCCACTGTTTCGGGTTTCCAGGGGAATTTACATGACCCGTAAGACCCGATACATGTTTGAGAGTAATGACCAAAAATTCGTTGTTCTCGCATTTTATGCCCCTTTTCATGAGCTATTCTCCATACTTTTCGGGTCCCAAGGCGATTTACATGTTTGAGAGTTATGACCAAAAACTCGTTGTTTTCGCGTTTTATGGCCATTTTCATGAGCTATTGCCCAAAGTTTTGGGGTTCCAGGGCGATTTACAATGACCTTAAGAACCGATAACTTTTAAGGACATGGCAGAAAACTCATCATTTTCATGTTTTATAGCCGTTTTCATGAGTTAATTCCCGCAGTTTTAGGTTGCAAAGCCACTTAAAATTACCATAAGACCCGATAAATGTTTGAGGGCATGGCCAAAAACTTGTCATTTTTGCATTTTTTGACTGTTTTCATGAGCTATTGCCCACGGTTTTGGAGTTCCAAGGCGATTTATGTCTTTGAGAGTTTATGACCAAAAACTCATCATTTTGCGTATTATGTCCATTTTCATGAGATATTTCCCACCGTTTTGGGTTTCCAGGGGAATTCGCATGACCCTAAGACCCGATACATGTTTGAGAGTAATGACCAAAAATTCGTTGTTCTTGCATTTTATGCCTGTTTTCACGAGCTATTGTCCATACTTTTGGGGTTCCAAGGCAATTTACATATTTGAGAGTTATGACCAAAAACTCGCTGCTTTCGCGTTTTATGGCCATTTTCATGAGCTATTGCCCATGGTTTTGGGGTTCCAAGGTGATTTACATATTTGAGAGTTATGACAAAAAACTCATCGTTTCCATGTTTTGTGGTCGTTTTCATGAGCTATTGCCCAAAGTTTTGGGGTTCTAGGGAGATTTACAATGACCGTAAGACCCGATACATGTGTGAGGACATGACAAAAAACTCGTCATTTTCGTGTTGTATGGCCGTTTTCATGTGTTATTGCCCATAATTTGGGGGTTCCAAAGCGATTTGAAATGACTGTAATACCCGATAAATGTTTGAGGGCATAACCAAAAACTCATCATTTTCGTGTTTCATGGCCGTTTTCATGAGTTATTTCAGATAATTTTGGGGTTCCAAAGCAATTTAAAATGATCACAAGACCGGATACATGTTTAAGGGCATGGCCGAAAACTCGTCGTTTTCGTGTTTTATGGCCGTTTTCATGAGCTATTGCCCACAGTTTTGGGGTTCCGGTGGGATTCCCATGGCCCATAAGAACAGGTACATATTTGAGAGTTATGACCAAAAACTCGTCGTTTTCGCGTTTTATGGCCGTTTTCATGAGTAAATTCCCACAGTTTTAGATTGCAAAGCCATTTAAAATTACCATAAGACCCAATAAATGTTTGAGGGCATGGCCAAAAACTTGTCATTTTCGCATTTTTTTTTGCTGTTTTCATGAGCTATTGCCCACGGTTTTGGGGTTCGAAGGCGATTTATGTCTTTGAGAGTTTATGACCAAAAACTCATCGTTTTTGCGTTTCATGGCTGTTTTCATGAGTGATTGCCCACAGTTTAGGAATTCTAGGGCGATTTACAATGGGGCTTATAGCTCCTATGCGACGTCTTTACATGGAATTGGAAGGAAAGCGACATCGTTGAAAAAAATAGCTCGCATGCGACGGTTGTGAGGCAGCTAATATCGCAGGGCCACACGGGCCTTAAAATGGTCGTAAGGACACATTTAACTTTGTTCCAAGATTAGGGTTAAGCCAAACCGGTTGGTTGGGATAGCCAGTCAAGCCAGTCAAACCAACCGCTTCCAACCGAGAGCGCGCGTCACACTGACTGTAGCTTCCCCGACGGCGGCGGCGGACCTCACCCATCGTTCTCGGCGCCGGCGGCAGCGGCACGGCAATTAATTTAGGCGGCGGCGCTTTCGTTCAACGGCGAAGGTGGTGAGTGCCATTTGAAAGCTAATTTCTCTCCCATTCTTCTCAATTCGAGATCTGAGCGTGCCCGTTGATGCTAGATTGTGGAGGCGAGGGTGTGCTGAACGGGGCGAGGGGGAACGATATGGAGCATGGAGAGGGGACTTCTAATCGGTATATCCCGTATCTTTGCACTTAATTTCTCTAAGGTTGAGCTCTTTGTTCGCTTCCGCGCTAGCTCACAGTGCCCGCCAAAAACAGGGGAGACGATGTTGCGCGCCAAACCTTCGAATTTCGCATCAATTTCTTTCCCTCTAGGGCTGTTTTAGTTGATGGCAGCACGCAGATCATTGAGAGAGACATGGTTGTTAAATGGGAGATGGAATTAGAACATGTTGATCCCCAGGAGCTAACAAACATGGGAGAGGAGGCGGTGAGGAAAATGGTGGAAAAAATTGGGGATAGTGTGGTTTGGGGGCCAGAGCAAGAAGTTTCTTTGTTACGATTTGATGATTGCAAATGTGACTATGTTAGGGTTGAGACAGGGGAACATATAGTTGATGAAATCGATGAGCGAAACGGTTGGACAAGCAAAACTGTTCTGTTTTTAGCAGAGCTCATTGATCTGAAACCTGATTCGAGGGTTGGATATGTGGCCTCGAAGCTGGTTGCTCAGATGGTCGAGGATGATTGGGCTGCACAAAGGCAAGTAATGCCTATACTTACTGAGTTGGAAGTGTTAACAGTGGAGGATGATGATGCTAATGCACAAGGGGAGGCTGCAGATGGTAATGCACAAAGGATTGTAACTGTTGATTGGAATTCAGTTGAGATACATGACCGGACTGATTTGGTCATTGCACCAATAGATGACATTGAAATGGCAAAGCTTTTTGGCATTCCTATAGATGACAGAGACAAGGATAAGAAGAGGGATGAAGCTGCAAATGATGGTGACAACCATTTAAGAGATGAAGAGGCAGATATAGATCTAGAATTGTTGGAAAATGCTGCAGTTCATGTAGATGATGCACATGATGATGAGCTAGTAACAGTTTATGACAAAGAAGACCCAGTTATTGAAGTTGGGAGATTGTTTCCAAGCATGGATGAATTCAGGATGTGTTTCAGGACATATGCAGTCAAACATGAGTTTGCTACCAAGACTATGTGGACTGATAAAAAGAAGTTCTATGCAAAATGCGTAGGTTATGATGGTGGTGCCAAGCCTTGCAAGTGGTATATATCTGCTAGACGCCAACCTGATGGAAGGACAATAAGAGTGAATCAAATTCCAAAACCTCATACTTGCATTACAAGTTCTCAAACAGTTACAAAGATGACATCACAATTATGGGTTGCAGAAAAGGTCAAGCCCATTTTAGCCACAACACCAAACAGCACTGCAAAGAGACTGAAAATAGACTTGGAAAAGCAGTACCCCATTAAGCTGAATTATACTACAGTGTGGAAGGCAAAGCAAAGGGCAATGAAAGAGCTATATGGTGATTGGGCAAATACCTTTCGAATGCTTTATAACTTCAAAGCAGAAGTAGAGAAGAGGTCACCTGGCAGTGTTGTGGAGATAGATACTGAGGTAACAGCTGATGGGAAAGTCTTCTTCTCTAAATTCTTCATGGCTTTAAAGCCTTGCATCGATGGCTCCAAAGCAGGTTGCCGTCCATATTTGAGTATAGACTCATCTTTCTTGACTGGAAAGTGGAATGGTCAACTAGCAGCATGCAATGCTTTAGATGGACACAATTGGATGTTCCCTGTAGCTATTGGCATGTTTCAGTCTAAGACAGAGGCATCATGGACATGGTTCATGATGCAGTTGAAAAGATGCATAGGGCCAGTCTCTCCATTGGCAGTGCACACAAATGCATGTAAAGGTTTAGAAAATGCAGTGAAGATTGTTTTCCCTCATGCTGAGCAGAGGGAGTTCTTCGGCCATATGTGGATGAATTTGATCAAAAAATTCAGAGGAGATGATTTTGGACGCATGTGGCCAGCAGCAAGATCTTACACCAGGCAGACACATTCATATCACCTTGAGAAGATTAAGGCGGCATGCTCTGAGGAGGATAGGGTCAAGTTTTGTACATGGTTGGAAACCTACCATTCTCTTTTATGGTACAGGTATGGTTTTAGCACTTCCATCAAATGTGATCATATCAACAATAATTTGGCAGAAAGTTTCAACAACAAAGTGAAGGAGTTAAAAGACTTGCCTGTCCATGACATGGTTGACCAGATCAGGATCATGATCATGAGGTTGTGGGAATTGAGAAGAAGGCTTGGTGATGTTCTTCAAGGAGATAAGCTTCCTGATGTTGTGCAGCAGGTGGTCAACAGGAGCAGAAATCTTGCACATTTGCGTATTGAGAAATCCTCATTATGGGGTGCTGAAGTCAGAGATACAAAGACTGGCAGGAGGCATGTTGTTGACACTCAATTGCATGAATGCACATGCCTTGAGTGGCAACACACTGGGAAGCCTTGTGAGCATGCCATACTTTTCTTGGCCTCCAAACACAAGCTAAATATGCACCCATATTTGCATGAGTATTATTCTGTAGCAAAATTCAAGGCTGCATATGGAACACCAATTCCAGCACTTACAGATCAGTCTCAGTGGCCTGAAGTGGACATTCAGTTCTCCTTGTGTCCTCCTTTGATGAAGAGAAAGGCTGGCAGGCCCAAGCAGAGTAGATTCAAGGCTTGGTTTGAGAAAGGTGGGAGCAGCAAGAAGGGAAAGAAAGATGAAAAGAAAGATGCCAAGCCAAAAAGGGCCCAAAAAGGTAACAAGAATAGATGCAAACTCTGTGAAGAACTTGGACACCGAGCTGGCTCTACCAAGTGCAGATACACTGCTGAAAAGCCAAAGTATGTTCATCCAAAATCTATCCCATTTCTTGTTGATGATTTTTCTCCCCCAGCTAACTTGCTTGTTTTCAGGAGGAAGCGTGGAGAAAAAGGCCCACCTCTTGTTGTTGACGAATGCTGGCCAGTGAAAAGGGCAAGAATCAATGGCCAAAGAAAGAAGAGAACTAACCAGATCATGTTTGGTGCTGCTGAGGTGCAATATGAACTTGTTTTGGAGGATGATGTGCAAACTGTTGAGGCTTTAGGGCACACCATTTCTGATTTGGAAGCTCTGGTGCAAAATGAGGGGCAAAATGAGCCTGTTGTTGAGGCTCTAGTGCAAAATGAGCCTGTTGTTGAGGCTCTGGTGCAAAATGAGCCTGTTGTTGACGCTCTGGTGCAAAATGAGCCTGTTGTTGAGGCTCTGGTGCAAACTGACCATGTTGTTGAGGCTCTGGTGCAAAGTGACCATGTTGATGAGGCTCTGGATCATGATCATGAGGTTGTTGAGGAGGTGCAGGAGGTGAAGGAGACTCTTGGACGTGCTGTGGGGAGGCCAGATGGTAATGGTAAGAAAAAGAAGAGCATAAACCTATTGTGTGGTGTGAAACTTGTGAAGGAGAAGAAAACGAGGGGTAAGAAGAGCCAAAAGAAATAGACATTTGTTATTGTAAACATTTGTTATTGTTGTAAACATTTGACACTTGTTGTTGTAATAATTTGGCACTTGTTGTTGTAAACATTTTTTATTATAATAATATGTCACTTGTTGATAATTTGGACAAAATTCAAATATGATGGTAAATTTGAATTTCAAAAAATGTAGCTATGTCACTTTTCTATGTTTGTATGAGCTTCCAACGTTTTTCTCATATGTACAATACAACTCATCCTCACCCTGATCCCTTTTGTGAAGTACAACTCACCCTCACCCAAAATAGGGTAGAAATGGGCTCCAAAGTTAGGGTAAACCACCCCATTTCTAAGCAAGTTTTTTTTCGACCATTTCTAAAACCAAGTTTGATATTTTTTCCTCAGAACTATGTCACATAACATGACACCATGCGAAAGTTTTGTATTTTTTTGATTTTTTTTGAATTAGTTATGCACATTTGAATGTCTGGTCAAACTTTTTGAAGGGTTTTCATAAATATTCTTAGCTAGGGGCTGAGGCTCACAAAACTAGCATTGGATCTCTGATGAAATAGCATGTTGTGAACCTAAAAATGATTTTTACAAAAAATCATCAGCATGGAATCATGTACATGTAGTTCATATCTTACCCACTTCCAACCGATTCGGCAGGATTTGTCTTTTTCACCAGGGATGGAATAAAAGGTTTGAGATACTCAAGTTGGGAAATTGTACATTCTAGGTGGTCTAGTATTTTTGAAAAATAGGATGTTACCATTTTGAAACTTCAATTTGGTGGTTGCTTCACAAATCCCCCCTCTTTCGGCACTCAGAAAATAGAAAATGATTTTTCTGTGCGTCGAAAAGGAAAACTTTGTGCTACAACATTGTTATTCATCCCATTATAGACATGCATGCCAAATATGGGCACATTATCACAAACTATGCCTTGATTCTAGCCATATCATTGGTCATTTGACCCGAAAGCCAGAAAACCTCAGAGGAGATAGGTCATTTTGTGAAGGGTTTTTTGAAATATGATCAATAGACCAAGTTTGATATTTTTCCTCACAACTATGTCACATAACATGACACCATGCGAAGATTTTGTATTTTTTTGATTTTTTTTGAATTAGTTATGCACATTTGAATGTCTGGTCAAACTTTTTGAAGGGTTTTCATAAATATTCTAAGCTAGGGGCTGAGGCTCACAAAACTAGAATTGGATCTCTGATGAAATAGCATGTTGTGAACCTAAAAATGATTTTTACAAAAAATCATCAACATGGAATCATGTACCTGTAGTTCATATCTTACCCACTTCCAACCGATTCGGCAGGATTTGTCTTTTTCACCAGGGATGGAATAAAAGGTTTGAGATACTCAAGTTGGGAAATTGTACATTCTAGGTGGTCTAGTATTTTTGAAAAATAGGATGTTACCATTTTGAAACTTCAATTTGGTGGTTGCTTCACAAATCCCCCCTCTTTCGGCACTCAGAAAATATAAAATGATTTTTCTGTGCGTCGAAAAGGAAAACTTTGTGCTACAACATTGTTAGTCATCCCATTATAGACATGCATGCCAAATATGGGCACATTATCACAAACTATGCCTTGATTCTATCCATATCATTGGTCATTTGACCCGAAAGCCAGAAAACCTCGGAGGAGATAGGTCATTTTGTGAAGGGTTTTTTGAAATATGATCAATAGACCAAGTTTGATATTTTTCCTCACAACTATGTCACATAACATGACACCATGCGAAGGTTTTGTATTTTTTGATTTTTTTTGAATTAGTTATGCACATTTGAATGTCTGGTCAAACTTGTGAAACCCCGTTGACTACATCCTAAACCCCGCTAACCCTAAGGCCGAATGAGGACCGTAGATCTAACCCTAGCGCGACACTGTGGCCGGCCGATCGCGTCTTCTAGAAGGATTCCGCGGGTGGCTCTGGGCGATCCGTGGAAGGGCTTGATCTGCAACCTGATTGGTTGGCGTCTTTTAGAAGGATTTCGTGGCTAGCTCTTGGCGATCCGTGGGATGGATGATTCTGGAATCTGATTGGCTTCATCGTTTTTACGTGCAACAGCGTGGCATGCGAGCGTGGCATGCGAGGGCGCTGGGCGGGGCGGGCTGCACCATGCATGCAGCTGCCCCTAGCGTCGCAGTCTAGCTATTTTACGTGCAACAGCGCTGCAGCGTATTTACTCCCTCCGTCGCATTAAATAAGTGTATGTGTAATAACTTTCTTCAGTCAAACTTACTCCCCTTAGGTTCATTGTAATAAATGAGACTTTGCATGATACCACATCTATGTTATTTTGCACTATGGAGTAGTAACTTAGACTAGTAACATATGCATGATACCACATCACCTATGTATAAGGTGAACCTTTGCTATAAGATGGGACCCACACAGCTTATGGAAATGGCTATAAGGCTGGTTATAGTGGGAGTATCATAATATTAGTATCATGCATATGATACTAGTGTATGATACTATGTCTCTAATGCATTGTATCATGTAGTAGTATCATAGTAGTAGTATATTTATTGATTTGTAGAATCTCTATGTAAAATGTGTGTATAAGATTTACTTGCCATTATGATTTCTAGTTTTACGTCTTATGATACGGTATCTACCTATGATACTCTAATCACCTCTCTCTTCATTAATTGTTTATTGCCTGTGGGCAACCCATAAGCTTGTAGATCACCCTTAAGGAAAATCTTCTAAATTTTGTGGATAAATTTTTGTGGACAAATTTTGTGGACTTTGTGCATTGGATGCCCAAGTGCATTGGAAAGGTAGAAGTACATTTTTTGTGGACAAATTTTGAAGCCAAACGTACACTTATTTGTGGACAGAGAGAGTATGCATGTCACTATGACCAGCCTAAGAAAAAATATCAAAATCTAAAATATGTAATAAATTTAACGTACAGCGAGGGCGCACGTCACTAAAATATGTGGATAAACATGTCACTATGGCACACTCCATTGACCGTTGGACCGAGCGTGGCATGCGAGGGCGCTGGGCGGGGCGGGCTGCACCATGCCCTGCATGCAGCAGCTGCCCCTAGCGTCGCAGTCTAGCTATTTTGCGTGCAACAGCGCTACCGCATTAATTAAGTATACGTCGAACAAATTTCTTCAGTCAAACTTACTGCCACCGATTTTTCTTGCGTGTGTAAAAACGAACGAGTTTGTTGCATGCGGTGTGTAAAAACGAACGAGTACCTTTTATTTTTCACTGCCAATGAACAACTACCTTGGACGTTTTTTTCTCTCTTTCGCATTAATGCATGCATGCATGCAGGGGCGGGGGCGGCGGTGCAGGGGTTACAGTACGTCGCATCCTAGCTATTTTTTCTCTCTTTCGCATTGATCACGCCCGCTTCCCACACGCAACGCAGCGCACGCGTCTCGTCTCGGCGTCTGCGCCAACGCGACGCTGGATTCCCACGCCGCCCTTCACGCCCCGCCTTCAATAAATAGGCAAAACGCCTTTGCCTCCTCATCTCATCTTGCCCCTCATCTTCAACCTCGAGCCCGTCCCTTTGCCTCCTCCCAGCCCCCAAACACTTCGGCGACCATGGCGACCTCCCCCTTCCGCTTCCCTTCCGACAGCGAAGTAAGCGACGAGGACAACCACCCGGACCACAAGCAGTGGTGGGAGCAGGGGGGGCGTCCACGCGCCCCAAGCGTGGCAAGAAGAAGGAGAAGAAGTCCCCGCCCTGCCCCTGGGGAGACCAGGGCCCCATCGTCCACAACCCCGTCCCCAACCTCCCCGGCGGCGGCGACCTCCCCTCCGAAGCCTACTGGGCTAAGGCGGCGAAGGAGGAGGCAAAGCAGGAGGCTGCTATCGCCAGGTGGCAGGAGACGCAAGCCCGGCGCGCCTTGAAGAAAAGGCGCAGACGGCAGGAGGAGGAGCAACGGGAGGCCCATGGCCGGGCCTTCCGGGAGGAGCAGCGGAAGCGGGACCAGCGGGAGAGGCTGGCGGCGTGGAATGCCGCGAAGGCGGCTGCACCAGCACCGCCTCCACCACCGATGGAGTAGGGTAGCTAGGGTTAGGGTTTAGGGGATAGCCCAGGGTTTAGGCGTGGCGCCTATTCCCTTCTATATTATTGTACTTTTTTCTTTTTATTGTAATGTTATCGATCCCCCCTATCTAATATAAGTAATGTTATCCCAATATTATCTATCCCCTTGTTTTATTGTAATCTGTGTTTTATTTATTGTCATTTGTCAAAACACCCAAAACAACAAGTGTATAAAACAAAAGTAATAAAAACAAGTTCATATAATACTCGTGCAATATTTATATATTTACAAGTGTATAAAACAAAAGACACAAAACAAGTTCATACAACATGGTTCATTTTCAAATAAGTCATTTACATATTTACATAAGTTTAAGGAGCGCCCAAGTTATGTTAGTTAAATGGATGTCCTTGGACTTCATTTATATATTTACTTTCGCAAAAAAAAAAGATTGCGACCTGAGCACGATTATCTGCAGATCCACACGTCCCTATTTAGATTGTAACGTGAGTACCATTTTTTTTTGCCCAATCAACATATAGTTACTATTGGGCCTAGATACGTCCATTTTGGCCTGGCTAAGTTATATTTGGGCCTGGCCTTTTTCAATCCTCGTCAATTGTTTTTTATTACTTTTCAACCCCTCCCCCTCCCCTGCCCACGGGCGCCCCCTGCACACTGATAAAAGGAACACTGACGAAACTGACGAAACTTGAAGAAACACTGATTTCGAAAACAGAGCAGCTCAAAATTAGCCCGAATTTGTGTTGCATTTTATTCAAGCCAAAGACATAGACCATTACATCCATTACAAAGCATCACTCGAACACTAACTACGCTGTCTAATGACTAACCATGAGGAGATAAACTAATCCGAGAGAAATTACACAAAAATAAAAAAACCGGCCATCAGATTGTCCTGCTTCTTCAATTCGATGATTTACCTTAGCTGCTTGTTTATCTTCTTCAGCTCGGCCTTCACTTCCGCATCCACCGTAGTACCAGCGGAAATGGGGTTGCCACATCCCAATTGCTCCACCACGGACGGGTTTTCGAGCTCCCGGGATGCTACCTCCACCCCAATTCGCTCGATGTACTCATCAAGCCACTCAAAATGCCCACATTTTGGCAGTTCCTAAAATCGCAGAGATGAACCCTAAATCCCAAATTCGATGAAATGCATGAAATTTCAAAAGAAAAGCGAGAAATTGGCGCTTGGAACACTCAGATCTCACCTTTCCCGGCTCGGGCTTGCTCTCACACTTCACAAATTCCCGACCAATGTTGTCGTTCTTGTCGGTGGATGTGACAAGCCGCTTCAGGGGCGGTACGGGGGCAATCGGGGCACCTCCTCATCGGCACCGCACCATACCGAGGCCATGAGCGGTGGGAGGAAGCAGAGCTCGACATCCCTCGCCGGCGTTGCCGCACTTGCTCGCCGGAGAAGAAAACAGAAGGGGATGAGATGCTGGAACGGTGGCGGGAGTGCTCAGGTACGGGGACGGATCGGGGCCAACGGCTCTCTTCGACCACAGAGTGGGTCCCACGAGACGAGGTGGACATCAGGTGAGTTCCGCCGTGACGTGGAGAGGCTGTGGGTCCTACTGTTCTCAGCTGATTCGAATTCGTTGACGGTCTCGTGGGGTTAAGTAGAAGTGTCGCACGGGAGCTATTTGCCGCCTCACAACCGTCGCATGCCAGCTATTGTTTGCAACGATGTCGCTTTCCTTCCAATTCCACGTAAAGACGTCGCATAGGAGCTATAAGCCCTTTACAATGTATGTAAGACACAATACATGTTTGAGGACATGACCAATAACACGTCATTTTCGTGTGTTATGGCTGTTTTCATGAACTATTGCCCATAGTTTAGGGGTTCCAAGGCGATTTACAAGTTTGAGAGTTATGACCAAAAACTCGTCATTTTGCGTATTATGGCCATTTTAATGAGTTATTTCCCACTGTTTAGGGTTTCCAAGGGAATCGCATGACCCGTAAGACCCGATACATGTTTGAGAGTAATGACCAAAAATTCGTTGTTCTCGCATTTTATGCCCCTTTTCATGAGCTATTGTCCATACTTTTGGGATCCCAAGGCGATTTACATGTTTGAGAGTTATGACCAAAAACTCGTTGTTTTCGCGTTTTATGGCCATTTTCATGAGCTATTGCCCAAAGTTTTGGGGTTCCAGGGCGATTTACAATGACCTCAATAACCGATAACTTTTAAGGACATGGCAGAAAACTCATCATTTTCATGTTTTAATGCCGTTTTCATGAGTTAATTCCCACAGTTTTAGGTTGCAAAGCCATTTAAAATTACCATAAGACCCGATAGATGTTTGAGGGCATGGCCAAAAACTTGTCATTTTCGCATTTTTTGGCCGTTTTCATGAGCTATTGCCCACAGTTTTGGGGTTCCAAGGCGATTTATGTCTTTGAGAGTTTATGACCAAAATCTCATCATTTTGCGTATTATGTCCATTTTCATGAGATATTTCCCACCGTTTTGGGTTTCCAGGAGAATTCGCTTGACCCTAAGACCCGATACATGTTTGAGAGTAATGACCAAAAATTCGTTGTTCTTGCATTCTATGCCTGTTTTCACGAGCTATTGTCCATACTTTTAGGGTTCCAAGGCAATATACATGTTTGAGAGTTATGACCAAAAACTCGCTGCTTTCGCGTTTTATGGCCATTTTCATGAGCTATTGCCCATGGTTTTGGGGTTCCAAGGTGATTTACATATTTGAGAGTTATGAAAAAAACTCATCGTTTTCATGTTTTGTGTTCGTTTTCATGAGCTATGGGCCAAAGTTTTGGGGTTCTAGGGAGATTTACAATGACCGTAAGACCCGATACATGTTTGAGGACATGATTAAAAACTCGTCATTTTCGTGTTGTATGGCCGTTTTCATGTGTTATTGCCCATAATTTGGGGGTTCCAAAGCGATTTGAAATGATTGTAAAACCCGTTAAATGTTTGAGGGCATGACCAAAAACTCATCGTTTTCGTGTTTCATGGCCGTTTTCATGAATTATTTCAGATAATTTTGGGGTTCCAAAGCAATTTAAAAAGATCACAAGAACTGATACATGTTTAAGGGCATGGCCGAAAACTCGTCATTTTCGTGTTTTATGGCCGTTTTCATGAGGTATTGCCCACAGTTTTGGGGTTACGGTGGGATTCCCATGGCCCATAAGAACAGGTACATATTTGAGAGTTATGACCAAAAACTCGTCGTTTTCGTATTTTATGACCGTTTTCATGAGGTATTGCCCACATTTTTTGGCTTCCAAGGCGATTTACATTTTTTAGAGGTATGAACAAATACTCGTCGTTTTTACGTTTTATGGCCCTTTTCATGAGTGATTTCCCACGGTTTAAGGGTTCTAGGGCGATTTACAACGATTGTAAGACTCGAAACATGTTTGATGACATGACCAATAAAACGCCATTTTCGTTCTTTATGGCTATTTTCTTGAGCTATTTATTACCACAGTTTTGGGGTGCGAAGGCGATTTACAGGTTTGAGAGTTATGACCAAAAACTCGTTATTTTTGCGTATTATGGCCAATTTCATGACCTATTGCCCATAGTTTTGGGGTTCCATGGCAATTAAAAATGACCGTAAGACCCGATACATGTTTGAGGACATGACCAAAAACTCGTCATTTTCGCGTTTTTTGGCCGTTTCCATGAGCTATTGCCCAAATTTTTGGGTTCCAAGGCGATTTACATTTTAAAGAGTTGTGACCAAAAACTCATCGTTTTTGCGTTTTATGGCCGTTTTCATGAGTGATTTCCCATAGTTTCGGAATTCTAGGGCAATTTACAATGGCTGTAAGACATGATACATGTTTGAGGACATGACCAATAACACATCATTTTCGTGTTTTTATGGCTGTTTTCACGAGGTATTGCCCATAGTTTTCGGGTTGCAAGGCAATTTACAAGTTTGAGAGTTATGACCAAAAACTCGTCATTTTCGTGTGTTATGGCTGTTTTGATGAGCTATTGCCCACAGTTTTGGAGTTCCAAGGCGATTTACAAGTTTGAGAGTTATGACCAAAAACTCGTCATTTTGCGTATTATGGCCGTTTTCATGAGCTATTTCCCACCGTTTAGGGTTTCTAGGGGGATTCGCATGACCCGTAAGACCTGATACATGTTTGAGAGTGATGACCAAAAATTCGTAGTTCTCGCATTTTATGCCTGTTTTCACGAGCTATTGTCCATACTTTTGGGGTTCCAAGACAATTTACATGTTTGAGAGTTATGACCAAAAAATCGTTGTTTTCGCGTTTTATGAATATTTTCATGACCTATTGCCCAAAGTTTTGGTGTTCCAGGGCGATTTACAACGAACTTAAGAACCGATACATTTTAAGGACATGGCAGAAAACTCGTCATTTTCATGTTTTATGGCCGTTTTCATGAGTTAATTCCCATAGTTTTAGGTTGCAAAGCCATTTAAAATTACCATAAGACCCGATAAATGTTTGAGGGCATGGCCAAAAACTTGTCATTTTCGCATTTTCTGGCCGTTTTCATGAGCTATTTGCCATGGTATTGGGGTTCCAAGGCTATTTACGTCTTTGAGAGTTATGACCAAAAACTCATCGTTTTTGCGTTTCATGGCCGTTTTCATGAGTGATTGCCCACATTTTAGGAATTCTAGGGCGATTTACAATGGATGTAAGACACAATACATGTTTGAGGACATAACCAATAACACGTCATTTTCGTGTGTTATGGTTGTTTTTCATGAGCTATTGCCCACAATTTAGGGGTTCCAAGGCGATTTACAAGTTTGAGAGTTATGACCAAAAACTCGTCATTTTGCGTATTATGGCCATTTTCATGAGTTATTTCCGACTGTTTCGGGTTTCCAGGGGATTCGCATGACCCGTAAGACCCAATACATATTTGAGAGTAATGACCAAAAATTCGTTGTTCTCGCATTTTATGCCCCTTTTCATGAGCTATTGTTCATACTTTTGGGGTCCCAAGGCGATTTACATGTTTGAGAGTTATGACCAAAAACTCGTTGTTTTCTCGTTTTATGGCCATTTTCATCAGCTATTGCCCAAAGGTTTGGGGTTCGAGGGCAATTTACAATGACCTTAAGAACCGATACATATTTGAGGACATGACAGAAAACTCGTCATTTTCATGTTTTATGGCTATTTTCATGAGTTATTGCCCACAGTTTTGGGAATTCCAAAGAAATTTAAAACGACCATCAGACTCAATAAATGTTTGAGGTCATGGCCAAAAACTTCTCATCTTCGTGTTTATGGGCGTTTTCATGAGCTATTACCCACAGTTTTGGGGTTCCAAGGCAATTTACATTTTTGAAAGTTATGACCAAAAGCTCATCGTTTTTGTGTTTTATGGCCATTTTCATGAGTGATTGCCCACATTTTAGGATTTCTAGGGCGATTTACAATGGTTGTAAGACATGATACATGTTTGAGGACATGACCAATAACATGCCATTTTCGTGTGTTATGGCTATTTCATGAGCTATTGCCCACGATTTTGGGGTTCCAAGGTGATTTACAAGTTTGAGAGTAATGACCAAAAACTCGTCATTTTCGTGTGTTATGGCTGTTTTTATGAGCTATTGCCCACAGTTTTGGCGTTCCAAAGAGATTTACAACTTTGCGAGTTATGCCCAAAAACTCATCATTTTGCGTATTATGGCCGTTTTCATGAGATATTTTCCACCGTTTTGGGGTCCAGGGGAATTGGCATGACCCGAAGACCCGATACATGTTTGAGAGTAATGACCAAAAAATTGTTGTTCTCGCATTTTATGCCTGTTTTCACGGGCTATTGTCCATACTTTTGGGGTTCCAAGGAAATTTACATGTTTGAGAGTTATGACCAAAAACTCACTGCTTTCGCGTTTTATGGCCATTTTCATGAGCTATTGCCCATGGTTTTGGGGTTCCAGGGTGATTTATATATTTGAGAGTTATGACAAAAAACTCATCGTTTTCCTGTTTTGTGGCCGTTTTCATGAGCTATGGCCCAAATTTTTTGGGTTCTAGGGAGATTTACATTGACCGTAAGACCCGATACATGTTTGAGTACATGACAAAAAACTCGTCATTTTCGTGTTGTATGGCCGTCTTCATGTGTTATTGCCCATAATTTTGGGGTTCCAAAGCGATTTGAAATGACTGTAAAACCCGATAAATGTTGGAGGGCATGACCAAAAACTCGTCGTTTTCGTGTTTCTTGGATGTTTTCATGAGTTATTTCAGATAATTTTGGGGTTCCAAAGCAATTTAAAATGATCACAGGACCTGATACATGTTTAAGGGCATGGCCGAAAAATTGTCATTTTCGTGTTTTATGGCCGTTTTCATGAGCTATTCCCCACAGTTTTGGGGTTCCGGTGGGATTCCCATGGCCCATAAGAACAGGTACATATTTGAGAGTTATGACCAAAAACTCGTCGTTTTCGCATTTTATGACCGTTTTCATGAGGTATTGCCCACATTTTTTGGCTTCCAAGGCGATTTATATTTTTTTTAGAGTAATGAACAAATACTCATCGTTTTTGCGTTTTATGGCCCTTTTCGTGAGCGATTTCCCACAGTTAAAGGGTTCTAGGGCGATTTACAACGCCTGTAAGACTCAAAACATGTTTGAGGACATGACCAATAAAACGTCATTTTCGTCTTTTATGGCTATTTTCTTGACCTATTTATTACCACAGTTTTGGGGTGCCAAGGCGATTTACAGGTTTGAGAGTTATGACCAAAAACTCGTCATTTTTGCGTATTATGGCCATTTTCATGACCTATTGCCCATAGTTTTGGGGTTCCATGGCAATTTAAAATGACCGTAAGACCCGATACATGTTTGAGGACATGACCAAAAACTCGTCATTTTCGTGTTTTTTGGCCGTTTTCATGAGCTATTGCCCAAATTTTTGGGTTCCAAGGCGATTTATATTTTTGAGAGTTATGACCAAAAACTCATCGTTTTTGCGTTTTATGGCCGTTTTAATGAGTGATTTCCCATAGTTTAGGAATTCTAGGGAAATTTACAATGGTTGTAAGACATGATACATGTTTTAGGACATGACCAATGACACGTCATTTTCGTGTTTCTATGGCTGTTTTCTCGAGCTATTGCCCATAGTTTTGGGGTTCCAAGGCGATTTACAAGTTTGAGAGTTATGACCAAAAACTCGTCATTTCCGTGTGTTATGGCTGTTTTGATGAGCTATTGCCCACAGTTTTGGAGTTCCAAGGCGCTTTACAAGTTTGAGAGTTATGACCAAAAACTCGTAAATTTGCGTATTATGGCCGTTTTCATGAGCTATTTCCCATCGTTTTGGGTTTCCAGGGGGGTTCGCATGACCCATAAGACCAGATACATGTTTGAGAGTAATGACCAAAAAATTGTTGTTCTCGCATTTTATGCCTATTTTCACGAGCTATTGTCCACACTTTTTGGGTTCCAAGGAGATTTACATGTTTGAGAGTTATGACCAAAAACTCAATGTTTTCGAGTTTTATGACCATTTTCATGAGCTATTTCCCAAAGTTTTGGTGTTCCAGGGTGATTTACAATGAACTTAAGAACCGATAAATTTTAAGGACATGGTAGAAAACTCGTCATTTTCATGTTTTATGGCCGTTTTCATGAGTTAATTCCCACAGTTTTGGGTTCCAAAGCGATTAAAAATTACCATAAGACCCGATAAATATTTGAGGGCATGGCCAAAAACTTGTCATTTTCGCATTTTTTGGTCGTTTTCATGAGCTATTTCCCACGATTTTGGGGTTCCAAGGCTATTTATGTCTTTGAGAGTTATGACCAAAAACTCATCGTTTTTGCGTTTCATGGCCGTTTTGATGAGTGATTTCCCACAGTTTAGGAATTCTAGGGCGATTTACAATGGATGTAAGGCACAATACATATTTGAGGACATAACCAATAACACGTCATTTTCGTGTGTTATGGCTGTTTTTCGTGAGCTATTGCCCACAGCTTAGGGGTTCCAAGGCGATTTACAAGTTTGAGAGTTATGACCAAAAACTCGTCATTTTGCGTATTATGGCCATTTTCATGAGTTATTTCCGACTGTTTCGGGTTTCCAGGGGATTCGCATGACCCGTAAGACCCGATACATATTTGAAAGTAATGACCAAAAATTCGTTGTTCTCGCATTTTATGCCCCTTTTCATGAGCTATTGTTCATACTTTTGGGGTCCCAAGGCGATTTACATGTTTGAGAGTTATGACCAAAAACTCGTTGTTTTCGCGTTTTATGGCCATTTTCATGAGCTATTGCCCAAAGGTTTGGGGTTCCAGGGCGATTTACAATGACCTTAAGAACTGATACATATTTGAGGACATGACAGAAAACTCGTCATTTTCATGTTTTATGGATGTTTTCATGAGTTATTGCCCACAGTTTTGGGGTTCCAAAGCAATTTAAAACGACCATCAGACTCGATAAATGTTTGAGCTCATGGCCAAAAACATGCCATTTTCGTGTATTATGGCTATTTTCATGAGCTATTGCCCACGGTTTTGGGGTTCCAAGGTGATTTACAAGTTTGAGAGTAATGACCAAAAACTCGTCATTTTCGTGTGTTATGGCTGTTTTTATGAGCTATTGCCCACAGTTTTGGAGTTCCAAAGCGATTTACAACTTTGCGAGTTATGCCCAAAAACTCATCATTTTGCGTATTATGGCCGTTTTCATGAGATATTTTCCACCGTTTTGGGTTTCCAGGGGAATTCGCATGACCCAAAGACCCGATACATGTTTGAGAGTAATGACCAAAAAATTGTTGTTCTCGCATTTTATGCCTGTTTTCACGGGCTATTGTCCATACTTTTGGGGTTCCAAGGCAATTTACATGTTTGAGAGTTATGACCAAAAACTCACTGCTTTCGCGTTTTATGGCCATTTTCATGAGCTATTGCCCATGGTTTTGGGGTTCCAGGGTGATTTCCATATTTGAGAGTTATGACAAAAAACTCATCGTTTTCCTGTTTTGTGGCCGTTTTCATGAGCTATGGCCCAAATTTTTTGGGTTCTAGGGAGATTTACATTGACCGTAAGACCCGATACATGTTTGAGTACATGACAAAAAACTCGTCATGTTCGTGTTGTATGGCCGTCTTCATGTGTTATTGCCCATAATTTTGGGGTTCCAAAGTGATTTGAAATGACTGTAAAACCCGATAAATGTTGGAGGGCATGACCAAAAACTCGTCGTTTTCGTGTTTCTTGGATGTTTTCATGAGTTATTTCAGATAATTTTGGGGTTCCAAAGCAATTTAAAATGATCACAGGACCTAATACATGTTTAAGGGCATGGCCGAAAAATTGTCATTTTCGTGTTTTATGGCCGTTTTCATGAGCTATTCCCCACAGTTTTGGGGTTCCGGTGGGATTCCCATGGCCCATAAGAACAGGTACATATTTGAGAGTTATGACCAAAAACTCGTCGTTTTCGCATTTTATGACCGTTTTCATGAGGTATTGCCCACATTTTTTGGCTTCCAAGGCGATTTATATTTTTTTAGAGTAATGAACAAATACTCATCGTTTTTGCGTTTTATGGCCCTTTTCGTGAGCGATTTCCCACAGTTAGAGGGTTCTAGGGCGTTTTACAACGCATGTAAGACTCAAAACATGTTTGAGGACATGACCAATAAAACGTCATTTTCGTCTTTTATGGCTATTTTCTTGACCTATTTATTACCACAGTTTTGGGGTGCCAAGGCGATTTACAGGTTTGAGAGTTATGACCAAAAACTCGTCATTTTTGCGTATTATGGCCATTTTCATGACCTATTGCCCATAGTTTTGGGGTTCCATGGCAATTTAAAATGACCGTAAGACCCGATACATGTTTGAGGACATGACCAAAAACTCGTCGTTTTCGCGTTTTTTGGCCGTTTTCATGAGCTATTGCCCAAATTTTTGGGTTCCAAGGCGATTTACATTTTTGAGAGTTATGACCAAAAACTCATCGTTTTTGCATTTTATGGCCGTTTTAATGAGTGATTTCCCATAGTTTAGGAATTCTAGGGAAATTTACAATGGTTGTAAGACATGATACATGTTTTAGGACATGACCAATGACACGTCATTTTCGTGTTTCTATGGCTGTTTTCTCGAGCTATTGCCCATAGTTTTGGGGTTCCAAGGCGATTTACAAGTTTGAGAGTTATGACCAAAAACTCGTCATTTCCGTGTGTTATGGCTGTTTTGATGAGCTATTGCCCACAGTTTTGGAGTTCCAAGGCGATTTACAAGTTTGAGAGTTATGACCAAAAACTCGTCATTTTGCGTATTATGGCCGTTTTCATGAGCTATTTCCCATCGTTTTGGGTTTCCAGGGGGGTTCGCATGACCCATAAGACCAGATACATGTTTGAGAGTAATGACCAAAAAATTGTTGTTCTCGCACTTTATGCCTATTTTCACGAGCTATTGTCCATACTTTTTGGGTTCCAAGGAGATTTACATGTTTGAGAGTTATGGCCAAAAACTCAATGTTTTCGAGTTTTATGACCATTTTCCTGAGCTATTTCCCAAAGTTTTGGTGTTCTAGGGCGATTTACAACGAACTTAAGAACCGATAAATTTTAAGGACATGGTAGAAAACTCGTCATTTTCATGTTTTATGGCCGTTTTCATGAGTTAATTCCCACAGTTTTGGGTTCCAAAGCGATTAAAAATTACCATAAGACCCGATAAATATTTGAGGGCATGGCCAAAAACTTGTCATTTTCGCATTTTTTGGTCGTTTTCATGAGCTATTTCTCACGATTTTGGGGTTCCAAGGCTATTTACGTCTTTGAGAGTTATGACCAAAAACTCATCGTTTTTGCGTTTCATGGCCGTTTTCCTGAGTGATTTCCCACAGTTTAGGAATTCTAGGGCGATTTACAATGGATGTAAGACACAATACATATTTGAGGACATAACCAATAACACGTCATTTTCTTGTGTTATGGCTGTTTTTCATGAGCTATTGCCCACAGTTTAGGGGTTCCAAGGCGATT
The DNA here is from genome assembly GCA_916181665.1 of Avena sativa. Lineage (NCBI taxonomy): Eukaryota > Viridiplantae > Streptophyta > Magnoliopsida > Poales > Poaceae > Avena > Avena sativa. Next base: position 2,672,088 of record OV702300.1, read on the forward strand.
TACAAGTTTGAGAGTTATGACCAAAAACTCGTCATTTTGCGTATTATGGCCATTTTCATGAGTTATTTCCGACTGTTTCGGGTTCCAGGGGATTCGCATGACCCGTAAGACCCGATACATATTTGAGAGTAATGACCAAAAATTCGTTGTTCTCGCATTTTATGCCCCTTTTCATGAGCTATTGTCCATACTTTTGGGGTCCCAAGGCGATTTACATGTTTGAGAGTTATGACCAAAAACTCGTTGTTTTCGCGTTTTATGGCCATTTTCATGAGCTATTGCCCAAAGGTTTGGGGTTCCAGGGCGATTTACAATGACCTTAAGAACCGATACATATTTGAGGACATGACAGAAAACTCGTCATTTTCATGTTTTATGGATGTTTTCATGAGTTATTGCCCACAGTTTTGGGGTTCCAAAGCAATTTAAAACGACCATCAGACTCGATAAATGTTTGAGCTCATGGCCAAAAACATGCCATTTTCGTGTGCTATGGCTATTTTCATGAGCTATTGCCCACGGTTTTGGGGTTCCAAGGTGATTTACAAGTTTGAGAGTAATGACCAAAAACTCGTCATTTTCGTGTGTTATGGCTGTTTTTATGAGCTATTGCCCACAGTTTTGGAGTTCCAAAGCGATTTACAACTTTGCGAGTTATGCCCAAAAACTCATCATTTTGCGTATTATGGCCGTTTTCATGAGATATTTTCCACCGTTTTGGGTTTCCACGGGAATTCGCATGACCCAAAGACCCGATACATGTTTGAGAGTAATGACCAAAAATTTGTTGTTCTCGCATTTTATGCCTGTTTTCACGGGCTATTGTCCATACTTTTGGGGTTCCAAGGCAATTTACATGTTTGAGAGTTATGACCAAAAACTCACTGCTTTAGCGTTTTATGGCCATTTTCATGAGCTATTGCCCATGGTTTTGGGGTTCCAGGATGATTTACATATTTGAGAGTTATGACAAAAAACTCATCGTTTTCATGTTTTGTGGCCGTTTTCATGAGCTATGGCCCAAATTTTTTGGGTTCTAGGGAGATTTACACTGACCGTAAGAACCGATACATGTTTGAGGACATGACAAAAAACTCGTCATTTTCGTGTTGTATGGCCGTCTTCATGTGTTATTGCCCATAATTTTGGGGTTCCAAAGCGATTTGAAATGACTGTAAAACCCGATAAATGTTGGAGGGCATGACCAAAAACTCGTCGTTTTCGTGTTTCTTGGATGTTTTCATGAGTTATTTCAGATAATTTTGGGGTTCCAAAGCAATTTAAAATGATCACAGGACCTAATACATGTTTAAGGGCATGGCCGAAAAATTGTCATTTTCGTGTTTTATGGCCGTTTTCATGAGCTATTCCCCACAGTTTTGGGGTTCCGGTGGGATTCCCATGGCCCATAAGAACAGGTACATATTTGAGAGTTATGACCAAAAACTCGTCATTTTCGCATTTTATGACCCTTTTCATGAGCTATTTTCCATACTTTTCGGGCCCCAAGGCGATTTACATGTTTGAGATTTATGACCAAAAGCTCATTGTTTTCGTGTTTTATGGCCATTTTCATGATCTATTGCCCAAAGTTTTGGGGTTCCAGGGCGATTTACAATGATCTTAAGAACCGATACATATTTGAGGATAAACTTTGCCATAGTCGGCCTGCCGAGTAAAGCATGGTATGAAATGACAAGGTCTACCACCTCGAACTCTATGGCTTCAGTGTGACAATTCTCCCTGTTGCCGAATAAGACATCAACCCAGATCTTCCCAATTGGCTCACATGACAATCCTCGCACAATGCCATGGAAAGTTGTCTTAGTCGGCTCCAACATGTTCATAGTGATGCCTAACTTGAGCATGGTATCCTTGTACATGATGTTGATGTTAATGCCATTGTCTATCAGTACCTTGGAAAACTTCACACTGATATCTGGGCCCATGAAAGTTGGATCCAAAACAAGAGGATAGCCTCCAGGTGTTGGCATGATCTTGGGGTGATCCTTTATGCTCCAAGTTATCTCCCATTCAGACCAGTGCATGTATTTTGGTATTGTCGGCATTGTGGCGTTTACTTCCATCATCGGTCTCTGTTGACTTTTCTTGTCAGTTGGCTCTGTAACAAACACGACATAGCTCTAGTGATGCTCTTTGTACACGTTTCTGGTCCCATGGCCGACATGAGCGACATCACCTATTGGGTCATGCACTTGGTGTACAGCCTCTCTTCTTTCTTGGTTATGATATATCGGTTGTCGGTTCTCATATCTATGCTTAGTTCCAACAACTTGAGCATTTCCACCTATAAGCGGTGGTGGGGGAGGTGGTGGTAGCCGTTGAGTTGGCGAGTCTACTCTGTCATCCTTCTAGAACCAAGTGTATTGTCATGTTGTGTGATTCGTCGGCTTACTCGGACTTGGCGTGTGCAACATACACGGCTGATCCAACATCATCTCATAAGTGTACTTCTGCCTTTCTTGATATGGCTTTCTCTGCTCATATGGCTTTTTGCCATCATTCTTTGGTATCCATTGTTGTTGCCCACTTGTCCTTTGATGCTGGCTGCTTCCAGCATCCGGATGATCTTGACTTACGGCTGCGACTTGTGTCAAACCATACATGTAGTCTGGTCTCTCATCTCGCCTTTTGCTTCTATATTCGGCTCTTTCTTGGCGCCTTTGCGACCTGGCAGCCGCATAGATCTGAGTCTCAGTCATCCCTTCTTGGATCTGAGTCTCAGTCATCCGACCCGACCCGGCAGCCTTTGTGGGAGATTCGGCCTCTTGTATGTGCTTGTGAAATTGCTCACAAAAGCTTCTTGGAAATCAATCCAACTGTTGATGCTTCCGGGTGGCAAATTATTCAGCCACACCCTTTCCGGTCCTTCTAGCATTTGTGGTACATACCACACTGCCCATCTCAAGTTTTCCTATGCGATTATTACCGCAGTTCTGTAATCAATGAGCCAATCCTCTGGTTTCGTGCTTCCATCATAGGTCTTTGTTCCTCTTGCTAGCTGAAAGTTTGGCACTGGTGGCTCTCTCATGAACCTTGGGCCAAAACATGGTGGACCCTATGGACCTTGTGATTCGATTAGTTCTGCCATCTTTATTCGCTCAAGCTTTAGCCTTGCATCATCTGGCTGAAGATTTCTGCCTCCAAGTCTGGATCCCTCATAGCTTGATACACGTGATTCGGCAATTCTACCTGTCATTTACCATTGTCGAGTAACCATCATTGTACCTGTTGACATTTGGGTCTATGGGTTGATGCACTGCTTTCCCTGAATTTTGCTGTCTCTTTTCGGGTTGGGCCGGTGGAGGATTCGAAGCTGGGTTTCCTCCTCCTGCCGAGTGAATCCCACGCCTAGCTTGAGGAGCAAAGTTTTGGCCTCCATTGTCAATTCTTTGTCATGCTTGCCTTTCTCGGCCAACATTCTCTTGACTATCATTTCCTTGAGCGGCATTTATTCTTGTTCCCTGGGCATAGGTCGGGTTTCCTTGAACCACTGCCGGATCATAAGCAACCATCTGCTTGTTTCTTCTTGAGTCCACACTCTTTTCTTTTCTCTGTCTTGGCGCTACTCCTGGCGAGGAGGCCGTATGTCCTGCTGACCTTGTCAGGATTGGAGTTGCCGAGTGAACGAGCTGTGACCTTCCAGCTATACCCGGATTTGCCCTGTAATATGCTTCATTCAGCATTCCTTCTGCTCTCACAAACTTCATTTACTCGTTCCTGTTGCTTTTTCTTTGCCTCACCTGCCAGATGGGGTAACTCGGCCATTGCTGCTTCTTTGGCTCTCAAGTTTGTTGCTATCGTGTTGTATGTCGGCCGCATGGCTGTCTCATTGCTGTTTTCTGGTGTTATCTTTAACGTAGCATCCGCCAGCTCTTCATTGAGGTTTCTTCCTCTTAACCTTGTTGCATCAAGCCGGGTCTTAGCACCCTTGACTCGATTTACCGAGTTATACTCTCGGATCGTGATATTCGTATCCTGCTGCATCTGGCTAATTCCTTTGCCTTTTCCAGCACTTTTTTCCTGGTTTCCGCTAACTCGGCCTGCACGCGTGCCGGGTCAGCTGCTGGTGCCACTGGCTCTATTAATTTCTCTATTGCTTCCTACAACTCTTTGGATCTTTTACTCCTAGCTATGTTCTGGCTTCTCTAATGGCGCTTTTGCAGTTCTTGTTGCCCTTGGCATTCCATCTAGGTATTCTCCCTCATCATTCTCATTCACTACAGGAGCTACTGCGGGTGCTGGGGGACGCGATGGGTCTGGTGCTGTCATCATTACCTCGGCAGAGATGAGCTGATGAAGCTTTCCCGCGGTGCGAACCGCAGGTGGAACTGGCGCCAAGATAACTCGCTCCGGGTATGCGCGCTCCACGCGCACCGCGACATAGACCTGCTGCTCGCCAAACTTGATGAAGAGACCGCCCCTTGGGAATGGCTTGGTCCTAAAGCAGCCCGCGTTGTTGCTGACGAAGTTGAGCGCCCCAAACCTCTGGATGAGGCTGGAGTAGACGCGCTCGCCCGTTGTGGCGATGATGTTGCCCGTCCGGATGAAAACTCCAGCAAGCGCCTGCTTCTGCCCCACGATGGGCGCCAACTATCGTGGTGGTGTCACAACAGATGCCATGGGTAGGCTTAAGTTGGTTGCTGAATGGACGCTTGAGGTAACCGGGGAGGGAGTGCACGGTCTTGCCACGCACGAAGAACACAAAGAACTCTCTACACTTAGGATTTTTATTGATCCAAGAAGTTTACAAGTGCTCCTAGAGCTGTTCAACCATAGCCTTAGGGTACTAGTTTGCTACTTGGTCCAACCTCCCTAAACCCTATCTATGACCCTCCTTATATAGGAGATGGCCAGCTAGTTTCACCTTTGGGTCCTAGGGTTACTGTTTGGATCTTTGTCCTTACTATGCGGGCCGGGTCATGGGCTAGCCCTTAGCCCTTGACCCAGTCCACAAAGCTATACAGCCAATGGTCTTCCCGTACATAGCATCCAGTTCTTTGGCGTCACGCGGTGCCTTTGTACGTCATCCCATGCTTTGGGAGTCACCCGGCTCCTTTTATGTCACCTGGCGTCGCCCTTCTCTCTTTTGACCATGCTTTACCATGGTCCCTCCTGAATCTCACTCGAAAAGCTGCCACTCGTCCTCTCTGACTCGGCCTTCCCTCGTGAGACCCGGCTCGTCGTTTCCTGCATGGTAAATAGATTTGTCCTATGCGGGCCGACATAGTTCTTATGTTGGCCACATACAAGCTTCGTATGCCGGCTGCTAGGACCCGGCCAGGGATTACTTTGACTCGGCATAAGCCATGCTGGGTAATGTTTTTTCCCTTATGACCCTACCAGGGGTTATCCCCCGACATCATGAGTTATTGCCCACAGTTTTGGGGCTCCGAAGAGATTTAAAATGACCATAAGACTCGATAAATGTTTGAGGGCATGGCCAAGAACTTGTCATTTTCGTGTTTTATGGCCATTTTCATGAGCTATTGCCCACAGTTTTGGGGTTCTAGGGGGATTCGCATGTCCCATAAGACCAGATACATATTTGATAGTTATGACCAAAAAATCGTCATTTTCACGTTTTTGTCCGTTTTCATGAGCTATTGCCCACAGTTTAGGGGTTCCAAGGCGATTTACGTCTTTGAGAGTTATGACCAAAAACTCATCGTTTTTGCGTTTCATGGCCCTTTTCTTGAGTGATTGCCCACAGTTTAGGAATTCTAGGGCGATTAACAATGGATGTAAGACACGATACATGTTTGAGTACATGACCAATAACACGTCATTTTCATGTGTTATGGTTGTTTTCATGAGATATTGCCCACAGTTTGGGGGTTCCAAGGAGATTAACAAGTTTGAGAGTTATGACCAAAAACTCATCATTTTGCGTATTATGGCCGTTTTCATGAGCTATTTCCCACCGTTTTGGGTTTCCAGGGGGATTCGCATGACCCATAAGACCCGATATATCGTTGAGAGTAATGACCAAAAATTCGTTGTTCTCGCATTTTATGCCTGTTTTCATGAGCTATTGTCCATACTTTTGGGGTTCCAAGGTGATTTACATGTTTGAGAGTTATGAACAAAAACTCGTTGTGTTCGCATTTTATGACCATTTTCATGAGCTATTGCCCAAATTTTTGCGACTCCAGGGCGATTTACAACGACCTTAAGAACTGATACATGTTTGAGGACATGACAGAAAACTTGTCATTTTCATGTTTTATGGACGTTTTCATGAGTTATTGCCCATAGTTTTTGGGTTCCAAAGCGATTTAAAATGACCATGAGACCCGATAAATGTTTGAGGGCATGGCCAAAAACTTGTCATTTTAGTGTTTTATGGCTGTTTTCATGAGCTATTGCCCACGGTTTTGGGGTCAGGGATTCGCATGGCCCATAAGATCAGATACATATTTGAGAGTTACAACCAAAAACTCGTCGTTTTTGCGTTTTATGGACGTTTTCATGAGTGATTTCCCACAGTTTAGGAGATTGACAATGCCTGTAAGATCCGATACATGTTTGAGGACATGACCAATAACACGTCATTTTTGTGTTTTATGGCTGTTTTCATGATCTATTGCCCACAGTTTTGGGGTTCCAAGGCGATTTACAAGTTTAAAAGTTATGACAAAAACACATCATTTTTCGTATTATGGCCATTTTCATGACTTATTGCCCATAGTTTTGGGGTTCGAAGGCTATAAAAATGACCATAACACCTGATTCATGTTTGATGACATGACCAAAAATTCGTCATTTTCGTGTTTTATGGTTGTTTTCATGTGCTATTGACCACAATTTTGGGGTTCTAAGGCAATTTACATGTTTGAGAGTTATGACCAAGAACTCGTTGTTTTTGTGTTTTATGGCCATTTTCATGAGTTATTACCCATAGTTTGGGGGTTCCAAGGAGATTTACAATGACCGTAACACCCTATTCATGTTTGAGGGCATGACCAAAAACTCGTCATAATTTCGTGTTTTGTGGCAATTTTCATCAGATGTTGCCCACAGTTTTGGGGTTCCTATGTGATTTACATGTTTAAAATTTATAACCAAAAACTCGTTCTTTTTGTGTTTTATGGCCATTTTCTTGAATTATTCTCCATATTGTTGGTGTTCGAGGGCGATTTAAAGTGATCGTAAGACCCGATACATGTTTGTGGTCATGACCAAAAACTCGTCGTTTTTGTGTTTTATGGCCGTTTTGATGAGTTATTGTCCATATTTTTGGGATTCGAGGGCGATTTAAAATGACCGTAAGACCCGATACATGTTTGAGGGCATGGCCAAAAACTCGTCATTTTCGTGTTTTATGGCTGTTTTTATGTTATTTTAGCTAATTTTGGGGTTCCAAAATACATGTTTAAGGGCATGGCCAAAAACTGTCATTTTCGTGTTTTATGGCTGTTTTCATGAGCTATTGCCCACAGTTTTGGGGTTCCGCTGGGATTCCCATGGCCCATAAGACCAGATACATATTAGAGAGTTATGACCAAAAACTCATTGATTTCATGTTTTATGGCTGTTTCATGTGATATTGCCCACATTTTTGGCCTTCCAAGGCGATTTAGTTTTTTGAGAGTTATGACCAAAAGCTCGTCGTTTTTTGCGTTTTATGGCCATTTTCATGAGTGATTTCTCACAGTTTAGGGGTTCTAGGGCGATTTACAACGGTTGTAAGACCCGGTACATGTTTGAAGACATGACCAATAACACATCATTTTCGTTTTTTATGGCTGTTTTCATGAGCTATTGCCCACAGTTTTAGTGTGCCAAGGCGATTTACAAGTTTTAGAGTTATGACCAAAGCTCGTAATTTTTGCGTATTATGGTTATTTTCATGAGTTATTGCCCATAGTTTTGAGGTTCCATGGCGATTTAAAATGACCGTAAGACTCGATACATGTTTGAGGACATGACGAAAAATTTGTCATTTTCGTGTTTTATGGTTGTTTTCATGAGCTATTTCCCACATTTTTGGGGTTCCGAGGAGATTTACATGTTTAAGAGTTATGACCAAGAACTCGTTGTATTTGTGTTTTATGGACATTTCCATGAATTATTACCCATAGTTTGGGGGTTCCAAGGATATTTACAATGACCGTAACACCCGATACGTGTTCGAGGGCATGATCAAAAACTCTTCATTTTCGTGTTTTGTAGCAATTTTCATGAGTTGTTGCCCATAGTTTTGGGGATCCTATGCGATTTACATGTTTGAGAGTTATAACTAAATACTCGTCGTTTTTGTGTTTTATGGCCATTTTCTTGAATTATTGTCCATATTTTTGGGGTTCGAGGGTGATTTAAAATGATCGTAAGACCCGATACATGTTTGAGGGCATGACCAAAAACTCGTCGTTTTCGTGTTTTATGGCCGTTTTCATGAGTTATTGTCCATATTTTGGGGGGTTCCAAGGCGATTTACATGTTTGAGAGTTATGACCAAAAACTCGTTATTTTTGCCTATTATGGCTATTTTAATGAGTTATTGCCCATAGTTTTGGGGTTCCAAGGCAATTTAAAATGACCATAATACCCAATTCATGTTTGAAGACATGAACAAAAACTCGTCATTTTCGTGTTTTATGGTTGTTTTCATGAGTTATTGTCCTTATTTTTCGGGTTCAGCGGCAATTTAAAATGACCATAAGACCCGATAAATGTTTGAGGGCATGACCTAGAACTCGTTGTTTTCGTGTTTTATGACTGTTTTCATGAGCTATTGTCCATAGTTTTGTGGTTCCAAGGCGATTTACATCTTTGAGAGTTATGACAAAAAAACTCATTGTTTTCATGTTTTATGGCCGTTTTCGTGAGCTATTGCCCAAAATTTAAGGGTTCCAGGACGATTTACAACGATCGTAAGACCCGATACATGTTTGCGGACATGACAAAAAACTCGTCATTTTCGTGTTGTATGGCCATTTTGATGTGTTATTGCCCATAATTTTAGGGTTCCAAAGCGATTTGTAATGACTATAAGACCCGATACATGTTTGAGGGCATGACGAAAAAATCGTAATTTTCGTGTTTATGGCCGTTTTCATGAGCTATTCCCCATAGTTTTGGGGTTCGAAGGCGATTTAGATGTTTAAGAGTTATGACCAAGAAATCGTCATGTTTGCATTTTATGGCCATTTTTATGAGTTATTGCCCTTAGTTTTGGGGTTTCAGGGCGATTTAAAATGACCATAAGACCCGATACATGTTTGAGGGCATGACCGAAACCTTATTTTTTTCGTGTTTTATGGCCGTTTTGATGAGCTATTGCCAACAGTTTTGGGGTTCAAAACGATTTACATGTTTCAGAGTTATGACCAAAAACTCGATGTTTTTGCATTTTATGGCCATTTTCATGAGTTATTTTCCATATTTTTAGGATTCGAGGGCGATTTAAAATGACCGTAAGACCCGATACATGTTTGACGGCATGACCAAAAACTCATCGTTTTCGTGTTTTATAGACGTTTTCTTGAGTTATTGTCCATATTTTTGGGGTTCAATGACGATTGAAAATGATCGTAAGATCCGATACATGTTTGAGGGCATGACCAATAACTCTTTGTTTTCTTTTTTTATGGCCGTTTTCATGATCTCTTCACCATGACTTAGTATCAGTTCTTTAGTTTCCATCGTGTGATAGAAATACACTGAGATGCATTCCGTATATGAAAATGTAAATTAAGGAAAGAAACATGATATCATCGTCTCTTAAGTTTTACAGATCAATCACACTCCTAAGTGGCATGGCAACAAGCCCCGGATCCAATGATCACGCATAACAGGATTCTTTTATTGATTCAAACATTGTGCATGTTGAAATCAGATACGGTTAATCATATTGGTTTACCAAAAATCCAACGGCTGAGCATAGCAAGACATCTCTCTGGTTGGAACTCCGGCGCACTGTGGCCACCGCCCTATATTAAAATTAAGCAATAAGTGTTAGGGGCACTATAGAACATACGTGGAATAATGTAGTAGGAGTATATTAGATATACTACTGTTGAGTTCTCAATTGTTTAATACGAATTGTCCCACTAACTGGTATGTGACAATTGTTTATCAGGAGATAATTTTTGGTTCTCAAATTTCATCGGTCTCTGAAACAAAGGCAGAGATAAATATTGTGTTACCTTTATGGTAGCGAATGTCAGGTTATTTGTGTATGTTATGGTGAATCTGCAAACACAATGTATTTCAAAACGTAAGTGCAATTATACAAAGCAGTTTATATACTCTAATGAAAAAATTTAGAAACAAACAACAAAACTAATAAATAACGTGTTCCACAATTCTCACCCAGCAGACTGTCCATCAAGATGCCAAGCTCTCCATTCATCAACAATGGGGAAGTTGAGTGATCGAACCCAAGACTGTGTACCCAGAAATGGTACCAGAGCATCATGGTCTCCACTGTACAAGGAGGATAGATGAGAGGTTGGAAAACGAAAATATGGAAACATGATATTTGGATAGACATTGGAGTATCTCCAATTGAATTATTGTATTTATGCTATTATACAAATCTTACTAGTATTTACCTGTATACCAAGACACGATAACCTTTTGTTGTCATATTATGGTGGTACTTTATGCTGCTCTTCATGTCCAAAGAATAAGGTAAATCTCCATGGTGGCAGATCACCCATTCGTCCTTGCTCCCCTAAATTACCGACTTAGATATATATAAGAGCAGTTTTAACTTTTGATATAAACTAGCATGGTGGCCCTCGCATTTGCGAGGGCATTATTTTATACGGTTTAAAATTGTCAAAATTTAATATTTGTTATGGCCTTTTTCCCTCATATTTACACTCTTCATTGCAAAATACAAAATATTTTAAATTTGGATAAATTATTTATGATGCAACTTTAACCTTTATTTTAAAATGATAATAATTATTGTGAAACATGTTTTACAAAAATCAAATGATATTTTTCCTCATATACTATTTATATACTCAAGCATGCAGTTGCAAACAAACAAACTAATTATCAGCAATATGTGGGTCCCATAGGTTAGTTCTGATGTGCTCTCTATAATACTCCCTCCGTCTCAAAATAGATCTGTAGCTCCAATGCATGGTCATTGTACTCCCTCCGACTCAAAATAGATGTCACCCATTTGTCAAAATTTAGATGAATCTAACTAATAGCATATGCCATCATATTTACATGGAGTAAGAAATGTAATACCATAAAACCTATTGCCTAGTAGATATTTCTATCACACATATGAAGAATGTAGGAACCTTTTCTTAACTTAGAGGAAACCCTGATCTGCCACAGGGATGATAGGCCTATCTTCAAACACCACCAAAAAATAAGAAGATATCGGCTACCTGAATAACCATGTAACAATCTTCAATGGACAAAATAGTGAGCATTCCGAACGATATTTTTTTGTATTTTCTAGATACTTAAATAGACAAGGGGAAGGAAGCGAGCAACATTATGCTACAAAAAATGACAAAATCCTAATATTGCTTAAAATCACATCAAAAGCTTGCTCTAGAAGCTAAGGCTTTTTTGTTGGAGAAAATATGTATCGATAAATTAGCAGAAACAAATAAAAAATAAATATATATCTATACAATTTTTTTAACATGGCCCTCTACGTTGTTACACAAAGCTAATATATGTATATATATCATCCAAAATAGGTACTGAATGTGACACTCTTTCTAATCTTCCCCGATAACCAATGTGAAACCTGTAATACAAGTGGTTTACATGCTCAAAGTGAATGTGTTTGGGAGCTCGTTTAAACATTCTAATATCCACTAAACAATATTTAAATTTATTCTTTATTTCTTGAATCCTAATTAAAATCCACAAACAGTTTTTTACAGAAAATTCCACATACTCTTTTATATATACCGATTCCAGTAGAAAATGGGAAAACTTATTTTACCTTTCCGTATATCGCACCGTGATGATTTGTTTGTTGTACATGCCTATGAGCTTTCAGCAGGAAGAGAAATTGAGCAGATGACCAGATCCATCAAAGTGTTTTTTATTTTTGTTTTTTGAGATCCATCGAGGCTTGCATGCAGTTTATATTCTTCTCTCAAGCAGCCAAGGGATATACACGTATATGCACAAAGGAAAATAAAAAGGGAACATACCACGTGTGGAGGTACAGAACAGCAAACGTGTTGTGTTTCTTTTTGTTGATTAAACGTGTTCGATTACGTACGCTGTTTTTTTAGGGTTATGTACCTCTCAAATGAGCCTACCGTACGTATGTTACTATGTTATCGTGTTGGGTCAACTGGAACACGTGACATATATGTTACGTAAATCTGGATGTGATTTAAAATCCTATGTTATCGTGTTGGGTCAACTGGAACACGTGACATATATGTTACGTAAATCTGGATGTGATTTAAAATCCTAACCACAAATTCTAGATCCAACTATCCAAAATAATTCTGATGATGTGGATCAACCACGTGCCTCGAAAAACACCCTTATATTGCTTTTAGTATATAATAGATAGCAAGACTAGATTTTTTTCTTGGGAGAAAATAAACAGTTTACCTTCTTGATCCCGAGAGCTTCCCTAGTGATGTTGCTGTTAGCCCAGAAATATGACAGGTAGTTACCATAATTATTCTGTAGATGGAAAATAACTGAGCACAATTCAAAAAAAAACTTGTAACAATAGAGAAGCATTTTAATCAGCTTCCTTATGTGTATTCAGAACTTCTCAAAGTACAATGTTTGCTATATTTTAAACTAATATTATTCAATACTAAAAGGAAAACATAGTGGAAGAAAGAGAGAAACTAGAAATTCACAGAGAAACATAACAGCAAGCAATTGGTCAACTAGCTCGGTCCTTTTTATTAGTGAACAAGAAATGATAACTGTTCAGAAATAAATCTAAAACGATAAGGACGATATATCTCCACAACTAAACTGGAGAGATCACAAATGCCTAATCAAATATTACTTTTTGGCTATTGATTGTCTGGCCTAAGTTCATATCGTGATGTTATGTGAAAGAATATGAGTGTTCAATTGTTTATCCCAATGCCGATAAATATGTTGTATATAGGATATGCAGCAATCTACTGTTAGAATATATAACCGTATTGTATTTGTATTAATATACAGTTGTATATTTGTAGTCCTGTAATCTCTTATATATTGATCAATACAAGGCACTGATTTCCCCTATCTTACATGTAGGACATTTATGGTTAGCTCAGCAAATAAAAACACATGAAAGTTTCAGTTATCCATATTGTGAAGAATGGCCATGATTGGCTCTAGAATCACCCCCCCCCCCCCCCCCCCCGCGCGCACTGCAGACTCTCTCGCATATAGCAGATCAGCCCTAAGTTACACAATGGTGGGATTCACATGATTTCATCCCCACGCGTCGCTCGATATGCTGCCAGAGAAAACCATACTGCATGCTAAATTACACACTTAAGAAATTGTAGTCAATCTAAAAAAAAAACTGTAATCCACTCGGTTGGGACCATTACAATCCACAGATTCCCTCCTGGATGCTGCCAGCCTAGTCCACGTAGAAACCGCGCACGAATCCCATGATGACCTAAATCCTCGTCCCAAAGCCCCGAAAATATGTCCCACATCACACGTCGCACCCCCAACGTGCTAGGGCATGTACAATACTGTGAGCCATTTATGATGGTTGCCATATTGAATTTTTGCTTAGTTGGAGGTGCGAGAAACAAGAAAGAGAAGATTGTCTTCCATTAGCTAAGGGATGATCTCAAGAAAAGGCTATTTTCTCCATTATACCACATGTCTTCCCCTAGAAAACCAATTTCTTACTAAAAATTGTTAATTCTCATTTATTGCTAGAGATGACAATAAAAGATAATGCATTATACGATTTATATATAGTGTCTTCTCTAGATGATGTGGAGAGTTAAGAGAAGGCTCTCCATCATTGTACATGCCCTTAAGTTATAGCCATTGAATGCACTAAACACATATTTTGCCCTGTCACCCGCTTTTCAGGATCGAAATCTCTTTTTCTCAACCATAGTCTCCCTCCCAGATCCACCATCCTGAGCTGCGTGGTGCAGTGCTGCAGTGCAGCCTTAGCGTTCCTCTGCGGAGTGGCTTTGGGGATTTGGCATCTTCGATGATGGCCCTCGGTGCAACGATGGTGACTTGTGCGCTCTGCTTGTCCGGCTTGGATTGGCATGGTGGAGGCCGGTCCTTCAACCTCAGGTGGGGGAGTTCTCCGACAACGTCAAGGGTGTCGAGCTCTTGTGGGTGTGAAAAATATTGAATCTCTAATATTTCAGTGTATTGATTTGACCCTTTGGAGGGTTTATATAGAGTTACACGGGGGTAGGAGAGACTTGGAGTACAAGTTGTAGAGTCCTAGTCTATCTCTAGCCTATACGTATACGTAGTCTAACATCTCCTCTCACTCGGAGCGGGAGTAAAGCGGACGCTTGCGACTGAATTTGAAGTCTTGTGCTTCCGTCGTCTTTACCTCATTGTCATCATCACCTGCGTGAACATGATTATGGATGACACCTAGGGGCGGTGACTGTGTCCCCTTCTAGTGCCTCTCTTCCCTCCCGCAGTCACAGCGGGAGTGGCGTGGACGCAAGTGATAACGCGGACTCTGTTGATTGGAGTTCTTAAGTTGCTGTAGACGTTGTTCTTCATGTCGATGTCGAGGTAGCCGATCGTTATGTATCCGTGGTCGATGTGGTAATCGTCGTATGTTGTGTGGCCACCATTGCCGTAGGCGCAAAACATTGCGCGTTTGTGTTGTTGTTGTTGACGAAGCTGCAGTTGTGGACGTTTTGCACATTATAGAGGTACCGCCGGAGGCGTCTCTTGGACGCGGTCATAAGTGAGACCACCAGTTTTGCCAGGACCGGAGAAACCCACCAAGCACAAACGGTTTTGCCAGAACCATATGCGCGGTCGTAGGGGCATCACAATTATGATGTATGTTTGTTGTTGCAGTCGTTGGGGTCGTGAACGTGGCGATTCCGTCGTCGTGCCTTGCAGTTATACTGTCAGAGGGCGTCGTAGTTGTATGTCCATCATGTGGACGGGTATAGCGGCAGCGGCGATGTGGCGACGAAGATGTTGATAAAGACCACGTAGATGTAGACCTTGGCGATGATGTGTCGGCGATGAAGGAGTAGGCGTGTCGGCGATGATCGTCGCTCGAAGGCGTCCCTTGTGGCGGCGATGATGTCGAAGCCTTGATGTAAGAGAAATCGCCGAAGTCGTGGTCCACACCGGCCTGGCGGGTGGATGATGTCGATGTCGCTTCTTCATGAATATGCTCGACGATGATCTTGGTTTGTATCCTGATGTAGTTATTTGGGTCGTTGTTGTTCGCCTCGGTGCAGTGTAGATCTTGATATCGGTGTAGCCACGCGTCTCAAAGCAATCTAGAACTTGGTGTCAGCTCGATGTAAATTGCATCCGAGTGTGCGAGCGCGTGTCCGAAGTCGATGAAGATCGGCGTGCAACCTTTCGCGTGTGGGCTGTAGGTGTCATGCATAGTGTTGGAGAAGCCCGGACTCAACGTGGGTCGTTGCTTGTTGACTTGCTGGATGGGGTGTGTGACGCCCGGACTCGAGAGGAAAGAGGACGTTTGCGACTGGATTTGAAGTCTCGCGCGTCCTACTCTATCTCTAGTTATATACGTATACATACTCTAACAGTGGATACTACGGATATGTGTGCTTCAGTAGTCACAAGATCTAGACGACTAGATCTGGTTTGTCGGTTTTAGCTGGTGACAACGTGGTGGGAGCCTCGGATTTTGATGCTTGAGCAGTCGCTGGATCGAGCATGTGCGGGTTAGGAGAGGTGCGAACCGGCTCGGGTGTCGTGAGGTTCTGGTCTAGGAGCTCCAAGCAAAAGCTTGACCTCTTTTTTCTGTCCAGCGCAACCGTGCCTACAGGCATCATTTTCTCGCTGGATTGCGCCGTCATGAAGTCTTTCTCGACGTCTCAGCCTCTGTGCAAGATCTTTAGTGGCATTATTCATACGCCACTAGTTAGTGGCATGTCTAGATTTGTGCACACCAGTGTATGTGGGTCCCAATACCTACTCGTGCCGAACCAACCTTGTAGCATTTGGTTTCTGACACGCCACTACTAGTGGCGTACCACTATTTTACAAGCCACTTTCTGCCCAACCGACACACCACAAATTATTTTATGAAGAGGCCGGATGTAATTATGTAAATATTACTCAAAGTAATAAAAACGTCTATTTCTATGTCTATTTCTAAAAAAGAAAACCTGAAAAAAATTCAAGTTTGAATTGGCTTGTGGTTCCATTGGGTTTTTAACTTAACCTTTGTTTGTTGTTTTTTCACATACGTTTGTTGAGTTTTTTAGCTATGAAGTTTTAGATAAATGGCCCTACAGGAGTGTTCGAGCCCTTTGCTATGTTCTTGTATATTAGTTGGCTGCAGTCATAGCTAGTAATGTTGTAGCCACTGGAACATCCACAGCACACGATGGCAGGTACGTAGTAGCAAGCTTGAGCAAGTCTCTGCGGGATTTATTTTTTAACATAGGTTGCCGTTTAGTAATATACTTTGTCATACCGGAACTCTCAGTATGTTAGTGCCTTGCTGCCATTTTCGGTTCTCTTTTGAGACTTGTTGAGTCTTTTAGTTAACAATTAGCGTTGTGTAGAGACCATGAGGGTTTAATCTTCCATTATTCCAAATGATATCATACCTGATGTATTTTATATGGCAATAAGAAATTAGATCACAACCTATTAAATTTCATTAGTGGTACCGAAGGATATGCGAACGATACATCATAGTAATTGTTTCTAAGTACATTGCATCCGATACATCTACATAATTGTACTTTGTGCATACAAATATCATAGCCTATAAATAATTTACACCTGCATAGTTAATGATGTAATTTTTGTGAGTACACTATTATCTTGTCATATGACTCTGGCTCATTCTTTCTACTAATTGACAAAAATCAACTCATCAATGTTAAAAATTGTACCTAAGTGTCACCCGGGACCGGCTATGGATATATTGTGGGGTTTGATTATTAATGGACTACAACCTAGATATTTTCATTAAGTTCAGCCTCCTACGATAACTACCTTATGTACCGATTTAATATCAGTAGCCGACCATCTATTCCTTAAATTCACATTCTGAACAGTCTGCAATCTAAATTTTCGTTTCATGGGCAATTTAGCATTTCGCTTGACATACTTATGATCTATAGATATCACATATACTTGAGTACAGATCTAATATAACATACAAACGGCTGACAATCCAAACTTCAATCCTGCATCCATATACCATGTAGAGAGGAACAACCAATTCCACATACAAACTAGCTAACTACCTGTTTGCTCCCTATGTTTTGTTATCAATACTAAGAGCGCGTAATGAACTAATGTTAGTATGAGGGTAATTAGATTTTCCTACAAACAACTCCTTGTTTTTGGTTTGATATAATTTCTCTGACAGAACAAGGACTTTAGATTGAATCAATGGAGTAAATTAAGATGGGCTTACATGGCAATCTATTGGGGGACGTGGTGGTGGGCGTTTCAGTACTCTAGTTTCCTCCTTGAGGATCTTTCTTTCTGTGATCCGGCCGTTTGGTTGGGGAGACGCAAAATGGCACTTTTGATGCAAAATGTGTGTCATTGAAATCTCATCAAGAAGCTGCAGGAAACATCAATTAGGTGCTTCAATAGCTAGATTGCTTATTAAAATGTATACCAGAATCCCATAATAAGTTTAGAGGTGTGCTTCGGCCCCCCTCTGTATCAAACTTATACAAAACTAAAAACAAAAGGACGGCCAGGATTGGCCGATATCTCTTCATGCATTCTAAATCGAAGGGGGTATCGGCCAATCCTGAACATTCTTGTAGCTTCAATTTCATAAGTTTGGAGAAGAGGGGGGACACCGAAGCAAAAGCCATAAGTTCATCATATAGTGAAATCCTGGTAAATTGCATGGTTTGGCTAGGAAACAAGTATCCTTCATTTATTTTGCTGAATTTATACAGAATTGAAGAGTGGAAAGTCAAAGTAGGTTTACTCGGTTGAATTTGTCCATGGCTTGACCACAAAGCACATTCTTGGAGTTGACATAATCTCCCGCTTGACATTGCTCATTTATAGTCTTGAGATCGATGATATATGCAACAAATGGACATGGAATTAGATTAACTCGTATAGTGGGGAATCTTTAGCAGTTAGCTGCATGACAATAGGTGATTGAGCAAGACTTGAAAGCGTGTATGATTAATCACCTCGTACAGCTGGTCTGAAATGATTCCCATCCCATGAAGAAATGGCACTCTGGATTCCTCAGAAGAGCTTTCAACCGTAGCGGGGTTGCCTACCAGATAGCCCTGACCATGTTTTGATCATAGCACAAAAAACCGTTGTTTAAGTACATTGGTGCCAATAAGTATATATAGCTGAATGGACATTAATTATGTGAATATTATTAGGGTACCTTAAGATTAATTAGCGGGCTCAATCCAGCTTCAATATCTGAAATAAAACAGCATAGTATGTGTAGAAGTGTGAATAATAAAGAGTATTCAAAGCACCTTACATGAGTCACACAGTCAGCCTAGTGATGTACCTTCTGATATCTTCTGTGCGAGGAATGGAGCAATTCTCCCACCGAGGGAGTCTGCTCCGATGTAGAAAGGATTTGCGAGGTAACCAGGATGCTCAATGAACCACTGAAGGAAAAGATGAACACAAGAAAATTTTAAGTACCCAGCCAATCAAAACAATTTTCTCTTTCATGTATGTATGTATGTTTTGGGCAATCCTTCCATGTTCCTCGTTGTACTTTGGTGATAAACATTTTGAGATGTAAGGCAGTAGAGACTTCTCCAACGTCATAGCCTTTGGCGTTCTGGGAGTAGGAGAAGCCAGCGCCGACGGGCGAATCGACGAAGAGGACGCTCGCAACCTTGGTCCAGGAGTAGGGGTGATAGCGCAGGCGTGGCACGGTCCCATAATTGTTGTAGTCGTCGTAGGGCTCTAGGATGAACCTGAGTGGGCCTGCAGTGCACACGAGAAATTGCTCAGATGAACCTGAGTGGGAGAAAGGAAGAGATCGGTAGGGAGACTTGGAGTGGCTGCTGACCTCTGTCGAACAGAAGCGGGCTGAGTGCGGAGCAGTGGTCTCCGCCGGGGAGCCAGAGGATGACGGGGTCTCGCCCCGGGTCACCCTCCGACTCGACGAAGTAGTAGAAGAGCTCCGCTCCGTTCTCCTCGTCCACGCTCACGTACCTGCACCCAAGAGCAGCAGATATGGCACACGCAATAATCTGTGAGGAGTATCGAAGAACATGAGCTGTGGCCCATGTACGGTACCCGGTGTGAAGGCGGAACGGGAGGGCGCCGTCGAAGCCCGGAAGGCTGTGGACCAGCGTCGGAGCGGAGCAGTAGCAGCTTGGCAGGGCGGTGAAGAAGCAGAGGAGGAGGAGGAGGAAGACAGACGCACACGCAGCGACGCCTCCATGCTATCCCGCCAGACTTCGAGCTGAGTAAATGTCCATGGCTTTACTCGGTTGAACTAGTACTCCCTCCATCCCGGTTTAAAGGACACAATTTACAAATCATGCAATCCCAAAATACTTAGACACAAAAGCATTTAATCTCTATAATTACTCTAGTGTGAAAAGAATAAACTCCTTGCATGCACATGTGTGAACAAATGTGAACGCTTTCCTAATTCTTTTTCTCCTCATGCATGTTCTACTTCATGCTATTAAATAGACCAATTAGATGACACCTAGGGCCAAGAGAATTGTAAATTGTGTCCTTTAAACCGGGATGGAGGGAGTACTATCTCTGTCTTGGTTGGCTGCAGCACATTGACCAGCACATTGTTCAAAGATAGATAATTGTTTATTCACGCTACTTGTTAAAGCTGTGTCGACCGTTGGGACACTAATCATATTTTATGAGATGCATGCTGGATCACCTAAACTATGTCATAAAATCTGATTAAATAAACTAAAAACACAGAACGCTTCCAAATATGAACCTTGCACCTTGTACGTTAAACTAGTCATAATGGGGAGTATCATATAGTAGTATCATGCATATATATATACTAAAAGCAATATAAGATGTTGTTTCGAGGCACTAGCTAGGTTAATCCACATCACCTAAATTATTATGATAATTAGATCTTAAATTTATGGTTACGATTTAATAGAATATTATTAATTATGTAACCTGGTCGACACGATATATTTAATTATGTAACCTGGTCGACAGGATATATGTTACAAGTGCATATGTCACGTGCACGCTCGTAATTAGGTTGTAAAAAAAATCAACCGGAAGGACGACCATGCGATGAGATCCTGGCTGATCTCCCGTTCAAAAAAATAAGGGAATTCTATTATCAGACCGGTCGTTGGATTACAAAACTTGGCAGAAGATATGAACGCGTGCTATTAGTCAGCTTAGAATTATATCGAAAATTCAAAATGTTCTATAGATCAAACCGTTTATCTAATTTACGATCCGTTTTCATCGTTGGACTAGTCGCGACGAGATCTTCAAAACTAGATCCCATGTTGATATGTTTCGATGAAAAAAAATCCGGACCAAAAGGTTATCCATCCCAAATACGTGAGTTATTCATGTCATAATATATAAGTTATCCACCCAGTAACACATAAGTTACCCACCATATAAACATATTGGGTATAGGCGTTCTCGCATATGTGTTGAACAAGTTTAATTAGAATGTGGTAGGCTAGTTGTTAGGGTACTGAAACTTTATGCCATCAACGTGTTAGCGTCGACGAGCAATTAAGGCTTGGTATCTTAAAACCCTTCGAGGCTTCGTCACTCGTCCACTACGGTAGCATCGACGGATGTCTATGAAGTCGAGTCGCTAGATTACTGGTTGCACGTGGTAGGTGGTCATAGACCCCATTAATTTATATAGTATGTAAAAAACCTTAGATTTAGTTCCTTTAAAAAATTATGTTTGATGTTTCACACGATAGCCTTTCGAGGTTAAGTAGTCCATATGCTGCGAGAGAGCGACGGATGACGAGGCCGTGTAGTTAAAAAAAACTTTTTATATTCTATTTGTGGATAATTTTTTATAGTGATGAATAACTTACATGTTATTTAGTAGATAACTTATATGTTAAAGCCTGGATAACTTCCTAAAAACGGATCTTAATTCAGACAAACGGTTTAACCTAGAAAATATTTTAAATTTTTATATTTGAATTGAGCTGGCTAATTAGAAATCTTGTCTTTTAGGGTCTGGACTAATTCTTGTCCAAAGGCCCGCCAAGTTTTTGAAAGCACGCTCACTCACACGCTAAGCGCTGGTCGAAAAACTACTTGTCGGATCCCGCCAAGTCTTACAATATATCGAACGCCTGCCGACTAGCACTGTCCAAAAAATATCACGCAACGGACCATGTGATGGAATAGCTGACTGATTTCCCGTTCCAAAAAAAAAAAGAATATCACGCTATGGACGGGATACACGTCCTTTGGCTGATCTCCGTAAAAGAAAAGTCAGAAAGCTATCCACTATTAGAAGAGAAAATCTAATTCTATTCTATTATATATTAAAAGCAATATAAAGGATTGTTTTGAGGCACTAGGTTGATTCACATCACCTAAATTATTACGGATTTGCTAGTTCTCAGACGCATGAGAATTTTTTAAGTCTCAGTCGCCTCTTCCATCGTTTGATTTATCTCGTGATTCGTGCTGCACATGAGTTGCAACTCGGATGTAACTGAGAATTTAATGAGTTGCAACTAGGTTGTAACTGAGAACTAATACAAAACTTATGAGTTGCAACTAGATTGCAACTGAAAATTAGTCAAATATTAGGATAACATCAGCGACTTAGACATAACTAATTCTCAGGCGCCTGAGATCTAGGCACTTCCAAATTATTATGATAGTTAGATCTTAAATTTACGGTTATGATTTCATAGAAGATTATTAATTACATAACCTGGTTCAGGGGCGGATTCTGCCCCTTGTGCTACAGGTGTTGTAGCACCGGTCTAGTAGCTGAACTTTAATCAATATTTACTAATTTTCAAGACTAAAATTAGAAAAATTATGAAAAGCCTATATAATTAGCACTACTAAGTAAGCATTAGCACCGGACTTGGGCGCATTTTAGCTCTGCCCCTGACTTGGTTGACACGATATATGTTGACAAGTGCATATGTCACGTGATCAACCGGATGGACCATGCGATGAGATCCTGGCTGATCTCCTGTTCAAAAAAACATCACACAACGGACCATGCGATGAGATCATGGCTGATCTCCCGTTCAAAAAAAATATCACGCAACGGACCATGTGATGGGATACCTGACTGATCTCCCGTTCCAAAAAAAAGAATATCACGTGATGCACCATGCGATGGGATACACGTCCTTTGGCTGATCTCCGTAAAAGAAAAGTCAGAAAGGTATCCACTATTAGAACAGAAAAAACAAAACAGATCAATGCCTATATATGGGAAGCAAATCAAAAACTGACCAGCCATGATACCTGATCAACGATGAAAATTTATTTCTGTTATATACTAAAAACAATATAAAGGGTTGTTTCGATGCATTAGATTGATCCACATCACCTAAATTATTATGATAGTTAAATCTTAAATTTATGTTACGATTTAATAGAAGATTATTAATTACGTAACCTGATCGACACGATATATGTTGACAAGTGCACTTGTCACGTGATCAACAGGATGGACCATGCGATGAGATCCTCGCTGATCTCCCGTTCAAAAAAAAGATCACGCAACGGACCATGTGATGGGATACCCGACTGGTCTCCCGTTCCAAAAAAAAAAAAAAGAATATCACGCAATGGACCATGCGATGGGATACACGTCCTTTGGCTGATCACCACTACGCGTTCTCCGCGGGATTTGTGTTTTTTATCCCCGGATTTCCAGTCAACCACGTGTTTTTTTTATCACAATTCCGTTTTTTCTACAGACATACTTGTTTTTGCTACAAATAATTCCGCTTTTGCTACAACGTAGTAAAAAACGGTTTGACCCAGAAAATAGAAAAATAGACTGGAGCTCACCGGAGAGTTCGCCGGAGACATCGCCGGCGACCGTGTAGCAAAAAAGTTGTGCTAATGTAGCAAACCCGTCCCCGCCGGAGATCTTGCCGGAGACTTTCGCCGGAGACCGTGTAGCAAAAAATTTATGCTATTGTAGCAAGAGTACAAAATGTATGTAGCAAAAAAATGTCATATTGTAGCAAATCCAATCTCGTAAGAGACCTCGTCAGAGATCTCATCGTAGATCTCATAGCAAAACAACAAAGCATTTGTAGCAAAACCCCACGCCACTTGTAGCATCGCCGTCGGCCGCACGTAACAGCCTGACAAACCCCATGTAGCAACCCTCGATGGCATAGGTAGCGGCAACGATGGCGGGGCGGACTATGGCGTGGCGGCGCGGCGCCGCTGGCCACAACCACGGGACGAGGGGCTCGTGTCGGCAGCACCTGCTCGTGGCCTCACCATCACCAGCGCGTGCGTAGATGGGAACACAAGGGAGGGTGGTGGGGTGAGGGATCCAGGGAGGCCGATCTTCATCGGCAGAGACGACGCAGGGAAGCGGTGGAGACTGGCGGCGGCGCGGGGAACCGACGGCGGGAAGCAGGGCAGCTGCGGCGGCGGCCGGTGGGACGTCGAACATGGGCCTTTGGAGCAGCGGCGCTGAACTACCTCGCTCTAACGAAGAAGGTGAACAGCGTGCGGGGCCACCACGCTGCGTGCGGGAGTCGTGCGTTGACTCGTACCCGGGGGATGGGAGGTTACGATCCCCCGGGGGATCCGTATCAATTTTTCTAAAAGAAAAGTCAGAAAGCTATTCACTATTAGAAGAGAAAAAAACAAAACAGATCTATGCCTATGGGAAGCAAATCAAAAACTGACCAGCCAAGATACCTGATCAATGATGAAAAAACCTGAAAACTTATATGTATGTACGGATCGGAACAAAACTCTAAAAACTCCTGCGCCATGGGAAAAAATCAAGGCAGATATGGTCAACACGATATGATATTACCTTACACACGTGCAGCACACTACTAAAAAGGATATGATGGCAGTCTTACAGGAAAATCTAAGACATCCTCTAAAATTATGTTGATAATAATACATACCAATATGACTACTTACGTATTTTTTAAATAGTTTGTTAAAGTAAAATTATCTCAGTTTTTAAAATGCACCTAACACGTTGACTTTAATTAGAGAGTAGGACTTAGGTCGGTGGATTTACAATGTTGCTACAGACACATCTTTCGCACGACAAACTAGCAACCACCACTCAATCGCCACAATATCTAGAGAACAAAAAGATAGCCATGAGAGTCACCTAATACATAAAGAAAATACAAAGAATATGAGTGACCAATATTCATTTATTCGATACCACACCATCTCAGCGA
This sequence comes from Avena sativa, assembly GCA_916181665.1. Taxonomy (NCBI): domain Eukaryota; kingdom Viridiplantae; phylum Streptophyta; class Magnoliopsida; order Poales; family Poaceae; genus Avena; species Avena sativa. The sequence continues at coordinate 2,696,618 of OV702300.1, forward strand.
TGGAAAAAACCCGAAGCAAATAAATATGAGAGTTGATTTTAGCTTAGCTATGAGTGTCATAACATAAAGTACTACAATAAGGCATCATTTAAATTATTTAGACCATTATATAAATATTTTTGCCTATGATTTAATCAAAGACATAGATTCGGTAAGACATGAAGCTCTGTCAGTGTAAGGCAATTAACGGAGTAATTGTTCAAAAAATCACAGTGATGCATTGGTACATATCCATCCACGTTATATACGAAAATGCAAAGACTGCTAGCTTGGTAACCAGATCGATCAGCCCATAATGGATCAACTAGCTTAGTACTAGATTACCTAGGTAGATTGCTTGGTATGCAACTTACCAGTAGAACCAGATATGTCATCTTATAATCGACCAACTAGCTTAACACATGGATCCGATGTAAAGCCCACAGGAAACTAACTCAATAGAAAATTGGCCAAGAACATAAACTCCAAAACTGAAAAATCTAACTCCAATATTGACCGGAGATGAAAACAAAATTACAAGTAGACCAACACCATCCGATTTAGCCTACACGATGCATGCGTGTTATGACATGATAGGAGTTCTATGACAGCCTAGCAAGATAACAAAAGATGACAAGCTCTATGATTGAACTGATTTGTGTGTATATATACCTATATATCACTAAATACAAATAAAATTATAAAAAAGTATGTACGAGATTAATTAACCTAGCACATTACGAAAATGCAATTGAATTCAAAGTAGGACCTAATCCATCAGACAAACGGTGGTTCCAGAGACACAATCCTCGTAAGAGAGACTGTCCAACCCTATATCGCCAAATCTCCAAACTATGACAAGAAAAGTCATAAGAACCACCAGTTCCATGAACCTCTCCATGATAAACATTGATCCATATGAAAATACCACTAATTAGAAAACACTAATAAACCTTTATTTTAGACGACATCATATCAAACACCAAGACATTGTTGCAAAAACAGACTAACAAAACATACATAAAATATAATCTAGAGATTCGTTAATGCTTATGTCACCTTCCGGGGCCTTTATCATTTGTTGAAAGCCAATCCAAACAGGGGATATTAAAATAGAAAAATTCCGCCAGAACACAGCGATGCCTCCATGCTATCCCGCCAGAACTTCACCTCGATCGTTACTATCGGTTGACTGACCTTGTTTTATAGTACTATCTGTGTCTTGGTTGGCTGCACCACATTGACGAGCACATTGCTTAAAGATAAATAAATGTTTATTTACGCTACTTGTTAGGCTGGTCCTAGTGGTAGTATCATAGCTAGTATCATGCATGTCATGTTAAAATTTGATGTGACACAACAATTAATGAAGAAAGAGATGGTTAGAGTATCATAGGTAGATACCGTATCATAGCACGTAAAACTAGAAAATCCTCATACAAATAAATCTTATACACAATTTTGTATTGAGATTCTACAAATCATTAAATATAGTACTACTATGATACTATCATATGATACTAGTGTATGATACTACCACTAGGATCAGCCTTAGGCTGGTCATAGTGGGAGTATCATATTACTAATATCATTCATACGATACTAGTGTACGATACTATCTCATAGTGCATGATATTATATAGTAGTATTATAATACACTATGTTTAATGATTTGTAGAATCTTAATTTAAATTTGTGTACAAGATTTACATGCATTAGGATTTCTAGTTTTATGTGCTATGATATGGTATCTATTTATGATACTCTAATCCTCTCTTTCTTAATTAATTGTTGTGTCATATAAGATTTTTGCCAATATGATATGCATGATACTAGTTATGATATACTCCCATTAGAACTAGCCTTAAAGTACAACTTAAGCTATGTCGACCGTTGGGACACTAATTATATTTTATGAGATGCATGCTGATCACCTAAACTATTTCATGAATTCAAATTAAATAAACTAAAAACACAGAACGTTTCCAAATATGAACCTTGCACCTTGTATGTTAGGCCCAAATCCATCCATGTTATAGTAAAAATTGGTATCGTTGACATATTAATACATCTTTTACAAAGCCTTAATTTTGCGAAGCAAGAGCCACAGCTAACATCATGGCATTACCTAGAACTTACAAGCGACATAGAACTATGGTAGACTGCTACATCAAGAGTGGCACCAAACAATATTGCATCAAAATCACAAGATTGAACTCATCGCATGTTATAATTTCTTTCCGTTGTTACGTACTGACCTATCTTGGGCTAGTTAAGCCCCTGAACTGATATGGTCACCAAAATTCTACTCGTCCAGATAATCTTTTCATCAAACTGTTTCCTACCTTCTACAAGCATAACAAAGTCTTTTTTTTAATGAAAACGCAAAGAGCTTTGTGTTTCGATTCTTTGATAGAAAAAGAGTTTGATTTATATGCCTAAGAGAAGGACGATACACCCATATATACAACACACCCAACGCTCAAAACAAGACTACGACTAACGTCGAAATCCGGCGAGCGCTTCTCCGGGACGCCACAGAGTAAGCTCCTCCGCCGAATAGAACCCTTGCAGATAAAAGTCACAGTGCTTGTGCATCGTCGATATCGCTAGAATCATGCAATCCATAGCCAAAATGGGTCCCACCTAGATTCCGTGAGCCATCTAGGCTCAGCCCAGATCCGGGGTACGCCGCCGGCGAAGTGGCTACCTCCCTGCAACCTCAACACATTTACTAGCATGGAGTCTTCGCCTACTTGCCATCAACCATAGAGGCCAGACCACCACTGGTCATCCGGAGGCTTGGTCGCGCCGTCCGGGGAGGATCCCCATTGCGCTATCCATCTGCAATACCACTCGAGGGGCCAACACTCCATCTGCACTAAGACGCCGCATGAGGCCAACACCGAGGACCATGATGATGAGCAACGACTCATACCAGGGAATCATGATTCCAAGAAGACACCTCCATGGAGGGTATGACGTCGAAGACGCCGCCGTCGCCCGATCTGGCAAGTCAAATCTGGGGTTTTTTCCCGGAGCCTAACACCCTAGGCAAGGGAGATGTCAAAGCTCCTGGAGGACGCCTCAACAGGACACGACACCCGTAGCCGTCGCCGTCGCCGTCACCGGCCCAAAGGCAGGTCTTTCGCCCAAGGCTTGGTACCTCGTTCCCGCAACCAAGCACCATGTCCCTCACATGGAGCCCTCGCGCTGGCCCTTGTGAGGAGTCATCGGCAGGTTTGCGCACAGCCACCTCAAAGAAGCATCGCCGGTCACCCAACACCGCCAACACCGCCACTGGCGTCACAAAATGCCTCGAGCTGCCACACCAAGAAGGCGTTGGGCTCCACTTGACCCGGGCAAAGCAGCAACATCCCTGCACTCGGGGCTGAGGAGGACGTCCAAGGGGAAGTGCGGGGCCGCACCCGGCCGTCGACGTCATCGCCATTGCCAGCAACGTTGCCCAGGCGACCCAACCTACACGGAGAAAGGCTCACGCACACACCAAGCGCAGGGGTCAGCAGGCCAGGACCTGCACAACCCAGATCGAGCCCAAATGGGACTAGATCTGGGCCATCCGGCCCGCTCCGCCTTCCTGCCTCCACCAGGTCGGCAGCCCGAGGGGGGCGCCGCCAGACCAAATACGGCCACCACCTGCTGGAGGAATGAGGAGGAAGCCACGCAGCCCCCCGCGTCGAGGCTCGGCCACCACACGCCATCCCAGGCCCCCACGCAGAGCTCGCCACATGCAGTGCCGACCGCCGCCCCGCCGCATGCCCGCAGAGCCCCCCACGCCCGAAGCAACCGGAGGAGGGACACGAGCAAACACCCGCCCCTCTGTCACCTTCTTGGGCCGCGCATAGATTCTCCAGCGCCCCCTCCGGCAGCGGCGACGCAGGGGATAGAGGAAGGTGCCCTAAGCGCCTTTGGCGGCTAGGGTTCCCCCCGTGCCTCCAGAGGAGGGCAACGCGGGGGAGCGGGGCAGATTTCTGTTGTGGGTTGCTGCAATTATGTAAAGGTTTAACTCAGTCATGTGTATTTGCTCAAAGATTATTTCAGGGAGCGCATCTTGTTGTTATGGATCAGACTTGTTCAAGCAAACTAATAGCATCTCTAACCCAAATCCTAAAATTTAGAGGACTAAATGAATGACTATCCTAGATGAGAATAGAAATTCTCCTCTAAACGGTGGCCTCCAAAATCGATCCCCGGTATCTAATCACCAATAATTTGATTCTTATGTGCCCATTCAAACAAACACGTTGTATGCATACGAAATTTATACAAAATTTAACAATACTTGACAATATTTTGCAAGATTTGAAAGTACTTCATATATCTAAAATATGAACCTAACATTGGCCGTTGTCGGTGGTCAATAGAAATGCGATCTAACTCTAGAAACTATGGTTGGCCGTTGGATGGCTGCCGGTGCCATCGTCGCATCAAGGTCGCCGCCACCTAGCCATCGAGGCTATCCAGCCACCTCTCGTAGGAGGATTTGGACGATCTGTCATCGTCGGAGTCACCACAGAGGTCAATGACCGGAGCGGAGGACGAAGACGGCCCGACGTGGAAAGAAGAGGGCACCGGCGAAAAGGAAGACAACACCCCCGGTGCTAAGGAAGAAAACGGCGTGGCGACATACGAAGACGAGGCCTCGCGGAGTGTGGCGTACTCCGCGTATTTCTACTCCTCCGCCTCAAGGGTTTGCATCATAGAAAACATAAAAAAATCCTACAATATGAATGCCAATTATGCCAAGATCTAATCTAGTAGATGCTAGTAACGAGTAAGGGGGTAACCAGAATAACTTTCCCTCAAAAACAAAAGCTTTTTACGAAATCTGATTTCATTTTTGATGTAGCCGATCACCTGACGATCTCAAGATCGAGTGTAGAGCGTTGCAGACTAGCAGCGCATCAGATAGTAGCTAGTTGTCGGACGTAGGGATCCTCTCACTATGGGTCTGAACCTAGGTAAAAAACACTGTATCTCTCTCTATGATTGTGTTTGTCTATCTCGTCGACTGAACTCGTTGGACGTTGTGCCCCTGTCCGAACAACAAAGGGGAACTCATACCCCTGGTGTCAAAAATCAAGACACGACGCTAACAAAATTATTCTCGGATATGTTTATCTACCACTTAGTGTCCGACTACCTTAAGTGTGCTACCTACAGTTCACGAATGATTTAGACATGATAGAGACACCTCTCTTATTAATAATCAGAAGTGGGGCCTGAAGATCCATACTGGCCACCACATATTCATCGATGATTCTAGTGATCGTGTGAATCATTAACGTCGTAATCAATTCCTTTTGTCTCGTGATATTTTACTTGTCTGAGATCCGATCGTAGGTATCAACTATACCCTAGTTTAATCTTGTTCTCGACTAGTACTTTTTACTCGTTCTGTGATATAACATCCTTGTGACCTAGTCACGTGCTTGTAAGCGGTGTTGATGTGATATCATCGAGAGTGTCCAGAGTATATCTCTCCGTCATTAGGATGGACAAATCCCACTCTTGATCCATGAGCCTATACATAACACTTTAGGAATACCTGAACCCATCTTTATAATCACCTTGTTATGATGTGGCGTTTGATGTTATCAAGGTACTTTTTTGGTATTAGTGATTGACATGATCTCATGGTCTGAGAACTAGGCCTACTTCGAATATGTTTGATGTAGCAATGTAAATTTAATGACTAGATCGTATTGCTAAATCTACTTTGGGTGTATGTTCATCATATCATTCTTCTAATGATATGTTCTATTTATTAACAACATCCAATGTTCATGATCATCTGTTAATCAACGAGTTAGTGAAATGAGAGACAATACTAGGAACTTCGGTTTGTTTATTAAACACACATGTATTAATGTTTCCAATTAATACAATTTTAGCATGAGAAATAAACATTTATCATAAACATGAAATAAGATAATAACCATTTTATTATTGCCTCTCGGGCATATTTTCTTCAATCTCCAACTTGCACTAGAATCAATAATCTAGTTGATACTTGCACATTTTAATAGCTATGGCTTTCCGGTGTTATACATACGCATTGCTTGTGGTAAACCTAATCTCTAGATCTGACGCTTTTAGGTCTGTGTGTATTTGTAGGTCTGGATGTAACTGGTATCTTGTGATATTAATATATGCTCCTTTCAAAAAAAGCGTTAAAAGTAATAAAAGCTCATTTCAAAAAAAAAGTGTAGGCGTTGAGGCGGATGTGCCGCTCGGGTAGTTTCAGTCTAATCTTATTATCTCAAGATTAACGATTCACATGGATAGAGTGTTGCCTCTTTTGGGATAGAGCGATCGTGATGGAAATTCCAAGTCTTGGAATGAGCTACATGCACTTCCCCAAACCCAACATATATGTACTTCTTGTATAAACAATCACCCGCACTTCAACACAAGAATCTACCCTGAGGTCCCGGCCGGGCTTCTCACCGAATGTGGAGAAGGAAAGGGAGGTTAAACGAGAGAGTGGATTGAGTTCTGGCTCGATCCGAACCATCTGTGACCTCGAGATCCACCATTGATGGCCAACGATTCATCACCCGCACCACGTTACATGTCCGTGTCAAGGTGGGTCCACGGCGACACAACTGACATCTGCCTAATCTTCATGCCACGTCTACCGATGGGCCAACTCAAACCAAGACTGTAGGAATCTCAATCTCCAAACTACATGCATGCATGAACGCGAATCAGCAATCCGTATCACCAAGTCAGCATCAGCCCTAACGAGAATCCCTTGCACAAGGGTTCCACGATGTTCGACTCTTCTCGGATGGTACATGGTGGCAAGCCATCTCTTTAGATTAGCTCCGCTGGTCGGCGGTGACGCTGGTGTCGGTAGAGGTGGCAACATGCAGGGTGACGTCATCCTCCACTCCTTCTATATCCATGTATGTTCGCAAACAACGCTCAGCCCCAGCTCTAACACATGGTAGGGTTGTGCCATGGCCAAGGCCTAGGCCAAGGGGGGCCCAATTTTTTAAGCGCGCCCAGAAAAAAGAGCTAGGAAGGGAAGTCGCCCTGCCGCTGCCAAACTCACTGAAACCGAAACGTCCGCAGACCCACAGTGCCGCACTAAAGATGCCATCACAACCAACTGCAAGACTAGACATTTGATTTTCCTTTTTGACAAATTCATACTCCCTCCGATCCAAATTAATGAACTTAGATTTGCTTAGATATGGATATATCTAGCACTAAAATATGTCTAGATAATCCGTATATAGATAAACCTTAATCAATTAATTTGGATCAGCGAGAGTACAAATTTCCTACAGCAATGCCAAACCAGGCACTGCAAGACGAGCAAAAGTCGCTGACGACTAATTCTTGCTTCAACTTGGATGATGGAGCTTACGAGCGGTAAGAATTGAAAATCAACTTATATTCTACAAAGACACCGACTCCTCGCCTACAAACAAACAAACGCAGCCGCTAATTCCAGGCTTGCTTCTAACAAATCATCAGTTAAGCATGACTAAAACTACTGCTAGCTATGGTGCCACTGCTGTGTCACAAACACTATTGCTTGCATGAATGCCTCTGCATTCAATTGGTTGCTACCCCTGCCCTAAGAGTCAGATTCTAGCTCTAGGAAAACTAAAACAAAAACAATTGCTACCATTCTCAAGATAAGCTGCAAATTCAGTAAACACGGCCTCGGCAATTGCGAGCTCCACAATGGCAGGGGCAGCCAGCGCCTGGTAGCAGCTTCCGTCGATAGTCGTAGGACAATTCCTCTCCAGCAGCAATCTGTAGGATAGCGTAGCAGCAATTAGGAAAAACAATCAGGTTGTCAACGTTTATGTATGTAACTGGAATACTACAGTTAAAAACATGCTTACATCTAGATTAGCAAACAAGCCAACATGAGCTAGCCGGCTCTCTACCACAACTAAACGGGTGCTCAGGTTAGGCCAACAACTGTCATCAAGAAACACACAAATAAACTTAGTCTCAAAATCGATTTGCTCCTAAAGTACATTAAAACAGGCCTGTTACCTATGATTAATAAACCGGGACACATTCCCATATCTTGTGGCATCAATCATGTACGGGCAAGTCCCTGAAGTCTCAACTCTTCCCCGGTCAATATGTGAAGCCATGTCAAACAAGTAGCTGCACGCACTTTTTGTATCACTGAAATGGAACAACTCTGATGTCAGTTTGGCGAGCACGGCTGATTCTTAAAGAATATCAGTATGGGAAACAACAACGACATGGTTCTGCAATGGAGGAAAAGAATTTCAGGGGATGAAAATTCAACAGTATGTGCCCCACCAGGACAACAGAATCACAACCATGCAAATCTCACATATGACACCACAACGAATAGCTCAAACTCGCCCAGCAATTAAGTGATAGAAACGTTAGATGAAAATACCAATTGGATGCAAGATTGGACAAAGGTTGGGCCTGTAAGTTGTAATGTCAAGCACTTGCATCATTTCAGCTAGCCCTTCTTCATTATTAGGCCTTCGTCATGGCAGCATGGTATATTTCGAAACATGGTTTTTCTTTACAATGTGAATCCTAGTCTAGCATCTTGGTCTTTTCTCTTTAAGAAGGATATAATTATTCTTTCATTCTACGAAGGAGGAGCTTGCATCTCCTTGAAAGATAGGCTTGACCAGCTTGCTTAGTCAACGTGTGTACCCCTGTCTTCGCCCTCCCCCCCCCCCCCCCTTGTGCATGTCCTGTCTATATATTGCAAGTATTCCCACTTTTATAATATTTTACTGTTGGGGTCTCCTCAAAGTTTCTAATTCAAAAAATGGTCATCAAATTAAACATGAAAATTTCAATGATGCCTGTGTTCTGTACTTCTTAAAACTTCAGTAAGTTTTAGCTTAAACAGAAAGGCATGAAAAAGAATTAGCAAACCTTTCTATGTTTCTCGTGGCATCATCATCCTTCACAACCTCCCCAACATACTCACACACAAAAGTGCCCCGTGGGATAGGTTCTGCCGCTCTAACAGCCCAACCCTGCAGCACTAGAAAAACATTACAATCTGTGCAACAAGTTCTATCGTGCAATGGCCCGCAAGCAGGATTGATGGAAACCAAACTGCGGTTATGAGTATTTCACCTTATTCTCAGTTTTGAATATTTCCAACTTAACCAGCAGCCCTTGCTGCAATACTTTGTTTGGACAGGATGCTTCACAGGTACATAAAGAATTGCACTCATATATTGGATACCCTTCCTGCAAGTTTAACAAAATATAAGCACACAAGTACAACAACAGAGATGAAAATAATACTAGAGGATGGATATTATTATTTTAAGTAAAAGGAGAAGCCTGTCGGACAAAGTTTACAGACATGAAGAGACATTATTCAGGGCTCATGCCCTGCCTGACCAAGCAACATCCATTTTTACATTTGCTGCCTTCTATTTAGAGTTTCTAGATTTTAAAGAGGGCATGAGCTGATATACTCTCATGGTTCAAAAATAGTCACCATGGATGTAAAAAACAGTAAATGCTGGTTAGAGGGCCTGTATATTATTGTTTGTGCAACTCACAATGTAGAATGGCGAAATTAGACTATTGGGTCCTGATACAGTTAACAACCATATGTAACAGAGGATACTGCTTTGACAATACAAAACAGTGGAAGTGTGCACAACCATAATTGTGGATGGGACCCTGTACAAGGTGCATGAGATGGACATGATAGTGGACAGTCAAAAACCTTTCTAGACTCATAAAGATAAAAAATTACTAGTAAATTACATAACCTGCTGGTTGCTTATCTTGGTATCAACCACGCTATCAACAGCATACTAAGTGCAGAAGAAGAATTTTTACTCCCACAAACATTCAATAGTTAAGGACAGCTGTTCACTTGTTTGGTCCACATTTTTTTCATATCTTTCATTATTATAAATTCCATGAATGATGGCAGACTTGTAAAAACATCTAGAGGAAAGATGTGCAAATGGAAACAATTATTACCTGCAAAATTACTTTGCTATTTTCATCATATGCAAATCTCCCTTGCATGGGTGTACCATAGATATCCACTGGGTTCTCATGGAGAGTGTCAAAGAGGTTCACATGATCGCATTTCCCAGGAGAGCAATGGGCATGAGAACATGCACAGCCGACCACACAATTCTGCAGACACATAATAATTTATTAAAAAACTTTGATGAAGATAAACAAAATTTACATAGACAAGAACCAAGAACAAGCCACTTTTATAGAACATATATGCTTTTATGTATTGATGATAATTTATTTCCAAGAGTACCTCTGAATCAACAAGGGATGAGTCCATCAAACGAGCTGTGACGTAGTGAAAACCTTGCCATGGCACGGAACTGCAATGCTGCAATAGTTCTTCAGGTTTCGTACGGAGAAATTCCTTTGCATCAACATCAACGGCACAGACAATTGGAAATTTCTCCCTACCAAAGCTTACATCTTCACAAAGAACAACCCTTTCATTTTTAAGCTTCCACCTGAAGTCCTCTGAATCAAGAACATAATGATATTCTTCCATACCCCCCGTTCCATCAATATCTGGAGGATTCGTCACAGAAGGAACTACGAGAAGATCAACTTGGGTAGGCTGCAAAGGTGGCAGGGTATTCGAATTATATCCAGATTTGCAACCGTTAGGGCAAATGAACTCCTCTTGATGCCAATCGATTTGGATGCCAATGTCGCTACAAAGCTTTGCAGCTTTCACATATATGTTCTCGGGCATGGTTCCATATTTAACTTCCAATGCAGCAAGAAGACTTGTCTTACAGCATACAGAACGGGCCACAGATAAAATATCAAGATTACTTGGATGGGATCTTGTCTTTTGTATCTTTGAAAACAGAGTCTGCGCTAGATCTGAGCATTGGAAATCCAGCAACTTACCAAGGTTTGCTGTTTCAGATTCCACCATTTGTGATGTTATCATAGATAAATCAGAGCTTGAAATCTTAAAATGTTTCTCAATTCCAGAACTAATCCTTTTCTTTAATGAACTTGATGGCCGTAAGGATTTCTTGAAGGCAGAATAGTAGTGTCGACCATGATTGAGTTGATACTTCCCACGTCCTGGTGGCATGTGGCCAACGGAACCTTGGTCCATATGAGCAACTTGATGGTGGCGTCCAAGATCTGGCAGTATATCGAATTTCAATCCACATAGTCTACAAGTCAACTTCTGAGAGCCATCATCCTTCCCAAGGTTATGGTTATCATAAAGGGCCTTGATACTTGTCCCTTCTGTTCTTTTTACAGATTGACCTTTCGGTCGTTGAGGGGCATCGAGAAGCCTGAACTCGTGGGTATGATCTGAAACAATGTGTTGCCACAAAAGATCCATGTTCAAGAAGTTGCTGTTACATGACATGCACCGGAAGAGAATTGAATATTGGAGGAATTGAGCACCATGACTTTGCTGCACATGTTTTTCAAGAACTTTTCTGTTCGTAAATGGTTCCATGCAAACAGCACAGGAATACCCTCTGAATAGCCATCGAGTTTCCTTTCTGTGAACTTCTGTCCAATGTAACCCAAGGCATTGATCATCAGAGAAATCTCTGAAACATATTTTGCACTTCAGACCAGCGGAAGGATTAGTTATTTCTTCTTGTAGCACCATCATAGAACCCTCTTGGTTATCAGTTAATATTTGGTTAGATTCATTTGCACCAAAGCCCCAAAGATTTGCGAGTTTTTCTCTTTCACTAGGTATCAACTTTAACAACCAATCTACAACATCTGGATCTTTAGAAACTTCAGCTAGTATCTGAGGCATATAGTCCCTATCAAGACCAGACTGTTGACGAGAAATGTTGTTTCTCAAGAACCAATAAAGAAACTCACATGCTCGATGTAAACATAATTTTTCTTTTCTTGATGCACAACATTTCAACAGATTGATAAAGACATCTTTAGAGACGAGTCGACTCTTTCCATTCCTGGCACGTTTAAGGAACTTTGGAAGGTGCTTCTCACAGTAAAGTGTGTGACGCCTAGCATAATCCTGGCATTCAACAATGTTGTCATGAGAAAGAATTCCAATGCAAATGTGGACATCTAAATTAGCTGTTGCCATGGAAGTTGACATGGGGTAGAGCAAATCAGTGCTCTCCAATCCACGAGCTTTATCACCAGAAATCTCCTCAGCCATGGTCGGGATCAATTTAACTTGAACTGAAACTTGGGAACCACTGGCCATCCCTTTATTTGGAGACTCTTCCCTCTTATGAAGACCCTCAGCTGAACTGAATAAATTATCTGAGCTTATTGTATCCAGGTTTGTCTGAAAGCGGTGTTTTTTGCAGAAAGTAGAACCATTTTGGGCTCGATGTTTGCATTGTCTACCCTGATTAGTCATACCACTGCAAACTACAGTATCACTAGTTAGCGCCTTGTCCTCCCTAGATGAATGGTCAGCAAAATGCATACTTTGATGCACACAGCAGTAAATATCACCATCATTTGCCCACCTGCCACACTGTCTTCCCTTTGTTTCTAAAACTCGTTGTTTTCGCGTTTTATGGCCATTTTCATGAGCTATTGCCCAAAGGTTTGGGGTTCCAGGGCGATTTACAATGACCTTAAGAACCGATACATATTTGAGGATATGACAGAAAACTCGTCATTTTCATGTTTTTTGGCTGTTTTCATGAGTTATTGCCCATAGTTTTGGGGTTCCAAAGCAATTTAAAACGACCATCAGACTCGATAAATGTTTGAGCTCATGGCCAAAAACATGCCATTTTCGTGTGTTATGGCTATTTTCATGAGCTATTGCCCACGGTTTTGGGGTTCCAAGGTGATTTACAAGTTTGAGAGTAATGACCAAAAACTCGTCATTTTCGTGTGTTATGGCTGTTTTTATGAGTATTGCCCACAGTTTTGGAGTTCCAAAGCGATTTACAACTTTGCGAGTTATGCCCAAAAACTCATCATTTTGCGTATTATGGCCGTTTTCATGAGATATTTTCCACCATTTTGGGTTTCCACGGGAATTCGCATGACCCAAAGACCCGATACATGTTTGAGAGTAATGACCAAAAATTTGTTGTTCTCGCATTTTATGCCTGTTTTCACGGGCTATTGTCCATACTTTTGGGGTTCCAAGGCAATTTACATGTTTGAGACTTATGACCAAAAACTCACTGCTTTCGCGTTTTATGGCCATTTTCATGAGCTATTGCCCATGGTTTTGGGGTTCCAGGGTGATTTACATATTTGAGAGTTATGACAAAAAACTCATCGTTTTCATGTTTTGTGGCCGTTTTCATGAGCTATGGCCCAAATTTTTTGGGTTCTAGGGAGATTTACACTGACCATAAGAACCGATACATGTTTGAGGACATGACAAAAAAACTCGTCATTTTCGTGTTGTATGGCCATCTTCATGTGTTATTGCCCATAATTTTGGGGTTCCAAAGCGATTTGAAATGACTGTAAAACCCGATAAATGTTGGAGGGCATGACCAAAAACTCGTCGTTTTCGTGTTTCTTGGATGTTTTCATGAGTTATTTCACATAATTTTGGGGTTCCAAAGCAATTTAAAATGATCACAGGACCTGATACATGTTTAAGGGCATGGCCGAAAACTCGTCATTTTCGTGTTTTATGGCCGTTTTCATGAGCTATTGCCCATAGTTTTGGGGTTCCGGTGGGATTCCCATGGCCCATAAGAACAGGTACATATTTGAGAGTTATGACCAAAAACTCGTCGTTTTCGCATTTTATGACCGTTTTCATGAGGTATTGCCCACATTTTTTGGCTTCCAAGGCGATTTATATTTTTTAGAGTAATGAACAAATACTCATCGTTTTTGCGTTTTATGGCCCTTTCGTGAGCGATTTCCCACAGTTTAAGGGTTATAGGGCGATTTACAACGCCTGTAAGACTCAAAACATGTTTGAGGACATGACCAATAAAACGTCATTTTTGTTTTTTATGGCTATTTTCTTGACCTATTTATTACCACAGTTTTAGGGTGCCAAGGCGATTTACAGGTTTGAGAGTTATGACCAAAAACTCGTCATTTTTGCGTATTATGGATATTTTCATGACCTATTGCCCATAGTTTTGGGGTTCCATGGCAATTTAAAATGACCGTAAGACCCGATACATGTTTGAGGACATGACCAAAAACTCGTCATTTTCGCGTTTTTTGGCCGTTTCCATGAGCTATTGCCCAAATTTTCGGGTTCCAAGGCGATTTACATTTTTGAGAGTTATGACCAAAAACTCATCATTTTTGCGTTTTAGGCCGTTTTCATGAGTGATTTCCCATAGTTTAGGAATTCTAGGGCAATTTACAATGGTTGTAAGACATGATACATGTTTGAGGACATGACCAATGACACGTCATTTTCGTGTTTTTATGGCTGTTTTCTCGAGCTATTGCCCATAGTTTTGGGGTTCCAAGGCGATTTACAAGTTTGAGAGTTATGACCAAAAACTGGTCATTTCCGTGTGTTATGGCTGTTTTGATGAGCTATTGCCCACAGTTTTGGAGTTCCAAGGCGATTTACAAGTTTGAGAGTTATCACCAAAAACTCGTCATTTTGCGTATTATGGCCGTTTTCATGAGCTATTTCCCATCGTTTTGGGTTTCCAGGGGGATTCGCATGACCCGTAAGACCTGAGACATGTTTGAGAGTGATGACCAAAAATTCGTAGTTCTCGCATTTTATGCCTGTTTTCACGAGCTATTGTCCATACTTTTGGGGTTCCAAGACAATTTACATGTTTGAGAGTTATGACCAAAAAATCGTTGTTTTCGCGTTTTATGACCATTTTCATGACCTATTGCCCAAAGTTTTGGTGTTCCAGGGCGATTTACAACGAACTTAAGAACCGATACATTTTAAGGACATGGCAGAAAACTCGTCATTTTCATGTTTTATGGCCGTTTTCATGAGTTAATTCCCATAGTTTTAGGTTGCAAAGCCATTTAAAATTACCATAAGACCCGATAAATGTTTGAGGGCATGGCCAAAAACTTGTCATTTTCTGGCCGTTTTCATGAGCTATTTGCCACGGTATTGGGGTTCCAAGGCTATTTACGTCTTTGAGAGTTATGACCAAAAACTTATCGTTTTTGCGTTTCATGGCCGTTTTCATGAGTGATAGCCCACATTTTAGGAATTCTAGGGCGATTTACAATGGATGTAAGACACAATACATGTTTGAGGACATAACCAAAAACACGTCATTTTCGTGTGTTATAGTTGTTTTTCATGAGCTATTGCCCACAGTTTAGGGGTTCCAAGGCGATTTACAAGTTTGAGAGTTATGACCAAAAAATCGTCATTTTGCGTATTATGGCCATTTTCATGAGTTATTTCCGACTGTTTCGGGTTTCCAGGGGATTCGCATGACCCGTAAGACCCGATACATATTTGAGAGTAATGACCAAAAATTCGTTGTTCTCGCATTTTATGCCCCTTTTCATGAGCTATTGTTCATACTTTTGGGGTCCCAAGGCGATTTACATGTTTGAGAGTTATGACCAAAAACTCGTTGTTTTCTCGTTTTATGGCCATTTTCATCAGCTATTGCCCAAAGGTTTGGGGTTCCAGGGCGATTTACAATGACCTTAAGAACCGATACATATTTGAGGACATGACAGAAAACTCGTCATTTTCATGTTTTATGGCTATTTTGATGAGTTATTGCCCACAGTTTTGGGATTCCAAAGCAATTTAAAACGACCATCAGACTCGATAAATGTTTGAGGTCATGGCCAAAAACTTCTCATCTTCGTGATTATGGCCGTTTTCATGAGCTATTACCCACAGTTTTGGGGTTCCAAGGCAATTTACATTGTTGAAAGTTATGACCAAAAGCTCATCGTTTTTGCGTTTTATGGCCATTTTCATGAGTGATTGCCCACATTTTAGGATTTCTAGGGTGATTTACAATGGCTGTAAGACATGATTCATGTTTGAGGACATGACCAATAACATGCCATTTTCGTGTGTTATGGCTATTTTCATGAGCTATTGCCCACGATTTTGGGGTTCCTAGGTGATTTACAAGTTTGAGAGTAATGACCAAAAACTCGTCATTTTCGTGTGTTATGGCTGTTTTTATGAGCTATTGCCCACAGTTTTGGAGTTCCAAAGAGATTTACAACTTTGCGAGTTATGCCCAAAAACTCATCATTTTGCGTATTATGGCCGTTTTCATGAGATATTTTCCACCGTTTTGGGTTTCCAGGGGAATTGGCATGACCCAAAGACCCGATACATGTTTGAGAGTAATGACCAACAAATTGTTGTTCTCGCATTTTATGCCTGTTTTCACGGGCTATTGTCCATACTTTTGGGGTTCCAAGGCAATTTACATGTTTGAGAGTTATGACCAAAAACTCACTGCTTTCGCGTTTTATGGCCATTTTCATGAGCTATTGCCCATGGTTTTGGGGTTCCAGGGTGATTTACATATTTGAGAGTTATGACAAAAAACTCATCGTTTTCCTGTTTTGTGGCTGTCTTCATGAGCTATGGCCCAAATTTTTTGGGTTCTAGGGAGATTTACATTGACCGTAAGACCCGATACATGTTTGAGTACATGACAAAAAACTCGTCATTTTCGTGTTGTATGGCCGTCTTCATGTGTTATTGCCCATAATTTTGGGGTTCCAAAGCGATTTGAAATGACTGTAAAACCCGATAAATGTTGGAGGGCATGACCAAAAACTCATCATTTTTTGACTGTTTTCATGAGCTATTGCCCACGGTTTTGGGGTTCCAAGGCGATTTATGTCTTTGAGAGTTTATGACCAAAAACTCATCATTTTGCGTATTATGTCCATTTTCATGAGATATTTCCCACCGTTTTGGGTTTCCAGGGGAATTCGCATGACCCTAAGACCCGATACATGTTTGAGAGTAATGACCAAAAATTCGTTGTTCTTGCATTTTATGCCTGTTTTCACGAGCTATTGTCCATACTTTTGGGGTTCCAAGGCAATTTACATATTTGAGAGTTATGACCAAAAACTCGCTGCTTTCGCGTTTTATGGCCATTTTCATGAGCTATTGCCCATGGTTTGGGGTTCCAAGGTGATTTACATATTTGAGAGTTATGACAAAAAACTCATCGTTTCCATGTTTTGTGGTCGTTTTCATGAGCTATTGCCCAAAGTTTTGGGGTTCTAGGGAGATTTAGAATGACCGTAAGACCCGATACATGTTTGAGGACATGACAAAAAACTCGCCATTTTCGTGTTGTATGGCCGTTTTCATGTGTTATTGCCCATAATTTGGGGGTTCCAAAGCGATTTGAAATGATTGTAATACCCGATAAATGTTTGAGGGCATGACCAAAAACTCATCATTTTCGTGTTTCATGGCCGTTTTCATGAGTTATTTCAGATAATTTTGGGGTTCCAAAGCAATTTAAAATGATCACAGGACCTGATACATGTTTAAGGGCATGGCCGAAAAATTGTCATTTTCGTGTTTTATGGCCGTTTTCATGAGCTATTCCCCACAGTTTTGGGGTTCCGGTGGGATTCCCATGGCCCATAAGAACAGGTACATATTTGAGAGTTATGACCAAAAATTCGTCGTTTTCGCATTTTATGGCCCTTTTCGTGAGCGATTTCCCACAGTTAAAGGGTTCTAGGGCGATTTACAACGCCTGTAAGACTCAAAACATGTTTGAGGACATGACCAATAAAACATCATTTTCTTCTTTTATGGCTATTTCCTTGACCTATTTATTACCACAGTTTTGGGGTGCCAAGGCGATTTACAGGTTTGAGAGTTATGACCAAAAACTCATCATTTTTGCGTATTATGGCCATTTTCATGACCTATTGCCCATAGTTTTGGGGTTCCATGGCAATTTAAAATGACCGTAAGACCCGATACATGTTTGAGGACATGACGAAAAACTCGTCATTTTCGCGTTTTTTGGCCGTTTTCATGAGCTATTGCCCAAATTTTTGGGTTCCAAGGCGATTTACATTTTTGAGAGTTATGACCAAAAACTCATCGTTTTTGCGTTTTATGGCCGTTTTAATGAGTGATTTCCCATAGTTTAGGAATTCTAGGGCAATTTACAATGATTGTAAGACATGATACATGTTTGAGGACATGACCAATGACACGTCATTTTCGTGTTTTTATGGCTGTTTTCTCGAGCTATTGCCCATAGTTTTGGGGTTCCAAGGCGATTTACAAGTTAGAGAGTTATGACCAAAAACTCGTCATTTCCGTGTGTTATGGCTGTTTTGATGAGCTATTGCCCACAGTTTTGGAGTTCCAAGGCGCTTTACAAGTTTGAGAGTTATGACCAAAAACTCATCATTTTGCGTATTATGGTCGTTTTCATGAGCTATTTCCCATCGTTTTGGGTTTCCAGGGGGTTCGCATGACCCATAAGACCAGATACATGTTTGAGAGTAATGACCAAAAAATTGTTGTTCTCGCATTTTATGCCTATTTTCACGAGCTATTGTCCATACTTTTTGGGTTCCAAGGAGATTTACATGTTTGAGAGTTATGACCAAAAACTCAATGTTTTCGAGTTTTATGACCATTTTCATGAGCTATTTCCCAAAGTTTTGGTGTTCCAGGGCGATTTACAACGAACTTAAGAACCGATACATTTTAAGGACATGGTAGAAAACTCGTCATTTTCATGTTTTATGGCCGTTTTCATGAGTTAATTCCCACAGTTTTGGGTTCCAAAGCGATTAAAAATTACCATAAGACCCGATAATATTTGAGGGCATGGCCAAAAACTTGTCATTTTCGCATTTTTTGGTCGTTTTCATGAGCTATTTCCCACGGTTTTGGGGTTCCAAGGCTATTTACGTCTTTGAGAGTTATGACCAAAAACTCATCGTTTTTGCGTTTCATGGCCGTTTTCATGAGTGATTTCCCACAGTTTAGGAATTCTAGGGCGATTTACAATGGATGTAAGACACAATACATGTTTGAGGACATGACCAATAACACGTCATTTTCGTGTGTTATGGCTGTTTTCATGAACTATTGCCCATAGTTTAGGGGTTCCAAGGCGATTTACAAGTTTGAGAGTTATGACCAAAAACTCGATATTTTGCGTATTGTGGCCATTTTCATGAGTTATTTCCCACTGTTTCGGGTTTCCAGGGGAATTTGCATGACCCGTAAGACCCGATACATGTTTGAGAGTAATGACCAAAAATTCGTTGTTCTCGCAGTTTATGCCCCTTTTCATGAGCTATTGTCCATACTTTTGGGGTCCCAAGGCGATTTACATGTTTGAGAGTTATGACCAAAAACTCGTTGTTTTCGCGTTTTATGGCCATTTTCATGAGCTATTGCCCAAAGGTTTGGGGTTCCAGGGCGATTTACAATGACCTTAAGAACCGATACATATTTGAGGATATGACAGAAAACTCGTCATTTTCATGTTTTTTGGCTGTTTTCATGAGTTATTGCCCATAGTTTTGGGGTTCCAAAGCAATTTAAAATGACCATCAGACTCGATAAATGTTTGAGCTCATGGCCAAAAACATGCCATTTTCGTGTGTTATGGCTATTTTCATGAGCTATTGCCCACGGTTTGGGGGTTCCAAGGTGATTTACAAGTTTGAGAGTAATGACCAAAAACTCGTCATTTTCGTGTGTTATGGCTGTTTTTATGAGCTATTGCCCACAGTTTTGGAGTTCCAAAGCGATTTACAACTTTGCGAGTTATGCCCAAAAACTCATCATTTTGCGTATTATGGCCGTTTTCATGAGATATTTTCCACCGTTTTGGGTTTCCACGGGAATTCGCATGACCCAAAGACCCGATACATGTTTGAGAGTAATGACCAAAAATTTGTTGTTCTCGCATTTTATGCCTGTTTTCACGGGCTATTGTCCATACTTTTGGGGTTCCAAGGCAATTTACATGTTTGAGACTTATGACCAAAAACTCACTGCTTTCGCGTTTTATGGCCATTTTCATGAGCTATTGCCCATGGTTTTGGGGTTCCAGGGTGATTTACATATTTGAGAGTTATGACAAAAAAAACTCATCGTTTTCATGTTTTGTGGCCGTTTTCATGAGCTATGGCCCAAATTTTTTGGGTTCTAGGGAGATTTACACTGACCGTAAGAACCGATACATGTTTGAGGACATGACAAAAAAACTCGTCATTTTCGTGTTGTATGGCCATCTTCATGTGTTATTGCCCATAATTTTGGGGTTCCAAAGCGATTTGAAATGACTGTAAAACCCGATAAATGTTGGAGGGCATGACCAAAAACTCGTCGTTTTCGTGTTTCTTGGATGTTTTCATGAGTTATTTCACATAATTTTGGGGTTCCAAAGCAATTTAAAATGATCACAGGACCTGATACATGTTTAAGGGCATGGCCGAAAACTCGTCATTTTCGTGTTTTATGGCCGTTTTCATGAGCTATTGCCCACAGTTTTGGGGTTCCGGTGGGATTCCCATGGCCCATAAGAACAGGTACATATTTGAGAGTTATGACCAAAAACTCGTCGTTTTCGCATTTTATGACCGTTTTCATGAGGTATTGCCCACATTTTTTGGCTTCCAAGGCGATTTATATTTTTTAGAGTAATGAACAAATACTCATCGTTTTTGCGTTTTATGGCCCTTTCGTGAGCGATTTCCCACAGTTTAAGGGTTCTAGGGCGATTTACAACGCCTGTAAGACTCAAAACATGTTTGAGGACATGACCAATAAAACGTCATTTTTGTTTTTTATGGCTATTTTCTTGACCTATTTATTACCACAGTTTTGGGGTGCCAAGGAGATTTACAGGTTTGAAAGTTATGACCAAAAACTCGTCATTTTTGCGTATTATGGACATTTTCATGACCTATTGCCCATAGTTTTGGGGTTCCATGGCAATTTAAAATGACCGTAAGACTCGATACATGTTTGAGGACATGACCAAAAACTCGTCATTTTCGCGTTTTTTTGGCCGTTTTCATGAGCTATTGCCCAAATTTTTGAGTTCCAAGGCGATTTACATTTTTGAGAGTTATGACTAAAAACTCATCGTTTTTGCGTTTTATGGCCGTTTTAATGAGTGATTTCCCATAGTTTAGGAATTCTAGGGCAATTTACAATGGTTGTAAGACATGATACATGTTTGAGGACATGACCAATGACACGTCATTTTCGTGTTTTTATGGCTGTTTTCTCGAGCTATTGCCCATAGTTTTGGGGTTCCAAGGCGATTTACAAGTTTGAGAGTTATGACCAAAAACTCGTCATTTCCGTGTGTTATGGCTGTTTTGATGAGCTATTGCCCACAGTTTTGGAGTTCCAAGGCGATTTACAAGTTTGAGAGTTATGACCAAAAACTCGTCATTTTGCGTATTATGGCCGTTTTCATGAGCTATTTCCCATCGTTTTGGGTTTCCAGGGGGGTTCGCATGACCCATCAGACCAGATACATGTTTCGGGTTTCCAGGGGATTCGCATGACCCGTAAGACCCGATACATGTTTGAGAGTAATGACCAAAAATTCGTTGTTCTCGCATTTTATGCCCCTTTTCATGAGCTATTGTCCATACTTTTGGGGCCCCAAGGCGATTTACATGTTTGAGATTTATGACCAAAAGCTCATTGTTTTCGTGTTTTATGGCCATTTTCATGATCTATTGCCCAAAGTTTTGGGGTTCCAGGGCGATTTACAATGATCTTAAGAACTGATACATATTTGAGGATAAACTTTGCCATAGTCGGCCTGCCGAGTAAAGCATGGTATGAAATGACAAGGTCTACCACCTCGAACTCTATGGCTTCAGTGTGACAATTCTCCCTGTTGCCGAATAAGACATCAACCCAGATCTTCCCAATTGGCTCACATGACAATCCTGGCACAATGCCATGGAAAGTTGTCTTAGTCGGCTCCAACATGTTCATAGTGATGCCTAACTTGAGCATGGTATCCTTGTACATGATGTTGATGTTAATGCCATCGTCTATCAGTACCTTGGAAAACTTCACACTGATATCTGGGCCCATGAAAGTTGGATCCAAAACAAGAGGATAGCCTCCAGGTGTTGGCATGATCTTGGGGTGATCCTTTATGCTCCAAGTTATCTCCCATTCAGACCAGTGCATGTATTTTGGTATTGTCGGCATTGTGGCGTTTACTTCCATCATCGGTCTCTGTTGACTTTTCTTGTCAGTTGGCTCTGTAACAAACACGACATAGCTCTAGTGATGCTCTTTGTACACGTTTCTGGTCCCATGGCCGACATGAGCGACATCACCTATTGGGTCATGCACTTGGTGTACAGCCTCTCTTCTTTCTTGGTTATGATATATCGGTTGTCGGTTCTCATATCTATGCTTCGTTCCAAAAACTTGAGAATTTCCACCTATAAGCGGTGGTGGGGGAGGTGGTGGTAGCTGTTGAGTTGGCGAGTCTACTCTGTCATCCTTCTAGAACCAAGTGTATTGTCATGTTGTGTGATTCGTCGGCTTACTCGGACTTGGAGTGTGCAACATACACGGCTGATCCAACATCATCTCATAAGTGTACTTCTGCCTTTCTTGATATGGCTTTCTCTGCTCATATGGCTTTTTGCCATCATTCTTTGGTATCCATTGTTGTTGCCCACTTGTCCTTTGACGCTGGCTGCTTCCAGCATCCGGATGATCTTGACTTACGGCTGCGACTTGAGTCAAACCATACATGTAGTCTGGTCTCTCATCTCGCCTTTTGCTTCTATATTCGGCTCTTTCTTGGCGCCTTTGCGACCCGGCAGCCGCATAGATCTGAGTCTCAGTCATCCCTTCTTGGATCTGAGTCTCAGTCATCCGACCCGACCCGGCAGCCTTTGTGGGAGATTCGGCCTCTTGTATGTGCTTGTGAAATTGCTCACAAAAGCTTCTTGGAAATCAATCCAACTGTTGATGCTTTCGGGTGGCAAATTATTCAGCCACACCCTTGCCGGTCCTTCTAGCATTTGTGGTACATACCACACTGCCCATCTCAAGTTTTCCTATGCGATTATTACCGCAGTTCTGTAATCAATGAGCCAATCCTCTGGTTTCGTGCTTCCATCATAGGTCTTTGTTCCTCTTGCTAGCTGAAAGTTTGGCACTGGTGGCTCTCTCATGATCCTTGGGCCAAAACATGGTGGACCCTATGGACCTTGTGATTCGATTAGTTCTGCCATCCTTATTCGCTCAAGCTTTAGCCTTGCATCATCTGGCTGAAGATTTCTGCCTCCAAGTCTGGATCCCCCATAGCTTGATACACGTGATTCGGCAATTCTACCTGTCATTTACCATTGTCGAGTAACCATCATTGTACCTGTTGACATTTGGGTCTATGGGTTGATGCACTGCTTTCCCTGAATTTTGCTGTCTCTTTTCGGGTTGGGCCGGTGGAGGATTCAAAGCTGGGTTTCCTCCTCCTGCCGAGTGAATCCCACGCCTAGCTTGAGGAGCAAAGTTTTGGCCTCCATTGTCAATTCTTTGTCATGCTTGCCTTTCTCGGCCAACATTCTCTCGATTATCATTTCCTTGAGCGGCATTTATTCTTGTTCCCTGGGCATAGGTCGGGTTTCCTTGAACCACTGCCGGATCATAAGCAACCATCTGCTTGTTTCTTCTTGAGTCCACACTCTTTTCTTTTCTCTGTCTTGGCGCTACTCCTGGCGAGGAGGCCGTATGTCCTGCTGACCTTGTCAGGATTGGAGTTGCCGAGTGAACGAGCTGTGACCTTCCAGCTATACCCGGATTTTCCCTGTAATATGCTTCATTCAGCATTCCTTCTGCTCTCACAAATTTCATTTACTCGTTCCTGTTGCTTTTTCTTTGCCTCACCTGCCAGATGGGGTAACTCGGCCATTGCTGCTTCTTTGGCTCTCAAGTTTACTGCTATCGTGTTGTATGTCGGCCGCATGGCTGTCTCATTGCTGTTTTCTGGTGTTATCTTTGACGTAGCATCCGCTAGCTCTTCATTGAGGTTTCTTCCTCTTAACCTTGTTGCATGAAGCCGGGTCTTAGCACCCTTGACTCGATTTACCGAGTTATACTCTCGGATCGTGATATTCGTATCCTGCTGCATCTGGCTAATTGCTTTGCCTTTTCCAGCACTTTTTTCCTGGTTTCCGCTAACTCGGCCTGCACGCGCGCCGGGTCAGCTGCTGGTGCCACTGGCTCTATTAATTTCTCTATTGCTTCCTACAACTCTTTGGCTCTTTTACTCCTAGCTATGTTCTGGCTTCTCTAATGGCGCTTTTGCAGTTCTTTTTGCCCTTGGCATTCCATCTAGGTATTCTCCCTCATCATTCTCATTCACTACAGGAGCTACTGCGGGTGCTGGGGGACGCGATGGGTCTGGTGTTGTCATCATTACCTCGGCAGAGATGAGCTGATGAAGCTTTCCCGCGGTGCGAACCGCAGGTGGAACTGGCGCCAAGATAACTCGCTCCGGGTATGCGCGCTCCACGCGCACCGCGACATAGACCTGCTGCTCGCCAAACTTGATGAAGAGACCGCCCCTTGGGAATGGCTTGGTCCTAAAGCAGCCCGCGTTGTTGTTGACGAAGTTGAGCGCCCCAAACCTCTGGATGAGGCCGGAGTAGACGTGTTCGCCCGTTGTGGCGATGATGTTGCCCGTCCGGATGAAAACTCTAGCAAGCGCCTGCTTCTGCCCCACGATGGGCGCCAACTATCGTGGTGGTGTCACGACAGATGCCATGGGTAGGCTTAAGTTGGTTGCTGAATGGACGCTTGAGGTAACCGGGGAGGGAGTGCACGGTCTTGTCGCGCACGAAGAACACAAAGAACTCTCTACACTTAGGATTTTTATTGATCCAAGAAGTTTACAAGTGCTCCTAGAGCTGTTCAAGCATAGCCTCAGGGTACTAGTTTGCTACTTGGTCCAACCTCCCTAAACCCTATCTATGCCCCTCCTTATATAGGAGATGGCCAGCTAGTTTCACCTTTGGGTCCTAGGGTTACTGTTTGGATCTTTGTCCTTACTATGCGGGCCGCGTCATGGGCTAGGCCATAGCCCTTGACCCAGTCCACAAAGCTATACAGCCAATGGTCTTCCCGTACATAGCATCCAGCTCTTTGGCGTCACGCGGTGCCTTTGTACGTCATCCCATGCTTTGGGAGTCACCCGGCTCCTTTTATGTCACCTGGCGTCGCCCTTCTCTCTTTTGACCATGCTTTACCATGGTCCCTCCTGAATCTCACTCGAAAAGCTGCCACTCGTCCTCTCTGACTCGGCCTTCCCTCGTGAGACCCTGCTCGTCGTTTCCTGCATGGTAAATAGATTTGTCCTATGCGGGCCGACATAGTTCTTATGTCGGCCACATACAAGCTTCGTATCCCGGCTGCTAAGACCCGGCCAGGGATTACTTTGACTCGGCATAAGCCATGCTGGGTAATGTTTTATCCCTTATGACCCTACCAGGGGTTATCCCCCGACATCATGAGTTATTGCCCACAGTTTTGGGGCTCCGAAGAGATTTAAAATGACCATAAGACTCGATAAATGTTTGAGGGCATGGCCAAAAACTTGTCATTTTTGTGTTTTATGGCCATTTTCATGAGCTATTGCCCACAGTTTTGGGGTTCTAGGGGGATTCGCATGTCCCATAAGGCCAGATACATATTTGATAGTTATGACCAAAAACTCGTCATTTTCACGTTTTTGGCCGTTTTCATGAGCTATTGCCCACAGTTTAGGGGTTCCAAGGCGATTTACGTCTTTGAGAGTTATGACCAAAAACTCATCGTTTTTGCGTTTCATGGCCCTTTTCTTGAGTGATTGCCCACAGTTTAGGAATTCTAGGGCGATTAACAATGGATGTAAGACACGATACATGTTTGAGTACATGACCAATAACACGTCATTTTCATGTGTTATGGTTGTTTTCATGAGATATTGCCCACAGTTTGGGGGTTCCAAGGAGATTAACAAGTTTGAGAGTTATGACCAAAAAATCATCATTTTGCGTATTATGGCCGTTTTCATGAGCTATTTCCCACCGTTTTGGGTTTCTAGGGGGATTCGCATGACCCATAAGACCCGATATATCTTTGAGAGTAATGACCAAAAATTCGTTGTTCTCGCATTTTATGCCTGTTTTCATGAGCTATTGTCCATACTTTTGGGGTTCCAAGGTGATTTACATGTTTGAGAGTTATGAACAAAAACTCGTTGTGTTCGCATTTTATGACCATTTTCATGAGCTATTGCCCAAATTTTTGGGGCTCCAGGGCGATTTACAACGACCTTAAGAACTGATACATGTTTGAGGACATGACAGAAAACTTGTCATTTTCATGTTTTATGGCCGTTTTCATGAGTTATTGCCCACAGTTTTTGGGTTCCAAAGCGATTTAAAATGACCATAAGACCCGATAAATGTTTGAGGGCATGGCCAAAAACTTGTCATTTTAGTGTTTTATGGCTGTTTTCATGAGCTATTGCCCACGGTTTTGGGGTCAGGGATTCGCATGGCCCATAAGATCAGATACATATTTGAGAGTTACAACCAAAAACTCGTCGTTTTTGCGTTTTATGGACGTTTTCATGAGTGATTTCCCACAGTTTAGGAGATTGACAATGCCTGTAAGATCCGGTACATGTTTGAGGACATGACCAATAACACGTCATTTTTGTGTTTTATGGTTGTTTTCATGATCTATTGCCCACAGTTTTGGGGTTCCAAGGCGATTTACAAGTTTAAAAGTTATGACAAAAACACATCATTTTTCGTATTATGGCCATTTTCATGACTTATTGCCCATAGTTTTGGGGTTCGAAGGCGATAAAAATGACCATAACACCTGATTCATGTTTGATGACATGACCAAAAACTCGTCATTTTCGTGTTTTATGGTTGTTTTCATGTGCTATTGACCACAATTTTGGGATTCCAAGGCAATTTACATGTTTGAGAGTTATGACCAAGAACTCGTTGTTTTTGTGTTTTATGGCCATTTTCATGAGTTATTACCCATAGTTTGGGGGTTCCAAGGAGATTTACAATGACCGTAACACCCTATTCATGTTTGAGGGCATGACCAAAAACTCGTCATAATTTCGTGTTTTGTGGCAATTTTCATCAGATGTTGCCCACAGTTTTGGGGTTCCTATGTGATTTACATGTTTAAAATTTATAACCAAAAACTCGTTGTTTTTGTGTTTTATGGCCATTTTCTTGAATTATTCTCCATATTTTTGGTGTTTGAGGGCGATTTAATGCGATCGTAAGACCCGATACATGTTTGTGGTCATGACCAAAAACTCGTCGTTTTTGTGTTTTATGGCCGTTTTGATGAGTTATTGTCCATACTTTTGGGGTTCGAGGGCGATTTAAAATAACCGTAAGACCCAATACATGTTTGAGGGCATGGCCAAAAACTCGTCATTTTCGTGTTTTATGGCTGTTTTTATGAGTTATTTTAGCTAATTTTGGGGTTCCAAAATACATGTTTAAGGGCATGGCCAAAAACTGTCATTTTCGTGTTTTATGGCTGTTTTCATGAGCTATTGCCCACAGTTTTGGGGTTCCGCTGGGATTCCCATGGCCCATAAGACCAGATACATATTAGAGAGTTATGACCAAAAACTCGTTGTTTTCATGTTTTATGGCTGTTTCATGTGATATTGCCCACATTTTTGGCCTTCCAAGGCGATTTAGTTTTTTGAGAGTTATGACCAAAAGCTCGTCGTTTTTTGCGTTTTATGGCCATTTTCATGAGTGATTTCCCACAGTTTAGGGGTTCTAGGGCGATTTACAACGGTTGTAAGACCCGGTACATGTTTGAAGACATGACCAATAACACATCATTTTCGTTTTTTATGGCTGTTTTCATGAGCTATTGCCCACAGTTTTAGTGTGCCAAGGCGATTTACAAGTTTTAGAGTTATGACCAAAGCTCGTAATTTTTGCGTATTATGGTTATTTTCATGAGTTATTGCCCATAGTTTTGGGGTTCCATGGCGATTTAAAATGACCGTAAGACTCGATACATGTTTGAGGACATGACGAAAAATTCGTCATTTTCGTGTTTTATGGTTGTTTTCATGAGCTATTTCCCACATTTTTGGGGTTCCGAGGAGATTTACATGTTTAAGAGTTATGACCAAGAACTCGTTGTATTTGTGTTTTATGGACATTTCCATGAATTATTACCCATAGTTTGGGGGTTCCAAGGATATTTACAACGACCGTAACACCCGATACATGTTCGAGGGCATCACCAAAAACTCTTCATTTTCGTGTTTTGTAGCAATTTTCATGAGCTGTTGCCCATAGTTTTGGGGATCCTATGCGATTTACATGTTTGAGAGTTATAACTAAATACTCGTCGTTTTTGTGTTTTATGGCCATTTTCTTGAATTATTGTCCATATTTTTGGGGTTCGAGGGCGATTTAAAATGATCGTAAGACCCGATACATGTTTGAGGGCATGACCAAAAACTCGTCGTTTTCGTGTTTTATGGCCGTTTTCATGAGTTATTGTCCATATTTTGGGGGGTTCCAAGGCGATTTACATGTTTGAGAGTTATGACCAAAAACTCGTTATTTTTGCCTATTATGGCTATTTTAATGAGTTATTGCCCATAGTTTTGGGGTTCCAAGGCAATTTAAAATGACCATAATACCCAATTCATGTTTGAAGACATGAACAAAAACTCGTCATTTTCGTGTTTTATGGTTGTTTTCATGAGTTATTGTCCTTATTTTTCGGGTTCAGCGGCAATTTAAAATGACCATAAGACCTGATAAATGTTTGAGGGCATGACCTAGAACTCGTTGTTTTCGTGTTTTATGACTGTTTTCATGAGCTATTGTCCATAGTTTTGTGGTTTCAAGGCGATTTACATCTTTGAGATTTATGACAAAAAAACTCATTGTTTTCATGTTTTATGGCCGTTTTCGTGAGCTATTGCCCAAAATTTAAGGGTTCCAGGACGATTTACAACAACCGTAAGACCCGATACATGTTTGCGGACATGAAAAAAACTCGTCATTTTCGTGTTGTATGGCCATTTTGATGTGTTATTGCCCATAATTTTAGGGTTCCAAAGCGATTTGTAATGACTATAAGACCCAATACATGTTTGAGGGCATGACGAAAAAATCGTAATTTTCGTGTTTTATGGCCGTTTTCATGAGCTATTCCCCATAGTTTTGGGGTTCGAAGGCGATTTAGATGTTTAAGAGTTATGACCAAATCGTCATGTTTGCATTTTATGGCCATTTTTATGAGTTATTGCCCTTAGTTTTGGGGTTTCAGGGCGATTTAAAATGACCATAAGACCCGATACATGTTTGAGGGCATGACCGAAACCTTATTTTTTTCGTGTTTTATGGCCGTTTTGATGAGCTATTGCCAACAGTTTTGGGGTTCAAAACGATTTACATGTTTCAGAGTTATGACCAAAAACTCGATGTTTTTGCGTTTTATGGCCATTTTCATGAGTTATTTTCCATATTTTTAGGATTCGAGAGCGATTTAAAATGACCGTAAGACCCGATACATGTTTAACGGCATGACCAAAAACTCATCGTTTTCGTGTTTTATAGACGTTTTCTTGAGTTATTGTCCATATTTTTGGGGTTCAATGACGATTGAAAATGATCGTAAGATCCGATACATGTTTGAGGGCATGACCAATAACTTTTTGTTTTCTTTTTTTATGGCCGTTTTCATGATCTCTTCACCATGACTTAGTATCAGTTCTTTAGTTTCCATCGTGTGATAGAAATACACTGAGATGCATTCCGTATATGAAAATGTAAATTAAGGAAAGAAACATGATATCATCGTCTCTTAAGTTTTACAGATCAATCACACTCCTAAGTGGCATGGCAACAAGCCCCGGATCCAATGATCACGCATAACAGGATTCTTTTATTGATTCAAACATTGTGCATGTTGAAATCAGATACGGTTAATCATATTGGTTTACCAAAAATCCAACGGCTGAGCATAGCAAGACATCTCTCTGGTTGGAACTCCGGCGCACTGTGGCCACCGCCCTATATTAAAATTAAGCAATAAGTGTTAGGGGCACTATAGAACATACGTGGAATAATGTAGTAGGAGTATATTAGATATACTACTGTTGAGTTCTCAATTGTT
Organism: Avena sativa; assembly: GCA_916181665.1. Taxonomy (NCBI): domain Eukaryota; kingdom Viridiplantae; phylum Streptophyta; class Magnoliopsida; order Poales; family Poaceae; genus Avena; species Avena sativa. The sequence continues at coordinate 2,726,727 of OV702300.1, forward strand.
TAATACGAATTGTCCCACTAACTGGTATGTGACAATTGTTTATCAGGAGATAATTTTTGGTTCTCAAATTTCATCGGTCTCTGAAACAAAGGCAGAGATAAATATTGTGTTACCTTTATGGTAGCGAATGTCAGGTTATTTGTGTATGTTATGGTGAATCTGCAAACACAATGTATTTCAAAACGTAAGTGCAATTATACAAAGCAGTTTATATACTCTAATGAAAAAATCTAGAAACAAACAACAAAACTAATAAATAACGTGTTCCACAATTCTCACCCAGCAGACTGTCCATCAAGATGCCAAGCTCTCCATTCATCAACAATGGGGAAGTTGAGTGATCGAACCCAAGTCTGTGTGCCCAGAAATGGTACCAGAGCATCATGGTCTCCACTGTACAAGGAGGATAGATGAGAGGTTGGAAAACGAAAATATGAAAACATGATATTTGGATAGACATTGGAGTATCTCCAATTGAATTGTTGTATTTATGCTATTATACAAATCTTACTAGTATTTACCTGTATACCAAGACACGATAACCTTTTGTTGTCATATTATGGTGGTACTTTATGCTGCTCTTCATGTCCAAAGAATAAGGTAAATCTCCATGGTGGCAGATCACCCATTCGTCCTTGCTCCCCTAAATTACCGACTTACATATATATAAGAGCAGTTTTAACTTTTGATATAAATAGCAAGACTAGATTTTTTTCTTGGGAGAAAATAAACAGTTTACCTTCTTGATCCCGAGAGCTTCCCTAGTGATGTTGCTGTTAGCCCAGAAATATGACAGGTAGTTACCATAATTATTCTGTAGATGGAAAATAACTGAGCACAATTCAAAAAAAAACTTGTAACAATAGAGAAGCATTTTAATCAGCTTCCTTATGTGTATTCAGAACTTCTCAAAGTACAATGTTTGCTATATTTTAAACTAATATTATTCAATACTAAAAGGAAAACATAGTGGAAGAAAGAGAGAAACTAGAAATTCACAGAGAAACATAACAGCAAGCAATTGGTCAACTAGCTCGGTCCTTTTTATTAGTGAACAAGAAATGATAACTGTTCAGAAATAAATCTAAAACGATAGGGGCATCACAATTATGATGTCTGTTTGTTGTTGCAGTCGTCGGGGTCGTGGACGCGGCGATGCCGTCATCGTGCCTTGCAGTTATACTGTCAGAGGGCGTCGTAGTTGTATGTCCATCATGTGGACGGGTATAGCGGCGGCGGCGATGTGGCGACGAAGATGTTGATGAAGACCATGTAGATATAGACCTTGGCGATGAAGGAGTAGGCGTGTCGGCGATGATCGTCGCTCGAAGACGTCCCTTGTGGCGGCGATGATGTCGAAGCCTTGATGTAAGAGAAATCGCCGAAGTCGTGGTCCACACCGGCCTGGCGGGTGGATGATGTCGATGTCGCTTCTTCATGAATATGCTCGACGATGATCTTGGTTTGTATCCTGATGTAGTTATTTGGGTCGTTGTTGTTCGCCTCGGTGCAGTGTAGATCTTGATATCGGTGTAGCCACGCGTCTCAAAGCAATCTAGAACTTGGTGTCAGCTCGATGTAAATTGCATCCGAGTGTGCGAGCGCGTGTCCGAAGTCGATGAAGATCGGCGTGCAACCTTTCGCGTGTGGGCTGTAGGTGTCATGCATAGTGTTGGAGAAGCCCGGACTCAACGTGGGTCGTTGCTTGTTGACTTGCTGGATGGGGTGTGTGACGCCCGGACTCGAGAGGAAAGAGGACGTTTGCGACTGGATTTGAAGTCTCGCGCGTCCTACTCTATCTCTAGTTATATACGTATACATACTCTAACAGTGGATACTACGGATATGTGTGCTTCAGTAGTCACAAGATCTAGACGACTAGATCTGGTTTGTCGGTTTTAGCTGGTGACAACGTGGTGGGAGCCTCGGATTTTGATGCTTGAGCAGTCGCTGGATCGAGCATGTGCGGGTTAGGAGAGGTGCGAACCGGCTCGGGTGTCGTGAGGTTCTGGTCTAGGAGCTCCAAGCAAAAGCTTGACCTCTTTTTTCTGTCCAGCGCAACCGTGCCTACAGGCATCATTTTCTCGCTGGATTGCGCCGTCATGAAGTCTTTCTCGACGTCTCAGCCTCTGTGCAAGATCTTTAGTGGCATTATTCATACGCCACTAGTTAGTGGCATGTCTAGATTTGTGCACACCAGTGTATGTGGGTCCCAATACCTACTCGTGCCGAACCAACCTTGTAGCATTTGGTTTCTGACACGCCACTACTAGTGGCGTACCACTATTTTACAAGCCACTTTCTGCCCAACCGACACACCACAAATTATTTTATGAAGAGGCCGGATGTAATTATGTAAATATTACTCAAAGTAATAAAAACGTCTATTTCTATGTCTATTTCTAAAAAAGAAAACCTGAAAAAAATTCAAGTTTGAATTGGCTTGTGGTTCCATTGGGTTTTTAACTTAACCTTTGTTTGTTGTTTTTTCACATACGTTTGTTGAGTTTTTTAGCTATGAAGTTTTAGATAAATGGCCCTACAGGAGTGTTCGAGCCCTTTGCTATGTTCTTGTATATTAGTTGGCTGCAGTCATAGCTAGTAATGTTGTAGCCACTGGAACATCCACAGCACACGATGGCAGGTACGTAGTAGCAAGCTTGAGCAAGTCTCTGCGGGATTTATTTTTTAACATAGGTTGCCGTTTAGTAATATACTTTGTCATACCGGAACTCTCAGTATGTTAGTGCCTTGCTGCCATTTTCGGTTCTCTTTTGAGACTTGTTGAGTCTTTTAGTTAACAATTAGCGTTGTGTAGAGACCATGAGGGTTTAATCTTCCATTATTCCAAATGATATCATACCTGATGTATTTTATATGGCAATAAGAAATTAGATCACAACCTATTAAATTTCATTAGTGGTACCGAAGGATATGCGAACGATACATCATAGTAATTGTTTCTAAGTACATTGCATCCGATACATCTACATAATTGTACTTTGTGCATACAAATATCATAGCCTATAAATAATTTACACCTGCATAGTTAATGATGTAATTTTTGTGAGTACACTATTATCTTGTCATATGACTCTGGCTCATTCTTTCTACTAATTGACAAAAATCAACTCATCAATGTTAAAAATTGTACCTAAGTGTCACCCGGGACCGGCTATGGATATATTGTGGGGTTTGATTATTAATGGACTACAACCTAGATATTTTCATTAAGTTCAGCCTCCTACGATAACTACCTTATGTACCGATTTAATATCAGTAGCCGACCATCTATTCCTTAAATTCACATTCTGAACAGTCTGCAATCTAAATTTTCGTTTCATGGGCAATTTAGCATTTCGCTTGACATACTTATGATCTATAGATATCACATATACTTGAGTACAGATCTAATATAACATACAAACGGCTGACAATCCAAACTTCAATCCTGCATCCATATACCATGTAGAGAGGAACAACCAATTCCACATACAAACTAGCTAACTACCTGTTTGCTCCCTATGTTTTGTTATCAATACTAAGAGCGCGTAATGAACTAATGTTAGTATGAGGGTAATTAGATTTTCCTACAAACAACTCCTTGTTTTTGGTTTGATATAATTTCTCTGACAGAACAAGGACTTTAGATTGAATCAATGGAGTAAATTAAGATGGGCTTACATGGCAATCTATTGGGGGACGTGGTGGTGGGCGTTTCAGTACTCTAGTTTCCTCCTTGAGGATCTTTCTTTCTGTGATCCGGCCGTTTGGTTGGGGAGACGCAAAATGGCACTTTTGATGCAAAATGTGTGTCATTGAAATCTCATCAAGAAGCTGCAGGAAACATCAATTAGGTGCTTCAATAGCTAGATTGCTTATTAAAATGTATACCAGAATCCCATAATAAGTTTAGAGGTGTGCTTCGGCCCCCCTCTGTATCAAACTTATACAAAACTAAAAACAAAAGGACGGCCAGGATTGGCCGATATCTCTTCATGCATTCTAAATCGAAGGGGGTATCGGCCAATCCTGAACATTCTTGTAGCTTCAATTTCATAAGTTTGGAGAAGAGGGGGGACACCGAAGCAAAAGCCATAAGTTCATCATATAGTGAAATCCTGGTAAATTGCATGGTTTGGCTAGGAAACAAGTATCCTTCATTTATTTTGCTGAATTTATACAGAATTGAAGAGTGGAAAGTCAAAGTAGGTTTACTCGGTTGAATTTGTCCATGGCTTGACCACAAAGCACATTCTTGGAGTTGACATAATCTCCCGCTTGACATTGCTCATTTATAGTCTTGAGATCGATGATATATGCAACAAATGGACATGGAATTAGATTAACTCGTATAGTGGGGAATCTTTAGCAGTTAGCTGCATGACAATAGGTGATTGAGCAAGACTTGAAAGCGTGTATGATTAATCACCTCGTACAGCTGGTCTGAAATGATTCCCATCCCATGAAGAAATGGCACTCTGGATTCCTCAGAAGAGCTTTCAACTGTAGCGGGGTTGCCTACCAGATAGCCCTGACCATGTTTTGATCATAGCACAAAAAACCGTTGTTTAAGTACATTGGTGCCAATAAGTATATATAGCTGAATGGACATTAATTATGTGAATATTATTAGGGTACCTTAAGATTAATTAGCGGGCTCAATCCAGCTTCAATATCTGAAATAAAACAGCATAGTATGTGTAGAAGTGTGAATAATAAAGAGTATTCAAAGCACCTTACATGAGTCACACAGTCAGCCTAGTGATGTACCTTCTGATATCTTCTGTGCGAGGAATGGAGCAATCCTTCCACCGAGGGAGTCTGCTCCGATGTAGAAAGGATTTGTGAGGTAACCAGGATGCTCAATGAACCACTGAAGGAAAAGATGAACACAAGAAAATTTAAGGACCCAGCCAATCAAAACAATTTTCTCTTTCATGTATGTATGCATGTTTTGGGCAATCCTTCCATGTTCCTCGTAGTACCTTGGTGAGAAACATTTTGAGATGTAGGGCAGTAGAGACTTCTCCAACGTCATAGCCTTTGGCGTTCCGGGAGTAGGAGAAGCCAGCGCCGACGGGCGAATCGACGAAGAGGACACTCGCAACCTTGGTCCAGGAGTAGGGGTGATAGCGCAGGCGTGGCACGGTCCCATTATCGTTGTAGTCGTCGTAGGGCTCTAGGATGAACCTGAGTGGGCCTGCAGTGCAGACGAGAATGAAATTGCGTTACTGTCTGAAGTCTGAACCCGGGAGAAGGGAAGAGTAGTACAGAAGCGGTGGGGAGACTTGGAGTTGCTGCTGAGACCTCTGTCGAACAGAAGCGGGCTGAGTGCGGAGCAGTGGTCTCCGCCGGGGAGCCAGAGGATGACGGGGTCTTGCCCCGGCTCACCCTCCGACTCGATGAAGTAGTAGAAGAGCTCCGCTCCGTTCTCCTCGTCCACGCTCACGTACCTGAAGCCAAAGAGCAGCAGATATGGCACACGCAATATATAATCTGAGGAGTATCCAAGAACAACAGCTGTGGCTCACGTACGGACATACCCGGTGTGAAGGCGGAACGGGAGGGCGCCGTCGAAGCCCGGAAGACTGTGGACCAGCGTCGGAGCGGAGCAGCAGCAGCTTGGCAGGGCGGTGAAGAAGCAGAGGAGGAGGAGGAAGACGAGACGCACACGCAGCGACGCCTCCATGCTATCCAGCCAGAACTTCACCTCGATCGTTACTATCGGTTGACCGACCTTGTTTTATAGTACTATCTGTGTCTTGGTTGGCTGCACCACATTGACCAGCACATTGTTCAGATATAAATATAATTGTTTATTCACGCTACTTGTTAAAGCTGTGTCGACCGTTGGGACACTAATCATATTTTATGAGATGCATGCTGGATCACCTAAACTATGTCATAAAATCTGATTAAATAAACTAAAAACACAGAACGCTTCCAAATATGAACCTTGCACCTTGTACGTTAAACTAGTCATAATGAGGAGTATCATGTAGTATCATGCATATATATATACTAAAAGCAATATAAGATGTTGTTTCGAGGCACTAGCTAGGTTAATCCACATCACCTAAATTATTATGATAATTAGATCTTAAATTTATGGTTACGATTTAATAGAATATTATTAATTATATGTAACCTGGTCGACACGATATATGTTACAAGTGCATATGTCACGTGCACGCTCGTAATTAGGTTGTAAAAAAAATCAACCGGATGGACCATGCGATGAGATCCTGGCTGATCTCCCGTTCAAAAAAATATCACGCAACGGACCATGTGATCGGATACCTGACTGATCTTCCGTTCCAAAAAAAAAAAAAATATCACGTGATGCACCATGCGATGGGATACACGTCCTTTGGCTGATCTCCGTAAAAGAAAAGTCAGAAAGCTATCCACAAAAAACAAAACAGATCAATGCCTATGGGAAGCAAATCAAAATCTGACAAGCCAAGATACCTGATCAATGATGAAAATACCCGAAAACTTATATGTATGCCGATCGGAACAAAACTCTAAAAACTCCTGCGCCATGGGAAAAAATCAAGGCAGATATGGTCAACACGATCTGATATTAGCTTACACACGTGCAGCACACTACTAAAAAGGATATGATGGCAGTCTTACAGGAAAATCTAAGACATGCTCTAAAATTATGTTGATAATAATACATACCAATATGACTACTTACGTATTGTTTAAATAGTTTGTTAAAGTAAAATTATCTTAGTTTTTGAAATGCACCTAACACGTTGACTTTAATTAGATAGTAGGACTTTTTTTTTTGAACGAAAGAGGGGTCTGGAAGGACCCCGATGCTGCCATTACTTTTTAAAGCGGTGGGTACAAGATATAAACAGGACCTCAGGTAAAACTAAATTACACGGTAGTCCTGGAATTAAGCAAGAAGGACCTTGAGATAGAAAAAGAAAAGCAATCAAGTCCTTCGTTGACTCCACCGACGAAGAATCCCAGAGCGCCGGCCACCGTCTTGCCGCCGGGGACGAACCACTTGGCGAGAAGCCGGAGAGAAGCGCCGGCGATGGACTCGAAGGGGCCTCCACCTGGGAGGTTGAGAGCACGCCATTCCTGCGCGCAAGCAGGCTGCCTCTGCAGCCAAGGATGCCGGTGGCCATCCAGGCCACCGAGCGATGAGCACGATGATTTGGCAGCCGGCCGCATCCGCGATGGAGCACGCATCCGCCCTCATCCTCTTCCCCCTCGCCACCTCGGCCGGCCGGGATGAAGAGAGGAGCCGTGGAGCCATCGAGAATCAGCCGAAGACGCTTATTCCTGAGAGTTGCTATCGGAGTACCAATCTTCTTCCGCCATGGAAGAAAGAAAACGGACACCGACAGCGGCCAGCTCGTGCAGCGCCACAGCAACAACCTGGCCAACCCTCTCCACCAACCTCCAGATCCAGCCATCCCGACGCCATGCCTTGCCTCCTCCTCGCCGCCACGGCCGGCCAGGATGCAAAACAATAGCATAAGAATGCCACAGATGAGGAAGCGGAAGACCACGGTCTTATTACGGAGATCCTGGAGATCTGCAACTCCATGGCTTGCCTTGACCACCAGGGCCTCACCAATGGAGCTCCATCTCGAGATGTTAGGGATTTGACCGGAGAAATCCCCAACCCTACTCCAAACTACCGGCAAGCAGCCGAAACACCTATACCTAATCCTAGTATCTACTCCGGCACCTCCCCCTCTCCCTCTCCAACCGGCAGCGCCGGCGGAGAGAGGTTGGGGGCGGCCCGGTATTCCTTCGGGAACTCTCAAGCAGGGGGAGGTTGGAGAGAGCAGGGGAGGGGACCTATCCGCGTGGTGTTTCACAGGCAAGAGGATGGAGAAGTGGCAACGTATAGATAGTAGGACTTAGGTCGGCAGATTTACAATGTTGCTACAGACACATCTTTCGCACGACAAACTAGCAACCACCTCTCAATTGCCACACTAGGCCCCCCTGCAGCGTCTGAACCTCACGATACCTCCTCCCGACCCCCGACCCCCGTGCGGCGGCGCCCGCGTCGCACCGGGGTGTAGCCGCCACGCCGCTCCAGGGCACTCCGCCCCGCCCCTCCCCCATCCCGCCGCCGCCGGCTCTGTCGCCATGCAAAGTCTCGGCGGCGCGGCGGCGGTGGCGGACGGTCCTCGCATCCGAGATCTGCACGGTGGCGGCGGCGCACCCTCGCCCTCGTCAAGGATGGTGACGGCGGACGACGGCGGCCAGCGGCCTAGGCGGTCGGCGGTGGGAGGTTGTTGGCAGGGGCGGCACTGTCCTCCCGGCCTCATCCTTCGGATGGTGATGGCAGGAGCGTGTCGAGCCCGATCAAGACCGTTTCCTGTCGGATCTGTTGCAGCCGTCAGCGGATGGCTTCTAGGTTCGTCCGGCTTCACGAGGTCACCAAGGGCTACGAGCCCGGGCATGGTGGTGGTGGCCTTTCTCCCCCGTCGGAGTTGGTCGGCCGGTCGAATAAAGGTGGATCGGCCTAGGGTCCCTCTTGTGTGGAGATGATCACCTTCCTGAGGATGGTTCTTGATCTGGCCGGAGTGGGGAGTTCCGGAAGGCTCCGCTGGCGAATGTACCAGCGCTTCTATGCCTGCAGTTCACTGGATCGGGTGGTATTCGGTCGTGTGCACCCATGTTTTATTCCGACCGTTTGGATCAGGAGGGAGCGCCGCGAAGCTCTGTCCTTTGTTGCCACCAGGCGACTTTCGATCCATGGTGAAGTCAGAGGTAGAGAATTCATGAAGGCCAGGTTTGGAGATCTATCTATGGAGGTTCGAGTCGCCGTACTGTTGAGGGACTTGCTTGGTGTTCTGGGCTAAACAACAGTCGTATGTAAGTGGGGGGCGGCAACACGGGTGAATTTCAGAATCTTACCTTTCATGGTGAAAGTCCAAGGTCTGGCCTTAGCTGGTTGTGCCTGGCAATGGCCTTGTTGAAGGCATTGTTTTGAGAGTGAGGATTATCTTCAGGGTGAAAATCTAGATCTTTGATCGGGCGACGACGGTGTTTGTGCACTGTTCCCTTCTTGGAGGCGTCGATTTTGAAGAGTCTGGAGTTCAGGTGTTGTATTGGTGGTGGTTGTACTATTGCTGCTAGAACTAGAACACTGTAGCAGGTCTTTTATTTTCTTAGTTTTCTTTATCTTTTGTTGGTTGCGTGCATCCGTAATGCCAATAGGGTATTACGTTGTTGCAGAGGCCGGGTGTAATTGATATCTCTTGATATTAATATATGCTCATTTCCAAAAAAAAAAAAGAGAACAAAAAGATAGCCATGAGAGTCACCTGATACATAAAGAAAATACAAAGAATGTGAGTGACCAATATTCATTTATTCGATACCACACCATCTCAGCGATGGAAAAAACCTGAAGCAAATAAATATGAGAGTTGATTTTAGCTTAGCTATGAGTGTCATAACATAAAGTACTACAATAAGGCATCATTTAAATTATTTAGACCATTATATAAATAATTTTTGTCTATGATTTAATCAAAGACATAGATTCGGTAAGACATGAAGCTCTGTCAGTGTAAGGCAACTAACGGAGTAATTGTTCAAAAAATCACGGTGATGCATTGGTACGTATCCATCCACACTATATACGAAAATGCAAAGACTGCTAGCTTGGTAACCAGATCGATCAGTCTATAATGGATCAACTAGCTTAGTACTAGATTACCTAGGTAGATTGCTTGGTATGCAACTTACCAGTAGAACCAGAACCAGATGTGTCATCTTATAATCGACCAACTAGCTTAGCACATGGATCCTGTTAGATTATATTTACTTGCATATCAAGTTAGGGTTTAGGCCGGTGCGCTGCCCCTCCTCTTCCCCCCCCCCCCCCCCCTCTCTCTTCTATATAAACCATTGTATTCTCTTATTGTATAATTATCAATTATTATTATTATCACAAATTTACATGGTATCAGATTAAGGTTAGATTTTAGGGCATGGCTCCCACGCCTCCCAGCCCGCCGCCGTCGCCCCCTCCAGGGTTCTTCGAGTGGCGCGCCGCCATGGCCGCCGTCGCGGCTGCCAAACCATCCACCAAATCCGCCCCACCTCCTATCGCCACCACCATCAACTTCGCCGATACAATCTCCGACGTTACTCCATTGATTTCCATCACTTTAGATCTCCCCAAACACAACTACTACCATTGGAGGCATCTTTTTGAGGTGCACTTGGGCCGCTGCAACCTCATGGCGCACGTCAACCCCAACATCCCACCGTCTCCCTCGGATCCCAGCTGGGTCAAGGATGATCTCGCTGTAATACAGTGGATCTACCAGCGGGTGAGCACCGAGATTTTCAATCTCGTTTTCAGGGCTGCCACCAGCGTCGCCGCCCTTTGGGCAGCCCTCCGTCAGCTTTTTCAGGACAACGCTGATGCCCGTGTCAACACGCTCCACACGGAGCTTCGGAACACCGCCCAGGGCGTCTTGCCCGTGGGGGTATACTGCCAGCGCCTCCAGACCATCGCCGATGAACTCTGTGAACTCGGTGATCCCGTTGAGGACAAACAGCTCATCAAGATCCTCCTCGTCGGCCTCAATCAGCGCTTCGACAAGCAGCAGTCCTTCATCCCCATGATGCGGTCGTCTCCTTCCTTTGCAGAAGTCCGCTCCATGCTCTCCTGGGCGGACCGCGCCATGACCACTCGAGTCTCGCTCTCAGGCCTATGCTGCTGCTCCACGGCCTCCTGCACCGCCACCGCCTCCGTCGCCGCTTGCGCCTGTTCCACCGCCAGGATGGCGCCCCAGCCCCAACTATAGGGGCACCCGGCCTATCTATCGGCCACCTGCACCACAGCCTCCTCCAACAGCACCGGCTCCTCCACCTGCCCCGGCACCACCACCGGCTCCACCTGCAGCACCAGCTTGGCAATATTCTCAGGACCCTTGGACTGGCATGGTTCAGGCTTGGCCAATTCCCTGGACCGCGCCCTCTCCTGTTGGCGCGCCACCTGCCTACACTGGTTCGTGGCAGTCCGGCGTGCATCCTCATACAGGCTCACCTGGCCTCCTTGCACCACGGGTCCCTGCACAAGCTCATTACGCTGCTCCTTCACCGCCCATGTATGCTGCACCATCGCCGGCTCCCTATGCCTTGTCGATGCACTTGCCGATGCCCTTTGCTATGGGTCCTTATGGCCCTTCGGCACCGGTCACTTATAATCCTGGAGGCTACTACTCGCCATACACCATGTACTCGACTCCTGCTGCACCGCCACCACCTGCGCCAGTACCTGCTCTGTCAACTGCACCGACTCCCTCTACTCCGAGATGGGACCAAGCTATGTTTCTACAGGCCATGAATAATTTTGCTGCTCAAGGTAACTCAGGTACTGATTGGATTTTCGATTCTGGTGCTTCTAGTCACATGTATTCATCGAATACTATGCTGTCAACTTGCATACCATCTCATTTTTCATCCATTACATTAGGCAATGGTTCCTTCATACCAATTTCATGTGTCGGTCATACAAACCTTGCATCTTCCACTTCCAAACCACTCCTAATTAAAGATGTCTTTGTTGCACCAGCCCTCATTAAAAATTTAATCTCTGTTCGTTGTTTCACCAAAGACAACCATGTTTCTGTCGAATTTGACCCTTTTGTCTTGTCTGTGAAGGAATTCATGACCAAGGCGGAGATCGCTCGCTTCGATAGCTCTGGCGACCTCTACTCTGTTCATGACGCTCCTGCGGCCTCGTCTCCATCATCCATGCTCGCCTTCGTAGATCTATGGCATAAACGCTTAGGCCATCCGAATAAAGCCACTTTATCCTCTCTACTTAGTGATTTTTCGATCCCTTCTAATAAAGAGGTTCATAATTCCTCCGTTTGTGAGTTTTGTAAACAAGGAAAACATGTTCGTTTACCATTTGCGCATTCTACTTCTCATAGTACTTATCCCTTCGAACTTTTGCACTGTGATCTATGGACCTCTCCAACTGTGAGTCTCTCCGGTTTCAAATACTACTTAGTTATTTTAGATGATTTTACACACTTCGTTTGTACTTTTCCACTTCGCAACAAATCTGATGTCCACTCACTTTTTATCAACTTTAAAACCTATGTCAACACACACTTCTTTTTACCCATAAAATTTATCTAATGTGACAATGGAAAAGAATTTAACAACTTTGCAAATCGTAATTTCTTTCTCCAACATGGCATTCTCCTTTGTTTCTCTTGCCCTTACACTTCCCCACAAAATGGCAAGGCTGAGCGATCACTCCGCACCATCAATGACATAGTTCGCACACTCCTCATTTAATCATCTATGCCCTCCAGGTTTTGGGCTAAAGCTCTTAGAACTGCAACCTATCTCCTCAATATTCGACCATCTAGCACTTACCCAAACACCACACCTTTCTACTCCCTTTTTCTCTCTCACCCAAACTACACTGAGCTTCGCGTTTTTGGTTGCCTTTGCTTTCCCAATGTCTATGCAACTTCCCCAAACAAACTCTCTCCTCGTTTCCTTCCTTGTGTCTTCCTAGGTTATTCAGATGAACACAAAGGCTACCGGTGTTTTGATCTTGTGACCGGTCACATTCACATCTCTAGGCATGTCACTTTCGATGAAAACACCTTTCCTTTCGCCACTAGAACCCCTACATCTACTCCCAGCACATCCACCCCTTGCCCAGCCAATTCCATAAAACCTCACATTTTCGTTCCTAACCTACCCTACAACCCTGCCACGGCTGCCCATTACCCTCCCTCGACCAATACCGCTCCCGATTCTCCTGCCACGGTAGTCCCTAACCCTGCCCCGGCCGACTCGGCTGCCCCGATATCCCCATCAGCACCCGTGTCTCGACCACCCATAACCCAGGTTTCCGCTCGCCGCCCCAAAACTCATGCCCCCGACAATCAAACTACCCAATCATCTGCCCCTCATGCTGCTACGTCCTCCTCCTCCACTGCACCGGATGCAGCAGCTCCTCCTTCACATGCCGTTCCCATTATCGCACCTAACAATGACCATTCCATGCGCACACGTGCCAAGTCTGGTTTTCGACTTCCTCAAACACGCCTCAATCTTCATGCTTCTCCAACTCTCTCACCTCTTCCCAAAACATACAAATCTGCTCTTCTTGATCCGAACTGGTCCGCTGCCATGCGCGATGAGTTTCAAGCACTCCAATCCAATAACACATGGCAACTTGTTCCCCGACCTCCTAATGCAAATGTTGTTTCTGGAAAGTGGGTGTTCCGTCAAAAATTTCATTCTGATGGCACTCTCTCTCGGTATAAAGCGCGTTGGGTTTGTCATGGGTTCTCTCAACAACACGGTGTCGATTACGACGAAACTTTCTCTCCAGTAGTTAAACCTAGCACCATCCGAACCATTCTTAGTCTTGTTGTTTCCTCTTCCTGGCCCATTCATCAACTCGATGTAAAAAATGCTTTCCTCCATGGTTCCTTAAACGAAGTCGTCTATTCTCAACAACCTTCCGGTTTCGAAGATTCTTCTTTTCCTGACCACGTTTGCCTTCTACAAAAATCTCTCTATGGCCTCAAACAAGCACCCCGAGCCTGGTTTCAACATTTTTCTACCTTTATTCAAACTATAGGATTCATTCCCTCTCGTTCTGACTACTCTCTTTTTGTTTACCACTCTAACACACAGGTTGCATAACTCCTACTTTATGTTGATGATATAGTTCTCACTGCCTCCTCCACAACTTTTCTCACTCATATTATTTCTCTCCTACAAACTGAATTCTCTATGACTGATCTAGGTTCCCTTCATCACTTCTTAGGTATAGCTGTCACTCGTGATTCTTCTGGTCTTTTTCTCTCTCAACGTCAGTACTCTGTTGATCTCCTAACTAGGGCTGGAATGTTAGATTGTCAACCATCCCGTACACCTGTAGATACTTCTTCTAAATTTTCCTCGGATGGTGATATTTTTCCTGATCCGACTCTATACCGTAGCTTAACTGGAGCCCTTCAGTATCTCACCATTACACGTCCAGAAATATCATATGCTGTCCAGCAAGCTTGTCTTTACATGCATGATACAAGAGTCCCGCATTTTAACCATGTCAAACGCATACTTAGATATCTCAAAGGTACATTAGATCATAGTTTGCATATCAACAACTCATCACCCACATCATTGACAACATATTCCGATGCAGACTGGGCTGGTTGTCCAGACACTCGTCGATCCACTTCAGGATACTGTGTTTTTCTTGGCAATAATTTAATTTCTTGGTCTTCGAAGCGTCAGCTTACGGTTCTCGCTCGTCCGCAGAGGCTGAGTACCGTGCTGTTGCTCACGCAGTTGCTGAAACATTTTGGTTGCGTCAGTTACTTGTTGAGTTACATCGACCTATTGGTCAGGCCACAATGGTATATTGTGATAACATTTCAGCTGTTTACATGTCTGAAAACCCAGTTCAGCATCGGCGGACAAAGCATATCGAGATTGACATCCATTTTGTTCGAGAGAAGGTCGTTTTTGGAGAAGTGCGTGTTCTTCATGTGCCTTCTATGGCCCAGTTTGCAGATATTTTTACCAAAGGACTTGCTACTACACCATTTACAGAGATTTGTTTCAGTCTCAACGTTGTCGAGCCCACGGTTGAGACTGCGGGGGATGTTAGATTATATTTACTTGCATATCAAGTTAGGGTTTAGGCCGGTGCGCTGCACCTCCTCTCCCCCCTCCACCCCCCCCCCCCCCCCCCTCTCCTATATAAACCATTGTATTCTCTCATTGTATAATTATCAATTATTATCATTATCACAAATTTACAGATCCGATGTAAAGTCCACAGGAAACTAACTCAAAAGAAAATCGGCCAAGAACATAAACTCCAAAACTGAAAATTCTAACTCCAAAATTGACCGGAGATGAAAACAAAATTACAAGTAGACCAACACGATCCGATTTAGCCTACACAATGTTATGACATGATAGGAGTTCTATGACAGCCTAGCAAGATAACAAAAGATGACAAGCTCTATGATTGAACTGATTTGTGTATATATATACCTATATATCACTAAATACAAATAAAATTATAAAAAAGTATGTACGAGTTTAATTAACCTAGCAGATTACGAAAATGCGATTGAATTCAGAATAGGACCTAATCCATCAGACAAACGGTGGTTCCAGAGACACAATCCTTACAAGAGAGACTGTCCAACCCTATATCGCCAAATCTCCAAACTATGACAAGAAAATCCATAAGCACCAGTTCCATGAACCTCTGCATGATAAACATTGATCCGTATGAAAATACCACTAATTAAAAAACACTAATAAACCTTTATTTTAGACGAGATCATATCAAACACCAAGACATTGTTGCAAAAACAGACTAACAAAACATACATAAAATATAATCTAGAGATTCGTTAACGCTTCTGTCACCTCCCGGAGCCTTTATCAGTTGTTGAAAGCCAATCCAAACAGGGGATATTAAAACAAAAAAATTCCCCCAGAACACAGCGACGCCTCCATGCTATCCCGCCAGAACTTCACCTCGATCGTTACTATCGGTTGACTGACCTTGTTTTATAGTACTATCTGTGTCTTGGTTGGCTGCAGCACATTGACGAGCACATTGTTCAAAGATAAATAAATGTTTTTTTACAATACTTGTTAGGTTGTTCGTAGTAGGAGTATCATATTACTAGTATCATTCATACGATACTAGTGTATGATACTATCTCTATAATACATGGTACTTTCTCTGTTTGGGATTATACCGATACGTATACCTAGATCGTTAATTTGACTAATAAAATATATAGCATAAAAATTATATCATTAAAAAATATAGCATCTAAAGTTTCTAATGATATATTTTTTATGTTATTTTATTTATATTTTGTTGGTCAAATTGTAACCTAGTTAACTGTGCGTGACCTATAATCCAAAACGGAGGAAGTATTATGTAGTAGTATCATAATAGACTATATTTAATGATTTGTAGAATCTCAATATAAATTTGTATACAAGATTGACGTGTATTAGGATTTCTAGTTTTACGTGCTATGATACGGTATCTATCTAGTATGATACTCTAATCCTCTCTTTCTTCATTAATTATTGTGTCATATAAGATTTTGGCAATATGATATGCATGATACTAGTTACTCCCTCCGTCCGCAAATAAATGTACATCTAGAAAATACTAGACAAATTAGTTCTCTCTCTTCTTTTATGAGGCTTTATCAATTATCAAGAAAAGAGAACAATGAGGATTGGTGGATGATATGGAGGAGAAGAATAGAGATTGAAAGATGAGGCGGGGGAGTGATTACGAGGAACTAATTGCATTTATTGAGTGCCTTGATATTATAGATGTACACTCTTTTTGAGATAAATTTTGAGTGCTAGATATACACTTATTTGTGGACGGAGGGAGTATTGATATACTCCCATTAGGACTAGCCTTAAATTACAACTTAAGCTATGTCGACCGTTGGGACACTAATCATATTTTATGAGATGCATGCTAATCACCTAAACTATTTCATAAATTCTAATTAAATAAACTAAAAACACAGAACGCTTCCAAATATGAACCTTGCACCTTGTATGCTAGGCCCAAATCCATCCATGTTATAGTAAAAATTGGTACCGTTGACACATCTTTTACGAAGCCTTAATTTTGCGAAGCAAGAGCCACAGCTAACATCATGGCATTACCTAGAACTTACAAGCGACATAGAACTATGGTAGACTGCTACATCAAGAGGAGCACCAAACAATATTGCATCAAAATCACAAGAATGAACTCATCGCATGTTATAATTTCTTTCCGTTTGTTACGTACTGACCTATCTTGGGCTAGTCAAGCCCCTGAACTGATATGGTCACCAAAATTCTACTCGTCCAGATAATCTTTTCATCAAACTGTTTCCTACTCCTACCTTCTACAAGCATAACAAAGTCTTTTTTTTAATGAAAACGCAAAGAGCTTTGGGTTTCGATTCTTTGATAGAAAAGGAGTTTGATTTACATGCCAAAGAGAAGGACGATACACCCATATATACAACACATCCAACGCTCAAAACAAGACTACGACTAACGTCGAAATCCGGCGAGTGCTTCTCCGGAACGCCACAAAGTAAGCTCCTCCGCCGAATAGAACCCTTGCAGATAAAAGTCACAGTGCTTGCGCATCGTCGATATCGCTAGAAGCATGCAATCCATAGCCAAAATGGGTCCCACATAGATTCTGTGAGCCATCTAGGCTCAGCCCAGATCCGGGGTACGCCGCCGGCGAAGTGGCTACCTCCCTGCAACCTCAACATATTTACTAGAATGGAGTCTTCGCCTACTTGCCATCAACCATAGAGGCCAGACCACCACTGGTCATCCGGAGGCTTGCTCGCGCCGTCCGGGGAGGATCCCCATTGCGCTATCCATATGCAATACCACTCGAGGGGCCAACACTCCATCTGCACTAAGACGCCGCATGAGGCCAACACCGAGGACCATGATGATGAGCAACGACTCGTACCAGGGAATCATGATTCCAAGAAGACACCTCCATGGAGGGTACGACGTCGAAGACGCCGCCGTCGCCCGATCTGGCAAGTCAAATCTGGGGTTTTTTCCCGGAGCCTAACACCCTAGGCAAGGGAGGTGTCAAAGCTCCTGGAAGACGCCTCAACAGGACACGACACCCGCAGCCGTCACCGTCGCCGTCACCGGCCCAAAGGCAGGTCTTTCCCCCAAGGCTTGGTACCTCGTTCCCGCAACCAAGCACCCTGTTCCTCACATGGAGCCCTCGTGCTGGCCCTTGTGAGGAGTCATCGGCAGGTTTGCGCACAGCCACCTCAAAGAAGCATCGCCGGTCACCCAACACCGCCAACACCACCGCTGGAGTCACAAAATGCCTCGAGCTGCCACACCAAGAAGGCGTTGGGCTCCACTTGACCCGGGCAAAGCAGCAACATCCTTGCACTCGGGGCTGAGGAGGACGTCCAAGGGGAAGTGCGGGGACGCACCCGGCCGTCAGCGTCGTCGCCATTGCCAGCAACGTCGCCCAGGCAACCCAACCTACACAGAGCAAGGCTCGCGCACACACCAAGCGCAGGGGTCAGCAGGCCAGGACCTGCACAACCCAGATCGAGCCCAAATGGGACTAGATCTGGGTCGTCCAGCCCGCTCCGCCTCCCTACCTCCACCAGGTCGGCAGCCCGAGGGGGGCACCGCCAGACCAAATACGGCCACCACCTGCTGGAGGAATGAGGAGGAAGCCACGCAGCCCCCCGCGTCGAGGCCCGGCCACCACACGCCATCCCAGACCCCCACGCAGAGCTCGCCACATGCAGTGCCGACCGCCACCCCACCGCATGCCCGCAGAGCCCCCCACACCTAAAGCAACCGGAGGAGGGACACGAGCAAACAACCGCCCCTCTGTCACCTTCTTGGGCCGCGCATAGATTCTCCAGCGCCCCCTCCGGCAGCGGCGACGCAGGGGATAGAGGAAGGTGCCCTAAGCGCCTTTGGCGGCTAGGGTTCCCCCCGTGCCGCCAGAGGAGGGCAACGCGGGGGAGCGGGGCAGATTTCTGTTGTGGGTTGCTGCAATTATGTAAAGGTTTAACTCAGTCATGTGTATTTGCTCAAAGATTATTTCAGGGAGCGCATCTTGTTGTTATGGATCAGACTTGTTCAAGCAAACTAATAGCATCTCTAACCCAAATCCTAAAATTTAGAGGACTAAATGAATGACTATCCTAGATGAGAATAGAAATTCTCCTCTAAACGGTGGCCTCCAAAATCGATCCCTGGTATCTAATCACCAATAATTTGATTCTTATGTGCCCATTCAAACAAACACGTTGTATGCATACGAAATTTATAAAAAATTTAACAATACTTGACAATATTTTGCAAGATTTGAAAGTACTTCATATATCTAAAATATGAACCTAACATTGGCCGTTGTTGGTGGTCAATAGAAATGCGATCTAACTCTAGAAACTATGGTTGGCCGTTGGATGGCTGCCGGTGCCGTCGTCGCATCAAGGTCGCCGCCACCTAGCCATCGAGGCTATCCAGCCACCTCTCGTAGGAGGAGTTGGACGATCTGTCATCGTCGGAGTCACCACAGAGGTCAATGACCGAAGCGGAGGACGAAGACGGCCCGACGCGGAAAGAAGAGGGCACCGGCGAAAAGGAAGACAACACCCCCGGTGCTAAGGAAGAAAATGGCGTGGCGACATACGAAGACGAGGCCTTGCGGCGTGTGGCGTACTCCGCGTATTTCTACTCCTCCGCCTCAAAGGTTTGCATCATAGAAAACATAAAAAATCCTACAATATGAATGCCAATTACGCCAAGATCTAATCTAGTAGATGCTAGTAACGAGTAAGGGGGTAACCATAATAACTTTCCCTTAAAACCAAAAGCTTTTTATGAAATCTGATTTCATTTTTGATGTAGCCGATCACCTGACGATCTCAAGATCGAGTGTAGAGCGTTGCAGACTAGCAGCGCATCAGATAGTAGCTAGTTGTCGGACGTAGGGATCCTCTCACTATGGGTCTGAACCTAGGTAAAAAACACTATATCTCTCTCTATGATTGTGTTTGTCTATCTCGTCGACTGAACTCGTTGGACGTTGTTCCCCTGTCCGAACAACAAAGGGGAAATCATACCCCCGGTGTCAAAAATCAAGACACGACGCTAACAAAATTATTCTCGGATATGTTTATCTACCACTTAGTGTCCGAGTACCTTAAGTGTGCTACCTACAGTTCACGAATGATTCAGACATGATAGAGACACCTCTCTTATTAATAATCAGAAGTGGGGCCTGAAGATCCATACTGGCCACCACATATTCATCAATGATTCTAGTGATCGTGTGAATCATTAACGTCGTAACCAATTCCTTTTGTCTCGTGATATTTTACTTGTCTGAGATTCGATCGTATGTATCAACTATACCCTAGTTTAATCTTGTTCTCGACTAGTACTTTTTACTCGTTCTGTGATATAACATCCTTGTGACCTAGTCACGTGCTTGTAAGCGGTGTTGATGTGATATCATCGAGAGTGTCCAGAGTATATCTCTCCGTCATTAGGATGGACAAATCCCACTCTTGATCCATGAGCCTATACATAACACTTTAGGAATACCTGAACCCATCTTTATAATCACCTTGTTATGATGTGGCGTTTGATGTTATCAAGGTACTCTTTTGGTATTAGTGATTGACATGATCTCATGGTCTGAGAACTAGGTCTACTTCGAATATGTTTGATGTAGCAATGTAAATTTAATGACTAGATCGTATTGCTAAATCTACTTTGGGTGTATGTTCATCATATCATTCTTCTAATGATATATGTTCTATTATTAACAACATCCAATGTTCCTGATCATATGTTAATCAACGAGTTAGTAAAATGAGAGACATTACTAGGAACTTCGGTTTATTTATTAAACACACATGTATTAATGTTTCCAATTAATACAATTCTAGCATGAAAAATAAACATTTATCATAAACATGAAATAAGATAATAACCATTTTATTATTGCCTCTCGGGCATATTTTCTTCAATCCCCAATTTGCACTAGAATCAATAATCTAGTTGATACTTGCACATTTTAATAGCTATGACTTTCCGGTGTTATACATACGCATTGCTTGTGGTAAACCTAATCTCTAGATCCGGCACTTTTAGGTTTGTGTGTATTTGTAGGTCTGGATGTAACTGGTATCTTGTGTGTGTCAAGGTGGGTCCACGGCGGCACAACTGACATCTGCCTAATCTTCCTGCAACGTCTACCGATGGGCCAACTCAAACCAAGACTGTATGTAGGAATCTCAATCATAGCACCGCACCTGATCATCTCCAAACTACATGGACGCGAATCAGAAATCCAACCTCCCTCATCTAGTATCACCAAGTCAGCATCAGCCCTAACGAGAATCCCTTGCACAAGGGTGCCACGACGTTCGACTCTTCTCGGATGGTACATGGTGGCAAGCCATCTCTTTAGATTAGCTCCGCTGGTCGGCGGTGACGCTGGTGTCGGTAGAGGTGGCAACATGCAGGGTGACGTCATCCTCCACTCCTTCTATATCCATGTATGTTCGCAAACAACGCTCAGCCCCAGCTCTAACACATGGTAGGGTTGTGCCATGGCCAAGGCCTAGGCCAAGGGGGGCCCAATTTTTTAAGCGCGCCCAGAAAAAAGAGCTAGGAAGGGAAGTCGCCCTGCCGCTGCCAAACTCACTGAAACCGAAACGTCCGCAGACCCACAGTGCCGCACTAAAGATGCCATCACAACCAACTGCAAGACTAGACATTTGATTTTCCTTTTTGACAAATTCATACTCCCTCCGATCCAAATTAATGAACTTAGATTTGCTTAGATATGGATATATCTAGCACTAAAATATGTCTAGATAATCCGTATATAGATAAACCTTAATCAATTAATTTGGATCAGCGAGAGTACAAATTTCCTACAGCAATGCCAAACCAGGCACTGCAAGACGAGCAAAAGTCGCTGACGACTAATTCTTGCTTCAACTTGGATGATGGAGCTTACGAGCGGTAAGAATTGAAAATCAACTTATATTCTACAAAGACACCGACTCCTCGCCTACAAACAAACAAACGCAGCCGCTAATTCCAGGCTTGCTTCTAACAAATCATCAGTTAAGCATGACTAAAACTACTGCTAGCTATGGTGCCACTGCTGTGTCACAAACACTATTGCTTGCATGAATGCCTCTGCATTCAATTGGTTGCTACCCCTGCCCTAAGAGTCAGATTCTAGCTCTAGGAAAACTAAAACAAAAACAATTGCTACCATTCTCAAGATAAGCTGCAAATTCAGTAAACACGGCCTCGGCAATTGCGAGCTCCACAATGGCAGGGGCAGCCAGCGCCTGGTAGCAGCTT
The DNA here is from genome assembly GCA_916181665.1 of Avena sativa. Taxonomy (NCBI): domain Eukaryota; kingdom Viridiplantae; phylum Streptophyta; class Magnoliopsida; order Poales; family Poaceae; genus Avena; species Avena sativa. The sequence goes on from OV702300.1 coordinate 2,748,678, forward strand.
CCGTCGATAGTCGTAGGACAATTCCTCTCCAGCAGCAATCTGTAGGATAGCGTAGCAGCAATTAGGAAAAACAATCAGGTTGTCAACGTTTATGTATGTAACTGGAATACTACAGTTAAAAACATGCTTACATCTAGATTAGCAAACAAGCCAACATGAGCTAGCCGGCTCTCTACCACAACTAAACGGGTGCTCAGGTTAGGCCAACAACTGTCATCAAGAAACACACAAATAAACTTAGTCTCAAAATCGATTTGCTCCTAAAGTACATTAAAACAGGCCTGTTACCTATGATTAATAAACCGGGACACATTCCCATATCTTGTGGCATCAATCATGTACGGGCAAGTCCCTGAAGTCTCAACTCTTCCCCGGTCAATATGTGAAGCCATGTCAAACAAGTAGCTGCACGCACTTTTTGTATCACTGAAATGGAACAACTCTGATGTCAGTTTGGCGAGCACGGCTGATTCTTAAAGAATATCAGTATGGGAAACAACAACGACATGGTTCTGCAATGGAGGAAAAGAATTTCAGGGGATGAAAATTCAACAGTATGTGCCCCACCAGGACAACAGAATCACAACCATGCAAATCTCACATATGACACCACAACGAATAGCTCAAACTCGCCCAGCAATTAAGTGATAGAAACGTTAGATGAAAATACCAATTGGATGCAAGATTGGACAAAGGTTGGGCCTGTAAGTTGTAATGTCAAGCACTTGCATCATTTCAGCTAGCCCTTCTTCATTATTAGGCCTTCGTCATGGCAGCATGGTATATTTCGAAACATGGTTTTTCTTTACAATGTGAATCCTAGTCTAGCATCTTGGTCTTTTCTCTTTAAGAAGGATATAATTATTCTTTCATTCTACGAAGGAGGAGCTTGCATCTCCTTGAAAGATAGGCTTGACCAGCTTGCTTAGTCAACGTGTGTACCCCTGTCTTCGCCCTCCCCCCCCCCCCTTGTGCATGTCCTGTCTATATATTGCAAGTATTCCCACTTTTATAATATTTTACTGTTGGGGTCTCCTCAAAGTTTCTAATTCAAAAAATGGTCATCAAATTAAACATGAAAATTTCAATGATGCCTGTGTTCTGTACTTCTTAAAACTTCAGTAAGTTTTAGCTTAAACAGAAAGGCATGAAAAAGAATTAGCAAACCTTTCTATGTTTCTCGTGGCATCATCATCCTTCACAACCTCCCCAACATACTCACACACAAAAGTGCCCCGTGGGATAGGTTCTGCCGCTCTAACAGCCCAACCCTGCAGCACTAGAAAAACATTACAATCTGTGCAACAAGTTCTATCGTGCAATGGCCCGCAAGCAGGATTGATGGAAACCAAACTGCGGTTATGAGTATTTCACCTTATTCTCAGTTTTGAATATTTCCAACTTAACCAGCAGCCCTTGCTGCAATACTTTGTTTGGACAGGATGCTTCACAGGTACATAAAGAATTGCACTCATATATTGGATACCCTTCCTGCAAGTTTAACAAAATATAAGCACACAAGTACAACAACAGAGATGAAAATAATACTAGAGGATGGATATTATTATTTTAAGTAAAAGGAGAAGCCTGTCGGACAAAGTTTACAGACATGAAGAGACATTATTCAGGGCTCATGCCCTGCCTGACCAAGCAACATCCATTTTTACATTTGCTGCCTTCTATTTAGAGTTTCTAGATTTTAAAGAGGGCATGAGCTGATATACTCTCATGGTTCAAAAATAGTCACCATGGATGTAAAAAACAGTAAATGCTGGTTAGAGGGCCTGTATATTATTGTTTGTGCAACTCACAATGTAGAATGGCGAAATTAGACTATTGGGTCCTGATACAGTTAACAACCATATGTAACAGAGGATACTGCTTTGACAATACAAAACAGTGGAAGTGTGCACAACCATAATTGTGGATGGGACCCTGTACAAGGTGCATGAGATGGACATGATAGTGGACAGTCAAAAACCTTTCTAGACTCATAAAGATAAAAAATTACTAGTAAATTACATAACCTGCTGGTTGCTTATCTTGGTATCAACCACGCTATCAACAGCATACTAAGTGCAGAAGAAGAATTTTTACTCCCACAAACATTCAATAGTTAAGGACAGCTGTTCACTTGTTTGGTCCACATTTTTTTCATATCTTTCATTATTATAAATTCCATGAATGATGGCAGACTTGTAAAAACATCTAGAGGAAAGATGTGCAAATGGAAACAATTATTACCTGCAAAATTACTTTGCTATTTTCATCATATGCAAATCTCCCTTGCATGGGTGTACCATAGATATCCACTGGGTTCTCATGGAGAGTGTCAAAGAGGTTCACATGATCGCATTTCCCAGGAGAGCAATGGGCATGAGAACATGCACAGCCGACCACACAATTCTGCAGACACATAATAATTTATTAAAAAACTTTGATGAAGATAAACAAAATTTACATAGACAAGAACCAAGAACAAGCCACTTTTATAGAACATATATGCTTTTATGTATTGATGATAATTTATTTCCAAGAGTACCTCTGAATCAACAAGGGATGAGTCCATCAAACGAGCTGTGACGTAGTGAAAACCTTGCCATGGCACGGAACTGCAATGCTGCAATAGTTCTTCAGGTTTCGTACGGAGAAATTCCTTTGCATCAACATCAACGGCACAGACAATTGGAAATTTCTCCCTACCAAAGCTTACATCTTCACAAAGAACAACCCTTTCATTTTTAAGCTTCCACCTGAAGTCCTCTGAATCAAGAACATAATGATATTCTTCCATACCCCCCGTTCCATCAATATCTGGAGGATTCGTCACAGAAGGAACTACGAGAAGATCAACTTGGGTAGGCTGCAAAGGTGGCAGGGTATTCGAATTATATCCAGATTTGCAACCGTTAGGGCAAATGAACTCCTCTTGATGCCAATCGATTTGGATGCCAATGTCGCTACAAAGCTTTGCAGCTTTCACATATATGTTCTCGGGCATGGTTCCATATTTAACTTCCAATGCAGCAAGAAGACTTGTCTTACAGCATACAGAACGGGCCACAGATAAAATATCAAGATTACTTGGATGGGATCTTGTCTTTTGTATCTTTGAAAACAGAGTCTGCGCTAGATCTGAGCATTGGAAATCCAGCAACTTACCAAGGTTTGCTGTTTCAGATTCCACCATTTGTGATGTTATCATAGATAAATCAGAGCTTGAAATCTTAAAATGTTTCTCAATTCCAGAACTAATCCTTTTCTTTAATGAACTTGATGGCCGTAAGGATTTCTTGAAGGCAGAATAGTAGTGTCGACCATGATTGAGTTGATACTTCCCACGTCCTGGTGGCATGTGGCCAACGGAACCTTGGTCCATATGAGCAACTTGATGGTGGCGTCCAAGATCTGGCAGTATATCGAATTTCAATCCACATAGTCTACAAGTCAACTTCTGAGAGCCATCATCCTTCCCAAGGTTATGGTTATCATAAAGGGCCTTGATACTTGTCCCTTCTGTTCTTTTTACAGATTGACCTTTCGGTCGTTGAGGGGCATCGAGAAGCCTGAACTCGTGGGTATGATCTGAAACAATGTGTTGCCACAAAAGATCCATGTTCAAGAAGTTGCTGTTACATGACATGCACCGGAAGAGAATTGAATATTGGAGGAATTGAGCACCATGACTTTGCTGCACATGTTTTTCAAGAACTTTTCTGTTCGTAAATGGTTCCATGCAAACAGCACAGGAATACCCTCTGAATAGCCATCGAGTTTCCTTTCTGTGAACTTCTGTCCAATGTAACCCAAGGCATTGATCATCAGAGAAATCTCTGAAACATATTTTGCACTTCAGACCAGCGGAAGGATTAGTTATTTCTTCTTGTAGCACCATCATAGAACCCTCTTGGTTATCAGTTAATATTTGGTTAGATTCATTTGCACCAAAGCCCCAAAGATTTGCGAGTTTTTCTCTTTCACTAGGTATCAACTTTAACAACCAATCTACAACATCTGGATCTTTAGAAACTTCAGCTAGTATCTGAGGCATATAGTCCCTATCAAGACCAGACTGTTGACGAGAAATGTTGTTTCTCAAGAACCAATAAAGAAACTCACATGCTCGATGTAAACATAATTTTTCTTTTCTTGATGCACAACATTTCAACAGATTGATAAAGACATCTTTAGAGACGAGTCGACTCTTTCCATTCCTGGCACGTTTAAGGAACTTTGGAAGGTGCTTCTCACAGTAAAGTGTGTGACGCCTAGCATAATCCTGGCATTCAACAATGTTGTCATGAGAAAGAATTCCAATGCAAATGTGGACATCTAAATTAGCTGTTGCCATGGAAGTTGACATGGGGTAGAGCAAATCAGTGCTCTCCAATCCACGAGCTTTATCACCAGAAATCTCCTCAGCCATGGTCGGGATCAATTTAACTTGAACTGAAACTTGGGAACCACTGGCCATCCCTTTATTTGGAGACTCTTCCCTCTTATGAAGACCCTCAGCTGAACTGAATAAATTATCTGAGCTTATTGTATCCAGGTTTGTCTGAAAGCGGTGTTTTTTGCAGAAAGTAGAACCATTTTGGGCTCGATGTTTGCATTGTCTACCCTGATTAGTCATACCACTGCAAACTACAGTATCACTAGTTAGCGCCTTGTCCTCCCTAGATGAATGGTCAGCAAAATGCATACTTTGATGCACACAGCAGTAAATATCACCATCATTTGCCCACCTGCCACACTGTCTTCCCTTTGTTTCTAAAACTCGTTGTTTTCGCGTTTTATGGCCATTTTCATGAGCTATTGCCCAAAGGTTTGGGGTTCCAGGGCGATTTACAATGACCTTAAGAACCGATACATATTTGAGGATATGACAGAAAACTCGTCATTTTCATGTTTTTTGGCTGTTTTCATGAGTTATTGCCCATAGTTTTGGGGTTCCAAAGCAATTTAAAACGACCATCAGACTCGATAAATGTTTGAGCTCATGGCCAAAAACATGCCATTTTCGTGTGTTATGGCTATTTTCATGAGCTATTGCCCACGGTTTTGGGGTTCCAAGGTGATTTACAAGTTTGAGAGTAATGACCAAAAACTCGTCATTTTCGTGTGTTATGGCTGTTTTTATGAGTATTGCCCACAGTTTTGGAGTTCCAAAGCGATTTACAACTTTGCGAGTTATGCCCAAAAACTCATCATTTTGCGTATTATGGCCGTTTTCATGAGATATTTTCCACCATTTTGGGTTTCCACGGGAATTCGCATGACCCAAAGACCCGATACATGTTTGAGAGTAATGACCAAAAATTTGTTGTTCTCGCATTTTATGCCTGTTTTCACGGGCTATTGTCCATACTTTTGGGGTTCCAAGGCAATTTACATGTTTGAGACTTATGACCAAAAACTCACTGCTTTCGCGTTTTATGGCCATTTTCATGAGCTATTGCCCATGGTTTTGGGGTTCCAGGGTGATTTACATATTTGAGAGTTATGACAAAAAACTCATCGTTTTCATGTTTTGTGGCCGTTTTCATGAGCTATGGCCCAAATTTTTTGGGTTCTAGGGAGATTTACACTGACCATAAGAACCGATACATGTTTGAGGACATGACAAAAAAACTCGTCATTTTCGTGTTGTATGGCCATCTTCATGTGTTATTGCCCATAATTTTGGGGTTCCAAAGCGATTTGAAATGACTGTAAAACCCGATAAATGTTGGAGGGCATGACCAAAAACTCGTCGTTTTCGTGTTTCTTGGATGTTTTCATGAGTTATTTCACATAATTTTGGGGTTCCAAAGCAATTTAAAATGATCACAGGACCTGATACATGTTTAAGGGCATGGCCGAAAACTCGTCATTTTCGTGTTTTATGGCCGTTTTCATGAGCTATTGCCCATAGTTTTGGGGTTCCGGTGGGATTCCCATGGCCCATAAGAACAGGTACATATTTGAGAGTTATGACCAAAAACTCGTCGTTTTCGCATTTTATGACCGTTTTCATGAGGTATTGCCCACATTTTTTGGCTTCCAAGGCGATTTATATTTTTTAGAGTAATGAACAAATACTCATCGTTTTTGCGTTTTATGGCCCTTTCGTGAGCGATTTCCCACAGTTTAAGGGTTATAGGGCGATTTACAACGCCTGTAAGACTCAAAACATGTTTGAGGACATGACCAATAAAACGTCATTTTTGTTTTTTATGGCTATTTTCTTGACCTATTTATTACCACAGTTTTAGGGTGCCAAGGCGATTTACAGGTTTGAGAGTTATGACCAAAAACTCGTCATTTTTGCGTATTATGGATATTTTCATGACCTATTGCCCATAGTTTTGGGGTTCCATGGCAATTTAAAATGACCGTAAGACCCGATACATGTTTGAGGACATGACCAAAAACTCGTCATTTTCGCGTTTTTTGGCCGTTTCCATGAGCTATTGCCCAAATTTTCGGGTTCCAAGGCGATTTACATTTTTGAGAGTTATGACCAAAAACTCATCATTTTTGCGTTTTAGGCCGTTTTCATGAGTGATTTCCCATAGTTTAGGAATTCTAGGGCAATTTACAATGGTTGTAAGACATGATACATGTTTGAGGACATGACCAATGACACGTCATTTTCGTGTTTTTATGGCTGTTTTCTCGAGCTATTGCCCATAGTTTTGGGGTTCCAAGGCGATTTACAAGTTTGAGAGTTATGACCAAAAACTGGTCATTTCCGTGTGTTATGGCTGTTTTGATGAGCTATTGCCCACAGTTTTGGAGTTCCAAGGCGATTTACAAGTTTGAGAGTTATCACCAAAAACTCGTCATTTTGCGTATTATGGCCGTTTTCATGAGCTATTTCCCATCGTTTTGGGTTTCCAGGGGGATTCGCATGACCCGTAAGACCTGAGACATGTTTGAGAGTGATGACCAAAAATTCGTAGTTCTCGCATTTTATGCCTGTTTTCACGAGCTATTGTCCATACTTTTGGGGTTCCAAGACAATTTACATGTTTGAGAGTTATGACCAAAAAATCGTTGTTTTCGCGTTTTATGACCATTTTCATGACCTATTGCCCAAAGTTTTGGTGTTCCAGGGCGATTTACAACGAACTTAAGAACCGATACATTTTAAGGACATGGCAGAAAACTCGTCATTTTCATGTTTTATGGCCGTTTTCATGAGTTAATTCCCATAGTTTTAGGTTGCAAAGCCATTTAAAATTACCATAAGACCCGATAAATGTTTGAGGGCATGGCCAAAAACTTGTCATTTTCTGGCCGTTTTCATGAGCTATTTGCCACGGTATTGGGGTTCCAAGGCTATTTACGTCTTTGAGAGTTATGACCAAAAACTTATCGTTTTTGCGTTTCATGGCCGTTTTCATGAGTGATAGCCCACATTTTAGGAATTCTAGGGCGATTTACAATGGATGTAAGACACAATACATGTTTGAGGACATAACCAAAAACACGTCATTTTCGTGTGTTATAGTTGTTTTTCATGAGCTATTGCCCACAGTTTAGGGGTTCCAAGGCGATTTACAAGTTTGAGAGTTATGACCAAAAAATCGTCATTTTGCGTATTATGGCCATTTTCATGAGTTATTTCCGACTGTTTCGGGTTTCCAGGGGATTCGCATGACCCGTAAGACCCGATACATATTTGAGAGTAATGACCAAAAATTCGTTGTTCTCGCATTTTATGCCCCTTTTCATGAGCTATTGTTCATACTTTTGGGGTCCCAAGGCGATTTACATGTTTGAGAGTTATGACCAAAAACTCGTTGTTTTCTCGTTTTATGGCCATTTTCATCAGCTATTGCCCAAAGGTTTGGGGTTCCAGGGCGATTTACAATGACCTTAAGAACCGATACATATTTGAGGACATGACAGAAAACTCGTCATTTTCATGTTTTATGGCTATTTTGATGAGTTATTGCCCACAGTTTTGGGATTCCAAAGCAATTTAAAACGACCATCAGACTCGATAAATGTTTGAGGTCATGGCCAAAAACTTCTCATCTTCGTGATTATGGCCGTTTTCATGAGCTATTACCCACAGTTTTGGGGTTCCAAGGCAATTTACATTGTTGAAAGTTATGACCAAAAGCTCATCGTTTTTGCGTTTTATGGCCATTTTCATGAGTGATTGCCCACATTTTAGGATTTCTAGGGTGATTTACAATGGCTGTAAGACATGATTCATGTTTGAGGACATGACCAATAACATGCCATTTTCGTGTGTTATGGCTATTTTCATGAGCTATTGCCCACGATTTTGGGGTTCCTAGGTGATTTACAAGTTTGAGAGTAATGACCAAAAACTCGTCATTTTCGTGTGTTATGGCTGTTTTTATGAGCTATTGCCCACAGTTTTGGAGTTCCAAAGAGATTTACAACTTTGCGAGTTATGCCCAAAAACTCATCATTTTGCGTATTATGGCCGTTTTCATGAGATATTTTCCACCGTTTTGGGTTTCCAGGGGAATTGGCATGACCCAAAGACCCGATACATGTTTGAGAGTAATGACCAACAAATTGTTGTTCTCGCATTTTATGCCTGTTTTCACGGGCTATTGTCCATACTTTTGGGGTTCCAAGGCAATTTACATGTTTGAGAGTTATGACCAAAAACTCACTGCTTTCGCGTTTTATGGCCATTTTCATGAGCTATTGCCCATGGTTTTGGGGTTCCAGGGTGATTTACATATTTGAGAGTTATGACAAAAAACTCATCGTTTTCCTGTTTTGTGGCTGTCTTCATGAGCTATGGCCCAAATTTTTTGGGTTCTAGGGAGATTTACATTGACCGTAAGACCCGATACATGTTTGAGTACATGACAAAAAACTCGTCATTTTCGTGTTGTATGGCCGTCTTCATGTGTTATTGCCCATAATTTTGGGGTTCCAAAGCGATTTGAAATGACTGTAAAACCCGATAAATGTTGGAGGGCATGACCAAAAACTCATCATTTTTTGACTGTTTTCATGAGCTATTGCCCACGGTTTTGGGGTTCCAAGGCGATTTATGTCTTTGAGAGTTTATGACCAAAAACTCATCATTTTGCGTATTATGTCCATTTTCATGAGATATTTCCCACCGTTTTGGGTTTCCAGGGGAATTCGCATGACCCTAAGACCCGATACATGTTTGAGAGTAATGACCAAAAATTCGTTGTTCTTGCATTTTATGCCTGTTTTCACGAGCTATTGTCCATACTTTTGGGGTTCCAAGGCAATTTACATATTTGAGAGTTATGACCAAAAACTCGCTGCTTTCGCGTTTTATGGCCATTTTCATGAGCTATTGCCCATGGTTTGGGGTTCCAAGGTGATTTACATATTTGAGAGTTATGACAAAAAACTCATCGTTTCCATGTTTTGTGGTCGTTTTCATGAGCTATTGCCCAAAGTTTTGGGGTTCTAGGGAGATTTAGAATGACCGTAAGACCCGATACATGTTTGAGGACATGACAAAAAACTCGCCATTTTCGTGTTGTATGGCCGTTTTCATGTGTTATTGCCCATAATTTGGGGGTTCCAAAGCGATTTGAAATGATTGTAATACCCGATAAATGTTTGAGGGCATGACCAAAAACTCATCATTTTCGTGTTTCATGGCCGTTTTCATGAGTTATTTCAGATAATTTTGGGGTTCCAAAGCAATTTAAAATGATCACAGGACCTGATACATGTTTAAGGGCATGGCCGAAAAATTGTCATTTTCGTGTTTTATGGCCGTTTTCATGAGCTATTCCCCACAGTTTTGGGGTTCCGGTGGGATTCCCATGGCCCATAAGAACAGGTACATATTTGAGAGTTATGACCAAAAATTCGTCGTTTTCGCATTTTATGGCCCTTTTCGTGAGCGATTTCCCACAGTTAAAGGGTTCTAGGGCGATTTACAACGCCTGTAAGACTCAAAACATGTTTGAGGACATGACCAATAAAACATCATTTTCTTCTTTTATGGCTATTTCCTTGACCTATTTATTACCACAGTTTTGGGGTGCCAAGGCGATTTACAGGTTTGAGAGTTATGACCAAAAACTCATCATTTTTGCGTATTATGGCCATTTTCATGACCTATTGCCCATAGTTTTGGGGTTCCATGGCAATTTAAAATGACCGTAAGACCCGATACATGTTTGAGGACATGACGAAAAACTCGTCATTTTCGCGTTTTTTGGCCGTTTTCATGAGCTATTGCCCAAATTTTTGGGTTCCAAGGCGATTTACATTTTTGAGAGTTATGACCAAAAACTCATCGTTTTTGCGTTTTATGGCCGTTTTAATGAGTGATTTCCCATAGTTTAGGAATTCTAGGGCAATTTACAATGATTGTAAGACATGATACATGTTTGAGGACATGACCAATGACACGTCATTTTCGTGTTTTTATGGCTGTTTTCTCGAGCTATTGCCCATAGTTTTGGGGTTCCAAGGCGATTTACAAGTTAGAGAGTTATGACCAAAAACTCGTCATTTCCGTGTGTTATGGCTGTTTTGATGAGCTATTGCCCACAGTTTTGGAGTTCCAAGGCGCTTTACAAGTTTGAGAGTTATGACCAAAAACTCATCATTTTGCGTATTATGGTCGTTTTCATGAGCTATTTCCCATCGTTTTGGGTTTCCAGGGGGTTCGCATGACCCATAAGACCAGATACATGTTTGAGAGTAATGACCAAAAAATTGTTGTTCTCGCATTTTATGCCTATTTTCACGAGCTATTGTCCATACTTTTTGGGTTCCAAGGAGATTTACATGTTTGAGAGTTATGACCAAAAACTCAATGTTTTCGAGTTTTATGACCATTTTCATGAGCTATTTCCCAAAGTTTTGGTGTTCCAGGGCGATTTACAACGAACTTAAGAACCGATACATTTTAAGGACATGGTAGAAAACTCGTCATTTTCATGTTTTATGGCCGTTTTCATGAGTTAATTCCCACAGTTTTGGGTTCCAAAGCGATTAAAAATTACCATAAGACCCGATAATATTTGAGGGCATGGCCAAAAACTTGTCATTTTCGCATTTTTTGGTCGTTTTCATGAGCTATTTCCCACGGTTTTGGGGTTCCAAGGCTATTTACGTCTTTGAGAGTTATGACCAAAAACTCATCGTTTTTGCGTTTCATGGCCGTTTTCATGAGTGATTTCCCACAGTTTAGGAATTCTAGGGCGATTTACAATGGATGTAAGACACAATACATGTTTGAGGACATGACCAATAACACGTCATTTTCGTGTGTTATGGCTGTTTTCATGAACTATTGCCCATAGTTTAGGGGTTCCAAGGCGATTTACAAGTTTGAGAGTTATGACCAAAAACTCGATATTTTGCGTATTGTGGCCATTTTCATGAGTTATTTCCCACTGTTTCGGGTTTCCAGGGGAATTTGCATGACCCGTAAGACCCGATACATGTTTGAGAGTAATGACCAAAAATTCGTTGTTCTCGCAGTTTATGCCCCTTTTCATGAGCTATTGTCCATACTTTTGGGGTCCCAAGGCGATTTACATGTTTGAGAGTTATGACCAAAAACTCGTTGTTTTCGCGTTTTATGGCCATTTTCATGAGCTATTGCCCAAAGGTTTGGGGTTCCAGGGCGATTTACAATGACCTTAAGAACCGATACATATTTGAGGATATGACAGAAAACTCGTCATTTTCATGTTTTTTGGCTGTTTTCATGAGTTATTGCCCATAGTTTTGGGGTTCCAAAGCAATTTAAAATGACCATCAGACTCGATAAATGTTTGAGCTCATGGCCAAAAACATGCCATTTTCGTGTGTTATGGCTATTTTCATGAGCTATTGCCCACGGTTTGGGGGTTCCAAGGTGATTTACAAGTTTGAGAGTAATGACCAAAAACTCGTCATTTTCGTGTGTTATGGCTGTTTTTATGAGCTATTGCCCACAGTTTTGGAGTTCCAAAGCGATTTACAACTTTGCGAGTTATGCCCAAAAACTCATCATTTTGCGTATTATGGCCGTTTTCATGAGATATTTTCCACCGTTTTGGGTTTCCACGGGAATTCGCATGACCCAAAGACCCGATACATGTTTGAGAGTAATGACCAAAAATTTGTTGTTCTCGCATTTTATGCCTGTTTTCACGGGCTATTGTCCATACTTTTGGGGTTCCAAGGCAATTTACATGTTTGAGACTTATGACCAAAAACTCACTGCTTTCGCGTTTTATGGCCATTTTCATGAGCTATTGCCCATGGTTTTGGGGTTCCAGGGTGATTTACATATTTGAGAGTTATGACAAAAAAAACTCATCGTTTTCATGTTTTGTGGCCGTTTTCATGAGCTATGGCCCAAATTTTTTGGGTTCTAGGGAGATTTACACTGACCGTAAGAACCGATACATGTTTGAGGACATGACAAAAAAACTCGTCATTTTCGTGTTGTATGGCCATCTTCATGTGTTATTGCCCATAATTTTGGGGTTCCAAAGCGATTTGAAATGACTGTAAAACCCGATAAATGTTGGAGGGCATGACCAAAAACTCGTCGTTTTCGTGTTTCTTGGATGTTTTCATGAGTTATTTCACATAATTTTGGGGTTCCAAAGCAATTTAAAATGATCACAGGACCTGATACATGTTTAAGGGCATGGCCGAAAACTCGTCATTTTCGTGTTTTATGGCCGTTTTCATGAGCTATTGCCCACAGTTTTGGGGTTCCGGTGGGATTCCCATGGCCCATAAGAACAGGTACATATTTGAGAGTTATGACCAAAAACTCGTCGTTTTCGCATTTTATGACCGTTTTCATGAGGTATTGCCCACATTTTTTGGCTTCCAAGGCGATTTATATTTTTTAGAGTAATGAACAAATACTCATCGTTTTTGCGTTTTATGGCCCTTTCGTGAGCGATTTCCCACAGTTTAAGGGTTCTAGGGCGATTTACAACGCCTGTAAGACTCAAAACATGTTTGAGGACATGACCAATAAAACGTCATTTTTGTTTTTTATGGCTATTTTCTTGACCTATTTATTACCACAGTTTTGGGGTGCCAAGGAGATTTACAGGTTTGAAAGTTATGACCAAAAACTCGTCATTTTTGCGTATTATGGACATTTTCATGACCTATTGCCCATAGTTTTGGGGTTCCATGGCAATTTAAAATGACCGTAAGACTCGATACATGTTTGAGGACATGACCAAAAACTCGTCATTTTCGCGTTTTTTTGGCCGTTTTCATGAGCTATTGCCCAAATTTTTGAGTTCCAAGGCGATTTACATTTTTGAGAGTTATGACTAAAAACTCATCGTTTTTGCGTTTTATGGCCGTTTTAATGAGTGATTTCCCATAGTTTAGGAATTCTAGGGCAATTTACAATGGTTGTAAGACATGATACATGTTTGAGGACATGACCAATGACACGTCATTTTCGTGTTTTTATGGCTGTTTTCTCGAGCTATTGCCCATAGTTTTGGGGTTCCAAGGCGATTTACAAGTTTGAGAGTTATGACCAAAAACTCGTCATTTCCGTGTGTTATGGCTGTTTTGATGAGCTATTGCCCACAGTTTTGGAGTTCCAAGGCGATTTACAAGTTTGAGAGTTATGACCAAAAACTCGTCATTTTGCGTATTATGGCCGTTTTCATGAGCTATTTCCCATCGTTTTGGGTTTCCAGGGGGGTTCGCATGACCCATCAGACCAGATACATGTTTCGGGTTTCCAGGGGATTCGCATGACCCGTAAGACCCGATACATGTTTGAGAGTAATGACCAAAAATTCGTTGTTCTCGCATTTTATGCCCCTTTTCATGAGCTATTGTCCATACTTTTGGGGCCCCAAGGCGATTTACATGTTTGAGATTTATGACCAAAAGCTCATTGTTTTCGTGTTTTATGGCCATTTTCATGATCTATTGCCCAAAGTTTTGGGGTTCCAGGGCGATTTACAATGATCTTAAGAACTGATACATATTTGAGGATAAACTTTGCCATAGTCGGCCTGCCGAGTAAAGCATGGTATGAAATGACAAGGTCTACCACCTCGAACTCTATGGCTTCAGTGTGACAATTCTCCCTGTTGCCGAATAAGACATCAACCCAGATCTTCCCAATTGGCTCACATGACAATCCTGGCACAATGCCATGGAAAGTTGTCTTAGTCGGCTCCAACATGTTCATAGTGATGCCTAACTTGAGCATGGTATCCTTGTACATGATGTTGATGTTAATGCCATCGTCTATCAGTACCTTGGAAAACTTCACACTGATATCTGGGCCCATGAAAGTTGGATCCAAAACAAGAGGATAGCCTCCAGGTGTTGGCATGATCTTGGGGTGATCCTTTATGCTCCAAGTTATCTCCCATTCAGACCAGTGCATGTATTTTGGTATTGTCGGCATTGTGGCGTTTACTTCCATCATCGGTCTCTGTTGACTTTTCTTGTCAGTTGGCTCTGTAACAAACACGACATAGCTCTAGTGATGCTCTTTGTACACGTTTCTGGTCCCATGGCCGACATGAGCGACATCACCTATTGGGTCATGCACTTGGTGTACAGCCTCTCTTCTTTCTTGGTTATGATATATCGGTTGTCGGTTCTCATATCTATGCTTCGTTCCAAAAACTTGAGAATTTCCACCTATAAGCGGTGGTGGGGGAGGTGGTGGTAGCTGTTGAGTTGGCGAGTCTACTCTGTCATCCTTCTAGAACCAAGTGTATTGTCATGTTGTGTGATTCGTCGGCTTACTCGGACTTGGAGTGTGCAACATACACGGCTGATCCAACATCATCTCATAAGTGTACTTCTGCCTTTCTTGATATGGCTTTCTCTGCTCATATGGCTTTTTGCCATCATTCTTTGGTATCCATTGTTGTTGCCCACTTGTCCTTTGACGCTGGCTGCTTCCAGCATCCGGATGATCTTGACTTACGGCTGCGACTTGAGTCAAACCATACATGTAGTCTGGTCTCTCATCTCGCCTTTTGCTTCTATATTCGGCTCTTTCTTGGCGCCTTTGCGACCCGGCAGCCGCATAGATCTGAGTCTCAGTCATCCCTTCTTGGATCTGAGTCTCAGTCATCCGACCCGACCCGGCAGCCTTTGTGGGAGATTCGGCCTCTTGTATGTGCTTGTGAAATTGCTCACAAAAGCTTCTTGGAAATCAATCCAACTGTTGATGCTTTCGGGTGGCAAATTATTCAGCCACACCCTTGCCGGTCCTTCTAGCATTTGTGGTACATACCACACTGCCCATCTCAAGTTTTCCTATGCGATTATTACCGCAGTTCTGTAATCAATGAGCCAATCCTCTGGTTTCGTGCTTCCATCATAGGTCTTTGTTCCTCTTGCTAGCTGAAAGTTTGGCACTGGTGGCTCTCTCATGATCCTTGGGCCAAAACATGGTGGACCCTATGGACCTTGTGATTCGATTAGTTCTGCCATCCTTATTCGCTCAAGCTTTAGCCTTGCATCATCTGGCTGAAGATTTCTGCCTCCAAGTCTGGATCCCCCATAGCTTGATACACGTGATTCGGCAATTCTACCTGTCATTTACCATTGTCGAGTAACCATCATTGTACCTGTTGACATTTGGGTCTATGGGTTGATGCACTGCTTTCCCTGAATTTTGCTGTCTCTTTTCGGGTTGGGCCGGTGGAGGATTCAAAGCTGGGTTTCCTCCTCCTGCCGAGTGAATCCCACGCCTAGCTTGAGGAGCAAAGTTTTGGCCTCCATTGTCAATTCTTTGTCATGCTTGCCTTTCTCGGCCAACATTCTCTCGATTATCATTTCCTTGAGCGGCATTTATTCTTGTTCCCTGGGCATAGGTCGGGTTTCCTTGAACCACTGCCGGATCATAAGCAACCATCTGCTTGTTTCTTCTTGAGTCCACACTCTTTTCTTTTCTCTGTCTTGGCGCTACTCCTGGCGAGGAGGCCGTATGTCCTGCTGACCTTGTCAGGATTGGAGTTGCCGAGTGAACGAGCTGTGACCTTCCAGCTATACCCGGATTTTCCCTGTAATATGCTTCATTCAGCATTCCTTCTGCTCTCACAAATTTCATTTACTCGTTCCTGTTGCTTTTTCTTTGCCTCACCTGCCAGATGGGGTAACTCGGCCATTGCTGCTTCTTTGGCTCTCAAGTTTACTGCTATCGTGTTGTATGTCGGCCGCATGGCTGTCTCATTGCTGTTTTCTGGTGTTATCTTTGACGTAGCATCCGCTAGCTCTTCATTGAGGTTTCTTCCTCTTAACCTTGTTGCATGAAGCCGGGTCTTAGCACCCTTGACTCGATTTACCGAGTTATACTCTCGGATCGTGATATTCGTATCCTGCTGCATCTGGCTAATTGCTTTGCCTTTTCCAGCACTTTTTTCCTGGTTTCCGCTAACTCGGCCTGCACGCGCGCCGGGTCAGCTGCTGGTGCCACTGGCTCTATTAATTTCTCTATTGCTTCCTACAACTCTTTGGCTCTTTTACTCCTAGCTATGTTCTGGCTTCTCTAATGGCGCTTTTGCAGTTCTTTTTGCCCTTGGCATTCCATCTAGGTATTCTCCCTCATCATTCTCATTCACTACAGGAGCTACTGCGGGTGCTGGGGGACGCGATGGGTCTGGTGTTGTCATCATTACCTCGGCAGAGATGAGCTGATGAAGCTTTCCCGCGGTGCGAACCGCAGGTGGAACTGGCGCCAAGATAACTCGCTCCGGGTATGCGCGCTCCACGCGCACCGCGACATAGACCTGCTGCTCGCCAAACTTGATGAAGAGACCGCCCCTTGGGAATGGCTTGGTCCTAAAGCAGCCCGCGTTGTTGTTGACGAAGTTGAGCGCCCCAAACCTCTGGATGAGGCCGGAGTAGACGTGTTCGCCCGTTGTGGCGATGATGTTGCCCGTCCGGATGAAAACTCTAGCAAGCGCCTGCTTCTGCCCCACGATGGGCGCCAACTATCGTGGTGGTGTCACGACAGATGCCATGGGTAGGCTTAAGTTGGTTGCTGAATGGACGCTTGAGGTAACCGGGGAGGGAGTGCACGGTCTTGTCGCGCACGAAGAACACAAAGAACTCTCTACACTTAGGATTTTTATTGATCCAAGAAGTTTACAAGTGCTCCTAGAGCTGTTCAAGCATAGCCTCAGGGTACTAGTTTGCTACTTGGTCCAACCTCCCTAAACCCTATCTATGCCCCTCCTTATATAGGAGATGGCCAGCTAGTTTCACCTTTGGGTCCTAGGGTTACTGTTTGGATCTTTGTCCTTACTATGCGGGCCGCGTCATGGGCTAGGCCATAGCCCTTGACCCAGTCCACAAAGCTATACAGCCAATGGTCTTCCCGTACATAGCATCCAGCTCTTTGGCGTCACGCGGTGCCTTTGTACGTCATCCCATGCTTTGGGAGTCACCCGGCTCCTTTTATGTCACCTGGCGTCGCCCTTCTCTCTTTTGACCATGCTTTACCATGGTCCCTCCTGAATCTCACTCGAAAAGCTGCCACTCGTCCTCTCTGACTCGGCCTTCCCTCGTGAGACCCTGCTCGTCGTTTCCTGCATGGTAAATAGATTTGTCCTATGCGGGCCGACATAGTTCTTATGTCGGCCACATACAAGCTTCGTATCCCGGCTGCTAAGACCCGGCCAGGGATTACTTTGACTCGGCATAAGCCATGCTGGGTAATGTTTTATCCCTTATGACCCTACCAGGGGTTATCCCCCGACATCATGAGTTATTGCCCACAGTTTTGGGGCTCCGAAGAGATTTAAAATGACCATAAGACTCGATAAATGTTTGAGGGCATGGCCAAAAACTTGTCATTTTTGTGTTTTATGGCCATTTTCATGAGCTATTGCCCACAGTTTTGGGGTTCTAGGGGGATTCGCATGTCCCATAAGGCCAGATACATATTTGATAGTTATGACCAAAAACTCGTCATTTTCACGTTTTTGGCCGTTTTCATGAGCTATTGCCCACAGTTTAGGGGTTCCAAGGCGATTTACGTCTTTGAGAGTTATGACCAAAAACTCATCGTTTTTGCGTTTCATGGCCCTTTTCTTGAGTGATTGCCCACAGTTTAGGAATTCTAGGGCGATTAACAATGGATGTAAGACACGATACATGTTTGAGTACATGACCAATAACACGTCATTTTCATGTGTTATGGTTGTTTTCATGAGATATTGCCCACAGTTTGGGGGTTCCAAGGAGATTAACAAGTTTGAGAGTTATGACCAAAAAATCATCATTTTGCGTATTATGGCCGTTTTCATGAGCTATTTCCCACCGTTTTGGGTTTCTAGGGGGATTCGCATGACCCATAAGACCCGATATATCTTTGAGAGTAATGACCAAAAATTCGTTGTTCTCGCATTTTATGCCTGTTTTCATGAGCTATTGTCCATACTTTTGGGGTTCCAAGGTGATTTACATGTTTGAGAGTTATGAACAAAAACTCGTTGTGTTCGCATTTTATGACCATTTTCATGAGCTATTGCCCAAATTTTTGGGGCTCCAGGGCGATTTACAACGACCTTAAGAACTGATACATGTTTGAGGACATGACAGAAAACTTGTCATTTTCATGTTTTATGGCCGTTTTCATGAGTTATTGCCCACAGTTTTTGGGTTCCAAAGCGATTTAAAATGACCATAAGACCCGATAAATGTTTGAGGGCATGGCCAAAAACTTGTCATTTTAGTGTTTTATGGCTGTTTTCATGAGCTATTGCCCACGGTTTTGGGGTCAGGGATTCGCATGGCCCATAAGATCAGATACATATTTGAGAGTTACAACCAAAAACTCGTCGTTTTTGCGTTTTATGGACGTTTTCATGAGTGATTTCCCACAGTTTAGGAGATTGACAATGCCTGTAAGATCCGGTACATGTTTGAGGACATGACCAATAACACGTCATTTTTGTGTTTTATGGTTGTTTTCATGATCTATTGCCCACAGTTTTGGGGTTCCAAGGCGATTTACAAGTTTAAAAGTTATGACAAAAACACATCATTTTTCGTATTATGGCCATTTTCATGACTTATTGCCCATAGTTTTGGGGTTCGAAGGCGATAAAAATGACCATAACACCTGATTCATGTTTGATGACATGACCAAAAACTCGTCATTTTCGTGTTTTATGGTTGTTTTCATGTGCTATTGACCACAATTTTGGGATTCCAAGGCAATTTACATGTTTGAGAGTTATGACCAAGAACTCGTTGTTTTTGTGTTTTATGGCCATTTTCATGAGTTATTACCCATAGTTTGGGGGTTCCAAGGAGATTTACAATGACCGTAACACCCTATTCATGTTTGAGGGCATGACCAAAAACTCGTCATAATTTCGTGTTTTGTGGCAATTTTCATCAGATGTTGCCCACAGTTTTGGGGTTCCTATGTGATTTACATGTTTAAAATTTATAACCAAAAACTCGTTGTTTTTGTGTTTTATGGCCATTTTCTTGAATTATTCTCCATATTTTTGGTGTTTGAGGGCGATTTAATGCGATCGTAAGACCCGATACATGTTTGTGGTCATGACCAAAAACTCGTCGTTTTTGTGTTTTATGGCCGTTTTGATGAGTTATTGTCCATACTTTTGGGGTTCGAGGGCGATTTAAAATAACCGTAAGACCCAATACATGTTTGAGGGCATGGCCAAAAACTCGTCATTTTCGTGTTTTATGGCTGTTTTTATGAGTTATTTTAGCTAATTTTGGGGTTCCAAAATACATGTTTAAGGGCATGGCCAAAAACTGTCATTTTCGTGTTTTATGGCTGTTTTCATGAGCTATTGCCCACAGTTTTGGGGTTCCGCTGGGATTCCCATGGCCCATAAGACCAGATACATATTAGAGAGTTATGACCAAAAACTCGTTGTTTTCATGTTTTATGGCTGTTTCATGTGATATTGCCCACATTTTTGGCCTTCCAAGGCGATTTAGTTTTTTGAGAGTTATGACCAAAAGCTCGTCGTTTTTTGCGTTTTATGGCCATTTTCATGAGTGATTTCCCACAGTTTAGGGGTTCTAGGGCGATTTACAACGGTTGTAAGACCCGGTACATGTTTGAAGACATGACCAATAACACATCATTTTCGTTTTTTATGGCTGTTTTCATGAGCTATTGCCCACAGTTTTAGTGTGCCAAGGCGATTTACAAGTTTTAGAGTTATGACCAAAGCTCGTAATTTTTGCGTATTATGGTTATTTTCATGAGTTATTGCCCATAGTTTTGGGGTTCCATGGCGATTTAAAATGACCGTAAGACTCGATACATGTTTGAGGACATGACGAAAAATTCGTCATTTTCGTGTTTTATGGTTGTTTTCATGAGCTATTTCCCACATTTTTGGGGTTCCGAGGAGATTTACATGTTTAAGAGTTATGACCAAGAACTCGTTGTATTTGTGTTTTATGGACATTTCCATGAATTATTACCCATAGTTTGGGGGTTCCAAGGATATTTACAACGACCGTAACACCCGATACATGTTCGAGGGCATCACCAAAAACTCTTCATTTTCGTGTTTTGTAGCAATTTTCATGAGCTGTTGCCCATAGTTTTGGGGATCCTATGCGATTTACATGTTTGAGAGTTATAACTAAATACTCGTCGTTTTTGTGTTTTATGGCCATTTTCTTGAATTATTGTCCATATTTTTGGGGTTCGAGGGCGATTTAAAATGATCGTAAGACCCGATACATGTTTGAGGGCATGACCAAAAACTCGTCGTTTTCGTGTTTTATGGCCGTTTTCATGAGTTATTGTCCATATTTTGGGGGGTTCCAAGGCGATTTACATGTTTGAGAGTTATGACCAAAAACTCGTTATTTTTGCCTATTATGGCTATTTTAATGAGTTATTGCCCATAGTTTTGGGGTTCCAAGGCAATTTAAAATGACCATAATACCCAATTCATGTTTGAAGACATGAACAAAAACTCGTCATTTTCGTGTTTTATGGTTGTTTTCATGAGTTATTGTCCTTATTTTTCGGGTTCAGCGGCAATTTAAAATGACCATAAGACCTGATAAATGTTTGAGGGCATGACCTAGAACTCGTTGTTTTCGTGTTTTATGACTGTTTTCATGAGCTATTGTCCATAGTTTTGTGGTTTCAAGGCGATTTACATCTTTGAGATTTATGACAAAAAAACTCATTGTTTTCATGTTTTATGGCCGTTTTCGTGAGCTATTGCCCAAAATTTAAGGGTTCCAGGACGATTTACAACAACCGTAAGACCCGATACATGTTTGCGGACATGAAAAAAACTCGTCATTTTCGTGTTGTATGGCCATTTTGATGTGTTATTGCCCATAATTTTAGGGTTCCAAAGCGATTTGTAATGACTATAAGACCCAATACATGTTTGAGGGCATGACGAAAAAATCGTAATTTTCGTGTTTTATGGCCGTTTTCATGAGCTATTCCCCATAGTTTTGGGGTTCGAAGGCGATTTAGATGTTTAAGAGTTATGACCAAATCGTCATGTTTGCATTTTATGGCCATTTTTATGAGTTATTGCCCTTAGTTTTGGGGTTTCAGGGCGATTTAAAATGACCATAAGACCCGATACATGTTTGAGGGCATGACCGAAACCTTATTTTTTTCGTGTTTTATGGCCGTTTTGATGAGCTATTGCCAACAGTTTTGGGGTTCAAAACGATTTACATGTTTCAGAGTTATGACCAAAAACTCGATGTTTTTGCGTTTTATGGCCATTTTCATGAGTTATTTTCCATATTTTTAGGATTCGAGAGCGATTTAAAATGACCGTAAGACCCGATACATGTTTAACGGCATGACCAAAAACTCATCGTTTTCGTGTTTTATAGACGTTTTCTTGAGTTATTGTCCATATTTTTGGGGTTCAATGACGATTGAAAATGATCGTAAGATCCGATACATGTTTGAGGGCATGACCAATAACTTTTTGTTTTCTTTTTTTATGGCCGTTTTCATGATCTCTTCACCATGACTTAGTATCAGTTCTTTAGTTTCCATCGTGTGATAGAAATACACTGAGATGCATTCCGTATATGAAAATGTAAATTAAGGAAAGAAACATGATATCATCGTCTCTTAAGTTTTACAGATCAATCACACTCCTAAGTGGCATGGCAACAAGCCCCGGATCCAATGATCACGCATAACAGGATTCTTTTATTGATTCAAACATTGTGCATGTTGAAATCAGATACGGTTAATCATATTGGTTTACCAAAAATCCAACGGCTGAGCATAGCAAGACATCTCTCTGGTTGGAACTCCGGCGCACTGTGGCCACCGCCCTATATTAAAATTAAGCAATAAGTGTTAGGGGCACTATAGAACATACGTGGAATAATGTAGTAGGAGTATATTAGATATACTACTGTTGAGTTCTCAATTGTTTAATACGAATTGTCCCACTAACTGGTATGTGACAATTGTTTATCAGGAGATAATTTTTGGTTCTCAAATTTCATCGGTCTCTGAAACAAAGGCAGAGATAAATATTGTGTTACCTTTATGGTAGCGAATGTCAGGTTATTTGTGTATGTTATGGTGAATCTGCAAACACAATGTATTTCAAAACGTAAGTGCAATTATACAAAGCAGTTTATATACTCTAATGAAAAAATCTAGAAACAAACAACAAAACTAATAAATAACGTGTTCCACAATTCTCACCCAGCAGACTGTCCATCAAGATGCCAAGCTCTCCATTCATCAACAATGGGGAAGTTGAGTGATCGAACCCAAGTCTGTGTGCCCAGAAATGGTACCAGAGCATCATGGTCTCCACTGTACAAGGAGGATAGATGAGAGGTTGGAAAACGAAAATATGAAAACATGATATTTGGATAGACATTGGAGTATCTCCAATTGAATTGTTGTATTTATGCTATTATACAAATCTTACTAGTATTTACCTGTATACCAAGACACGATAACCTTTTGTTGTCATATTATGGTGGTACTTTATGCTGCTCTTCATGTCCAAAGAATAAGGTAAATCTCCATGGTGGCAGATCACCCATTCGTCCTTGCTCCCCTAAATTACCGACTTACATATATATAAGAGCAGTTTTAACTTTTGATATAAATAGCAAGACTAGATTTTTTTCTTGGGAGAAAATAAACAGTTTACCTTCTTGATCCCGAGAGCTTCCCTAGTGATGTTGCTGTTAGCCCAGAAATATGACAGGTAGTTACCATAATTATTCTGTAGATGGAAAATAACTGAGCACAATTCAAAAAAAAACTTGTAACAATAGAGAAGCATTTTAATCAGCTTCCTTATGTGTATTCAGAACTTCTCAAAGTACAATGTTTGCTATATTTTAAACTAATATTATTCAATACTAAAAGGAAAACATAGTGGAAGAAAGAGAGAAACTAGAAATTCACAGAGAAACATAACAGCAAGCAATTGGTCAACTAGCTCGGTCCTTTTTATTAGTGAACAAGAAATGATAACTGTTCAGAAATAAATCTAAAACGATAGGGGCATCACAATTATGATGTCTGTTTGTTGTTGCAGTCGTCGGGGTCGTGGACGCGGCGATGCCGTCATCGTGCCTTGCAGTTATACTGTCAGAGGGCGTCGTAGTTGTATGTCCATCATGTGGACGGGTATAGCGGCGGCGGCGATGTGGCGACGAAGATGTTGATGAAGACCATGTAGATATAGACCTTGGCGATGAAGGAGTAGGCGTGTCGGCGATGATCGTCGCTCGAAGACGTCCCTTGTGGCGGCGATGATGTCGAAGCCTTGATGTAAGAGAAATCGCCGAAGTCGTGGTCCACACCGGCCTGGCGGGTGGATGATGTCGATGTCGCTTCTTCATGAATATGCTCGACGATGATCTTGGTTTGTATCCTGATGTAGTTATTTGGGTCGTTGTTGTTCGCCTCGGTGCAGTGTAGATCTTGATATCGGTGTAGCCACGCGTCTCAAAGCAATCTAGAACTTGGTGTCAGCTCGATGTAAATTGCATCCGAGTGTGCGAGCGCGTGTCCGAAGTCGATGAAGATCGGCGTGCAACCTTTCGCGTGTGGGCTGTAGGTGTCATGCATAGTGTTGGAGAAGCCCGGACTCAACGTGGGTCGTTGCTTGTTGACTTGCTGGATGGGGTGTGTGACGCCCGGACTCGAGAGGAAAGAGGACGTTTGCGACTGGATTTGAAGTCTCGCGCGTCCTACTCTATCTCTAGTTATATACGTATACATACTCTAACAGTGGATACTACGGATATGTGTGCTTCAGTAGTCACAAGATCTAGACGACTAGATCTGGTTTGTCGGTTTTAGCTGGTGACAACGTGGTGGGAGCCTCGGATTTTGATGCTTGAGCAGTCGCTGGATCGAGCATGTGCGGGTTAGGAGAGGTGCGAACCGGCTCGGGTGTCGTGAGGTTCTGGTCTAGGAGCTCCAAGCAAAAGCTTGACCTCTTTTTTCTGTCCAGCGCAACCGTGCCTACAGGCATCATTTTCTCGCTGGATTGCGCCGTCATGAAGTCTTTCTCGACGTCTCAGCCTCTGTGCAAGATCTTTAGTGGCATTATTCATACGCCACTAGTTAGTGGCATGTCTAGATTTGTGCACACCAGTGTATGTGGGTCCCAATACCTACTCGTGCCGAACCAACCTTGTAGCATTTGGTTTCTGACACGCCACTACTAGTGGCGTACCACTATTTTACAAGCCACTTTCTGCCCAACCGACACACCACAAATTATTTTATGAAGAGGCCGGATGTAATTATGTAAATATTACTCAAAGTAATAAAAACGTCTATTTCTATGTCTATTTCTAAAAAAGAAAACCTGAAAAAAATTCAAGTTTGAATTGGCTTGTGGTTCCATTGGGTTTTTAACTTAACCTTTGTTTGTTGTTTTTTCACATACGTTTGTTGAGTTTTTTAGCTATGAAGTTTTAGATAAATGGCCCTACAGGAGTGTTCGAGCCCTTTGCTATGTTCTTGTATATTAGTTGGCTGCAGTCATAGCTAGTAATGTTGTAGCCACTGGAACATCCACAGCACACGATGGCAGGTACGTAGTAGCAAGCTTGAGCAAGTCTCTGCGGGATTTATTTTTTAACATAGGTTGCCGTTTAGTAATATACTTTGTCATACCGGAACTCTCAGTATGTTAGTGCCTTGCTGCCATTTTCGGTTCTCTTTTGAGACTTGTTGAGTCTTTTAGTTAACAATTAGCGTTGTGTAGAGACCATGAGGGTTTAATCTTCCATTATTCCAAATGATATCATACCTGATGTATTTTATATGGCAATAAGAAATTAGATCACAACCTATTAAATTTCATTAGTGGTACCGAAGGATATGCGAACGATACATCATAGTAATTGTTTCTAAGTACATTGCATCCGATACATCTACATAATTGTACTTTGTGCATACAAATATCATAGCCTATAAATAATTTACACCTGCATAGTTAATGATGTAATTTTTGTGAGTACACTATTATCTTGTCATATGACTCTGGCTCATTCTTTCTACTAATTGACAAAAATCAACTCATCAATGTTAAAAATTGTACCTAAGTGTCACCCGGGACCGGCTATGGATATATTGTGGGGTTTGATTATTAATGGACTACAACCTAGATATTTTCATTAAGTTCAGCCTCCTACGATAACTACCTTATGTACCGATTTAATATCAGTAGCCGACCATCTATTCCTTAAATTCACATTCTGAACAGTCTGCAATCTAAATTTTCGTTTCATGGGCAATTTAGCATTTCGCTTGACATACTTATGATCTATAGATATCACATATACTTGAGTACAGATCTAATATAACATACAAACGGCTGACAATCCAAACTTCAATCCTGCATCCATATACCATGTAGAGAGGAACAACCAATTCCACATACAAACTAGCTAACTACCTGTTTGCTCCCTATGTTTTGTTATCAATACTAAGAGCGCGTAATGAACTAATGTTAGTATGAGGGTAATTAGATTTTCCTACAAACAACTCCTTGTTTTTGGTTTGATATAATTTCTCTGACAGAACAAGGACTTTAGATTGAATCAATGGAGTAAATTAAGATGGGCTTACATGGCAATCTATTGGGGGACGTGGTGGTGGGCGTTTCAGTACTCTAGTTTCCTCCTTGAGGATCTTTCTTTCTGTGATCCGGCCGTTTGGTTGGGGAGACGCAAAATGGCACTTTTGATGCAAAATGTGTGTCATTGAAATCTCATCAAGAAGCTGCAGGAAACATCAATTAGGTGCTTCAATAGCTAGATTGCTTATTAAAATGTATACCAGAATCCCATAATAAGTTTAGAGGTGTGCTTCGGCCCCCCTCTGTATCAAACTTATACAAAACTAAAAACAAAAGGACGGCCAGGATTGGCCGATATCTCTTCATGCATTCTAAATCGAAGGGGGTATCGGCCAATCCTGAACATTCTTGTAGCTTCAATTTCATAAGTTTGGAGAAGAGGGGGGACACCGAAGCAAAAGCCATAAGTTCATCATATAGTGAAATCCTGGTAAATTGCATGGTTTGGCTAGGAAACAAGTATCCTTCATTTATTTTGCTGAATTTATACAGAATTGAAGAGTGGAAAGTCAAAGTAGGTTTACTCGGTTGAATTTGTCCATGGCTTGACCACAAAGCACATTCTTGGAGTTGACATAATCTCCCGCTTGACATTGCTCATTTATAGTCTTGAGATCGATGATATATGCAACAAATGGACATGGAATTAGATTAACTCGTATAGTGGGGAATCTTTAGCAGTTAGCTGCATGACAATAGGTGATTGAGCAAGACTTGAAAGCGTGTATGATTAATCACCTCGTACAGCTGGTCTGAAATGATTCCCATCCCATGAAGAAATGGCACTCTGGATTCCTCAGAAGAGCTTTCAACTGTAGCGGGGTTGCCTACCAGATAGCCCTGACCATGTTTTGATCATAGCACAAAAAACCGTTGTTTAAGTACATTGGTGCCAATAAGTATATATAGCTGAATGGACATTAATTATGTGAATATTATTAGGGTACCTTAAGATTAATTAGCGGGCTCAATCCAGCTTCAATATCTGAAATAAAACAGCATAGTATGTGTAGAAGTGTGAATAATAAAGAGTATTCAAAGCACCTTACATGAGTCACACAGTCAGCCTAGTGATGTACCTTCTGATATCTTCTGTGCGAGGAATGGAGCAATCCTTCCACCGAGGGAGTCTGCTCCGATGTAGAAAGGATTTGTGAGGTAACCAGGATGCTCAATGAACCACTGAAGGAAAAGATGAACACAAGAAAATTTAAGGACCCAGCCAATCAAAACAATTTTCTCTTTCATGTATGTATGCATGTTTTGGGCAATCCTTCCATGTTCCTCGTAGTACCTTGGTGAGAAACATTTTGAGATGTAGGGCAGTAGAGACTTCTCCAACGTCATAGCCTTTGGCGTTCCGGGAGTAGGAGAAGCCAGCGCCGACGGGCGAATCGACGAAGAGGACACTCGCAACCTTGGTCCAGGAGTAGGGGTGATAGCGCAGGCGTGGCACGGTCCCATTATCGTTGTAGTCGTCGTAGGGCTCTAGGATGAACCTGAGTGGGCCTGCAGTGCAGACGAGAATGAAATTGCGTTACTGTCTGAAGTCTGAACCCGGGAGAAGGGAAGAGTAGTACAGAAGCGGTGGGGAGACTTGGAGTTGCTGCTGAGACCTCTGTCGAACAGAAGCGGGCTGAGTGCGGAGCAGTGGTCTCCGCCGGGGAGCCAGAGGATGACGGGGTCTTGCCCCGGCTCACCCTCCGACTCGATGAAGTAGTAGAAGAGCTCCGCTCCGTTCTCCTCGTCCACGCTCACGTACCTGAAGCCAAAGAGCAGCAGATATGGCACACGCAATATATAATCTGAGGAGTATCCAAGAACAACAGCTGTGGCTCACGTACGGACATACCCGGTGTGAAGGCGGAACGGGAGGGCGCCGTCGAAGCCCGGAAGACTGTGGACCAGCGTCGGAGCGGAGCAGCAGCAGCTTGGCAGGGCGGTGAAGAAGCAGAGGAGGAGGAGGAAGACGAGACGCACACGCAGCGACGCCTCCATGCTATCCAGCCAGAACTTCACCTCGATCGTTACTATCGGTTGACCGACCTTGTTTTATAGTACTATCTGTGTCTTGGTTGGCTGCACCACATTGACCAGCACATTGTTCAGATATAAATATAATTGTTTATTCACGCTACTTGTTAAAGCTGTGTCGACCGTTGGGACACTAATCATATTTTATGAGATGCATGCTGGATCACCTAAACTATGTCATAAAATCTGATTAAATAAACTAAAAACACAGAACGCTTCCAAATATGAACCTTGCACCTTGTACGTTAAACTAGTCATAATGAGGAGTATCATGTAGTATCATGCATATATATATACTAAAAGCAATATAAGATGTTGTTTCGAGGCACTAGCTAGGTTAATCCACATCACCTAAATTATTATGATAATTAGATCTTAAATTTATGGTTACGATTTAATAGAATATTATTAATTATATGTAACCTGGTCGACACGATATATGTTACAAGTGCATATGTCACGTGCACGCTCGTAATTAGGTTGTAAAAAAAATCAACCGGATGGACCATGCGATGAGATCCTGGCTGATCTCCCGTTCAAAAAAATATCACGCAACGGACCATGTGATCGGATACCTGACTGATCTTCCGTTCCAAAAAAAAAAAAAATATCACGTGATGCACCATGCGATGGGATACACGTCCTTTGGCTGATCTCCGTAAAAGAAAAGTCAGAAAGCTATCCACAAAAAACAAAACAGATCAATGCCTATGGGAAGCAAATCAAAATCTGACAAGCCAAGATACCTGATCAATGATGAAAATACCCGAAAACTTATATGTATGCCGATCGGAACAAAACTCTAAAAACTCCTGCGCCATGGGAAAAAATCAAGGCAGATATGGTCAACACGATCTGATATTAGCTTACACACGTGCAGCACACTACTAAAAAGGATATGATGGCAGTCTTACAGGAAAATCTAAGACATGCTCTAAAATTATGTTGATAATAATACATACCAATATGACTACTTACGTATTGTTTAAATAGTTTGTTAAAGTAAAATTATCTTAGTTTTTGAAATGCACCTAACACGTTGACTTTAATTAGATAGTAGGACTTTTTTTTTTGAACGAAAGAGGGGTCTGGAAGGACCCCGATGCTGCCATTACTTTTTAAAGCGGTGGGTACAAGATATAAACAGGACCTCAGGTAAAACTAAATTACACGGTAGTCCTGGAATTAAGCAAGAAGGACCTTGAGATAGAAAAAGAAAAGCAATCAAGTCCTTCGTTGACTCCACCGACGAAGAATCCCAGAGCGCCGGCCACCGTCTTGCCGCCGGGGACGAACCACTTGGCGAGAAGCCGGAGAGAAGCGCCGGCGATGGACTCGAAGGGGCCTCCACCTGGGAGGTTGAGAGCACGCCATTCCTGCGCGCAAGCAGGCTGCCTCTGCAGCCAAGGATGCCGGTGGCCATCCAGGCCACCGAGCGATGAGCACGATGATTTGGCAGCCGGCCGCATCCGCGATGGAGCACGCATCCGCCCTCATCCTCTTCCCCCTCGCCACCTCGGCCGGCCGGGATGAAGAGAGGAGCCGTGGAGCCATCGAGAATCAGCCGAAGACGCTTATTCCTGAGAGTTGCTATCGGAGTACCAATCTTCTTCCGCCATGGAAGAAAGAAAACGGACACCGACAGCGGCCAGCTCGTGCAGCGCCACAGCAACAACCTGGCCAACCCTCTCCACCAACCTCCAGATCCAGCCATCCCGACGCCATGCCTTGCCTCCTCCTCGCCGCCACGGCCGGCCAGGATGCAAAACAATAGCATAAGAATGCCACAGATGAGGAAGCGGAAGACCACGGTCTTATTACGGAGATCCTGGAGATCTGCAACTCCATGGCTTGCCTTGACCACCAGGGCCTCACCAATGGAGCTCCATCTCGAGATGTTAGGGATTTGACCGGAGAAATCCCCAACCCTACTCCAAACTACCGGCAAGCAGCCGAAACACCTATACCTAATCCTAGTATCTACTCCGGCACCTCCCCCTCTCCCTCTCCAACCGGCAGCGCCGGCGGAGAGAGGTTGGGGGCGGCCCGGTATTCCTTCGGGAACTCTCAAGCAGGGGGAGGTTGGAGAGAGCAGGGGAGGGGACCTATCCGCGTGGTGTTTCACAGGCAAGAGGATGGAGAAGTGGCAACGTATAGATAGTAGGACTTAGGTCGGCAGATTTACAATGTTGCTACAGACACATCTTTCGCACGACAAACTAGCAACCACCTCTCAATTGCCACACTAGGCCCCCCTGCAGCGTCTGAACCTCACGATACCTCCTCCCGACCCCCGACCCCCGTGCGGCGGCGCCCGCGTCGCACCGGGGTGTAGCCGCCACGCCGCTCCAGGGCACTCCGCCCCGCCCCTCCCCCATCCCGCCGCCGCCGGCTCTGTCGCCATGCAAAGTCTCGGCGGCGCGGCGGCGGTGGCGGACGGTCCTCGCATCCGAGATCTGCACGGTGGCGGCGGCGCACCCTCGCCCTCGTCAAGGATGGTGACGGCGGACGACGGCGGCCAGCGGCCTAGGCGGTCGGCGGTGGGAGGTTGTTGGCAGGGGCGGCACTGTCCTCCCGGCCTCATCCTTCGGATGGTGATGGCAGGAGCGTGTCGAGCCCGATCAAGACCGTTTCCTGTCGGATCTGTTGCAGCCGTCAGCGGATGGCTTCTAGGTTCGTCCGGCTTCACGAGGTCACCAAGGGCTACGAGCCCGGGCATGGTGGTGGTGGCCTTTCTCCCCCGTCGGAGTTGGTCGGCCGGTCGAATAAAGGTGGATCGGCCTAGGGTCCCTCTTGTGTGGAGATGATCACCTTCCTGAGGATGGTTCTTGATCTGGCCGGAGTGGGGAGTTCCGGAAGGCTCCGCTGGCGAATGTACCAGCGCTTCTATGCCTGCAGTTCACTGGATCGGGTGGTATTCGGTCGTGTGCACCCATGTTTTATTCCGACCGTTTGGATCAGGAGGGAGCGCCGCGAAGCTCTGTCCTTTGTTGCCACCAGGCGACTTTCGATCCATGGTGAAGTCAGAGGTAGAGAATTCATGAAGGCCAGGTTTGGAGATCTATCTATGGAGGTTCGAGTCGCCGTACTGTTGAGGGACTTGCTTGGTGTTCTGGGCTAAACAACAGTCGTATGTAAGTGGGGGGCGGCAACACGGGTGAATTTCAGAATCTTACCTTTCATGGTGAAAGTCCAAGGTCTGGCCTTAGCTGGTTGTGCCTGGCAATGGCCTTGTTGAAGGCATTGTTTTGAGAGTGAGGATTATCTTCAGGGTGAAAATCTAGATCTTTGATCGGGCGACGACGGTGTTTGTGCACTGTTCCCTTCTTGGAGGCGTCGATTTTGAAGAGTCTGGAGTTCAGGTGTTGTATTGGTGGTGGTTGTACTATTGCTGCTAGAACTAGAACACTGTAGCAGGTCTTTTATTTTCTTAGTTTTCTTTATCTTTTGTTGGTTGCGTGCATCCGTAATGCCAATAGGGTATTACGTTGTTGCAGAGGCCGGGTGTAATTGATATCTCTTGATATTAATATATGCTCATTTCCAAAAAAAAAAAAGAGAACAAAAAGATAGCCATGAGAGTCACCTGATACATAAAGAAAATACAAAGAATGTGAGTGACCAATATTCATTTATTCGATACCACACCATCTCAGCGATGGAAAAAACCTGAAGCAAATAAATATGAGAGTTGATTTTAGCTTAGCTATGAGTGTCATAACATAAAGTACTACAATAAGGCATCATTTAAATTATTTAGACCATTATATAAATAATTTTTGTCTATGATTTAATCAAAGACATAGATTCGGTAAGACATGAAGCTCTGTCAGTGTAAGGCAACTAACGGAGTAATTGTTCAAAAAATCACGGTGATGCATTGGTACGTATCCATCCACACTATATACGAAAATGCAAAGACTGCTAGCTTGGTAACCAGATCGATCAGTCTATAATGGATCAACTAGCTTAGTACTAGATTACCTAGGTAGATTGCTTGGTATGCAACTTACCAGTAGAACCAGAACCAGATGTGTCATCTTATAATCGACCAACTAGCTTAGCACATGGATCCTGTTAGATTATATTTACTTGCATATCAAGTTAGGGTTTAGGCCGGTGCGCTGCCCCTCCTCTTCCCCCCCCCCCCCCCCCTCTCTCTTCTATATAAACCATTGTATTCTCTTATTGTATAATTATCAATTATTATTATTATCACAAATTTACATGGTATCAGATTAAGGTTAGATTTTAGGGCATGGCTCCCACGCCTCCCAGCCCGCCGCCGTCGCCCCCTCCAGGGTTCTTCGAGTGGCGCGCCGCCATGGCCGCCGTCGCGGCTGCCAAACCATCCACCAAATCCGCCCCACCTCCTATCGCCACCACCATCAACTTCGCCGATACAATCTCCGACGTTACTCCATTGATTTCCATCACTTTAGATCTCCCCAAACACAACTACTACCATTGGAGGCATCTTTTTGAGGTGCACTTGGGCCGCTGCAACCTCATGGCGCACGTCAACCCCAACATCCCACCGTCTCCCTCGGATCCCAGCTGGGTCAAGGATGATCTCGCTGTAATACAGTGGATCTACCAGCGGGTGAGCACCGAGATTTTCAATCTCGTTTTCAGGGCTGCCACCAGCGTCGCCGCCCTTTGGGCAGCCCTCCGTCAGCTTTTTCAGGACAACGCTGATGCCCGTGTCAACACGCTCCACACGGAGCTTCGGAACACCGCCCAGGGCGTCTTGCCCGTGGGGGTATACTGCCAGCGCCTCCAGACCATCGCCGATGAACTCTGTGAACTCGGTGATCCCGTTGAGGACAAACAGCTCATCAAGATCCTCCTCGTCGGCCTCAATCAGCGCTTCGACAAGCAGCAGTCCTTCATCCCCATGATGCGGTCGTCTCCTTCCTTTGCAGAAGTCCGCTCCATGCTCTCCTGGGCGGACCGCGCCATGACCACTCGAGTCTCGCTCTCAGGCCTATGCTGCTGCTCCACGGCCTCCTGCACCGCCACCGCCTCCGTCGCCGCTTGCGCCTGTTCCACCGCCAGGATGGCGCCCCAGCCCCAACTATAGGGGCACCCGGCCTATCTATCGGCCACCTGCACCACAGCCTCCTCCAACAGCACCGGCTCCTCCACCTGCCCCGGCACCACCACCGGCTCCACCTGCAGCACCAGCTTGGCAATATTCTCAGGACCCTTGGACTGGCATGGTTCAGGCTTGGCCAATTCCCTGGACCGCGCCCTCTCCTGTTGGCGCGCCACCTGCCTACACTGGTTCGTGGCAGTCCGGCGTGCATCCTCATACAGGCTCACCTGGCCTCCTTGCACCACGGGTCCCTGCACAAGCTCATTACGCTGCTCCTTCACCGCCCATGTATGCTGCACCATCGCCGGCTCCCTATGCCTTGTCGATGCACTTGCCGATGCCCTTTGCTATGGGTCCTTATGGCCCTTCGGCACCGGTCACTTATAATCCTGGAGGCTACTACTCGCCATACACCATGTACTCGACTCCTGCTGCACCGCCACCACCTGCGCCAGTACCTGCTCTGTCAACTGCACCGACTCCCTCTACTCCGAGATGGGACCAAGCTATGTTTCTACAGGCCATGAATAATTTTGCTGCTCAAGGTAACTCAGGTACTGATTGGATTTTCGATTCTGGTGCTTCTAGTCACATGTATTCATCGAATACTATGCTGTCAACTTGCATACCATCTCATTTTTCATCCATTACATTAGGCAATGGTTCCTTCATACCAATTTCATGTGTCGGTCATACAAACCTTGCATCTTCCACTTCCAAACCACTCCTAATTAAAGATGTCTTTGTTGCACCAGCCCTCATTAAAAATTTAATCTCTGTTCGTTGTTTCACCAAAGACAACCATGTTTCTGTCGAATTTGACCCTTTTGTCTTGTCTGTGAAGGAATTCATGACCAAGGCGGAGATCGCTCGCTTCGATAGCTCTGGCGACCTCTACTCTGTTCATGACGCTCCTGCGGCCTCGTCTCCATCATCCATGCTCGCCTTCGTAGATCTATGGCATAAACGCTTAGGCCATCCGAATAAAGCCACTTTATCCTCTCTACTTAGTGATTTTTCGATCCCTTCTAATAAAGAGGTTCATAATTCCTCCGTTTGTGAGTTTTGTAAACAAGGAAAACATGTTCGTTTACCATTTGCGCATTCTACTTCTCATAGTACTTATCCCTTCGAACTTTTGCACTGTGATCTATGGACCTCTCCAACTGTGAGTCTCTCCGGTTTCAAATACTACTTAGTTATTTTAGATGATTTTACACACTTCGTTTGTACTTTTCCACTTCGCAACAAATCTGATGTCCACTCACTTTTTATCAACTTTAAAACCTATGTCAACACACACTTCTTTTTACCCATAAAATTTATCTAATGTGACAATGGAAAAGAATTTAACAACTTTGCAAATCGTAATTTCTTTCTCCAACATGGCATTCTCCTTTGTTTCTCTTGCCCTTACACTTCCCCACAAAATGGCAAGGCTGAGCGATCACTCCGCACCATCAATGACATAGTTCGCACACTCCTCATTTAATCATCTATGCCCTCCAGGTTTTGGGCTAAAGCTCTTAGAACTGCAACCTATCTCCTCAATATTCGACCATCTAGCACTTACCCAAACACCACACCTTTCTACTCCCTTTTTCTCTCTCACCCAAACTACACTGAGCTTCGCGTTTTTGGTTGCCTTTGCTTTCCCAATGTCTATGCAACTTCCCCAAACAAACTCTCTCCTCGTTTCCTTCCTTGTGTCTTCCTAGGTTATTCAGATGAACACAAAGGCTACCGGTGTTTTGATCTTGTGACCGGTCACATTCACATCTCTAGGCATGTCACTTTCGATGAAAACACCTTTCCTTTCGCCACTAGAACCCCTACATCTACTCCCAGCACATCCACCCCTTGCCCAGCCAATTCCATAAAACCTCACATTTTCGTTCCTAACCTACCCTACAACCCTGCCACGGCTGCCCATTACCCTCCCTCGACCAATACCGCTCCCGATTCTCCTGCCACGGTAGTCCCTAACCCTGCCCCGGCCGACTCGGCTGCCCCGATATCCCCATCAGCACCCGTGTCTCGACCACCCATAACCCAGGTTTCCGCTCGCCGCCCCAAAACTCATGCCCCCGACAATCAAACTACCCAATCATCTGCCCCTCATGCTGCTACGTCCTCCTCCTCCACTGCACCGGATGCAGCAGCTCCTCCTTCACATGCCGTTCCCATTATCGCACCTAACAATGACCATTCCATGCGCACACGTGCCAAGTCTGGTTTTCGACTTCCTCAAACACGCCTCAATCTTCATGCTTCTCCAACTCTCTCACCTCTTCCCAAAACATACAAATCTGCTCTTCTTGATCCGAACTGGTCCGCTGCCATGCGCGATGAGTTTCAAGCACTCCAATCCAATAACACATGGCAACTTGTTCCCCGACCTCCTAATGCAAATGTTGTTTCTGGAAAGTGGGTGTTCCGTCAAAAATTTCATTCTGATGGCACTCTCTCTCGGTATAAAGCGCGTTGGGTTTGTCATGGGTTCTCTCAACAACACGGTGTCGATTACGACGAAACTTTCTCTCCAGTAGTTAAACCTAGCACCATCCGAACCATTCTTAGTCTTGTTGTTTCCTCTTCCTGGCCCATTCATCAACTCGATGTAAAAAATGCTTTCCTCCATGGTTCCTTAAACGAAGTCGTCTATTCTCAACAACCTTCCGGTTTCGAAGATTCTTCTTTTCCTGACCACGTTTGCCTTCTACAAAAATCTCTCTATGGCCTCAAACAAGCACCCCGAGCCTGGTTTCAACATTTTTCTACCTTTATTCAAACTATAGGATTCATTCCCTCTCGTTCTGACTACTCTCTTTTTGTTTACCACTCTAACACACAGGTTGCATAACTCCTACTTTATGTTGATGATATAGTTCTCACTGCCTCCTCCACAACTTTTCTCACTCATATTATTTCTCTCCTACAAACTGAATTCTCTATGACTGATCTAGGTTCCCTTCATCACTTCTTAGGTATAGCTGTCACTCGTGATTCTTCTGGTCTTTTTCTCTCTCAACGTCAGTACTCTGTTGATCTCCTAACTAGGGCTGGAATGTTAGATTGTCAACCATCCCGTACACCTGTAGATACTTCTTCTAAATTTTCCTCGGATGGTGATATTTTTCCTGATCCGACTCTATACCGTAGCTTAACTGGAGCCCTTCAGTATCTCACCATTACACGTCCAGAAATATCATATGCTGTCCAGCAAGCTTGTCTTTACATGCATGATACAAGAGTCCCGCATTTTAACCATGTCAAACGCATACTTAGATATCTCAAAGGTACATTAGATCATAGTTTGCATATCAACAACTCATCACCCACATCATTGACAACATATTCCGATGCAGACTGGGCTGGTTGTCCAGACACTCGTCGATCCACTTCAGGATACTGTGTTTTTCTTGGCAATAATTTAATTTCTTGGTCTTCGAAGCGTCAGCTTACGG
Source organism: Avena sativa (assembly GCA_916181665.1). Classification (NCBI taxonomy): domain Eukaryota; kingdom Viridiplantae; phylum Streptophyta; class Magnoliopsida; order Poales; family Poaceae; genus Avena; species Avena sativa. Next base: position 2,785,343 of record OV702300.1, read on the forward strand.
TTCTCGCTCGTCCGCAGAGGCTGAGTACCGTGCTGTTGCTCACGCAGTTGCTGAAACATTTTGGTTGCGTCAGTTACTTGTTGAGTTACATCGACCTATTGGTCAGGCCACAATGGTATATTGTGATAACATTTCAGCTGTTTACATGTCTGAAAACCCAGTTCAGCATCGGCGGACAAAGCATATCGAGATTGACATCCATTTTGTTCGAGAGAAGGTCGTTTTTGGAGAAGTGCGTGTTCTTCATGTGCCTTCTATGGCCCAGTTTGCAGATATTTTTACCAAAGGACTTGCTACTACACCATTTACAGAGATTTGTTTCAGTCTCAACGTTGTCGAGCCCACGGTTGAGACTGCGGGGGATGTTAGATTATATTTACTTGCATATCAAGTTAGGGTTTAGGCCGGTGCGCTGCACCTCCTCTCCCCCCTCCACCCCCCCCCCCCCCCCCCTCTCCTATATAAACCATTGTATTCTCTCATTGTATAATTATCAATTATTATCATTATCACAAATTTACAGATCCGATGTAAAGTCCACAGGAAACTAACTCAAAAGAAAATCGGCCAAGAACATAAACTCCAAAACTGAAAATTCTAACTCCAAAATTGACCGGAGATGAAAACAAAATTACAAGTAGACCAACACGATCCGATTTAGCCTACACAATGTTATGACATGATAGGAGTTCTATGACAGCCTAGCAAGATAACAAAAGATGACAAGCTCTATGATTGAACTGATTTGTGTATATATATACCTATATATCACTAAATACAAATAAAATTATAAAAAAGTATGTACGAGTTTAATTAACCTAGCAGATTACGAAAATGCGATTGAATTCAGAATAGGACCTAATCCATCAGACAAACGGTGGTTCCAGAGACACAATCCTTACAAGAGAGACTGTCCAACCCTATATCGCCAAATCTCCAAACTATGACAAGAAAATCCATAAGCACCAGTTCCATGAACCTCTGCATGATAAACATTGATCCGTATGAAAATACCACTAATTAAAAAACACTAATAAACCTTTATTTTAGACGAGATCATATCAAACACCAAGACATTGTTGCAAAAACAGACTAACAAAACATACATAAAATATAATCTAGAGATTCGTTAACGCTTCTGTCACCTCCCGGAGCCTTTATCAGTTGTTGAAAGCCAATCCAAACAGGGGATATTAAAACAAAAAAATTCCCCCAGAACACAGCGACGCCTCCATGCTATCCCGCCAGAACTTCACCTCGATCGTTACTATCGGTTGACTGACCTTGTTTTATAGTACTATCTGTGTCTTGGTTGGCTGCAGCACATTGACGAGCACATTGTTCAAAGATAAATAAATGTTTTTTTACAATACTTGTTAGGTTGTTCGTAGTAGGAGTATCATATTACTAGTATCATTCATACGATACTAGTGTATGATACTATCTCTATAATACATGGTACTTTCTCTGTTTGGGATTATACCGATACGTATACCTAGATCGTTAATTTGACTAATAAAATATATAGCATAAAAATTATATCATTAAAAAATATAGCATCTAAAGTTTCTAATGATATATTTTTTATGTTATTTTATTTATATTTTGTTGGTCAAATTGTAACCTAGTTAACTGTGCGTGACCTATAATCCAAAACGGAGGAAGTATTATGTAGTAGTATCATAATAGACTATATTTAATGATTTGTAGAATCTCAATATAAATTTGTATACAAGATTGACGTGTATTAGGATTTCTAGTTTTACGTGCTATGATACGGTATCTATCTAGTATGATACTCTAATCCTCTCTTTCTTCATTAATTATTGTGTCATATAAGATTTTGGCAATATGATATGCATGATACTAGTTACTCCCTCCGTCCGCAAATAAATGTACATCTAGAAAATACTAGACAAATTAGTTCTCTCTCTTCTTTTATGAGGCTTTATCAATTATCAAGAAAAGAGAACAATGAGGATTGGTGGATGATATGGAGGAGAAGAATAGAGATTGAAAGATGAGGCGGGGGAGTGATTACGAGGAACTAATTGCATTTATTGAGTGCCTTGATATTATAGATGTACACTCTTTTTGAGATAAATTTTGAGTGCTAGATATACACTTATTTGTGGACGGAGGGAGTATTGATATACTCCCATTAGGACTAGCCTTAAATTACAACTTAAGCTATGTCGACCGTTGGGACACTAATCATATTTTATGAGATGCATGCTAATCACCTAAACTATTTCATAAATTCTAATTAAATAAACTAAAAACACAGAACGCTTCCAAATATGAACCTTGCACCTTGTATGCTAGGCCCAAATCCATCCATGTTATAGTAAAAATTGGTACCGTTGACACATCTTTTACGAAGCCTTAATTTTGCGAAGCAAGAGCCACAGCTAACATCATGGCATTACCTAGAACTTACAAGCGACATAGAACTATGGTAGACTGCTACATCAAGAGGAGCACCAAACAATATTGCATCAAAATCACAAGAATGAACTCATCGCATGTTATAATTTCTTTCCGTTTGTTACGTACTGACCTATCTTGGGCTAGTCAAGCCCCTGAACTGATATGGTCACCAAAATTCTACTCGTCCAGATAATCTTTTCATCAAACTGTTTCCTACTCCTACCTTCTACAAGCATAACAAAGTCTTTTTTTTAATGAAAACGCAAAGAGCTTTGGGTTTCGATTCTTTGATAGAAAAGGAGTTTGATTTACATGCCAAAGAGAAGGACGATACACCCATATATACAACACATCCAACGCTCAAAACAAGACTACGACTAACGTCGAAATCCGGCGAGTGCTTCTCCGGAACGCCACAAAGTAAGCTCCTCCGCCGAATAGAACCCTTGCAGATAAAAGTCACAGTGCTTGCGCATCGTCGATATCGCTAGAAGCATGCAATCCATAGCCAAAATGGGTCCCACATAGATTCTGTGAGCCATCTAGGCTCAGCCCAGATCCGGGGTACGCCGCCGGCGAAGTGGCTACCTCCCTGCAACCTCAACATATTTACTAGAATGGAGTCTTCGCCTACTTGCCATCAACCATAGAGGCCAGACCACCACTGGTCATCCGGAGGCTTGCTCGCGCCGTCCGGGGAGGATCCCCATTGCGCTATCCATATGCAATACCACTCGAGGGGCCAACACTCCATCTGCACTAAGACGCCGCATGAGGCCAACACCGAGGACCATGATGATGAGCAACGACTCGTACCAGGGAATCATGATTCCAAGAAGACACCTCCATGGAGGGTACGACGTCGAAGACGCCGCCGTCGCCCGATCTGGCAAGTCAAATCTGGGGTTTTTTCCCGGAGCCTAACACCCTAGGCAAGGGAGGTGTCAAAGCTCCTGGAAGACGCCTCAACAGGACACGACACCCGCAGCCGTCACCGTCGCCGTCACCGGCCCAAAGGCAGGTCTTTCCCCCAAGGCTTGGTACCTCGTTCCCGCAACCAAGCACCCTGTTCCTCACATGGAGCCCTCGTGCTGGCCCTTGTGAGGAGTCATCGGCAGGTTTGCGCACAGCCACCTCAAAGAAGCATCGCCGGTCACCCAACACCGCCAACACCACCGCTGGAGTCACAAAATGCCTCGAGCTGCCACACCAAGAAGGCGTTGGGCTCCACTTGACCCGGGCAAAGCAGCAACATCCTTGCACTCGGGGCTGAGGAGGACGTCCAAGGGGAAGTGCGGGGACGCACCCGGCCGTCAGCGTCGTCGCCATTGCCAGCAACGTCGCCCAGGCAACCCAACCTACACAGAGCAAGGCTCGCGCACACACCAAGCGCAGGGGTCAGCAGGCCAGGACCTGCACAACCCAGATCGAGCCCAAATGGGACTAGATCTGGGTCGTCCAGCCCGCTCCGCCTCCCTACCTCCACCAGGTCGGCAGCCCGAGGGGGGCACCGCCAGACCAAATACGGCCACCACCTGCTGGAGGAATGAGGAGGAAGCCACGCAGCCCCCCGCGTCGAGGCCCGGCCACCACACGCCATCCCAGACCCCCACGCAGAGCTCGCCACATGCAGTGCCGACCGCCACCCCACCGCATGCCCGCAGAGCCCCCCACACCTAAAGCAACCGGAGGAGGGACACGAGCAAACAACCGCCCCTCTGTCACCTTCTTGGGCCGCGCATAGATTCTCCAGCGCCCCCTCCGGCAGCGGCGACGCAGGGGATAGAGGAAGGTGCCCTAAGCGCCTTTGGCGGCTAGGGTTCCCCCCGTGCCGCCAGAGGAGGGCAACGCGGGGGAGCGGGGCAGATTTCTGTTGTGGGTTGCTGCAATTATGTAAAGGTTTAACTCAGTCATGTGTATTTGCTCAAAGATTATTTCAGGGAGCGCATCTTGTTGTTATGGATCAGACTTGTTCAAGCAAACTAATAGCATCTCTAACCCAAATCCTAAAATTTAGAGGACTAAATGAATGACTATCCTAGATGAGAATAGAAATTCTCCTCTAAACGGTGGCCTCCAAAATCGATCCCTGGTATCTAATCACCAATAATTTGATTCTTATGTGCCCATTCAAACAAACACGTTGTATGCATACGAAATTTATAAAAAATTTAACAATACTTGACAATATTTTGCAAGATTTGAAAGTACTTCATATATCTAAAATATGAACCTAACATTGGCCGTTGTTGGTGGTCAATAGAAATGCGATCTAACTCTAGAAACTATGGTTGGCCGTTGGATGGCTGCCGGTGCCGTCGTCGCATCAAGGTCGCCGCCACCTAGCCATCGAGGCTATCCAGCCACCTCTCGTAGGAGGAGTTGGACGATCTGTCATCGTCGGAGTCACCACAGAGGTCAATGACCGAAGCGGAGGACGAAGACGGCCCGACGCGGAAAGAAGAGGGCACCGGCGAAAAGGAAGACAACACCCCCGGTGCTAAGGAAGAAAATGGCGTGGCGACATACGAAGACGAGGCCTTGCGGCGTGTGGCGTACTCCGCGTATTTCTACTCCTCCGCCTCAAAGGTTTGCATCATAGAAAACATAAAAAATCCTACAATATGAATGCCAATTACGCCAAGATCTAATCTAGTAGATGCTAGTAACGAGTAAGGGGGTAACCATAATAACTTTCCCTTAAAACCAAAAGCTTTTTATGAAATCTGATTTCATTTTTGATGTAGCCGATCACCTGACGATCTCAAGATCGAGTGTAGAGCGTTGCAGACTAGCAGCGCATCAGATAGTAGCTAGTTGTCGGACGTAGGGATCCTCTCACTATGGGTCTGAACCTAGGTAAAAAACACTATATCTCTCTCTATGATTGTGTTTGTCTATCTCGTCGACTGAACTCGTTGGACGTTGTTCCCCTGTCCGAACAACAAAGGGGAAATCATACCCCCGGTGTCAAAAATCAAGACACGACGCTAACAAAATTATTCTCGGATATGTTTATCTACCACTTAGTGTCCGAGTACCTTAAGTGTGCTACCTACAGTTCACGAATGATTCAGACATGATAGAGACACCTCTCTTATTAATAATCAGAAGTGGGGCCTGAAGATCCATACTGGCCACCACATATTCATCAATGATTCTAGTGATCGTGTGAATCATTAACGTCGTAACCAATTCCTTTTGTCTCGTGATATTTTACTTGTCTGAGATTCGATCGTATGTATCAACTATACCCTAGTTTAATCTTGTTCTCGACTAGTACTTTTTACTCGTTCTGTGATATAACATCCTTGTGACCTAGTCACGTGCTTGTAAGCGGTGTTGATGTGATATCATCGAGAGTGTCCAGAGTATATCTCTCCGTCATTAGGATGGACAAATCCCACTCTTGATCCATGAGCCTATACATAACACTTTAGGAATACCTGAACCCATCTTTATAATCACCTTGTTATGATGTGGCGTTTGATGTTATCAAGGTACTCTTTTGGTATTAGTGATTGACATGATCTCATGGTCTGAGAACTAGGTCTACTTCGAATATGTTTGATGTAGCAATGTAAATTTAATGACTAGATCGTATTGCTAAATCTACTTTGGGTGTATGTTCATCATATCATTCTTCTAATGATATATGTTCTATTATTAACAACATCCAATGTTCCTGATCATATGTTAATCAACGAGTTAGTAAAATGAGAGACATTACTAGGAACTTCGGTTTATTTATTAAACACACATGTATTAATGTTTCCAATTAATACAATTCTAGCATGAAAAATAAACATTTATCATAAACATGAAATAAGATAATAACCATTTTATTATTGCCTCTCGGGCATATTTTCTTCAATCCCCAATTTGCACTAGAATCAATAATCTAGTTGATACTTGCACATTTTAATAGCTATGACTTTCCGGTGTTATACATACGCATTGCTTGTGGTAAACCTAATCTCTAGATCCGGCACTTTTAGGTTTGTGTGTATTTGTAGGTCTGGATGTAACTGGTATCTTGTGTGTGTCAAGGTGGGTCCACGGCGGCACAACTGACATCTGCCTAATCTTCCTGCAACGTCTACCGATGGGCCAACTCAAACCAAGACTGTATGTAGGAATCTCAATCATAGCACCGCACCTGATCATCTCCAAACTACATGGACGCGAATCAGAAATCCAACCTCCCTCATCTAGTATCACCAAGTCAGCATCAGCCCTAACGAGAATCCCTTGCACAAGGGTGCCACGACGTTCGACTCTTCTCGGATGGTACATGGTGGCAAGCCATCTCTTTAGATTAGCTCCGCTGGTCGGCGGTGACGCTGGTGTCGGTAGAGGTGGCAACATGCAGGGTGACGTCATCCTCCACTCCTTCTATATCCATGTATGTTCGCAAACAACGCTCAGCCCCAGCTCTAACACATGGTAGGGTTGTGCCATGGCCAAGGCCTAGGCCAAGGGGGGCCCAATTTTTTAAGCGCGCCCAGAAAAAAGAGCTAGGAAGGGAAGTCGCCCTGCCGCTGCCAAACTCACTGAAACCGAAACGTCCGCAGACCCACAGTGCCGCACTAAAGATGCCATCACAACCAACTGCAAGACTAGACATTTGATTTTCCTTTTTGACAAATTCATACTCCCTCCGATCCAAATTAATGAACTTAGATTTGCTTAGATATGGATATATCTAGCACTAAAATATGTCTAGATAATCCGTATATAGATAAACCTTAATCAATTAATTTGGATCAGCGAGAGTACAAATTTCCTACAGCAATGCCAAACCAGGCACTGCAAGACGAGCAAAAGTCGCTGACGACTAATTCTTGCTTCAACTTGGATGATGGAGCTTACGAGCGGTAAGAATTGAAAATCAACTTATATTCTACAAAGACACCGACTCCTCGCCTACAAACAAACAAACGCAGCCGCTAATTCCAGGCTTGCTTCTAACAAATCATCAGTTAAGCATGACTAAAACTACTGCTAGCTATGGTGCCACTGCTGTGTCACAAACACTATTGCTTGCATGAATGCCTCTGCATTCAATTGGTTGCTACCCCTGCCCTAAGAGTCAGATTCTAGCTCTAGGAAAACTAAAACAAAAACAATTGCTACCATTCTCAAGATAAGCTGCAAATTCAGTAAACACGGCCTCGGCAATTGCGAGCTCCACAATGGCAGGGGCAGCCAGCGCCTGGTAGCAGCTTCCGTCGATAGTCGTAGGACAATTCCTCTCCAGCAGCAATCTGTAGGATAGCGTAGCAGCAATTAGGAAAAACAATCAGGTTGTCAACGTTTATGTATGTAACTGGAATACTACAGTTAAAAACATGCTTACATCTAGATTAGCAAACAAGCCAACATGAGCTAGCCGGCTCTCTACCACAACTAAACGGGTGCTCAGGTTAGGCCAACAACTGTCATCAAGAAACACACAAATAAACTTAGTCTCAAAATCGATTTGCTCCTAAAGTACATTAAAACAGGCCTGTTACCTATGATTAATAAACCGGGACACATTCCCATATCTTGTGGCATCAATCATGTACGGGCAAGTCCCTGAAGTCTCAACTCTTCCCCGGTCAATATGTGAAGCCATGTCAAACAAGTAGCTGCACGCACTTTTTGTATCACTGAAATGGAACAACTCTGATGTCAGTTTGGCGAGCACAGCTGATTCTTAAAGAATATCAGTATGGGAAACAACAACGACATGGTTCTGCAATGGAGGAAAAGAATTTCGGGGGATGAAAATTCAACAGTATGTGCCCCACCAGGACAACAGAATCACAACCATGCAAATCTCACATATGACACCACAACGAATAGCTCAAACTCGCCCAGCAATTAAGTGATAGAAACGTTAGATGAAAATACCAATTGGATGCAAGATTGGACAAAGGTTGGGCCTGTAAGTTGTGATGTCAAGCACTTTATGGGGCCTTCGTCATGGCAGCATGGTATATTTCGAAACATGGTTTTTCTTTACAATGTGAATCCTAGTCTAGCATCTTGGTTTTTTCTCTTTAAAAAGGATATAATTATTCTTTCATTCTAGGAAGGAAGAGCTTGCATCTCCTTGAAAGATAGGCCTGACCAGCTTGCTTAGTCAACGTGTGTACCCCTGTCTTCGCCCTCCCCCCCCCCCCCCCCCCCCCTTGTGCATGTCCTGTCTATATATTGCAAGTATTCCCACTTTTATAATATTTTACTGTTGGGGTCTCCTCAAAGTTTCTAATTCAAAAAATGGTCATCAAATTAAACATGAAAATTTCAATGATGCCTGTGTTCTGTACTTCTTAAAACTTCAGTAAGTTTTAGCTTAAACAGAAAGGCATGAAAAAGGATTAGCAAACCTTTCTACGTTTCTTGTGGCATCATCATCCTTCACAACCTCCCCAACATACTCACACACAAAAGTGCCCCGTGGGATAGGTTCTGCCGCTCTAACAGCCCAACCCTGCAGCACTAGAAAAACATTACAATCTGTGCAACAAGTTCTATCGTGCAATGGCCCGCAAGCAGGATTGATGGAAACCAAACTGCGGTTATGAGTATTTCACCTTATTCTCAGTTTTGAATATTTCCAACTTAACCAGCAGCCCTTGCTGCAATACTTTGTTTGGACAGGATGCTTCACAGGTACATAAAGAATTGCACTCATATATCGGATACCCTTCCTGCAAGTTTAACAAAATATAAGCACACAAGTACAACAACAGAGATGAAAATAATACTAGAGGATGGATATTATTATTTTAAGTAAAAGGAGAAGCCTGTCGGACAAAGTTTACAGACATGAAGAGACATTATTCAGGGCTCATGCCCTGCCCGGCCAAGCAACATCCATTTTTACATTTGCTGCCTTCTATTTAGAGTTTCTAGATTTTAAAGAGGGCATGAGCTGATATACTCTCATGGTTCAAAAATAGTCACCATGGATGTAAAAAACAGTAAATGCTGGTTAGAGGGCCTGTATATTATTGTTTGTGCAACTCACAATGTAGAATGGCGAAATTAGACTATTGGGTCCTGATACAGTTAACAACCATATGTAACAGAGGATACTGCTTTGACAATACAAAACAGTGGAAGTGTGCACAACCATAATTGTGGATGGGACCCTGTACAAGGTGCATGAGATGGACATGATAGTGGACAGTCAAAAACCTTTCTAGACTCATAAAGATAAAAAAATACTAGTAAATTACATAACCTGCTGGTTGCTTATCTTGATATCAACCACGCTATCAACAGCATACTAAGTGCAGAAGAAGAATTTTTACTCCCACAAACATTCAATAGTTAAGGACAGCTGTTCACTTGTTTGGTCCACATTTTTTTCATATCTTTCATTATTATAAATTCCATGAATGATGGCAGACTTGTAAAAACATCTAGAGGAAAGATGTGCAAATGGAAACAATTATTACCTGCAAAATTACTTTGCTATTTTCATCATATGCAAATCTCCCTTGCATGGGTGTACCATAGATATCCACTGGGTTCTCATGGAGAGTGTCAAAGAGGTTCACATGATCGCATTTCCCAGGAGAGCAATGGGCATGAGAACATGCACAGCCGACTACACAATTCTGCAGACACATAATAATTTATTAAAAAACTTTGATGAAGATAAAAAAAAATTACATAGACAAGAACCAAGAACAAGCCACTTTTATAGAACATATATGCTTTTATGTATTGATGATAATTTATTTCCAAGAGTACCTCTGAATCAACAAGGGATGAGTCCATCAAACGAGCTGTGACGTAGTGAAAACCTTGCCATGGCACGGAACTGCAATGCTGCAATAGTTCTTCAGGTTTCGTACGGAGAAATTCTTTTGCATCAACATCAACGGCACAGACAATTGGAAATTTCTCCCTACCAAAGCTTACATCTTCACAAAGAACAACCCTTTCATTTTTAAGCTTCCACCTGAAGTCCTCTGAATCAAGAACATAATGATATTCTTCCATACCCCCCGTTCCATCAATATCTGGAGGATTCGTCACAGAAGGAACTACGAGAAGATCAACTTGGGTAGGCTGCAAAGGTGGCAGGGTATTCGAATTATACCCAGATTTGCAACCGTTAGGGCAAATGAACTCCTCTTGATGCCAATCGATTTGGATGCCAATGTCGCTACAAAGCTTTGCAGCTTTCACATATATGTTCTCGGGCATGGTTCCATATTTAACTTCCAATGCAGCAAGAAGACTTGTCTTACAGCATACAGAACGGGCCACAGATAAAATATCAAGATTACTTGGATGGGATCTTGTCTTTTGTATCTTTGAAAACAGAGTCTGCGCTAGATCTGAGCATTGGAAATCCAGCAACTTACCAAGGTTTGCTGTTTCAGATTCCACCATTTGTGATGTTATCATAGATAAATCAGAGCTTGAAATCTTAAAATGTTTCTCAATTCCAGAACTAATCCTTTTCTTTAATGAACTTGATGGCCGTAAGGATTTCTTGAAGGCAGAATAGTAGTGTCGACCACGATTGAGTTGGTACTTCCCACGTCCTGGTGGCATGTGGCCAACGGAACCTTGGTCCATATGAGCAACTTGATGGTGGCGTCCAAGATCTGGCAGTATATCGAATTTCAATCCACATAGTCTACAAGTCAACTTCTGAGAGCCATCATCCTTCCCAAGGTTATGGTTATCATAAAGGGCCTTGATACTTGTCCCTTCTGTTCTTTTTACAGATTGACCTTTCGGTCGTTGAGGGGCATCGAGAAGCCTGAACTCGTGGGTATGATCTGAAACAATGTGTTGCCACAAAAGATCCATGTTCAAGAAGTTGCTGTTACATGACATGCACCGGAAGAGAATTGAATATTGGAGGAATTGAGCACCATGACTTTGCTGCACATGTTTTTCAAGAACTTTTCTGTTCGTAAATGGTTCCATGCAAACAGCACAGGAATACCCTCTGAATAGCCATCGAGTTTCCTTTCTGTGAACTTCTGTCCAATGTAACCCAAGGCATTGATCATCAGAGAAATCTCTGAAACATATTTTGCACTTCAGACCAGTGGAAGGATTAGTTATTTCTTCTTGTAGCACCATCATAGAACCCTCTTGGTTATCAGTTAATATTTGGTTAGATTCATTTGCACCAAAGCCCCAAAGATTTGCGAGTTTTTCTCTTTCACTAGGTATCAACTTTAACAACCAATCTACAACATCTGGATCTTTAGAAACTTCAGCTAGTATCTGAGGCATATAGTCCCTATCAAGACCAGACTGTTGACGAGAAATGTTGTTTCTCAAGAACCAATAAAGAAACTCACATGCTCGATGTAAACATAATTTTTCTTTTCTTGATGCACAACATTTCAACAGATTGATAAAGACATCTTTAGAGACGAGTCGACTCTTTCCATTCCTGGCACGTTTAAGGAACTTTGGAAGGTGCTTCTCACAGTAAAGTGTGTGACGCCTAGCATAATCCTGGCATTCAACAATGTTGTCATGAGAAAGAATTCCAATGCAAATGTGGACATCTAAATTAGCTGTTGCCATGGAAGTTGACATGGGGTAGAGCAAATCAGTGCTCTCCAATCCACGAGCTTTATCACCAGAAATCTCCTCAGCCATGGTCGGGATCAATTTAACTTGAACTGAAACTTGGGAACCACTGGCCATCCCTTTATTTGGAGACTCTTCCCTCTTATGAAGACCCTCAGCTGAACTGAATAAATTATCTGAGCTTATTGTATCCAGGTTTGTCTGAAAGCGGTGTTTTTTGCAGAAAGTAGAACCATTTTGGGCTCGATGCTTGCATTGTCTACCCTGATTAGTCATACCACTGCAAACTACAGTATCACTAGTTAGCGCCTTGTCCTCCCTAGATGAATGGTCAGCAAAATGCATACTTTGATGCACACAGCAGTAAATATCACCATCATTTGCCCACCTGCCACACTGTCTTCCCTTTGTTTCTATGTATGCAGAACACTGCCTAGAATTCTTGAAGGAATCAAACTCATGTCTGGCATTCTGTAAAGGCGGGTTGATGCTGCATGATTCTGCAATCTCACGGGGCTCAGAATTACTGAGGAAGGTGACAGTGTTATTCTGATCTGTTGACGCTGATGCTTCTATAGTTCCATCAGTGATAGGTCTACTAGGGAGGTTATTACAGTTTGGGTCCTCGCTTAGAGTGCTGCAGTTAGCATCATCTATGTGAGAAAAATGTGTTTCTCCTCGGCGAACTTCAAGTTTGGGACGCTTTCTGCGAGTTTGTTGATCCATACCTGGATCATCATAGCTATTGCTTTGTTCAAAGTTGCCCGTGTTACCTACAGCATGTGATGAAAAGAACTGTTTCATGACTTCTTGTTTCCATGTTTTCCACTCTGGTACTAATTCAGGCTGCATTGGTGCATTCCACAATTCATCAACCTTGTCCCAAAGAATAGATTGCCTAAGTTCCTGCGTTAAAAAGATAACATTAGAAAGGTAGCTGAAGTTTAACCAGCTTTAGAAATTGTATGATGAGTCAAAACTAATAAAGGGAATAATCTATATATGCCAAAAAGAAAAGATAGTGCATAAAAATCTTACATGTGCAATTATGCAATATGCATAATCATCAGTAAGGCAACATTCGCGACCTAGAGATAGGGCTACAGAGTTTGATTTGTAACACCAACGGCATCATTGACAAACTTCATGCCACACAAATTTCAAGTTACAAGTTGAAATTTTCAGGCTTCTATTCTTTTATTACGATCCACTCTTCAGGCCATATTGATCTACCTGATTTTAAAAAGAGTGGGCATTTCTCCATGTCGACACACACACGCACTCATCCATGCACGTGAACAAACCCCTGTTCCGCCACAAATGAGTGTAACTGATGCTTTTAAACAGGTCAAGTGGTTGTACATGTCGTTAGGGGTATTGTATGCCATTTCTCATAACCATATCTCAGATTCAGTGTTCATTGACTGTCCGTAGGCCAAGCTGATGACAATGTAGTGAAAAGAGAAGGTATGGAGTAAATTAAACAAAATTATCAAGCTCTACGCAATTACATGAAAGTGAATTAGTCTTTCAAAAAATATCTAAATGAGAAAACACTTCCCTACGGTGTGTATCCATCTTGCACCGTTTCATCCACTTTATCCAACAAGGTACATGTTGTCAGGATATCCTTGTGGTGAGCAACAAATACTAGCCAGTCATATCAGGACTAACTAGACAGCTAATCATACAGTGGCAAGTCAGCTGGATTTGCAACTTAAAAAAACTCGATTTTAAATAAATTGAAACCCATATAGCTGACCCATGGACACACTCATAAATGAGTTGGCCAAATAAAAGGCAGAAAGTTTAACTGTAAGCCACAGAAGCAGCCTGTATTGCAAGAGTAGAACTGGGCTAGGTAGCGCATACCTAAACAGGATTATTTATGATCTTCAATAATCTAGATATATGTAGCTTGTCCAAGGAACTCAAGAGCTTAGCCATATGTCTAATCTTAAAACAAAAATATGTTCTCCAAAAAAATCATAACCCAAGATCGAGGTTAGCACCGTATCCATATTGATATGTGTACAATCATATTAAGATATTTGATTTCATGGTGAAAAGAGAAATGGATATAAGGAAACATGTAACATCATATTTTGTGAGCATGCAACTTCACAAACTAAACAAAACAGCTTGGTAATTATTTGATACAAACTAAATCACCTATTCCAAAACAAAAGTGCTACCTAAAGGAGAACAGAATCCATATTACCTCGGCTAGGATTTCAATAGTCTCAGCATCATGAGCAACATTACACTTCTGGACCCACAAGTCAAAAGAATTTTGCAGCCAATGAGAGCTTGTGTAGTCTGGAAGAATCATCTGAAATTAAACAACTAAGGTGAAACAATGCCAAGAAATGCCAGGATGAGGCTGCTCCGATGTTAGTATTAAAGAATCAAAACGTTTTTCTTATTTTTGCAGCATCAGCAGTGTATGTTGGATGAAGCAGAGATGGTCATAATGAACATCTTACTGCTCAGCTGTGCTCTTAGAATTCTTCGCCGATAAACAGGAGGATGTATTGGCCTAATGCGGCCAAAAACTATTTTTGTATATCCTCTTTTATATGATCAGCTGGCCTTGGACCTTGAGCAATGTACCACATATATGTCTTCTACCAGTACTCTCAAACATGTCCTTACATCTTGAACAATCTCCAAATCAATTTCCGATAACGGAGATTTTAACATTTTGTGTTAAGGTTGTAAAGTAATAGCCTAATGCTGCTGCACAGAAAGCTATTTTCAAGACCTGACATAGTTGTGGCAATTACATTATAGCAACTATTCATGCCACTCCTAGATAGAACAGAGAAGGTATCAAGGTGCACACATGAGTGTTTCTTATCCAGGAACAGCAGACAAAGCTATTTACCGTACAAAAATGTCTATAGAAATACTGCCAAATCACTGTCAAAGATATCTGACACATAAGGCGATAAAGGAATATACACACATAAAAGATATTAAGTTACTGATACCTTTCCATTATACAATACAAATGAGAGGAAAAATGCGTAAGATTTGGCTCAATAAAAGAGCATTAAACCTGCATACGAGCCAACATGATATACGAGTAAGGAAAAGGGTCATTACGTTTTGAAGTTTGACAAGCATTTTTCCAAGCGCAGTATAATCTCTACAGCACGATGCTTCCTGAGCAAATTCTTTCCAAACAGTCGCCTTCCGGGCATTCACAGTTATGGCCTAATGAACATATAAACTGTGTCAAGAGCAACAATGATGCTATATGACTACAATAATACTTAAAGGAAATAGCATACCTCAGTGTGAAGTTCATCACTAAAATTTAACATTGAGATAGCAAGTTTCTGCATGATGAATTGCCGAGGAACACTCAAATCCTTCACCAGCTTTCGCCATTTGTGATGAGTTCCATTCACGAGTGGCACAGGATATTCATCGATTGGAAGAACAAGTAGCATGTCTACCCAAGAATAAGTTCTAGTTCGTGGGAAGAAAACAACAATATAGCTCTTTCTATCAATTGTTGGTTTTGCCTTGAGAGTGGACAAAGGATAGTCTACTCTACAGCATTGAATTCCTGTTTGCCATTTTCCTCTCCACTGTTTACAGACCAAAAAAAAATGATAGTTCAGGGTTAAGCAATTGGAGATACCGGAAGCGATTCACATGCATAAAAGGTAGAACCCCATTATAGCTATAACTTCATATGCAGCCAACATAGTCATTTCAATCATAGGAAACCCCATTATGGACTTAAATGGTGCAGTAAATAAATAGAGTAAACAGAGCAAAAGTTAACTGTTTAGAAACTTTAATGTGAGTTATGCATTACAAAACATAGACAGAGCCATAAAAACTGTGATAGGAAACAAACGCCTTTGTGTAGTTTATACAAGTATCTAGTAGAAATAGTACTACATTTAAACTAAGAGAATTGAAGCACACACTACGCTTGTTTGATAAGATTTTGATGGTGTTTCTAATGTATCACTCATATAAATACAAGGTCGGAGGATAGGGATGTAAGGTCAAATAATTGTGGGGGCGGGGCTGTTGAAAAATATCAGTGACTTTTAGCGCCTACCTCTAGGGCTATTTTCTAAATTTATATGGTCAAGGTTTTAGGTCTGAGTTTGTCCATTGAGTGGACCAACTAAACAAGTAAACATGATTTTTTTCCATGCATGTTATACCATTGAAATTGAATTTAAATAAATTTTCTAATGGTACAATTTTATAACAAGCAGCACATGTATTATTGGTTAAATCAGTGGTCAAAGTTTAAACACGCAAAACGAGGGCACCATATGCATTGGGACAGAGGGAGCACCTACAAACAACCTTGCAAAAACATTATTATACTTGTGCACAGACTAGGTTCTACAAGGCTGAAAATTCGCTAAATGTAAACAAAAAATTGGTAGTACTTAGAAATTAAGAGTTTCTTAATTTCAAGGTCTTCGCAGAAGACCCTCCATTGTAGCATTTAGTTACTAAGTATTAGCGATGAATAGAGATTCCTAAACAAACTGAAAACCTTGTGACATGGTGTACACATGCTGTACTAACTATTATACAGGAAATTAGGAAAAATAGGATGCACCAATACATCTTAAAAATACAGAATTTGGAAAGAATACAGAGTTGTGTATCATGCAGATCAACATAAACAAACATACCTTTACCCAAACTGCAGCAGTATGATCTTCAATATTTTCTGTATCCATCTCTCCGCCAGTATCATTAGTATTACCATTACAACTGTTGTTACGAACAAGGAGATCCATGCAGTTTCTAGGTGAGACAGATGATTCATTCTCTTCCTGAGATTCTTTACGTACAAACCCAAAGCCGTTTTCTATTTCTGAAAGATCTTTAACTGTGTGATGTAATTCCTTTTGCACTGCGTGAGAACCTACCACATCAGTCCTGACTTCCTTACTTTCTGCATCAACATTGAAATTATGTTTGATTTGTTCTATCATTTTCTTGCCTAGGGAATCTCCGTTTGACTGGCATGACCTAAGTCCTGTCACTCTACCAGCAGGTGCATGCAGCTCTTCCTGAGAATGATGCAAATCCTCCTTACCAATGCAGTGTTTATTGCAGTTGATATCCTCGCCTGGGGAGCCATCATTGTCCGTATTTACGTTCAACTGAAATCTTACATCATTGAAGTAAGCATCCTGGCCATTCTTTTCTTTATGTGGTGCGAAAAAATTCACATGAGGTAAACCATCCAAAATGACAGAAGACTTTTCAGAGGAACCATCTAATTTCTCATTTGTGCCTGTTCGAGAAGAATTGTTAACTTCAACAGGGTTATGGGCATCATTTGTTAGATGAACATCAGGGCCTTGCCACCCATAATTATCATGTGATAAGGTATGTTTCTTATCATAAGCAATAGATGATATTTTCTCCACATCATTCTGTAACTGGCAATCAGCTTGCATAACAGGAGGATCCATCAGCATTTCTTTGGCAAGTGCTGATCTGCCAATACAATGTGTAACAAAGCAGGATTTCTAACAGCAGTGCAGGAAAAATCCTCCACTGGCTTGAAGTCCATAAACACTTGTGACTTACTCAACACCTAGAAACAAAGCTGCTGTTTAGGAGCATGAATAACATTTCAGATGAAAAAGAACATATGTATGGCAGAACAAACAACAGGGATCCAGTTTAACTACAAAAAATGGTACAATCATTACAATTTCACCATTATGGTAATGGTGTGTATTTACCGCTTCAATGACTATGGTCTATGGACAAAGAATGTGTAGTTCCTTTTGATTCACCGAGCTAATTTCTTGCCCATAAGATACCGTGTTTGCACTCAACAAAACTTATATTCTACTTAATGTTTTGAATGAAGAAACGTAGTAGAGTTATTACGCGACAACGTGGTACATGATAAATAAATTGTTGGTTGCACAGGACTACAGATATAACACTCGTACTGAGACCGATACCTAGACACGGCAGATGCCCCTGCGGGAGCAATCGAGTTTACATGAATCATATGAGTACATCCAGTCCCATAACTTTTACAAAAGAACTACACTACATCAAAAAAGCACGGGGGATGTACGGGGTTGGTTAAACATACAACACTGGTTTATGTAAATCGGTACCATTATTGATCTGCCATCAAAACCCTAATGGCCCGTTTCAATGCGTAGGAAAAAACTATCACGGTAGAACGAACTCAGCCTATAAATTGGTATTAGGAGCATACAAACATGAACTTGAACTGAGATTTGAAAACAAGCCAACATGAATCATCCAACTTATGCTAGAATAGACATGCATGAATCTGACCATCACCATTTATTCAGAAAATCTCACAGGTACAATGTTGAAATCAGAACATCAAGATGGTGCGCATTGCTATACCTCAGCGGGTGGCGCCGGCAGTCGCGGAGGGTGGTGCCGGCAGTCGGGGAGGATGGCCAAGGTCGGGGGAGGAAACGCGTCGTGGTCGAGGTCCCGCGGCGTCTGGTCGTCGTGGTCGAGGTCCTGTGGATGGAGAGGGCGGCGGAGAAAGGTTCTAGGGAGGCGGGGAAGAGGAGGAGGCTGCCGGCGGCGTCGCGAGAGGTCGCCGTCGACGAGGGCGGCGGGTGGGGCGCCCAACCCTAGTTTCGCGAGAGGGAGAGGCGGGGCCGGGAGAGGGATACGAGATGGGGGTCGGGGGAACAGGCACGGGAGCGTGCGATCTCAGGATATTTGACTAGATGGCAATGGTGGGTAAATTTGCATCAACTTCACGGTCACATCTGCGTGCTTTATTACACTCACCGGATATGGCTAATTTTTTTTAAATAATACATTTTTTTTATTAAATTGCACAAATAATACACAAAACTGACAAATTGCAAATCTGTTGGTCGGTCGGCAGTTCGACAGACGACAGACTCGTTTCATCGAAACACTGCCTTCATCCGTTCAACGGACGACACACAGCTTTTGTCCGTTCAACGGACGACACACCTGCTGTCAGCTGTTTGGTAACACAGCCTTTGTCCGTTTAACGGACGACACACCTGCTGTCAGCTGTTTGGTAAAGGAGGGGTGTGTCGTCCGTTGAACGGACGAAGGCTGTGTGTCATCCGTTGAACGGATGAAGGCAGTATTTCGTAAGGCAGTGTTTCGTCTGTTGAACGGCTGACCGACCAACAGATTTGCAATTTGCCCGTTTTATGTATTATTTGTGAAATTCAATAAAAAAATATATTATTTTAAAAAAATTAGCCCGGATATGGCCCAGTTTTTTCCAGCTTAAAAAATGGAAGTGCTAGGGATATTTCCCCGCCTCGTCCCGACGATACATGCTTTGAGATTTTTTTTTTACTTTTGGTTTTTTTATAAAAGATGTCCTCGTTGTAGAAAAAACTGTCCATCCGGCGGACAAAAAGTGAAAAAGACAGACCTTGCTGAAGACCTCGTGTAATTCTTACGAGTCTTTGTAGCAAAAAATTTGTGCTAATGTAGTAAATCTGACTTCGTCACAGACTCGCCGGACACCTCGTTGGGGACCTTGTTACAAAAAAATTACATTATTGTAGCAATACCATAAAACGATGGTAGCAAAAAAATTGTGCTAATATGGCACAACTAACGATCTCACCGGAGACATCGTCGGTGGCTTGGTAGAAAAAAAATTGGGTTACCGTAGCAAACCGACTTTGCTGAGGACTTTCATCGAAAATGTCGTAGCAAATACTTTGCGCTATTATAGCAAAAACATAAAACATAAATAGCAAAAAGTTGCTACTAATGTAGCATCGCCCAGTAGCAAAAATCTTAAAATGCATCCATTGGTTGGTAGCATCGCGACCCTTCATCTGTAGCAACGACGACCGCTTCTGGTAGCGTCGTTGTCTTGCATGTTGTCGCATCCCAATTGTCTAACAATTGCAATGCTATTTGCCTAGTCTATATAGTGTTACTTCCTATATATCATTTATTACATCATCATTATATTATGCTCATGTCAACATGCCACCTTGCATTTGAGCATCATATAAAACCTTCTTCATTTGGTTCTTTCTCATTTTGCATTTTCTATATTAATTGAATTTGCCTCTTGATGAATTGTGGTTGGTTTTTGATAAATTGGTTAATGCCCAAGTTGAGTTGGGGGCATATCTATTCCAACTCCACCATTTTTTTGTCACCATCTTATAATTTCACCATCCAAATTATATATGAGCAATTGCATTTTTGTTGGTATGAAGTCTAACTCATATGTACTAAGATGGATCCACTTCTATTCCTTCATGCTCCCATGTATGATATATGTTGTTTCCACAATATCAACTATGTGGAGCCATATGGCCACCTTTGCATGTCATGTGAGTAGAAACGGTTCTCGAAGAGTCTAGCATGAGCAGCCCCAAATTCAACATTTTCCTTCTTTAATTTCTTTTCCTTGGCAACAGTATTATCATGTTCCTTTACTAGCTTGGACACAACTTCATCATGTGACTCCTCGATTGACTCAAGTCTCTCTTCTAGGGCGACTCAAGCATCTTCTTCTTCTAGAGTATTATTTAGGGATGCAATCTCCATTGCATCCTCTCTTTCAATGTTGACCTTTTCTTCGAGGAGCTCTTCATTTTGAGAAAGTTGATCCATAAGAGCCTCAAAATGCATTTTGTGTTCACCTTGCAAGTTAGTGATAAAATAATCCAAAGCAATAATTTCCTCCTTAACCTTAAGACTAGTAGAATCATCCATATCAATATTCATCGTAGTCTTAGGAAAGGAAGTGATGGAAGGTGATACCTCGGAACCTCTTGCCATAAGGCAAGTGATGCTCTTGTTGATGACATTCTCATTTGGTGAGTCGAAGAGTGAGGTCGGTGTAGATGTGGTGACTATGGCAGCCACCTCTCGTGAGATATCATCATCTTCTTCGTCTTTACTTACGGATAAGTACTCCTCTCGAGCTACCAAAACAATCTTCGGTTGCTTCTTGTATGGAGCATTTTCTTTACAAATTGCTTCTTCCAAAGTGCCTTTGACTTTTCCTTGAGAATGAGCCTGCCTCCATTATCTTCTCTACTTTGATAAGGACACTCAGCTACAAAGTGTAAACGATCTCCACAATTGAAACATGTTCTCAGTTTCAAACCGTTTTCCCTTCGTCCATTTGACCCATTCTTACGTTCAAGTTCAGATTTGGCTTTGGCGGGGTCCTTCCAAAAGTTCCTAGCATAAAAGGCCATGTACTCTACATGTGCCCTCCTGACATCCTCGGGAAAGTCCATAGCTTCAAATTCATCATCATCTTGTTCAACAATATTTGCCTTTAAGGCCACATTTACCCCCTTTTTGCATTTCGATGGTTCGAGCACGAGTGTCTTCAGCATTCTTGGCAACGACTTTGAAAGCAGTCATTTCTTGCATGACCTCATTGGAAGTAATTTGGTGGTAATTTTGTCTAGCTTGGAGGCTCTTCAAGTCAATAGGTTCAAATGGCATAAGTGCGCTTACATACTTCCTCTTAATCCATGCGTCATCAACATGGGTTGCCCCATGATTTCTGAATGTGGTGGCAGTCGACTTGAGCCTTCTATACATATCCTCGTGATCCACGCCATCCATCATATAAAAGCCTTCAGCTTGGTTACTCACTTCATCATATATATTCCTTCTCATGCTTTCATTCCCAATGAATAGTTCGGTGAGGCATCCCAAGCTTCCTTAGAGGTGTTGAGATGTTCTATGTGGGGCATGTCCTTGGGACCCACACCAAGCTAAATCATGTGTAGAGTCGTTGCATTGAGTTGGATGTCCACAACTTCTCTTCTTGTCAAGTTGTTGTAGGGGTTCGTAGCATGGAAAACAAAAATTTTCTATCGCATACAAACAAACAAGCCAAGATCTATCTACTAGATTGTAGCAACGAGTCGATGGAATAACTCACCCTCGAAGATTCCAAAGTGTTTAACGAGAGCAGATTCTCGTGGGTGATGTAGTCGTACTCTTTCCGATCTCAAGATCGCGTAGACGATCCTTCCGGCGCCGCGTTCCCGCAGCGCTCCCGCAGTCGGTCACACGTTCGGTACTCGACGAAGACCTTCCTCTCCCTTGTTCCAGCAGGCAGCGGAGGTTGTAGCACTCTCCTCGCGATTCCGGCAGCACAACGGCGTGGTACCGGAGGTAGAGGGGAGATCCCGCAGGGCTTCGCCTTAAGCCGGTGCGAGTATGGTGGAGCTTATGAGAGAGGCTATTAGTGGTCTAGTAATTAGACACACCAATTAGAGGGCTCTAAACCAATTAGAAGGCTCTAAACCGAAACAGCTCTAAACCGGGGTCTAGGTCTAGTTTCTAGTTTAGAGGATAGGAACTTGTGTGTACTAGGAGGGGAGCCCTGCCCCTCCTTATATAGGTGGGAGGGCTGGCTGCGCCATGGGGAGGAGAGTCCCTCCCCAAGTCGGCTTGGTGGGGCGCCGGCCAAGGGAGGAGTCCTCCCCCAATTCGGCCTCCACCAATCCTCCTCTTTTCCCACTTCCCAAAATTGGCAGTTTGACTTTCAAATTAGCCGTTTGACTTTTCCAATTTAGGAATTAAATAAACCCTTTATTTCGGACAGCGAGAACACCTAGTACATGATGCAATCATTCCAACTTGCAATGACACATTCATGTACCCCTTCCCCCCGGAGTGCCGGACATTCCGGGACCTTCTAGAATGTTCCCGATGAAAACACCGGAACCATTCCCCAACTCCGAAATGGGACTTTCCTTATATGAATCTTATTCTCCGGACCATTCCGGATCACCTCGTGATATCCCGGATCCCATCCGAGACTCCGAACAACATTCGGTCTCTTTCTCATAATACCATAACTACTCAAACAACGTCGAATCCTTAAGTGTGTCTCCCTACGGTTCGTGAATTATGCGGACATGATCGAGACACTTCTCCGAACAATAACCAATAGAGGAATCTGGAAATTCATATGGCTCCCACATATTTCTACGATTACTTTGCGATCGAATGAACCACTTACATACGATACCAATTTCCCTTTGTCTCACGATATGTTACTTATCCGAGGTCATGATCGTCGGTATCTCTGCATACCTAGTTCAACCTCGTTACTGATAAGTACTCTTTTCTCGTTCCCGTGATATGTGATCCCTTGTGACCAAGTCACATGCTTGCAAGCTAATTGGATGACATTTCACCGAGAGGGCCCAGAGAATATCTATCCGTCATGTGGATGGACAAATCCCACTCTTGATCCATGTGTTTCAACCAATACTTTCCGAACACCCAATGCCACTTTTATAGCCACCCTGTTACGGTGTGGTGTTTGATGACATCAAAGCATCCATCCAGTAAAGGCAATATGCATGATCTCATGGTCGAAGGAATTAGGTTACTATGTATCAGAAAGCATATAGCAATTGAACTATTGAAATGACTTGATCTTTATGCTACGCTTGTCTATAGGAGTATGTCCACCATATCATTCTCCTAACGATATGATCTTGTTGTTGATAACATCTCAATGTTCATGACAAAGAAACCACATCATCAATCAACCAACAAGCTAGTGAAGTATAGAGGCCATACTAGGGACTTCAAATTAAGTTTACAAATCACACAAGTATTAATGGTTTCCTTGTTAATACTATTATAGCATGAATGTAAACATTTATCATAAACACAAAGATATATAATAATAACTACATTTATTATTACCTCTAGGGCATATCTCCAACAGTCTCCCACTTGCACTAGAGTCATCTAATCTAGATTACATGGTAATATACCGAACACCCATGGCAGTTTGGTGTTGGTCATGTTTTGCCCTCGGGAGAGGTTTAGTCAACGGATCCGCCACATTCAGATCTGTGTGTACTTTGCAAATCTTTATATCCCCATCCTGGATATGTTCTCGAATAGCGTGGAAACGCAGCTTGATATGCTTCAGCTTCTTGTGTGACCTTGGTTCTTGCGCATTGGCTATGGCGCCCATGTTATCACAGTAGATAGACATTGGGTCCAGCGCACTAGGAACCACACCCAGCTCTGTAATGAACTCTTTCATCCATATCGCTTCTTGTGAAGCCTCCGAAGCAGCCATGTATTCCGATTCAGTTGAAGATCTCGCCACAACGCTTTGCTTTGCACTCCTCCAGCTAACTGCTGCACCATTCAAAATAAATACGTATCCAGATTGTGATTTAGAATCATCCGGATCGGTGTTCCAACTAGCATCGGTGTAACCATTAACAACGAGCTGTTCATCACCTCCATAAGAAAGAACCATATCCTTAGTTCTTCTCAAGTACTTAAGGATGTTTTTGACCGCTGTCCAATGATCCACTCCTGGATCACTTTGATATCTGCTAGTTAGACTAACAGCATATGCGATGTCGGGTCTAGTACATAGCATGGCATACATTAGAGATCCTATGGCTGAGGCATAGGGAGTCTTACTCATCTTTTCTCTATCTTCTGCCGATGTCGGACTTTGAGTTTTACTCAAGGTCGTATTGGGCAACATGGGCAAGAACCCTTTCTTGCTATCTTCCATTCCAAACCTCTTTAGAACTTTGTCCAAATATGTACTTTGTGACAATGATATTTGGCGTTTCGATCTATCTCTATAAATCTTTATGCCTAATATGTAAGCTGCTTCGCCAAGATCCTTCATTGAAAAACTATTATTCAAATATTCCTTGACACTATTAAGAAGGTCTACATCATTCCCAATCAACAATATGTCATCCACATACAGTATTAAGAATGCTACAGAGCTCCCACTCACTTTCTTGTAAATACAAGCTTCTCCATAAGTTTGTATAAAACCAAAACTTTTGATTACCTTATCAAAACGTTGATTCCAACTTCGGGATGCTTGCTTCAATCCATAGATGGACCGTTGAAGCTTGCATACCTTGTTAGCATCTTTAGGATCGACAAAACCTTTGGGTTGTATCATATACAACTCTTCATCAATGTCTCCATTGAGGAATGCTGTTTTGACATCCATCTGCCATATCTCATAATCATAATATGCAGCGATTGCTAACATAATCCTCACAGACTTTAGCTTCGCTACCGGTGAGAAAGTCTCATCGTAGTCAATTCCTTGAATTTGTCGAAACCCTTTTGCGACAAGTCGAGCTTTATAGACAGTAACATTACCATCAGCATCTGTTTTCTTCTTGAAAATCCATTTGTTCTCGACAGCCTTCCGGCCATCCGGTAAGTCCACCAAAGTCCATACTTGGTTTTCGTACATGGATCCAATCTCGGATTTCATGGCTTCTTGCCATTTATTGGAATCTGGGCTCATCATCGCTTCCTCATATGTCTCGGGGTTATCGGTGTTGTCCACCAACATGACATTCATAACGGAATCATACCAATCTGGAGTGGTACGAGTTCTCGTTGACCTCC
This sequence comes from Avena sativa, assembly GCA_916181665.1. Taxonomy (NCBI): domain Eukaryota; kingdom Viridiplantae; phylum Streptophyta; class Magnoliopsida; order Poales; family Poaceae; genus Avena; species Avena sativa. The sequence continues at coordinate 2,810,768 of OV702300.1, forward strand.
GAGGCTCTGTAGTAACTTCAACCGAAGTTTCATGATCACCATCATTAGCTTCCTCTCTTATTGGTGCAGGCACCACAGGAACTTCTTCCGGTGCTGCGCTACTCGCAATTTCGAGAGAAGGTTCGACAACCTCGTCGAGTTCTACTTTCCTTCCAGTCACTTCTTTCGAGAGAAATTCCTTCTCTAGAAAGGATCCATTCTTAGCAACGAAGATTTTGCCTTCGGATCTATGATAGAAGGTATACCCAACAGTTTCCTTCGGGTATCCTATGAAGACGCATTTTTCCGCTTTGGGTTCAAGCTTGTCCGGCTGTAACTTCTTTACATAGGCTTCGCATCCCCAAACTTTAAGGAACGACAATTTAGGTTTCTTCCCAAACCATAATTCATACGGTGTCGTTTCAACGGATTTAGACGGTGCCCTATTTAAAGTGAATGCGGCTGTTTCTAATGCATAACCCCAAAATGATAGTGGCAAATCTGTAAGTGACATCATAGAACGAACCATATCTAAGAGAGTTCGATTACGACGTTCAGACACACCATTACGCTGTGGTGTTCCCGGCGGTGTCAACTGCGAAAGTATTCCACATTTCTTCAAATGCTCGCCAAACTCGTAACTTAGATATTCACCTCCACGATCAGATCGTAGAAATTTAATCTTCTTGTTACGTTGATTCTCTACCTCACTTTGAAACTCCTTAAACTTCTCGAAAGTTTCGGACTTATGTTTCATAAAATAGATATACCCATATCTACTCAAGTCATCCGTGAAGGTAAGAACATAACGATAACCACTGCGCGATGCTACACTCATTGGACCACACACATCGGTATGTATGATTTCCAATAAGTCTGTAGCTCGCTCCATCATACCAGAAAATGGAGTCTTAGTCATTTTACCCATCAGACATGCTTCGCATCTTTCAAGTGATTCAAAATCAAGTGATTCAAGAAGTCCATCGGAATGGAGTTTCTTCATACGCTTCACTCCAATGTGACCAAGACGACAGTGCCACATATAGGTCAAATTATCGCTTGATTTCAAACGTTTAGCCTCAATGTTATTAATATGTGTATTTCTACTATCGAGATTCAATATGAATAGACCATCTATCAAAGGTGCATGTGCATAAAACATATTACTCATATAAATCGAACAACCATTATTCTCGGATTTAAACAAGTAACCGTCTCGCAATAAACAAGATCCCGATATAATGTTCATGCTCAACGCAGGCACCAAATAACAATTATTTAAGTATAAAACTAATCCCGATGGTAGATGAAGAGGTAGTGTGCCGACCGCGATCACATCAACCTTTGATCCGTTTCCCACGCGCATCGTCACCTCGTTCTTCACTAGCTTCCGTTTATTCTGCAGCTCCTGTTTCGAGTTACAAATATGAGCAACCGAACCAGTATCAAATACCCAGGCACTACTACGAGTACTAGTGAGATACACATCAATAACATGTATATCAGATATACCTTTCTTCTTGATGTTGCCGTTCTTCAAATCCGCCAAGTACTTTGGGCAATTCCGCTTCCAGTGACCTTCTCCCTTGCAGTAAAAGCACTCAGTATCAGCCTTGGGTCCAGCCTTGGTCCTCTTCGTCGGCGTGGTAACTTTCTTACCACCCTTCTTGAAGTGTCCCTTCTGCTTAGACTTGCCTTTCTTGAATTTGGTGGTCTTATTGACCATCAACACTTGGTGCTCTTTCTTGATCTCCACTTCTGCAGATTTTAACATAGCAAATAGTTCTGGCAACTCTTTGTTCATGTTCTGCATGTTGTAGTTCATCACAAAGTTCTTGTAACTTGGTGGTAGTGATTGGAGGATGCGGTAAACTCCCAAAGTATTAGGAATCACTATACCCAAACTTTGAAGTTTATTTGCGTGCCCAGACATTTTAAGCACATGCTCACTGACGGAGCTACCCTCTTCCATCTTGCAGTTAAAGAACTTTTCAGAAGCTTCATAACTTTCAATTGCCGCATGAGTCTCAAAGATTAATTTGAGATCCTCGACAATATCATATGGATCTGACTCTTCAAACCTTTTCTGAAGCTCCGATTCTAAACCATACAAGATAGCACACTGAACTATGGAGTACTGATTCTTCCGAGCGAGGTAAACATTCTTTACTTCATCGGTAGCATCAGCTGCAGGTGGGTCACCTAGCGGTGCATCCAGCACATAGGTCAAATTACCAGCTGTGAGGACAATCCTCAAATTGCGGAACCAATCCGCGAAGTTGCTTCCATTGTTTTTCAACTTTTCTTTCTCTAGGAACGCATTAAAATTGATGGTAGGGGCTGCCATTGATCTACAACATATTTGCAATAGTTTAGACTAAGTTTATGACAAATTGAGTTCAAATTAATTAATGAAATTAAACTAGGTGAACTCCCACTCAAAACAACATCCCTCACATTGTTTTAGTGATCACACGAACCAAATCCACTACATCAACACCGATCATCACGAGAGCTGATATAGTTTTAATGGCGAACAATCATCATGTTCATCATATCTACTATATGATTCATGCTTTGCCTTTCGGCGATCCGTGTTCCTGAGGCCATGTCTGTACATGCTAGGCTCGTCAAGATCAAACCTTAGCTTCCGCATAAGCAAATCTGGCTTGCTTACGTTGTAGTCACCCGCGGAATCAAAGACACCCGATCATCACGTGGTGCTTCGAAGCAGCAAGCTTTGGCAACGGTGCATACTAAGGGTGAACACTTTTAGAACTTGAAATTTATGTGCATGAGGGATCATCTTATAATGCTACCGTCGTCTACTAAGCAATACAAGATGCATAAAGGATTAACATCACATGCAATTCATAATATGTGATATGATATGGCCTTTCTTCTTTGTGCTTCCGATCTCCATCTTCAAGCACGAACATGATCTCCATCATCACCGGCATAGCATCAAGGTCAATGACGCTTCTTCATGGTTGTCGTCCGCCAACTTCAACTATTACAACTATTTTGAATAGACACGCAGGCCTTAACAGAAATTAAAGACAACCATATGGCTCCTGCCGGTTGCCAACTTACAATAAGGATCATTGCATACATCAAATATAATCACAATCATGGCCATATCACATCACTGCACACCCCTGCAAAACAAAGTTAGACGCTTCTACTTTCTTTGCATATTTTACGTGGTTTGGGGCTTTCCATAAGTGTCGTTCTAACTTACGAACAAGAACCACAACATTGATACTAGCATTGTTGATCACCCGTTGTAAATTGGATCTTTACTATGCTAGGAGAAACAGGCACCCGCAAAGCCACTTATGCAAAACGAGTTGCATGTCAAGCGTGGAGCAAGTCTCATGAACGATGTCATGTAAGGTTAGCCCGGGCCGCTTCATCCCAACATACCGCAAGATGCAAAGTACACAAAAAGCAATCTACAATAAAAGCATCAACGCCCACAATGACCATTGTGTTCTACTCGTGCAACAGATCTACATATAGACACGGCTCTGATACCACTGTAGGGGTTCGTAGCATGGAAAACAAAAATTTTCTATCGCATACAAACAAACAAGCCAAGATCTATCTACTAGATTGTAGCAACGAGTCGATGGAATAACTCACCCTCGAAGATTCCAAAGTGTTTAACGAGAGCAGATTCTCGTGGGTGATGTAGTCGTACTCTTTCCGATCTCAAGATCGCGTAGACGATCCTTCCGGCGCCGCGTTCCCGCAGCGCTCCCGCAGTCGGTCACACGTTCGGTACTCGACGAAGACCTTCCTCTCCCTTGTTCCAGCAGGCAGCGGAGGTTGTAGCACTCTCCTCGCGATTCCGGCAGCACAACGGCGTGGTACCGGAGGTAGAGGGGAGATCCCGCAGGGCTTCGCCTTAAGCCGGTGCGAGTATGGTGGAGCTTATGAGAGAGGCTATTAGTGGTCTAGTAATTAGACACACCAATTAGAGGGCTCTAAACCAATTAGAAGGCTCTAAACCGAAACAGCTCTAAACCGGGGTCTAGGTCTAGTTTCTAGTTTAGAGGATAGGAACTTGTGTGTACTAGGAGGGGAGCCCTGCCCCTCCTTATATAGGTGGGAGGGCTGGCTGCGCCATGGGGAGGAGAGTCCCTCCCCAAGTCGGCTTGGTGGGGCGCCGGCCAAGGGAGGAGTCCTCCCCCAATTCGGCCTCCACCAATCCTCCTCTTTTCCCACTTCCCAAAATTGGCAGTTTGACTTTCAAATTAGCCGTTTGACTTTTCCAATTTAGGAATTAAATAAACCCTTTATTTCGGACAGCGAGAACACCTAGTACATGATGCAATCATTCCAACTTGCAATGACACATTCATGTACCCCTTCCCCCCGGAGTGCCGGACATTCCGGGACCTTCTAGAATGTTCCCGATGAAAACACCGGAACCATTCCCCAACTCCGAAATGGGACTTTCCTTATATGAATCTTATTCTCCGGACCATTCCGGATCACCTCGTGATATCCCGGATCCCATCCGAGACTCCGAACAACATTCGGTCTCTTTCTCATAATACCATAACTACTCAAACAACGTCGAATCCTTAAGTGTGTCTCCCTACGGTTCGTGAATTATGCGGACATGATCGAGACACTTCTCCGAACAATAACCAATAGAGGAATCTGGAAATTCATATGGCTCCCACATATTTCTACGATTACTTTGCGATCGAATGAACCACTTACATACGATACCAATTTCCCTTTGTCTCACGATATGTTACTTATCCGAGGTCATGATCGTCGGTATCTCTGCATACCTAGTTCAACCTCGTTACTGATAAGTACTCTTTTCTCGTTCCCGTGATATGTGATCCCTTGTGACCAAGTCACATGCTTGCAAGCTAATTGGATGACATTTCACCGAGAGGGCCCAGAGAATATCTATCCGTCATGTGGATGGACAAATCCCACTCTTGATCCATGTGTTTCAACCAATACTTTCCGAACACCCAATGCCACTTTTATAGCCACCCTGTTACGGTGTGGTGTTTGATGACATCAAAGCATCCATCCAGTAAAGGCAATATGCATGATCTCATGGTCGAAGGAATTAGGTTACTATGTATCAGAAAGCATATAGCAATTGAACTATTGAAATGACTTGATCTTTATGCTACGCTTGTCTATAGGAGTATGTCCACCATATCATTCTCCTAACGATATGATCTTGTTGTTGATAACATCTCAATGTTCATGACAAAGAAACCACATCATCAATCAACCAACAAGCTAGTGAAGTATAGAGGCCATACTAGGGACTTCAAATTAAGTTTACAAATCACACAAGTATTAATGGTTTCCTTGTTAATACTATTATAGCATGAATGTAAACATTTATCATAAACACAAAGATATATAATAATAACTACATTTATTATTACCTCTAGGGCATATCTCCAACAGTTGTTTGGGTCTCCAACATGAAGACCATTCTCGATGATTTTCCATAACTCAATGGACGAGGTGCACACATGAGACTTCATTAAAAATTGTCATTGATTAAAAGGAGATACAGTAAGCTTAGGTGGATCACCCCTATTGTTTATATAAGGGTGAGAGATAGGTGGATCAGGTGAATATACGTGAGGAACCTCACTATATTCCTCCTTACCACTTCCCTTTTTCGAGGAGGAGATTTTACTAGAGTCGTCACTCAGCACATCATCTTTCTTGGAGTTAGAGTTAGCTTTCTCCTTAGAAAGTGGAGTGGCGGCCTCAAAGGTAGATGGAGGTGGAGATGCGGGCATGGAGAGACGTGCAATCATTTGACGCATCTCTTCCATTTTTGTATCCATAGAATTAATTAAGGTTGTTTCCAATGTCTTGAGATCATTCATGGTGACCTTGTCTACAACCTCACTCCCATCTCCCTTAGTACCCATACTTCTCTTAGGCGGTTAAGCCCGAATAAAGAGCTGGGGCTCTGATACTAATTAAAATGGATCGTATGGGCACCTAGAGGGGATGAATAGGTGATACTCCAAAATTTAATTCTTTTTCAATTTTAGGCTTGACACAAAGATAAATTATCTAGATATGCAACTACGGAGAATTTCCCTATATGCAAACCTAACTACTAGCGAGTAAAAGTGAGGAGCGAGGAAATCGTAGTAGAGCACGCGGGGACACAGAGATTTGTTTGACCGCAGTTTCTTCCTTGTTAAGGGAAGTACATCTGCATTGGCGTGTGGGCGGTTTTAAGACCACCACGCCACAATAGGCCTCACCCTATTCTCCGATCGATCTCGCCACCAAAGGCATGATCCACCTTTCCACTATTGGTACCCTTTGAGGTGGCAACTAGTGCCTTTTACAACACTAGAAGGACAGACATCCACGACTGAAATGGAGGCTCCCGTGATGACAACAAGCTTCCACAAGAACAAGGATTATCAAATAATCGAAAGTGAGATCTAGATATTTGCAAGAAATACTAGATCAAGAATCCCCCAAATGAATGGAGGGGAGGTGGGGTGCTTGATTGGTGTTGATGAAGATCGAGGCCTCCGCCTTCGATTCCCCAAAGATCGGAGCCTTCGAGTGGATGAAGATGGAGATCTCGGTTTGGATCTTGAAGAATAGGTCTGCACTTTTTCGAATGAATCAAGAGTTCTGGTAGGAGGACTGTAGGGTTTTGTAGCATGGAAAACAAAAAATTTCTATCGCATACAAACAAACAAGCCAAGATCTATCTACTAGATTGTAGCAACGAGTCGATGGAATAACTCACCCTCGAAGATTCCAAAGTGTTTAACGAGAGCGGATTCTCGTGGGTGATGTAGTCGTACTCTTCCCGATCTCAATATCGCGTAGACGATCATTCCGGCGCTGCGTTCCGGCAGCGCTCCCGCAGTCGGTCACATGTTCAGTACTCGACGAAGACCTTCCTCTCCCTTGTTCCAGCAGGCAGCGGAGGTTGTAGCACTCTCCTCACGATTCCGGCAGCACAACGGCGTGGTACCGGAAGTAGAGGGGAGATCTCGCAGGGCTTCGCCTTAAGCCGGAGCGAGTATGGTGGACTATCAGAGAGCTCCTAGGCGATCTAGGGTTTAGACACACCAAGGAGGAGGCTTGGTCGGCGGCTAGGGTTAGCTAGGCGGCGGCGGCGTCTTGCCCTAGGGCGACGGCTGCAGGAGGGCCGGCGGCTTAGGGCTAGGGTTTGCGGGTGGAGGTGTTGTGTACTAGGAGGGGCAGACCTGCCCCTCCTTATATAGGTGGAGGGGCCGCGCCAGGGGAGGGGAGTCCCTCCCCAACTCGGTTTCCCAAGGGGGCCGGCGGTGGAGGGGAGGAACTCCTCCCCAACTCGATTTCCACCTCCCCCTCCACTTCCCAAAATAGCCGTTTGACTTTTCAAATTGGCATTTGACTTTTCAAACTAGGATTTGATTAAACCCTTTATTTTGTTCAGCGATGACACCTAGTACATGATGCAATCATTCCAACTTGGTATGACACATTCATGTACCCTTCCCCTTCGGAGTGCCGGACATTCCGGAACCTTCTAGAACATTCCCGATGAGAACACCGGAACCATTCTCCAACCCCGAAACAGGACTTTCCTTATATGAATCTTATTCTCCGGACCATTCCGGATCTCCTCGTGATATCCCGGATCCCATCCAAGACTCCGAACAACATTCGGTCTCTTACTCATCATTCCATAACTACTCAAACAACGTCGAATCCTTAAGTGTGTCTCCCTACGGTTCGTGAATTATGCGGACATGATCGAGACATTTCTCCAAACAATAACCAATAGAGGAATCTGGAAATTCATATGGCTCCCACATATTTCTACGATTACTTTGCGATCGAATGAACCACTTACATACGATACCAATTTCCCTTTGTCTCACGATAGTTTACTTATCCGAGGTTATGATCGTCGGTATCTCTGCATACCTAGTTCAACCTCGTTACTGATAAGTACTCTTTTCTCGTTCCCATGATATGTGATCCCTTGTGAGCCAGTCACATGCTTGCAAGCTAATTGGATGACATTCCACCGAGAGGGCCCAGAGTATATCTATCCGTCATATGGATGGACAAATCCCACTCTTGATCCATGTGTCTCAACCAATACTTTCCGAACACTCAATGCCACCTTTATAGCCACCCAGTTACGGTGTGGTGTTTGATGTCATCAAAGCATCCTTCCGGTGAAGGTGATATGCATGATCTCATGGTCGAAGGAATTAGGTTACTATGTATCAGAAAGCATATAGCAATTAAACTATTAAAATGACTTGATCTTTATGCTACGCTTATCTATAGGAGTATGTCCACCATATCATTCTCCTAACGATATGATCTTGTTGTTAATAACATCTTAATGTTCATAATAGGGAAACCACAATTATTTATTAACCAACAAGCTAGTATTATAAAGAGGCTTTACTAGGGACTCTATTTTAGTTTACAAATCACACAAGTATTAATGTTTCCTTGTTAATACTATTATAGCATGAATGTAAACATTTATCATAAACACAAAGATATAATAATAACTATATTTATTATTGCCTCTAGGGCATATCTCCAACAAGGACCAATTGGGATATTTATACCCCCTGCCAAAAAAAGCCGTTGGAAACTTTGGGGGTCGGATTATCCGACCCAAGTGGGGGTCGGATTATCCGGTCGGGGCAAAAAACTGCCCCAGACTCGAATTTTCCGGGGGGGGGAATCCACCCCCTGTGCAGAGCGACGTGCCGACGCCAAAAGAACTGGAGGCTACGTACGAGAGGACCATTAGCTATCTAGCTTTGTAGACTGGGTCAAGGGCTTAGGGTTGGCCCATGAACCGACCCGTACAGTGAGGACCAAGATCCAAACAGTAACCCTAGGACCCAAAGGGGTGTAACCTAGCTAGCCTTCGCCTATATAAGGAGGGGCATAGCTAGGGGTTGAGGAGGTTGGACCAAGTAGAAAACTAGTGCCCTGAGGCTTACTTCAAACAGCTCAAGGAGCACTTGTAAGCTTCTAGTATCAATCAAATTCCTAAGTGTGAAGAGTTCATCTTGTTCTCCGTGTGCGGCTAGACCATGCACTCCCTCCCCGGTGGCCAGAAGCATCCATTCGGCCCCCAACTTAAGCCTACCCATGGCATCTGCCGTAACACCACCACGACAGTTGGCGCCCACCATGGGGCAGAAGCAGATGCTTGATGGAGTTTTCATCCGGACGGGCAACATCATCGCCAAGACCGGCGAGCGCGTCTACTCCGGCCTCATACAGAGATTTGGAGCGCTCAACTTCGTCAATGACAACGTGGGCTGCTTCGGGACCAAGCCGTTCCCTAGGGGCGGTCGCTTCATCAAGTTTGGCGAGAACCAGGTCTACGTCGTAGATCCCGGCGCCGGATCCACCTACGGTTCTTGTCGCAGGGAAACTTCACCAGCTCGTCTCCGTTGAGGTAATGATGATAGCTCCTAACCATGCAGCACCTCCAATAGTTCCTGTAGTGAATGAGGATGCCGAGGGAGGAAATCAAGAGGAAACGCCAAGGGCATCAAGAACAGTGAAGGCACCGCTAGAAAAGCCAGAAAACATAGCTAGGAGTAAGAGAGCCAAAGAATTGCAAGAGGCAATAGATAAATTGGCAGAGCCAGTAGCGCAAGCAGCAGACCCGGCACGCGTGCAGACCGAGTTGGAGGAGGCCAGGATATAAGTCCTAGAGAAGGCAAAGGAATTAGCGCAGTTACAGCAAGATGTGGATATCACAATCCGAGAGCTCAACTCGGCAAATCGAGTAAAGGGCGCTAAGACCCGGCTTGATGCAACAAGGTTGAGTGGGAGAAACCTCAATGAAGAATTGGCGGACGCAATGTCAAATATAACACCAGAAAACAGCAACGAAACAAGAGCCGCATAGGCAGCAATGGCTAAGCTCCCCATCTGACGGGTGAAGCAAAAAGAAAGCAGCAAGAGCGATTCAATGAATTGGTGAGAGCAGCAGGGATGCTGAATGAAGCATACTACAGGGCGAATCCGGGTATAGCTGGGAGGTCACAAGTGGTTCACTCGGCGACTCCAATCCCGGCAAGATCAGCAGGTCATAGAGATTCTTCACCAGGCGTGGCGTCGAGGTAGAGAAAATAAAAGAGTGTGGATTCGGGAATAAACAAGCAAATGGTTACCTATGACCCGACAATGGCTCAGGGAAACCCAGCACGTGCACAAGGAATAAGAAGGAATATTGTTCAGGGAAATGAGAACCAGGAAAATGCAGGCCGAGAAAGGCAAGCAGGACAAAGAAATGACAATGGAGGGAAAAAAATTGCGCCTCAACCTAGGCGTGGAACTCACTCGGCAGGAGGAGGAAATCCAGCTCTGAATACTGCGTCAGCTCAACCCGAAAAGAGACAGCACAACACGGGAAAAGCAGTGCAGCAACCTAAAGACCCGAACGCAAACAGATACAATGATGATTACTCGGCGATTGTAAATGACGGATATGAATTGCCGGATCATGCATACCAAGGAATGGGAGCCAGACTCAGAGGCAGAAATCTCCAGCCGGATGATGTAAGGCTCAAGCTGGACTAGATAAAAATGGCGAAACTGATTGAGTCGCAAGGTCCATAGGGTCCACCATGCTTTGGCCCAAGGATCATGAAGGAGCCGCCAGTGCCAAACTTTCATCTGGCCAGAGGAACGAAGACCTACGATGGAAGCACAAAGCCAGAAGACCGGCTCATTTATGGAACCGCTGTAAAAATCGCGCAGGGAAATTTGAGATGGACAGTGCGATATGTGTCGCAGATGCTAGAGGGACCAGCAAGGGTGTGGCTGAATAACTTGCCACCCGGAAGCATCAACAGGTGGGTCAATTTTCAGGATGCTTTTGTGAGCAATTTCACAAGCGCCTTGATACTTCCAATTTGCATCACCATTCAATATCATAAATTGCCTCTATTCATTGATATATGTCTTATTATGAGGTGTTACTTATGTATTTTCCACTGTTTTTGCATGTTGGATGATTCTTGGAGGATGGACTGCCGGAGTCTAGATTCTGATGGAAAAAGAGGTGTTTTGATGTAATTTTGCGAAGATCAGAAAAATACGAGAAAAATATGGGAAAATTATATTTCTCCGGAAGACAAAGGAAGCCAGAAGGGGAGGCGAAGAGGGCCACAGGGGGGCCACACCCCCTAGGCGTGGGCCCACCCTGGGTCGCGCCTAGGACAGGTGTGGCCCACCTAGCCGGCTCCCGACTCCGCCCTCTCGCCTATATATTCTTCACGGAACCCTAACACCAGGGGGGACCACAGATAGATTTCCGCCGCCTCTACGGGCAGAAAACACCGAGAGAGAAAGATCTCTCCCGCAGACAGATTTGTGCCGGGGAAATTCCTTCCCGGAGAGGGGAGTTCGTCGCCATCAACATCGTCATCAAGCTAGGCTTCATCGAGATAATCATCATCATCATCCACACCATCATCTCCACCAGCACCCTCATCACCACTCCGTCCCGCTGTAACAATTGTGTTGGATATTGCTTTAGTTCTTAGGGAAAACTTTCCCGGTGTTAATTACTATTGTAGTTGATGCTTGTGAGTGGAACCATTGGATTATTGTTTATGTTCAGATTGTTATTCATCACCATATCATCTTTGATCTTGATCCATATGATGTCTTATGAGTAGTTCGTTTAGTTCTTGAGGGCATGGGAAAAGTCATGTTGTTATTAGTGGATTTGTGTTGAGTTATTATTCAATGGTTTAGTATTTAAGTTGTTGTGCTATTCTTCTAGTGGTGTCATGTGAACGTCGACTACATGATACTTCACCATTTATGGTCCTAGGGGAATGCATTGTGTATTAGGCTACTAATTGTGGGGTTGCCGGAGTGACAGAAACCTGAACCCCTGTTAGGACACCTTTGCACAAGGGAGTGTAGGATCTCATAGTTTAAGGTTGTGGTTAGGTTTATATCTTAATTACTTCCATGTAGTTGCGGATGCTTGTAGGGGGTTTAATCACAAGTATGTATTAGTCCAAGTAAGGTCGGTACATTAGCACATGTTCACCCAGACAACACTTAAAACACCAAAGAAGAGTACTTAGCTATTTGAAGCGAAATCACTTGACATAATTCCCATGTGTCCTCGAGAACGTTTGGTCCTTATAAGTATTTCCACCGGCTTGTCCTTTGCTAAGAAAGGATTGGGCCACTTGCTGCGTTTGTTCTTTACTACTTGCACTTTGTTTTGTTGCTTTATCAGAAAACCCCTAAAAATCCGTTTGCTAAGTATTTAAAGAGAGTTCCTGCTCCATACCTCTAGTCAACACCTTCTGCTCCTCGTTGGGATCAACACTCCTATTTATTGAAAGTACTGTGATACACCCCCTATACTTGTGGGTCATCACACCTACAAGAGGCCAAATCGCCTGCAACAGCTAGCTATGTGCAAGCAAAGGCCGAACGAAACAGATAGGGAATTCCTCACAAGATGGTGCACAATGCGTTACTCTTGCGAAGGGGTAATCGAGTCTCAAGCCATTGCATGGTTTGCATAGGGGTGCAGATATGGAAGTGTACTGTGGCAAAGGCTATAGAGAGATATGCCGACAAGCTTGGCAGAAACAATAAGAATCACAGATTCATATGCGTTAGGAGATCCGACTCAGCCTCTGCTCATGTCGGCAGACGACATGACTGAGACTCAGATCTATGACGCTGCCGGGTCACAAAGGCGTCAGGAAAGAGCCGAGTATAGAAGCAAAAGAAGAGATGAAAGGCCAGACTACAGGTATGGTTCGACTCAAGTTGCGGCTGTGAGTCAGGATCATCCAGATGCTGGAAGTAGCCAACGTCAAATGACAAATGGGAAACAACAGTGGATCCCAAAGAATGATGGCAAAAAGCCATATGAACAAAGAAATCCATATCAGGACAGGCATAAATATACTTATGAAATGATGTTGGACCAGCAGTGCAAATTCCACACACCATGTCCGAGTAAGCCAGCAAATCACACAACAAGACAGTGCACGTGGTTTGAGAAGGGAGACGGAGTGGATTCACCGACTAAGCAATTACCACCACCTCCCCCTCCACCGCTCACAGGAGGAAATGGCCAAGTTGTTGGAGCTGAACATATATATGAGAATAGACAGCCGAGGTATCATAACCAAGAAAGAAGAGAGGCTGTGCATCAGGTGCATAACCCAAGAGGTGGCAATGCTCATGTCGGCCATGGAACCAGAAATGAGTACAAAGAGCACCACCAGAGCTATGTTGTATTTATCACAGAGCCGAATGACAAAAAGAGTCAGCAGAGACAGATGATGGAAGCGAATGCCGACAATTCCAAAATATATGCATTGGTCTGAACAGGAGATAACTTGGAGCATAAAGGATCACCCCAAGATCATGCCAACACCAGGATGGTATGCTCTTGTCTTAGATCCATCATTCATGGGCCCTGATATCAACGTGAAGTTCTCCAAGGTACTCATTTATGATGGTAGTAGCATCAACATCATGTACAAGGATACCATTCTCAAGTTAGGCATTACTACGAACATGCTAGAGCCGACTAAGACAACTTTCCGTGGCATTGTGTCGGGATTGTCCTGTGAGCCAATTGGCAAGATCTGGGTTGACGTCTTATTCAGCGACAGACAAAATTGTCACATTGAAGCCATAGAGTTCGAGGTGGTGGACCTGGTCAGCTCATACCATGCCTTACTCGGCAGGCCAGCTATGGCAAAAGTTTATGGCTACTCCTCACATTGCTTACTTAAAGATGAAACTGTCAGGTCCATGTGGAGTTATCACAGTCGAAGGAGATTACAAGAGATCAATTGCTTGTGCCTCAGCCAGATCTTCACTGGCCGAGTCACTGGTCATAGCATAGGAAAATCATCAAATGATGGAAGTGGCAGCATTGGCCAAGGCAGCACAAATGTCCATGACGCCACTTACTAATCCGCATGGCAGTGTATCATTCCAAGCTACCAAGGAAACCAAGAAGGTACAGGTGGATGAGACTTTCCCAGAGCGCACAGTTACCATTGGTGCTGGACTGACTAACAAATAGAAAAGCGAGCTCACGAGCTTCCTCCGTGAGAATCGGGATATCTTTGCATGGTCCACCCAGGATTTGCAAGGAGTTCCGAGGGAGCTGGTCGAGCACTCTCTTCATGTAAAGCTAGATGCCAAGCCGGTGAAGCAACCCCTCTGTCGCTTCGCCGAAGATAGGAGGAAAGTGATAGCCGCCGAGATAGCCAGGTTGTTGGCTGCCGGGTTTATCATGGAAGTACTGCATCCAGATTGGTTGTCAAATACAGTCTTGGTCGAGAAGAAAAAAGATGACCCAAACGTGGCAGTGGTGTGGTGCATGTGTATTGATTACACGAACCTCAATAAGGCATGTCAAAAAGATCCATTTCCCCCTCCACGGATCGATCAAGTCATAGACTCTACTACTGGGTGTGAGTTGTTGTCATTTGTGGACGCGTATTCTGGTTTCCACCAGATACCACTGATTCTAAATGATCAAATAAAGACAGCTTTTATCACCCCGTATGGGGCTTATTGCTATCGCACTATGCCGTTTGGATTAAGAAATGCAGGTGCAACATACCAAATATGCATGCAGAAATGCTTGCAAGATCAATTGGACAAAAATGTTCAAGTATACGTCGATGACGTGGTGATAAAAACCAAACAAAGTCACACTCTAATTGAAGACTTGCATCAAACATTCGCAAACTTAAGAAAATTCCGGATGAAACTTAACCCAGAAAAATGCACATTTGGTGTCCCGGCTGGAAAGTTACCCGAATTCCTTGTATCCAGCCGAGGAATTGAGGCCAACCCGACAAAGATCAGGGCCATCGAAAAAATGGAATTCCCAAAAACCCTCAACGATGTCCAGAAGTTCACAGGATGCCTGGCCTCGTTGAGTAGATTTATCAGTCGGATAGGCGAGAAAGCCTTACCACTATATCAACTGATGAAAAAATCAGACAAATTCACATGGACACAGCAAGATGATAGCGCCTTCCATGAACTCAAAAGGATGTTGGCAACAACACCAATATTAGCGTCACCGCTATCCAAGGAGCCAATGCTGCTCTATGTCGCTGCAACCAACAGAGTTGTAAGTGTAGTAATAGTGGTAGAACGCGAAGAAGAGGGCAAATCAGTCCAAAGGCCAGTTTATTACTTGAGCGAAGTGCTCTCTATATCAAAGCAAAATTACCCCATTACCAAAAAATGACATATGGGGTGTATATGGCAGCAAAGAAGCTGAAGCATTATTTCGAAGAACACCCAATCCGAGTAATATGCAGACATATTGGCAGCAAAGATGCCAGTGGACGAGTCGCAAAATGGGCCATAGAGCTAGCACCATACACTCCACAATATGATAGGCGATATGCAATCAAATCTCAAGCCGTAGCTGATTTCTTCGTGGATTGGATGGAGATGCAATACGAGCCACCACTACCCGATCCGAATTACTGGAAGATGCATTTTGACGGATCCAAGACGAAAATGGGTCTGGGCGCCAGGATAGTGCTCACATCACCAAAGAGGGATCACCTCAAGTATGTGTTGCAGATCCACTTCGCTGCATCCAATAATGTGGCTGAGTATGAAGCACTTGTCCATGGCATAAAACTGGCCAAATATATTGGCATCAAAAGGATTATGTGTGTTGGTGACTCGGATTTGGTTATCCAGCAAGTATCTGGGCATTGGGACGCGTTGGATGCAAACATGGCACTATATCGTTTACATGTGCAACAGATTTCGGGATATTTTGACGGGTGTGAATGTCATCACATACCAAGAGCAAAGAATGAGGTTGCGGATGTACTATCCAAGTTAGGCTCATATCGGCAAGCAATACCACTAGGAGTAGCATTGGAACATCTCAGGAAACCATCGATCAAGTCGTCACCAGAATCCGAGTCAATTAGGATCATCCCAGCAAATCAGGAGTCAGACACTGTGCCAATGGATATTGACTCAGGGGCAGGTTCGAGTCACTCGGGGACTGTTCCGCTCACCTCAGGGGTTGTCGAATCACACTCGGGGACTCCTCAGGTTATGTCGGCAGAACATATGTCGACTGAGCCAATGGAAATTGATGAAGCACCAGATCCGACACCATTGATACCAGCGTGGGCGCAACAAATATTCAACTACTTGAAAGATGGAACTCTGCCAGATGACGAGGTATTGGCAAGGCAAACAGAAAGAAGGGCAAAAGCATTAACAATAATCAACAAGGAGTTGTATAAAAGAAGTGTGACAAGTGTACTGCAGCGTTGCATAAGTCCAGAGAAAGGTCAAGAGATACTGTTGGCATTCACCAAGGAGAATGTGAGCACCATGCATCGTCAAGAGCATTGGTATCCAAGGCATTCCGACATGGATTCTATTGGCCAAGTGCACTAGAAGAGGCACAGGAACTTGTGAGAAAATGCAACGGTTGCCAGCATTATGCGTCAAAGTCACACTTACCAGCATCCGAATTGAAAACTATATCAATCACTTGGCCATTTGCAATATGGTGCCTGGATATGGTAGGACCATTCAAACCAGCGAGGGGTGGCATGACCCACATACTAGTAATGGTTGACAAGTTTACCAAATGGATAGAACTGAAGCCCATCAAAAAATTGGATGGAAAAACAGCTATCACATTCCTATAAGATATAATCTTGAGATACGGTTACCCGCACAGTGTGATCATAGACAATGGCACAAACTTTGCCGAAGGAGCTTTTGCTCATAAGGATGGCAATTTTATCCATGGATCCGGGTATCCACGGATATCCGACCTGGTGGGCAAGGGTATGGAGGATTAATTACATCCACGGATTTTATAGGGCAGATATCCGCTAATTCATGGGGCGGACATGGGTAGTAGTTTTGCTCTATGGATATCCAACGGATACCCGACTGACACATGGGACCCACATGTCAGTAAGATTTTTTTTATGTATGCAATATTTACTTAATAAATGGTCCCAAATTGCAAGCCATAGGCCCAAAAGCCCACCTAGTAATCCTAATTAACCCTAATTCCCCCTATACGGTGTAACCCCCAAGTAAGCCCTACCCCCAAGCCTTGTTTCACTGCCCCATCACTAGGTTGTAGTCGTACAATCAAAGCCAGCCTTCCATCATACATACTCTAGTACTGAACTACTGATTATGCACAGGCCGGAGGAGACAAGGCGCCGCTAGACGTCATGGCTCTAGTGGGAAAGAATGGACGCGACGGGAGAGGGAAGCTTCATTAGGTGATATTCATGGTAATGTCCTTGCTGTACAAAATGTTCTTGAAGATGAACAAGAAAAAATGGTACTATTTCTGTAGTCATTTACTTACTTCCATTATTCATTCTTGTGATGTGTAACTTTGATAAGCTTTGGTGTTTCTTCAATTGTAGGATGCCAATGAATCCATTGTCACCGAGGAATGAGGCTCTAATCATCCAAGTTTCAACTCAACATTTCTACTATGCATTGCTATATATATTGAATGTATGAGATGTTGTATGGGAAACTTGTAATAAAAAGCATTCTCTAAGACTGTTATGAGACATCTATATACTTTGTGATGTTACCGTGTGATATTTTAAGTACTATGTGGTTAAAATATTATTGCTTTGATATTCCTATGTATTATCCATATAATATTTGCTGAAATGCAACTGAAATGTTGTTGAAATGCTGCTGAAATGCTGTCGGAAATTGCTATTATATCATAGTTATGTTGAATGTTATTATGATTATTGTATATAGTGTGTAAACCAATGGATATCCATGGATAATGGATATCCGGCGGGTTTGGATCTGGAGCGACATCCATGCCCATGGATATCTTCGTGGGTAGGCTAGAGTAAGTTTCATGGATTTGGATTTGGATTTAGTTTTGCTATATCCGTCCAAACCCGCTCCATTGCCATCCCTATTTGCTCGCTTATATGGGAAAAATCTAATAAGACTTGACGTAGCGTCAATCACTCATCCAGAATCAAATGGACAAGTTGAACGAGCTAACGGCTTAGTCCTGTCCGGGATAAAACCCCGCCTAATGGAACCACTCCAGAGATCACCTGGTTGTTCGATAGAGGAATTACCCTCGGTGCTGTGGAGTTTAAGGACAACTTTGAATTGATCAACAGGCTATACGCCGTTCTTCCTTGTGTATGGGGCAGAAGCAGTTTTGCCTGCCGACATAGAGTATGACTCGTCAAGAGTAAGACAATACTCAAAAGCCGAAGTAAAAGAGGCCCGAGAAGATGGAGTTGACTTACTCGAAGAAGCAAGGGAACTGGCATTGTCCACATCCGCCATATACCAACAAAGTCTCCGATGCTATCGTAGCCGGATAGTTCGACCTCGTGTTTTCCGTGAAGGGGACATGGTGCTCAGATTAGTGCAACGCATAGTTGGGATGCATAAGCTATCACCCCCATGGGAAGGACCATTCATTGCAAGCAAAGCATTGCAAAATGATTCATATTATCTAATAGATGCTCGCGAGGCACAAAAGAACAAGGCGGACAGATCAGGCGATGAAACCAAAAGGCCATGGAATGTGGCACTGCTACGTCCTTTCTACACTTAGGAGAAGCAGTGTATGTATCTCAAACTCTCATATGCCGGCTATTGTAACACCCTCAGAATCGACCCTATGCAAGTTTCAGCGATTCCCGCCAAACCCGCATAGAAACGATTCAAAGGTGCCCACCAGGCACTTTCGTGCGGGTGGAAAACGAAGTAATAACATTACACAACAGTCCTCGATGGGACCCACAGAACAGATATGTATACAACACGACTCCATGAGTCAAGAATACAGATATAATATACAAAGATCCAAATCACCTTGAAAATGATAGAGCGTCCGACTACGGACAAGATGCAAATGGGGCTAAGAGCCCTGAAGAATAACCAATGGCGTCCATAACCCTGCCCAGGCCAAGCCGGAAGGGTAACCCTGCTAACGACGTCGATCTCAAAACCTGCTTAAACAAAAGGGGTGCCGACAAAGGGCAAAGGAAAAAGAGGAGCGTCAGTACTGAGGCCAGTACACGGCGAGGCTAGAATTCGGCGGTCCTCGCCTACATAGGTATGGTGGACTGAAGCGGCAGCGGCAGCGTGCACTAACAACCTATAGAGACTCGATATAACTGTCGACTATCAGAGAGGGATAAGAAAGACCTATTCGGAACCAACCTGATTCTACCATCAGACAAACCCATCCTGGTGTTTCCCCCTCGAGACCAAACGAGGAAGTCAACCGAGGAACTCACACCGTTGGCGGTTTTATTTATTCAGTTTTCGTTGCAGCAATTACTAGTCAGGTATAGAGAGTCATCTTGATAGAATAAGCAGTGGGCACTTTTAGTTAACCATTCCGTTATGGTTGCAACACTTACTAGTCAGATACAATTAGCATGAGATAACCCCAAAACCCAGTAGTTGTTGGTACTTTTAGTTAGCCATTCCGTTGTAGTTGCAATACTTACTAGTCAGATACAATGGTCGCAAGCGACAACCCAAACAAGCACTTGTTGGCAGTTTTATTTAGCCATTCCATTATAGTGAAGCTGATTACTTGTCATTATAAAGTCAAATTTATAGCACTACTTTAGTTATAGTTGTCTATGATCGAGATACTGTGCTCCAAGTCGTCCATAACCGCGGACACGGCTTTCAGAAAGTTTTACCCTGCAGGGGTGCACAAATAGCAACACACACTCGATCAACCTCGGAAAAACCAAATCAAAACCCAACGAGGCTTTCACGACAAAGCAATCACAGGATTCAGAAATATTTCAGGGGGCCACCCCATTGAGTACACCCGCAACGAAGCTAGCTGACTCCGAGACGGACTCAAGGTTTGGGTGGACGGCTGTAAACGACTGGGAACCGAAAACTGGGCTTGTCGATACCGCGAAATCGTGTCCCGATCCTAAACAGTACAGTGTGCTCCTCGCACAATCGTAAATAAAGCAGTAAAGCATGGCATAAGTACAGGATAGTAAATAAAACCTCAAACTAGTTTGTGGCCCCAAGAAATAAGAATGAATCAAGCTCTGGCTCAGGGGGGTCCCATAATCCTCCCGGATGTGGATAGCGCGAATATTCAAGGAACAGGTATCAGGTACTCGGGGTCCTACGGGACACAAGTGGACGGTTAACAACCAAATAACATCTATTGCCCACCTGTGCCTCTGCTTACCTACTTCAATTTTAGTTGTTAAACAGTAATTAAAGTAAACGATAATGAAAGCCATGATCATCTCCAACCTTAAACATGCGGCAACACTCCAACAACTGTGGTACTGGACGACACGCAACAACACTTGAGCAAGCGACTACGACGTGCAAGTCCAACTATCTACCAAGCAACAGGTAATAGGATGTGTCCAAGGCAATATAAGGCTGCAAGGGATATCACGGGTACGAAAACTAGAGCAACGCAACACAGATAGCAATAGATCAACAGGAGGGAATAAAGACTATAAATGCCAAATAGGTAGAAGGGGAAGGGATGCTCGCCTGAAAACATTGCCGAAGGTTCATCCGAAGATCGGGTCGACACTCGCATCAACTCAACGGCCTTATCCGCGAAGAAGCAAAACACTAGAATAAACACCGGATGCACTATTTAATACTACGGCAGAAGATCGGGCATGATGCATGTATGATGTATGACATGGCAAGATGCGATGCAATTAGGCAATATTAAGTGGAACCGGGGTCCCGACAATTAATTAAACGGTTCAAGTTATTTATCTACCCCGCAAATTAAATGTTGTAATAACAGGGCAAGATAAGTTACCGGTTCGCTACACAGATTTAAATGAGGCCAATATAAGACTAGATTTGCCCGCATATGGGCCCCATATTTAATTATATGGTGAATCGGCATAAGGCCCCCAAACCACACAAATATGCATGCGAGTATGACAATGAATATGCAACAAGTTTTATATATAGCATTTATAAAAATAGGGGCTCGGGAAAAGGTTCACACATAGGGTTGCGAAGATCTTGGTTCCGGGGGGTTCGGGGTTCGGTCTCAGGGTTCAGGGTTCTACGGGATCGGTCTTGGCGTGATCGTTCTCGGATAACGGAGTAGATCTTGGCGCATCCGTGGTCTTCGGGTCATGTCGACGGTCATGGCGTTCGGAATGAAGTACTTGTCGTATTCGCATCGGCGACCTTGGCGTCCGGGTTCTCGACGAACTGGGCGTCCGGGAAGGAGTACTTGTCGCATCTGCGGTCTTCGAGTTCAGGTAGAAGAGCTCGTCGTCCGGGGATTCTCTGGGTCCGTGGCCTTCGGGTAGCTGGTCTTGGCGTTCCGTGAAGAACTTGGCGTGTCGAGGTTGGGTTTTCGGGTCCGGCGCCGTGGTCTTGCATAGTCTCCCCGGGTCTCGACTCGTGTCGGTCTTGTCGTTAGCCGAACTTGGCATCGTGGCGGCGCACCAACAACGGCAGCACTTGTCCAGGAACGGAGGGCGAGGAGCACGCACTGAAGCCTCCAAACATCAACAGAACAAAAAGCGGCCGCTGGTGCAGATTATTTCCTGGGAGGTGTCTCCTTCCAAACAAACACGAATAGCTGTTGGACAAGGCTGCGACAGGAAGAGGCCTAGCACGAGGCTCGCGTGAGGCAGACGACGTGCAGGGCTTGGAGAGCCGAGGAGCGAGAGGAACATGGTGACGAGGCCAGAGCAGAAGGCGGGCGGCCAGCAGACGAGGTCGAGGTGCTCGCTGGCCAGAGAGGGCGGTGCGCTGGGCGAGCTTCTGCCGTGGACTGGGCCTGCAGATGACGAGGCGGAGGATGGGGAAGAGGGCCGCGAAGAGCAGGAACCGAGCGGCGACGGCTTGCTGGTCAGAGACGACGGTCAGAGCACGCAGGGAGGGGAGAGGTGGCCCCGGGCGATGGAGGAGCTTGCAAGGGGCGCAACACACGCGGAGGAGGGCCGCACTGGCGGCGGAGGCGCGCTCGCGGGGACGGCGAGCCGGAGGGGTGGCGGTCGGAGGTGCAGAGGGGTGGCTCGGGCCGGCGACGAGGCCCAGGGAGGTTGCAGAGGCGGTCGGCGGGGAGAGCTTCCTGGCGAGGGGAGACGCACGCGGTGGCGGGAGGGGGCGTTGCCAGGTCGAGGTGGCCCCGAGGTGAGGACCGGCGGCGGGGATCGAGGAAGGGACACAGGCGGGGTGGGGGTGGTTGTCGAGCAGAGGAGAGGAAGGGAAGGCCGGAGGCGGGCGATGGAGGGGTGCCTGGCGGCGGGGATCACGGGCGGTGGAGGCCAGGAGGTCGAGAGGTTGGGGATGGGGCGGGATTCGAGCGGGGTGTAGGGGTGCGACAGGAGGTGGGTGGGGCCACGCGGGGGAGGACCGGGTCGGGCGCGGTTGGTGGTGAGGTGTGCCGGCAGGGCAGGCGGGAGTTGGGGTGGGGACGCGCCCAGGTGGCGGCAGGGTGAGAGCTGGTTGGGGTGTGTTGGGTGAGGTGGCGATTAGGGAGTGGTGGGAACGAGGTGGCTGTGTGAGGTGGAGGAAGGGGATTGGATGGGGTGAGGTGGAGGGGGCTGGGTAGGATAGAACGGGGTAGGAAAAGATCTGGGTAGAGTTTCAGATATTTTAGAGTTTGGTTGGGCCGGGTCGTAGACTGCTGGCTTGTCGGGCTTTTGGCCTGGCAGGCTGGCGGTCTCCCCGACAAAATATTTTATTATTTATTTTATTGGTAAAACATTTTTGTAAATACTTTTTAGACAAATAAAAGATCTGAACAGACCGATGTTTTAATTTGAAATAAAGAAGGGGGTTATTTAGAAAATAAAACTAAGCGTTTCGAAATAGTTTCGGACAAACAATGCATGATGATGACGATGCAATGCACAAAAAGAACGCGATTTTCTAGTAGTGGTTTTGCGGGGCGCCACAGCTATGTGCTGATAATAAAATGGTATGACTCGAAAAACTGACTCGGGGACTGCCCGTTATGTTTATCCTTTGATTATTCTATGTCGGTTGGCATTGACACTTAAGACTTATCTCAGAACAAGTAATGTTTACTCTGATAGAATCAACTCTTCGACTATGCTGTTGTCTGAAAGCACGGCTTCATGGCAAGCAAGAGGAAAAGATCAATGACGAGTAAACATGAACACCAGATAAGTAAAGGGAAAACCGCGAGTTGGCCCTATGTATGTTTTTACTAACCCACTACATGCTAAGTTGCTTTGTATGTCGAATAATCCTAGGACAAGTGGCCTAGTTTCATATCCGCTAACTCAATCCTTAGAACTTTGAGACTCTAATGTCGAACGCCAAAAAAGGTAGACAAGAGCCAAATTCAAGGAAAAGGGAAACGCCAAATTGAAATTCGGGGGACTTGCCCCTGGATAATTCACATTCGAAGCTAAATAAAAGTTTATTCCTTATCAAATAAGTGCATTGTATGTTACATCTACACCCGGCATACCGGGGATCTCATGAAATTCAAGTGTTTTTGTAATCAGCCTAAGAAGCAGCTGGGCTCGGAGGCGTGTCCTTGGGGCTGGAGCTAGGAGCATCATCTGGAGTGTCTGCCGAGTCAGGTGCGTCGGCAGCCGAGTCTGCAGGTCCATCTGACTCGGTGGCTTTGCTGTCCACACCTTCGTCGTCCACAGTCTCGGCAAGAGGCTCGCCAAGGTCGAGGAAGCTGGGGCTATCGCACCAAGCATGCACCAGAGCATACTCGACCATGGCATAAGCTCGCTCCTGGCGTTTCTTGATAATCTCAGGATCATGGATCCACTTATCTTCAGCCCTCATGCGCTCGAGAACATCAAGGTTGACATCCTCGTACCATGAAAGCATAAAGGCAAGAGCCTTGTCCGCTGCAGCTCGGTCGACCGACTCGCGCCATTGATCCAACCTGTCTTCAGTCTGAAGCAGCCTGGCAGCCAAAGGCTCGATGAGTGTGGGCGCGTCTTCATCCGGCCAGAGCATCCTGAACGCGTGGATCGCTGATTTGAGCAAGTCAACGCCGCATGATTTGAGGGTTGTTGCGCGTTCTGACAGCGCTGCAAGATTCTCGTCGATGGTGACCTCGCCATCAGCAGGAGCTCCAGACTCGGCTCGGATCCTCTTCATGGCCCTTATCGCGAACATCTCGGCCTCGGGGAAATTTTCTACAAGCGTGAAAGAACATTAACAAAACAAGGAAAAGCAGACAAAGGAATGAGTAAAGTAAAAAAAAAGGGTAAGAAATCACTACCGAAGAAAGAGTTGATGGCGCCAAGATCGCTCTGCCAAATCCTAGCCTTGGCCTGAAGAGCGTCCAGATCCTGATGAGCCGACTCAACCTACGACTCGGTTTCTTTGAGCAGCTGATTGGTCTTGTCGGCACTGGCGGCATGTTGGCTATCTTTCTTGGCAAGCTCCTCCCGCAACCCCTTCACCTCCGCCTGGTGCCTCTGCTCCATATCCACCATTTGCTTCTTCAGCCGAGTCACCTTGTCTCACTCATTTTGGAGCTCGATCCGATGCTTCTCTACTTTTTCGGAGCATATGAATCGCCAGTGACAACAAAGCTATCTCGGATCCATTGAGATAAAAATGGGAAAGGGATAAGCATAAATACAAAGCGGAGACAAAATCTCCAAGAGCTTAGTTTCAGCGTCGCTGATCTGTAGGTGCAGGGCATCAATGGTGGATTGGGCAGAATCTATGGAAGGACAACAGAGAAAATAAGCAAGATGAAACAAACAAGGTGTGCCGAATAAAAGCAAGACAAGTCAGAAAGTTACCTTGGCCCTTAGCCTCAGCTTGCAGATTTTGGTGAGCGAGCTCCAGCTTGCGGTACTCCAGAAGGAGAGCCTGATGCACCTTGGTGCGCTCATTGTGCGTAAGCTACACAAAAAGGATATAGTTAGAAGGTATGCATTCAAGCTCGCAGCCGAATAAGAGTTGGGTTCTAACTTAGAGCTTATAACCGAGTAATAAGTTCCTTACTCAGCAGTAACCTCGGGGACTAGGGATCATGTACATGCAAAAAGATACTCAATACGCAAAAGAGTAAGAAGATCACATACCTCGTTCACCTCATCCGCTCTGTCCATCAAGGCGATGACCTGCTGGGTCATATCAGAAACAGCCTTGGGGCCCAGCTTCATCTTTTTGCCAGCACTGGAGCTGACCTCTTGCTCGCCAGCTGTGTTCCAAGCCACAGCATAACACTCTGTAGAACCAAGACCATTCCTGCTAAGTGTCCGAGTGAGGACCTGCCCCTTTTCAGGGTAGTTCCTACCTTGGCGCGGGTAGCAGCGGCACTGGTATGCAAGCCGCCAGCTTTGGAAACGCTGCCTGATCCGACAGCTGTAGATTCGCCCAACTTACCCGCCGGAGCGGGTGCCGATCTTGTTGTTGTGGGTCGAATCTAAGGTGCGGTGCCTGGGTCATGGACCAAGGTCAGCTTCTTGGTAGATGAGGGTTTGCTGGTTGAGGAACAAGCCTGACCTGGAGCAGCAGGACGAGTCTAATCCTTTGACAGAGGAGGAGAGTGAGTAGGTGTGGAGCTAGTTGGGAAAAAGACAGAAGCCGAGTGAGCAGGCTCAGGAGCAACAACGGGGTCAACTGATACACTGGGAGCAAGAGAACTGATATCAGGGGGTCTTCTCGACACCGATATTGCTAGCGCTGAGATCAGGAGTTTGTTTTGGAAAAGTAGCACGGGAGCTAGGCCGGGCCTCCTCCGACGGGTGCGCCGTCGGGTCAGCCTCACTCTGAGACGCGTGAGTCTCAGTAGTGGGAACAGTGACCCGGACGGGGCTTGGCACGACAGTGTCGACACAAGGAGGAGAGACGGGCCTCAGAGGCGAAGAGGCCATACTAGGGGCAGCCTGGCTGGCAGACAAAGCCGCCACACTGAGAATAACAAAAAACGCTTATAAGAAAGCAATCGCAAAACAGGAAAAGAGAAATGGAAAGTAACAAGCAGCAAAGCTTACCCAGATATGGTCGGGTCATGCGGGATGCGACGAGTGACCCGGCGCCCAGCAGCTTTGCGAGTCTCGGTTAACGTGGCAGCAGGAGGAGCAGCAGGGTTAACTTTGTGCTTCTTGGCGGGCTGAGTGCTGGAGGAGGCCTCACATCGCTTACCCGGCTTGGCAGCAGGGATCTTGCCGACATTGCCCACGACGAGAGGGGAAATGTCGTGTACTTGGACAGCCGCATAAGTAAATGACGAGCTCACTCGGATAAGTCAGAGTGTTAAAGTTAAAAGACAAGTACCTCCAGAATCTCACAGTCATCATCATCGTCGTCAGACCAATCTCATAAGGGGTTTCGAGTGTGGGTCTTACCCGGAGTTGAAGCGACAGCTTCATGCGGGATGGGCATGAAGCACTCCGGATCAAAATCAACTTCGTCAGAGTCGGAGCGGTCCTCGTAATAGGCACCAGGAAGGACGGTACTGTCATCAACCTAGTGAACAAGATTTTGCGAAAGATAAACAGAATAAAAACAAGGAATGGACGAAATAGCAAGTGACAAAAAGAAGAGTTATGTCGGCTAGAAAGTGACTCAGAAACTTACCCAAGGGACAGGCCTATCCCAGCTAAAAGGAGGGCAGCTCCAGGCCCAGTCCTCCGCCAAAGTCAGCTTGAAGATCGAGCTGACCCGGCGGGCCATGAAGTCATGGATGAGCTCCAACGTGGAGTGCCGAGTAGGTTCCTGCGTGCCGCTCATGAAGCACATTTTGTGGCTCCTTGCTTGGATAGGGCTGACCCGGCGTGCAATAAAAGCACACATGAGGTCCTCCTCAGTCAAGTGGAAATTCTCATCCGGCAACAACAACCTCTCCATAATCCCATTGGCCTCGTTCACCGCGGCATTCTTGTCGCGCGGGTCAAGCTTCCAGAACTCCTTGCTGGGAACTTCGTCCGAGAAAGGGGGGAGCCGGATATAGTCATTGGACCCGCTGTTTTGACATAGAAGAAAGTGCTATGCCATTCTTGCAAGAGTCTAGGCCGGTGACCCGAGGAAAGATGGATTCTTTCCTGGGTGTGATGCTAGCGGCACCGCACCTAGTAGGCCTTTTCTCGGCACGAGGAACACTGGGATCTGGCACTACCTAGATCCTAAAGCTAAAGTATTTGGCCCAGAGAAGAACGGTGGGCCAAATGTCGAGATAGCCCTCGTAGGCGGAAATAAAACAAGACAAGGAGCCAATTGCATTGGCAGGAAGATGGTGAGTTTGAAGATGGAAGGTGGAGAGAAAAGAAACAAAGAAGTTGCTCACCGGCAAGGCAAAACCTCGCTCGAAGTGTGAGAGGAAAACTACCCTCTCGTTAGCATCAGGCTTGGAGAAAATCTCACCTGATGGGAGGCGGCAATCCACCTCGAGTGGATTGCGCCTGGTGGAGCGCAGCCACTCAACCTCCTCCACGGAAACTTCTGAGCCCTCCCAGCCACTGCGCTCGCCGGCGATGACCTCCTGTTCCTCAGCTCCCTTGGGGGCATTGCGAGCGTCCATGATCTCTCTGGCTTCAGGCTCTTCCGCCACTGGAAGAGGCTTGGAGGAGCGAGGACCCATAATGGAATAGAAAGGAGCAAGGAGCAATCGCAGGGAAGAAGTTGCGGAAAAGAAGAACCGCAAGGGAGAGGTTAGGATTTGGGAGCGCAAGGAGGAAGAAGATGGCAAAGGGAAACTGAACGGGCGAGGAAAGTTAAGTTCCCCTCACCCCTACTTAAGGGGAGTAAAAACCCCAAATGTGGGATCCACCTGCGCCGTGCGGCCAATGTGTTACCGTGTATTCGGCCGAGTGAGCCAGTCAGCGAGCGCCACGTCTAGGAGATACACGAAAAATCCACTGCCACGTCACGCTGCGCAAGACACGAGGCGCTGAGCGATGGGACGGCCACAATGGCAGGGAGTTACTATGCCACCGTCACTGTGCGGTCAGGATTTGGGACAAAATTTGAGGCAAGTCATCATGTGAAAGAACATTTCTTAATCCCTAGTGTTTTGTGTGTTAGATAACAATATCAAGGATTACTTAATGTGTGTTGAAGTGTTGCAGCTCTCTTTGAGAAAAAGGGAAAAGGATTCTGCCTTTGGGGGGCGGATAATCCGCCCCTCCCTCTTCCCAAGAAGGCGCAAGCCCCAGAGGAGGGGCGGAGTTTTGGCCGGATTTTCCGGCCCCGCCGGATAATCCGCCCCTCAGGGGGGCGGATAGTCCGCCCCCCTTGCTCATCGCCAAGGCGCAAGCCCCAGAGAGGGGGCGAAGTGTTGGCCGGACTTTTCGTCTTGGCCGGATAATCCGCCCCTGGAGGGGGCCAGATTATCCGCCCCCCAAGATCTTCACCAAGTTTCGCAGGCGCCAACCCCAGAGAGGGGGCGGAGTTCCCCCGGAGAATCCGCCCATGGGGCGGATTTTTCCCAGGGGGCGGATTATCCGCCCCAAGGGGGCGGATAATCCGTCCCCAAAGTTGTGCAACGGCCAGATCTGAGGAGGGGGTATTTAAGCCAGCCTTCCCCCTCCTGCCAGATCTCTTGATTCATTCGAAAAAGTTAAGATCTGATCTTCAACCTTCATCCAAGAGAGCTCCACCTAGATCCACCCAAAGACCCCGTCCCTTGGGGAATCGAAGGAGGAGAACTCGATCTTCATCATCAGCAATCAAGCACTTCATCTCCTCTCCATTCATTTGGAGAACCACCGATCTAGTATTTCTTGCAAATACCTAGATCCTTGTTTTTGTTTATATTGATAAACCTTGTTCTTGTGGCAGCTTGTTGTCATATCGGGAGCCCCCAATTCGGTTGTGGGTGTGTGTGCCCCGATAGTGTTGTAAAAGGCATCGGTTCCTGCCTCGAAGGGATCCAATAGTGGAGAAGGTGGATCAGGCCTCTCGTGGCGAGATCCATCGGAGAATAGGGTGAGGCCTATTGTGGCGTGGTGGTCTTAGAACCGCCCACCCATCCAACGCAGATGTACTTCCCTTAACAAGGAAGGAACTGCGGTAAAACAAATCTCTATGTCTCCGCGTGCTCCACTACGGTTCCTTCGCTCCTCTCTTTACGTGCTTAGTAGTTAGGGTTGCATAGAGGGAAATTCTCGTAGTGGCATATCTAGAGAATTTACTTTGTGTCAAGCCTAAAATTGAAAAGTACTAAAAATTGGTTAGCACCTATTCACCCCCCTCTAGGTGCCCATACGATCCATTTCAATTAGTATCAGAGCCTCGGCTCTTATTTCGGGCTTAACCGCCTAAGAGAAGTATGGGTTCCAAGGTAGATGGTAGTGATGCTCCGGAGGTAGTCACCATGAATGATCTCAAGACGTTGGAAACAACCTTGGTGAGTTCAATGGAGGCTAAGATGGAAGAGATGCGTCAATTGATAATTCGTCTCTCCACATCCGCAGCATCACCTCCATCTAACTCTGAGGATACCACTCCGCAATCCAAGGAAACGGGTAAAACTGTTTCTAAAGATAACGAAGTGGTTGGTGATGACACTAGCAAGATCTCATCCTCGAAAAAGGATAGCGGTAAGGATGGATACAATGAGGTTTCTCATGTGTATTCCCCTGATCCATCTATTCCTCACCCACATATACATAATAGGGGTGATCCACCCAAGCTTTCTGCATCTACTTTTACTCAATGGCAATTTTTGATGAAATCTCATGTGTGCAGTTCCTCCATAGAGTTGTGGAAGATCATCGAAAATGGTCTTCATGTTGGAAATCCCAACAATCTTACAAGAAGAGAAGTTGTCGATAGCCAACTCAACGCTACAGCTCTACACATGATACAACTTGGTGTGGGTGACAAAGATATGCCACACATTCTGTAGGGTTTCGTAGCATGGAAAACAAAATTTTCTACCGCATACAAACAAACAAGCCAAGATCTATCTACTAGATTGTAGCAACGAGTCGATAGAATAACTCACCCTCGAAGATTCCAAAGTGTTTAACGAGAGCGGATTCTCGTGGGTGATGTAGTCGTACTCTTCCCGATCTCAAGATCGCGTAGACGATCCTCCCGGTGCTGCGTTCCGGCAGGGCTCCCGCAGTCGGTCACACGTTCGGTACTCGACGAAGACCTTCCTCTCCCTTGTTCCAGCAGGCAGCAGAGGTTGTAGCACTCTCCTTGTGATTCCGGCAGCACGACGGCGTGGTACCGGAAGTAGAGGGGAGATCTCGCAGGGCTTCGCCTTAAGCCGGAGCGAGTATGGTGGAGTATGAGAGAGTCCCTCGACGATCTAGGGTTTAGACATGCCGAGGAGGGGGCAAGACGGCGGCTAGGGTTAGCTAGGCGGCGGCGGTTTGCCCTAGGGCGGCGGCGGCGGCAGTGGAGGTGGCGGCGCCGGCGGCTAGGGTTTAGAGGCGGAGGAACTTGTGTCTAGGAGGGGAGCCCTGCCCCTCCTTTTATAGGTGGAGGGGGCCGGCCAAGGGGAGGGGAGTCCCTCCCCAACTCGGCTTGGTGGTGCGCCGGCGGTGGGGAGGAGGGACTCCTCCCCAACTCGGTTTCCTCCTCCTTTTCCACTTCCCAAAAATAGCCGTTTGACTTTCAAACTTGGCATTTGACTTTTCAAACAAGGATTTGATTTAATCCTCTATTTTGTTCAGCGATGACACTTAGAAAATGATGCAATCATACCAACTTGATATAACACATTCATGTACCCTTCCCCTCCGGAGTGCCGGACATTCCGGAACCTTCTAGAACATTCCCGATGAAAACACCGGAACCATTCTCCAACTCCGAAACGGGACTTTCCTTATATGAATCTTATTCCCCGGACCATTCCGGATCTCCTCGTGATATCCTGAATCCCATTCGAGACTCCGAACAACATTCGGACTCTTTCTCATCATTCCATAACTACTCAAACAACGTCGAATCCTTAAGTGTGTCTCCCTACGGTTCGTGAATTATGCGGACATGATCGAGACACTTCTCCGATCAATAACCAATAGAGGAATCTGGAAATTCATATGGCTCCCACATATTTCTACGATTACTTTGCGATCGAATGAACCACTTGTTGGAGATATGCCCTAGAGGCAATAATAAATGTAGTTATTATTATATCTTTGTGTTTATGATAAATGTTTACATTCATGCTATAATAGTATTAACAGGGAAACATTGATACTTGTGTGATTTGTAAACTTAATTTGAAGTCCCTAGTATAGCCTCTATACTTCACTAGCTTGTTGGTTGATAAATGATTGTGGTTTCCCTGTCATGAACATTGAGATGTTATCAACAACAAGATCATATCGTTAGGAGAATGATATGGTGGACATACTCCTATAGATAAGCGTAGCATAAAGATCAAGTCATTTCAATAGTTCAATTGCTATATGCTTTCTGATACATAGTAACCTAATTCCTTCGACCATGAGATCATGCATATCACCTTTACCGGATGGATGCTTTGATGACATCAAACACCACACCGTAACTGGGTGGCTATAAAGATGGCATTGAGTGTTCGGAAAGTATTGGTTGAGACACATGGATCAAGAGTGGGATTTGTCCATCCATATGACGGATAGATATTCTCTGGGCCCTCTCGGTGAAATGTCATCCAATTAGCTTGCAAGCATGTGACTGGCTCACAAGGGATCACATATCACGGGAACGAGAAAAGAGTACTTATCAGTAACGAGGTTGAACTAGGTATGCAGAGATACCGACGATCATAACCTCGGATAAGTAACATATCGTGAGACAAAGGGAAATTGGTATCGTATGTAAGTGGTTCATTCGATCGCAAAGTAATCGTAGAAATATGTGGGAGCCATATGAATTTCCAGATTCCTCTATTGGTTATTGTTCGGAGAAGTGTCTCGATCATGTCCGCATAATTCACGAACCGTAGGGAGACACACTTAAGGATTCGACGTTGTTTTGAGTAGTTATGGTATTATGAGAAAGAGACCGAATGTTGTTCGGAGTCTCGGATGGGATCCGGGATATCACGAGGTGATCCGGAATGGTCCGGAGAATAAGATTCATATAAGGAAAGTCCCGTTTCGGAGTTCGGGAATGATTCCGGTGTTTTCATCGGGAATGTTCTAGAAGGTTCCGGATTGTCCGGCACTCCGGGGGGGAGGGTACATGAGTGTGTCATTGAATGATTGCATCATGTACTAAGTGTTCTTGCTGTTCCAAAAACATGAAAGTCAAATTGCCAGTTTGAAAGTCAAACGGCTAAAACAGGAAACTGTGGGAAACAAGCAAGAGGAGTTGGAACCAACTTGGAGGAGGAGTCCAAATCCTCCAGGCCGGCGCCCAGCCCTAGGCCGAGTTGGGGAGGGACTCCCTCCCTCCCCTGGCGCGCCAAGGCCCCTCCACCCATAAAAGGAGGGGCAGGGCTCCTCCTTGAGACACACAAGTTTCCACCTCTAATCTCCGGTTTAGAGCCGTTTTGGTTTAGAGCTTCTAATTGCTTTAGCCTGCGGTTTAGAGCCTTCTAATTGGTGTGTCTAATCTCTAGACCACTAATAGCCCTCTCTCATAATCCACCATACTCGCTCCGGCTTAAGGCGAAGCCCTGCGGGATCTCCCCTCTACTTCCGGTACCACGCCGTTGTGCTGCCGGAATCGCGAGGAGAGTGCTACAACCTCCGCTGCCTGCTGGAACAAGGGAGAGGAAGGTCTTCGTCGAGTACCGAACGTGTGACCGACTGCGGGAGCGCTGCCAGAACGCAGCGCCGGAAGGATCGTCTACACGATCTTGAGATCGGGAAGAGTACGACTACATCACCCACGAGAATCCGCTCTCGTTAAACACTTTGGAATCTTCGAGGGTAAGTTATTCCATCGACTCGTTGCTACAATCTAGTAGATAGATCTTGGCTTGTTTGTTTGTATGCAATAGAAATTTTTTGTTTTCCATGCTACGAACCCCTACAGTGGTATCAGAGCCGTGTCTATATGTAGATCTGTTGCACGAGTAGAACACAATGGTCATTGTGGGCGTTGATGCTTTTATTGTCGATTGCTTCTTGTGTACTTTGCATCTTGCGGTATGTTGGGATGAAGCGGCCCGGGCTAACCTTACATGACATCGTTCATGAGACTTGCTCCACGCTTGACATGCAACTTGTATTGCATAAGTGGCTTTGCGGGTGCCTGTTTCTCCTAGCATAGTTAAGATCCAATTTACAACGGGTGATCAACAATGATAGTATCAATGTTGTGGTTCTTGTTCGTAAGTTAGAACGACACTTATTGAAAGCCCCAAACCACGTAAAATATGCAAAGAAAGTAGACGTCTAACTTTGTTTTGCAGGGGTGTGCAGTGATGTGATATGGCCATGATTGTGATTATATTTGATGTATGCAATGTTCCTTATTGTAAGTTGGCAACCGGCAGGAGCCATATGGTTGTCTTTAATTTATGTTAAGACCCGCGTGTCTATTCAAAGTAGTTGTAATAGTTGAAGCTGGTGGACGACAACCATGGAGAAGCGTCATTGACCTTGATGCAATGCCGGTGATGATGGAGATCATGTTCGTGCTTGAAGATGGAGATCAGAAGCACAATGAAGAAAGGCCATATCATATCACATATTATGAATTGCATGTGATGTTAATCCTTTATGCATCTTGTATTGCTTAGTAGACGACGGTAGCATTATAAGATGATCCCTCATGCACATGAATTTCAAGTTCGAAAGTGTTCACCCTTAGTATGCACCGTTGCTAATGCTTGTTGTTTCGAAGCACCACGTGATGATCGGGTGTGTTAGATTCCGCAAGTGTATACAACGTAAGCAAGCCAGATTTGCTTATGCGGTAGCTAAGGTTTGATCTTGACGAGCCTAGCATGTACAGACATGGTCTCAGGAACACGAATCACCGAAAGGTAAAGCATGAATCATATAGTAGATATGATGAACATGACGATTGTTCGCCATTTAAACTATATCAACTCTCGTGATGATCGGTGTTGATATAGTGGATTTGGTTCGTGTGATCACTAAAACAATGTGAGGGATATTGTTTTGAGTGGGAGTTCACCTAGTTTAATTTCTTTATTAATTTGAACTCAATTTGTCATAAACTTAGTCTAAACTATTGCAAATATGTTGTAGATCAATGGCAGCCCCTACCATCAATTTTAATGCGTTCCTAGAGAAAGAAAAGTTGAAAAACAATGGAAGCAACTTCGCGGATTGGTTCCGCAATTTGAGGATTGTCCTCACAGCTGGTAATTTGACCTATGTGCTGGATGCACCGCTGGGTGACCCACCTGCAGCTGATGCTCCCGATGAAGTAAAGAATGTTTACCTCGCTCGGAAGAATCAGTACTCCATAGTTCAGTGTGCTATCTTGTATGGTTTGGAATCGGAGCTTCAGAAAAGGTTTGAGGATTCAGACCCATATGATATTGTCGAGGATCTCAAATTGATTTTTGAGACTCATGCGGCAATTGAAAGTTATGAGGCTTCTGAAAAGTTCTTTAACTGCAAGATGGAAGAAGGCAGCTCCGTCAGTGAGCATGTGCTTAAGATGTCCGGGCACGCAAACAAACTTCAAAGCTTAGGTATAGTGATTCCTAATGCTTTGGGGATTTACCATGTCCTCCAATCACTACCACCAAGTTACAAGAACTTTGTGATGAACTACAACATGCAGAACATGAACAAGACGTTGCCAGAACTCTTTGCCATGTTGAAATCTGCAGAAGTGGAGATCAAGAAAGAGCACCAAGTGTTGTTGGTCAATAAGACCACCAAATTAAAGAAAGGCAAGTCTAAGCAAAAGGGACACTTCAAGAAGGGTGGTAAGAAAGTTACCACACCGGCGAAGAAGACCAAGGCTGGACCTAAGCCTGATACTGAGTGCTTTTACTGCAAGGGAGAAGGTCACTGGAAGCGGAATTGCCCAAAGTACTTGGCGGATTTGAAGAACGGCAACATCAAGAAGAAAGGTATATCTGATATACATGTTATTGATGTGTATCTCACTAGTATTCGTAGTAGTGCCTGGGTATTTGATACTGGTTCGGTTGCTCATATTTGTAACTCGAAACAGGTGCTGCAGAATAAACGGAAGCTAGCGAAGAATGAGGTGACGATGCGCGTGGGAAACGGATCAAAGGTTAATGTGATCGCGGTCGGCATGCTACCTCTTAATCTACCATCGGGATTAGTTTTATACTTAAATAATTGTTATTTGGTGCCTGCGTTGAGCATGAACATTATATCGGGATCTTGTTTATTGGGAGACGGTTACTTGTTTAAGTCCGAGAATAATGGTTGTTCGATTTATATGAGTAATATGTTTTATGCACATGCACCTTTGATAGATGGTCTATTCTTATTGAATCTCGATAGTGGAAATACACATATCAACAATATTGAGGCTAAACGTTTGAAATCAAGCGATAATTCGACCTATATGTGGCACTGTCGTCTTGGTCACATCGGAGTGAAACGTATGAAGAAACTCCATTCCGATGGACTTCTTGAATCACTTGATTTTGAATCACTTGATAGATGCGAAGCATGTCTGATGGGAAAAATGACTAAGACTCCATTTTCTGGTATGATGGAGCGAGCTATAGACTTATTGGAAATTATACATACCGATGTGTGTGGTCCAATGAGTGTAGCATCGCGCGGTGGTTATCGTTATGTTCTTACCTTCACAGATGATTTGAGTAGATATGGGTATATCTATTTCATGAAACATAAGTCCGAAACTTTCGAGAAGTTTAAGGAATTTCAAAGTGAGGTAGAGAATCAACGTAACAAGAAGATTAAGTTTCTACGTTCTGATCGTGGAGGTGAATATCTAAGTTACGAGTTTGGCGAGCATTTAAAGAAGTGCGGAATACTTTCACAATTGACACCGCCGGGAACACCACAGCGTAATGGTGTGTCCGAACGTCGTAATCGAACTCTCTTAGATATGGTTCGTTCTATGATGTCACTTACAGATTTACCGCTATCATTTTGGGGTTATGCATTAGAAACAGCCGCATTCACTTTAAATAGGGCACCGTCTAAATCCGTTGAAACGACACCGTATGAATTATGGTTTGGGAAGAAACCTAAATTGTCGTTCCTTAAAGTTTGGGGATGCGAAGCCTATGTAAAGAAGTTACAGCCGGACAAGCTAGAACCCAAAGCGGAAAAATGCGTCTTCATAGGATACCCAAAGGAAACTATTGGGTATACCTTCTATCATAGATCCGAAGGCAAAACCTTCGTTGCCAAGAATGGATCCTTTCTAGAGAAGGAATTTCTCTCGAAAGAAGTGACTGGAAGGAAAGTAGAACTCGACGAGGTTGTCGAACCTTCTCTCGAAATTGCGAGTAGCACAACACCGGAAGAAGTTCCTGTGGTGCCTGCACCAATAAGAGAGGGAGCTAATGATGGTGATCATGAAACTTCGGTTGAAGTTGCTACAGAGCCTCGGAGGTCAACGAGAACTCGTACCACTCCAGATTGGTATGATCCCGTTATGAGTGTCATGTTGGTGGACAACACCGATGACCCCGAGACATATGAGGAAGCGATGATGAGCCCAGATTCCAATAAATGGCAAGAAGCCATGAAATCCGAGATTGGATCCATGTACGAAAACCAAGTATGGACTTTGGTGGACTTACCGGATGGCCGAAAGGCTGTCGAGAACAAATGGATTTTCAAGAAGAAAATAGATGCTGATGGTAATGTGACTGTCTATAAAGCTCGACTTGTCGCAAAAGGGTTTCGACAAATTCAAGGAGTTGACTACGATGAGACTTTCTCACCAGTAGCGAAGCTAAAATCTGTGAGGATTATGTTAGCAATCGCTGCATATTATGATTATGAGATATGGCAGATGGATGTCAAAACAGCATTCCTCAATGGAGATATTGATGAAGAGTTGTATATGATGCAGCCCAAAGGTTTTGTCGATCCTAAAGATGCTAACAAGGTATGCAAACTTCAACGGTCCATCTATGGATTGAAGCAAGCATCCCGAAGTTGGAATCAACGTTTTGATAAGGTAATCAAAAGTTTTGGTTTTGTACAAACTTATGGAGAAGCTTGTATTTACAAGAAAGTGAGTGGGAGCTCTGTAGCATTCTTAATACTATATGTGGATGACATATTGTTGATTGGGAATGATGTAGACCTTCTTAGTAGTGTCAAAGAATATTTGAATAATAGTTTTTCAATGAAGGATCTTGGCGAAGCAGCTTACATATTAGGCATAAAGATTTATAGAGATAGATCGAAACGCCAAATATCATTGTCACAGAGTACATATTTGGACAAAGTTCTAAAGAGGTTTGGAATGGAAGAAAGCAAGAAAGGGTTCTTACCCATGTTGCCCAATACGAACTTGAGTAAAACTCAAAGTCCGACATCGGCAGAAGATAGAGAAATACACCATTTTTTGTTTTCCATGTTTGTATTTCTCTATCTTCTGCCGATGTCGGACTTTGAGTTTTACTCAAGGTCGTATTGGGCAACATGGGCAAGAACCCTTTCTTGCTATCTTCCATTCCAAACCTCTTTAGAACTTTGTCCAAATATGTACTTTGTGACAATGATATTTGGCGTTTCGATCTATCTCTATAAATCTTTATGCCTAATATGTAAGCTGCTTCGCCAAGATCCTTCATTGAAAAACTATTATTCAAATATTCCTTGACACTATTAAGAAGTTCTACATCATTCCCAATCAACAATATGTCATCTACATATAGTATTAAGAATGCTACAGAGCTCCCACTCACTTTATTGTAAATACAAGGTTCTCCATAAGTTTGTATAAAACCAAAACTTTTGATCACCTTATCAAAACGTTGATTCCAACTTCGGGATGCTTGCTTCAATCCATAGATGGACCATTGAAGTTTGCATACCTTGTTAGCATCTTTAGGATCGACAAAACCTTTGGGTTGCATCATATACAACTCTTCATCAATGTCTCCATTGAGGAATGCTGTTTTGACATCCATCTGCCATATCTCATAATCATAATATGCAGCGATTGCTAACATAATCCTCACAGACTTTAGCTTCGCTACTGGTGAGAAAGTCTCATCGTAGTCAACTCCTTGAATTTTTCGAAACCCCTTTGCGACAAGTCGAGCTTTATAGACAGTAACATTACCATCAGCATCTGTTTTCTTCTTGAAAATCCATTTGTTCTCGACTGCCTTCCGGCCATCCGGTAAGTCCACCAAAGTCCATACTTGGTTTTCGTACATGGATCCAATCTCGGATTTCATGGCTTCTTGCCATTTATTGGAATCTGGGCTCATCATCGCTTCCTCATATGTCTCAGGGTCATCGGTGTTGTCCACCAACATGACACTCATAACGGGATCATACCAATCTGGAGTGGTACGAGTTCTCGTTGACCTGCGAGGATCTGTAGCAACTTCAACCGAAGTTTCATGATCATCATCATTAGCTTCCTCTCTAACTGGTGCAGGCATCACAGGAACTTCTTCCAGTGCTGCGCTACTCGCAATTTCGAGAGAAGGTTCGACAACCTCGTCGAGTTCTACTTTCCTTCCAGTCACTTCTTTCGAGAGAAATTCCTTCTCTAGAAAGGATCCATTCTTGGCAACGAAGATTTTGCCTTCGGATCTATGATAGAAGGTATACCCAATAGTTTCCTTCGGGTATCCTATGAAGACGCATTTTTCCGCTTTGGGTTCAAGCTTGTCTGGCTGTAACTTCTTTACATAGGCTTCGCATCCCCAAACTTTAAGGAACGACAATCTAGGTTTCTTCCCAAACCATAATTCATACGGTGTCGTTTCAACGGATTTAGATGGTGCCCTATTTAAAGTGAATGCGGCTGTTTCTAATGCATAACCCCAAAATGATAGCGGTAAATCTGTAAGTGACATCATAGAACGAACCATATCTAAGAGAGTTCGATTACGACGTTCGGACACACCATTACGCTGTGGTGTTCCCGGCGGTGTCAATTGTGAAAGTATTCCGCATTTCTTCAAATGCTCGCCAAACTCGTAACTTAGATATTCACCTCCACGATCAGAACGTAGAAATTTAATCTTCTTGTTACGTTGATTCTCTACCTCACTTTGAAATTCCTTAAACTTCTCAAAAATTTCGGACTTATGTTTCATGAAATAGATATACCCATATCTACTCAAATCATCCGTGAAGGTAAGAACATAATGATAACCACCGCGCGATGCTACACTCATTGGACCACACACATCGGTATGTATGATTTCCAATAAGTCTGTAGCTCGCTCCATCAAACCAGAGAATGGAGTCTTAGTCATTTTACCCATCAGACATGCTTCGCATCTTTTAAGTGATTTGAAATCAAGTGATTCAAGAAGTCCATCGGAATGGAGTTTCTTCATACGCTTCACTCCAATGTGACCAAGACGACAGTGCCACATATAGGTCGAGTTATCGCTCGATTTCAAACGTTTAGCCTCAATGTTATTAATATGTGTATTTCCACTATCGAGATTCAACAAGAATAGACCATCTATCAAAGGTGCATGTGCATAAAACATATTACTCATATAAATCGAACAACCATTATACTCGGACTTAAACAAGTAACCGTCTCGCAATAAACAAGATCCCGATATAATGTTCATGCTTAACGCAGGCAACAAATAACAATTATTTAAGTATAAAACTAATCCCGATGGTAGATGAAGGGGTAGCGTGCTGACCGCGATCACATCAACCTTTGATTCGTTTCCCACGCGCATCGTCACCTCGTTCTTCGCTAGCTCCCGTTTATTCTGCAGCACCTGTTTCGAGTTACAAATATGAGCAACCGAACCAGTATCAAATACCCAGGCACTACTACGAGTACTAGTGAGATACACATCAATAACATGTATATCAGATATACCTTTCTTCTTGATGTTGCCGTTCTTCAAATCCGCCAAGTACTTTGGGCAATTCCGCTTCCAGTGACCTTCTCCCTTGCAGTAAAAGTACTCAGTATCAGGCTTAGGTCCAGCCTTGGTCTTCTTCGTTGGCGTGGTAACTTTCTTACCACCCTTCTTGAAGTGTCTCTTCTGCTTAGACTTGCCTTTCTTGAATTTGGTGGTCTTATTGACCAACAACACTTGGTGCTCTTTCTTGATCTCCACTTCTGCAGATTTTAACATGGCAAAGAGTTCTGGCAACGTCTTGTTCATGTTTTGCATGTTGTAGTTCATCACAAAGTTCTTGTAACTTGGTGGTAGTGATTGGAGGACGCGGTAAATCCCCAAAGCATTAGGAATCACTATACCCAAGCTTTGAAGTTTGTTTGCGTGCCCAGACATCTTAAGCACATGCTCACTGACGGAGCTGCCCTCTTCCATCTTGCAGTTAAAGAACTTTTCAGAAGCCTCATAGCTTTCAATTGCCGCATGAGTCTCAAAGATCAATTTGATATCCTCGACAATATCATATGGGTCTGAATTCTCAAACCTTTTCTGAAGCTCCGATTCTAAACCATACAAGATAGCACACTGAACTGTGGAGTACTGAGTCTTCTGAGTGAGGTAAACATTCTTTACTTCATCGGAAGCATCAGCTGCAGGTGGGTCACCCAGCGGTGCATCCAGCACATAGGTCAAATTACCAGCTGTGAGGACAATCCTCAAATTGCGGAACCAATCCGCGAAGTTGCTTCCATTGTTTTTCAACTTTTCTTTCTCTAGGAACGCATTAAAATTGATGGTAGGGGCTGCCATTGATCTACAACATATTTGCAATAGTTTAGACTAAGTTTATGACAAATTGAGTTCAAATTAATAATAAAATTAATCTAGGTGAACTCCCACTCAAAACAATATCCCTCACATTGTTTTAGTGATCACACGAACCAAATCCACCACATCAACACCGATCATCACGAGAGTTGATATAGTTTCAATGGCGAACAATCGACATGTTCATCATATCTACTATATGATTCATGCTTTACCTTTCGGTGATCCGTGTTCCGAGACCATGTCTGTACATGCTAGGCTCGTCAAGATCAAACCTTAGTTTCCGCATGAGCAAATCTGGCTTGCTCACGTTGTATACACTTGCGGAATCTAACACACCCGATCATCACGTGGTGCTTCTAAACAACAAGCTGTAGCAACCGTGCTAACTAAGGGTGAACACTTTATGACTTGAAATTCATGTGCATGAAGGATCATCTTATAATGCTACCGTTGTCTACTAAGCAATACAAGATGCATAAAGGATTAACATCACACGCAATTCATAATATGTGATATGATATGGACTTTCTTCTTTGTGCTTCCGATATCCATCTTCTAGCACGAACATGATCTCCATCATCACCGACATTGCATCAAGGTCAATGACGCTTCTCCATGGTTGTCGTCCACCGGCTTCAACTATTACAACTACTTTGAATAGACACGCGGGTCTTAACATAAATTAAAGACAACCATATGGCTCCTGCCAGTTGCCAACTTACAATAAGGAACATTGCATACATCAAATATAATCACAATCATGGCCATATCACATCACAGCACACCCCTGCAAAACAAAGTTAGACGCCTCTAATTTCTTTGCATATTTTACGTGGTTTGGGGCTTTCAGTAAGTGTCGTTCTAACTTACGAACATGAACCACAACATTGATACTAGTATTGTTAATCACCCGTTGTAAATTGGATCTTAACTATGCTAGGAGAAACAGGCACCCGCAAAGCCACTTATGCAATACAAGCTGCATGTCAAGCGTGGAGCAAGTCTCATGAACGATGTCATGTAAGGTTAGCCCGGGCCGCTTCATCCCAACATACCGCAAGATGCAAAGTACACAAGAAGCAATCGACAATAAAAGCATCAACGCCCATAATGACCATTGTGTTCTACTCGTGCAACAGATCTACATATATACACGGCTCTGATACCACTGTAGGGTTTCGTAGCATGGAAAACAAAATTTTCTACCGCATACAAACAAACAAGCCAAGATCTATCTACTAGATTTTAGCAACGAGTCGATAGAATAACTCACCCTCGAAGATTCCAAAGTGTTTAACGAGAGCGGATTCTCGTGGGTGATGTAGTCGTACTCTTCCCGATCTCAAGATCGCGTAGACGATCCTTCCGGCGCTGCGTTCCGGCAGCGCTCCCGCAGTCGGTCACACGTTCGGTACTCGACGAAGACCTTCCTCTCCCTTGTTCCAGCAGGCATCGGAGGTTGTAGCACTCTCCTCGTGATTCCGGCAGCACGACGGCGTGGTACCGGAAGTAGAGGGGAGATCTCGCAGGGCTTCGCCTTAAGCCGGAGCGAGTATGGTGGAGTATGAGAGAGTCCCTCGATGATCTAGGGTTTAGACACGCCGAGGAGGGGGCAAGACGGCGGCTAGGGTTAGCTAGGCGGCGGCGGTTTGCCCTAGGGCGGCGGCGGCAGTGGAGGTGGCGGCGCCGACGGCTAGGGTTTAGAGGCGGAGGAACTTGTGTCTAGGAGGGGAGCCCTGCCCCTCCTTTTATAGGTGGAGGGGGACGGCCAAGGGGAGGGGAGTCCCTCCCCAACTCGGCTTGGTGGTGCACCGGCGGTGGGGAGGAGGGACTCCTCCCCAACTCGGTTTCCTCCTCCTTTTCCACTTCCCAAAAATAGCCGTTTTGACTTTCAAACTTGGCGTTTGACTTTTCAAACAAGGATTTGATTTAATCCTCTATTTTGTTCAGAGATGACACTTAGTA
Source organism: Avena sativa (assembly GCA_916181665.1). Taxonomy (NCBI): domain Eukaryota; kingdom Viridiplantae; phylum Streptophyta; class Magnoliopsida; order Poales; family Poaceae; genus Avena; species Avena sativa. The sequence continues at coordinate 2,853,492 of OV702300.1, forward strand.
CATGATGCAATCACACCAACTTGATATAACACATTCATGTACCCTTCCCCTCCGGAGTGCCGGACATTCCGGAACCTTCTAGAACATTCCCGATGAAAACACCGGAACCATTCTCCAACTCCGAAACGGGACTTTCCTTATATGAATCTTATTCCCCGGACCATTCCGGATCTCCTCGTGATATCCCGAATCCCATTCGAGACTCCGAACAACATTCGGACTCTTTCTCATCATTCCATAACTACTCAAACAACGTCGAATCCTTAAGTGTGTCTCCCTACGGTTCGTGAATTATGCGGACATGATCGAGACACTTCTCCGATCAATAACCAATAGAGGAATCTGGAAATTCATATGGCTCCCACGTATTTCTATGATTACTTTGCGATCGAATGAACCACTTACATACGATACCAATTTCCTTTTGTCTCACGATAGTTTACTTATCCGAGGTTATGATCGTCGGTATCTCTGCATACCTAGTTCAACCTCGTTACCGATAAGTACTCTTTTCTCGTTCCCGTGATATGTGATCCCTTGTGAGCCAGTCACATGCTTGCAAGCCAATTGGATGACATTTCACCGAGAGGGCCCAGAGTATATCTATCCGTCATATGGATGGACAAATCCTAGTCTTGATCCATGTGTTTCAACCAATACTTTCCGAACACTCAATGCCACCTTTATAGCCACCCAGTTACGGAGTGGTGTTTGATGTCATCAAAGCATCCATCCGGTAAAGGTGATATGCATGATCTCATGGTTGAAGGAATTAGGTTACTATGTATCAGAAAGCATATAGCAATTGAACTATTAAAATGACTTGATCTTTATGCTATGCTTATCTATAGGAGTATGTCCACCATATCATTCTCCTAACGATATGATCTTGTTGTTAATAACATCTCAATGTTCATGATAGGGAAACCATAATCATCTATTAACCAACAAGCTAGTATTATATAGAGGCTTTACTAGGGACTTCAAATTAAGTTTACAAATCACACAAGTATTAATTTTTCCTTGTTAACACTATTATAACATGAATGTAAGCATTTATCATAAACACAAAGATATAATAATAACTATATTTATTATTGCCTCTAGGGCATATCTCCAACACATTCAGCATCTTAGTACAGCTAAGGAAGCTTGGGATGCTCTCATCGAGCTCTTCATCGGAAATGAAAGTATGAAAAGGAATATATATGATGCATTGAGCAATGAAGCTGAAGGATTCTATATGTTGGATGGAGAATACCATGAAGACATGTATAGGAGGCTTAAGGCAATAGCCACAAATTTCAGAAATCATGGTGCCACTCATGTTGATGATGCATGGATCAAGCGCAAGTATGTCAGTGCTCTTATACCATTTGAGCCCACAGATTTGAAAAGTCTCCAAGGTGGGCATAACTATCACCTCATGACATCCAATGAGGTAATGCAAGAAATGGCCGCTTTCAAAGTGGCTGCCAAGAATGCCGAAGATGCTCGTGCTCGAGCTATGGGGATGCAAAAGGGGGTCAACGTGGCCTTGAAGACTAGTGTGATTGATCATGATGAATATGCCATAGAAGGTCTGGACTGTCCCGAGGATATTAAAAGGATCCACGGACAATACTTGGTCCTTTATGCTAGAAACTTTTGGAAAGATCTAGCCAAGGATAAAGCTGAACTAGAACGCAAGAGTGGAGCCTATTGAAGAAAACAAAATGGTCCCAAGCTGAGAACATGTTTCAACTGTGGTGATCGGTTGCACTTTGTAGCTGAGTGTCCATATCAAAGTAGGGAAGATAATGGAGGAAGACTCATTTTCAAGGACAAGTCAAAGGCTCCACGCAAGAAACAGTTTTTAAAGAAGAATGCTCCTTTCAAGAAGCAACCAAAGATTGTTCTAGTGGCTCAAGAAGAATATTCATCGGGAAGTGAAGATGAGGACGAGGACGATAGCTCTCAAGAGGTGGCTGCTATAGCCACCACATCTACATCAACTTCTCTCTTCGAATCTCCGAACGAAAACATCATCAACAAGAATGCTACTTGTCTCATGGCAAGAAGCTCCGAGGTAACTTCTTCTAACTCTTCTTTTCCTAAGGCTATGATTGACATGGATGATCCTACTAGTCTTAAGGTTAAAGAAGAGATTATTGCTTTGGATTATTTCTATACTAACTTGCAAGGTGAGCACAAAGTTCATTTTGAAGCTCTTATGGATCAGCTGGCCCAAAACAAAGCTCTCCTTGAAGAAAAGGGCAGAATTTAAAGGGAGGATGCAATGGAAATTGCAATGGAAATTGCATCCTTAAAAAATGCTCTTGAAGAAGAGGAAGAGGCTCGGGTCTCTCTTGAAGAGAGGCTTGAGTCTATTGAAGAGTCACATGATGAAATTGTGACTAAACTTGTTAAGGAATGTGACAATGCTGTCACCAAAGCAAAGAAGTTAAAGAAGGAAAAGATTAACTTTGGGGCTGCTCATGATAGACTCTCCGAGGAATTGGAGAAACTTGACAATGCTCACAAGGCGTTGAAAAACGAGTTCTCTATTCTCAATGAGTCACACGATCAGCTTCAAAGTCGATTGGCCAAATATGATACTCCTAGCTCGTCCAACTCAACATATAGTAACAAGGAAAATGCTAGTGTGGAAAAAGAAGTAATCAAGGACATTACTCCCAAGGATAAAGGTGTGCTTGATGAAGTCCTTGGAAAACAAAGCTCAAATCATGGTAAAGAGGGACTTGGGTATGTAACCAAGTCCAAGAAAAATAAAACCAAGAAGAACAAGACCAAGAATGTGCAATCAAAGATAAGCATCGTGAGAAGAATGTCACAAAAGACAAGACTAACAATATTGGTTTTGCAGGGTCTCACAATCCGAATTATGAACTCTTTTGTGATGACTATGGTGATGTTTATGCTTATTATGTCGGTCCCTTTGATCAATATATTGCTTGGTCTATTTGGGTCCCAAAGACCCTTGTTACTAACATGAAAGGACCCATTGAAAAATGGGTACCTAAAACCAAGAAGTAATTTTCTTGCAGGGCTATGCTTCCGGTGGGTCGAAATGGGTGCTGGATAGTGGTTGCACTAGTCATATGACCGGAAGCAAGGAGATCATCATGGAGACGCGTCCAAATCATGATAATATCACAGTCTCCTATGGTGATAAGTCTAAATCTCAGGTATTGGGTCTTGGCAAGGTTGTGGTTGCCTACGATATCTCTCTCATGGACGTCATGCTTGTTGAGACCCTCGATTACAACCTTCTTTTTGTTCGTGCCCTTGGCAAGATGGGTTTTGCTGTTTTTATCGATGATGATTTGGTGGTACTCTTGTGGAGCAAGTCTCTAAAGGTCGCTTTCGTTGGATACGTTGAAAATGACCTGTATGTGGTGGACTTCTCGGGGAAAACCACTTCGGGTCCGATGTGTCTATTCGGAAAGGCCGACATGGGGTGGCTATGGCATCGCCGTTTAGCCCATGTCAATATGAGAACTTTGCAAAGTCTCCAGAAGGGTGGCCACATCCTTGGACTAAAATACAATGTCTCTTTTGCCAAAGATCGTGTTTGCAGGGCTTGTGTAGAAGGAAAAATGCATGACTCTCCCCACAAGAGGAAGACTATTGTGTCATCAAAGAGGATCTTGGAATTACTTCATGTGGATTTATTTGGTCCTCCTTATCATGCAAGTCTTGGTGGGAAGAAATATTGCTTGGTCATTGTCGATGATTACTCAAGATATACATGGGTCTATTTCTTCAAGCTGAAAAGTGAGACTCAACAAACTGTCATTGACTTTGCCAATGAAGTTCAATGTCAACACAATGTTCCTATCTTGGCAATTAGAAGTGACAACGGCTCTGAATTCAAGAACTACACTTTGAATGAGTTTCTAAGCGAAGAGGGGATTAGAAATCAATATTCCGCTGCGTACACCCCTCAACAAAATGGTGTAGCCGAGAGGAAGAACTGGACTTTGATGGATATGGCAAGATCTATGTTGGCTGAATTCAAGTATCCTTATAATTTTTGGGCCGAAGCCATATCCACTGCTTGTCACTCATCAAACCGGCTCTACCTCCGAAAGATTTTGGACAAGACTCCATATGAAATACTTACTGTTAACAAGCCCAACATCTCATACTTCAGGGTATTCGGGTGTAAGTATTTCTTTCTTATTAAAGGTGTCCATTTGTCAAAATTTGAGTCCAAGGCTTTAGAAGGTATTTTTGTTGGTTACGGTGCCGAATCCCACACTTATAGAGTCTACAACAAGCTCACGGGACTGTTGTAGAATCTTGAAGTGTGGATTTCGATGAAAATAATGGCTCCTTTGTAGGGCAAGTTGATGTTTGTGATGCATATGTTGAAATACCCCAAGATGCCATAAGAAGAATGGGCGTGGGATTTTTCTGCCCCATTGAGGAACCCCTTGTGGTGGATCGGGAAGGACAATGCTCCACTCAAGTGGAGCCCTCATCTACACAAGATCAACAAGCTCCTACTGTTGGAGAAAACTCTGCACCAACACCACAACCTGCTGAAGATCATCTATCTCCTGGACAAGTTGGTAGTCCCAGGCCGGACTATCCGCCCCCTCCAAGGGGCGGACAATCCGCCCCTGGCACTCCAACTCGTTCCAGGGGATCCGGAGGCGAAGACAACAGCCAAGAAACTCCCAGGCCAGATTCTCCGGCCCCCAAAGGCGGATTATCCGGCTCTGAGTCTCCAAGTCCTGTCAGGCATGCTCAGGAAGAAGCCACTGGTGTTTCATCTCCCAGGACGGGTAGACCGGCCCCTCCAAGGGGCGGTTATCCGACCCTGAAGAACAAGCTCTACAGCAACCTCCTGGTGTTAACTCAGATCAAGATCAAGGGCAAGGCAGTGTTCAAGACAAGGATACAAATACTGAATCAACTCCTCCTAGAAACAATAAGGACATTGAGGCTTGTCGCAAGGCTCGTGCTGATCAGAACCTTGAACTAAGGGGTCACACTGTTGACAAGGTTGTTGGTGATCTACGACGAAGGGTATCCACTAGAAGAGAACTTGCAAGCTTCTGTGATCATCAAGCTCACATTTCCATGGTTGAACCGAAGAAGGTTTTTGATGCTCTTGAAGACCCCGATTTGGTTGTTGCAATGCATGAAGAATTAAATAACTTCGAACGCAACAAAGTTTGGAAGCTCGTAGAGAAACCAAAGGATTGCCGCAATGTTATCGGCACCAAGTGGATCTTCAAGAACAAACAAGATGAAAATGGCATTGTTGTGAGGAATAAAGCATGACTCGTGGCTCAAGGATTCTCTCAAGTGGAAGGAATTGATTTTGGCGAGACTTATGCTCCTGTGGCTCGTCTTGAGTCCATCCGTATCCTTCTTGCATATGCAGCCCATCATAATTTTAAATTACAGCAAATGGATGTTAAGAGTGCATTTCTTAATGGTCCTCTACATGAGTTAGTATACGTCAATCAACCCCTGGGTTTTGAGGACCCCAAATTTCCGAACCATGTCTACAAACTCGATAAGGCGCTCTATGGCCTTAAACAATCCCCACGTGCGTGGTATGAGCACCTTAAAGAGCTTTTGCTAGACCGTGGATTCGAAGTTGGGAAAATCGATCCCACTTTTTTTACTAAGAAGTTTAATGGGGAGCTTTTTGTATGCCAACTTTATGTAGATGACATTATTTTTGGCTTTACTAACCAAGCTTTTAACGATGAATTTTCAAAGCTTATGACTGACAGGTTTGAGATGTCCATGATGGGTGAGCTGAGGTTCTTTCTTGGATTTGAGATCAAACAACTTAGAGAGGGAACCTTTATTAATCAAGCTAAGTACATCCAAGACATGCTCAAAAGGTTCAAGATGACGGATCTCAATGGCGTTGCTACTCCAATGCAAACAAAGTGTCATCTTGAGCTCAATCCCAAGGGTAAAGACGTGGATCAAAAGGTATACTGATCCATGATCGGCTCTCTCCTTTACCTTTGAGAATCTAGGCCCGATATCGTGTTAAGTGTAGGAGTGTGTGCAAGGTACCAAGCCGCTCCTAAAGAAAGCCACTTAGTGGTGGTCAAACGAATATTCCGATATTTGGTTCATTCCCCAAATTTTGGGTTATGGTATCCCAAGGGTTCAAGTTTCTCTCTATGTGGTTACACTGATTCAGATTGGGCTGATGACAAAGATGATAGGAAATCAACCTCTGGTGCATGTCAATTCTTGGGCAGGTCTCTAGTGTGTTGGTCATCAAAGAAACATAATTGTATTTCACTCTCAACCGCCGAAGCTGAATATGTTGCTGCTGCAAGTGATTGTACACAATTGTTATGGATGAGGCAAACTTTAAAGGAATATGGTGTCAATTGTGACAAAGTGCCTCTATTATGCGACAATGAAAGTGCTATGAAAATTGCTTACAATCCCGTGCAGCATACAAGAACAAAACATATAGAGATTCGCAACCACTTTATTCGGGATCATGTTCCTCGTGGTGATATTTCCCTATCCTTTGTGAGCACGAAGAACCAACTTGCTGATATTTTCATGAAGCCTCTTGATGAAGCAAGATTTTGTTATTTGAGGAATGAGCTAAATATCATAGATTCAAGGAGCTTGGCTTGACTACCCTTGCACACTCACTTGCTCTTATTCATGTATTTGGTTTAGATGCGGGCATAGACATAGGGGGAGTGTGGTCCTAATTGATTGGTCCAACCCTCCGCCCATAATGCCGAAAGCAAATAAAATCATTTCCCTTAATATCATTTTGTGATATGTGGGTCATCGATGAGCATTGGTTTTGAACTCAAGATACATCTTCACGGTGTCATGCCCTGCGCTCCAACATGGTGGCTTCGGCCACCACCCTCTTCCTAGAGAAGAGTTGGTTTCTCATGGGTCTCGTTGGATTTTCTTGCATAGCTCTTGTTCTTATGGAAAACACACCCAATTTTGGCTTTTGTTTGATTTGAATCTTGAAAATTTGGGTGTGTAGTACCATCTCAGTTTGATGCTCTTAACCTAAGCCTTTCTTTCCCTCCTTCAACCATCTATTCTTGCACACAAGTCCTCTAACACACCATCGAGGGGTTTTGCTAGGTTGCTCCGGCCTGAATCTGTAACTTACAGAATTTTCAGAGGAGGGGGCGGACTTTCCACCCTAAGTGGGGGGCGGATTATTCGCCCCGGGCGAAATCTGCCTGTTAAAGGCAGGGTCGGGGAGGTCAGGCTCAAACAGAGCAGCCAGTCCTCCCCCAACCCTACCTCTGCCCCCAGCCGCCGCCGGAGCATCCGCCTCTCCCGGAGTCGATTTGACCACCGGATTCTCTGGGCTCTCCCCGGATCTTCTTCACCTCGCCTTCGGGTATCTTCTCCTCCACGATTTTCCTCCAATGAGTGAGGGTAACTCCCTCATCTCTCTCCTTTTGTATGGGATGCATTTTATTTGGTGGAAATCTCGTTGTAGAAGATCCTTGGTGTTGTTCCTTACATGCTAGAATCAGTAGAATTGCACCCTTTGTGCCCGATCTATTTTGCCATGGTAGATCTGGGCCAATCCAGAAATTTCCTGCGGGGGGGGGGGGGGGGGGCGGATTATCCGCCCCTGCCAGGGCCGGATAATCCGGTCTGGAGACTGAACCCTGGTCTGTTTTGGTCCTGCTCCTGCAATACACATCATTGGCTCTGGGTTGCTTTTCTACTCTTTCTTCTTGCTTTCTCTTGGACTTGTGTGTATGCTTATCTCCATGCTATCCCTCTAATGCTTTTCACAGGTGGTTCCAAGCCGACCAAGACCTTCGTCCGTCGTTCCCGTGCCCGTTATCTCAAGCCTACTGCAGAAGGGAAGTTCATTGACGAGACCGAGGTCAGCAGAGCAGCAAGAGAGGCTGAACGGATGGCAGAGGCAAGTAAGAAAACTAAGAGGACCGCATCTCGCAAGGGCAAACAGTCTCGGCCCAATTACAAGACTATGGACAGTATTTAGTATGCCACCATTCGCCAGACGGATTACTATGATGAGGCTGGCAGTGATGGTCCCCCCGAGGACTCTATGTTTTGGAATGCCCACTTTCGGGCTATTCATGGTGATGTGTATGCCACCCTCAGGATTCGCCCCATGCACCCCATCAACTTGACTGGGGCTCAATCCAAGGCAAGGCTCCTTGATGCATTGGATGTGACCAACAAGATGGGGATCCACCACCTTATGACTATTCAATGCAACTATGACTCATCCGTGGTGCGGCAGTTTTTCTCCACACTTGTGATCTGCGGTGATGAGCGCCGCACTATGAAGTGGATGACCGGGACTACAATGATTCAGTCGGACTTTCACACTTTTGGGAAGGTTCTTGGTTATGCATTCCATGGTCGTGACACTCCCTCTGGCCACCGCATCATTTCTCCGCTGAATCATTCCAAGGACACTGTGCTTGCCCCTTGCCTTTCTTCTGATGGTATTGATGGTACTTTCGCTGGTCTCTCTCAATTGTATGCCTCCCTTGTTGGCATATTTAGGGACTGCATCGCTCCTAGTGGTGGCAACAATGACAAAATCCGTGGCCAGCTGGTTCCTCTCCTTGCTTTTGCTCACGAGTGTGCCACTAACTTTGGACCAGCCACAGGTTACAAACTGGATGTCATGGACTACATATATCATGAAATGACGGATGCTATGATCAACATGCTCTCTATTCCTTATGCTCCTTTCATTATGATGCTCGTCAAGCATATGTGTTGGAATTATGCCCTAGAGGCAATAATAAAGATGTTATTATTATAATTCTTGTTCATGATAAAGTTTATGTTCCATGCTAGAATTGTATTAAGCGGAAACTTTAATACTTGTGTGGTTTGTGAACAACACCGTGTCCCTAGTATGCCACTATGGACTAGCTCATTGATCAATGATGGTTAAGGTTTCCTAACCATAGACATGAGTTGTCAATTGATAATGAGATCATTTCATTGGAGAATGATATGATGGACAGACCCAAACTAAGCGAAGCAATTAGATCGTGTCATCGTGTTCGTCTTTGCGAAGCTTTTCTTATGTCAAATATTGTATTCCTTAGACCATGAGATAATACAACTCCCTGGTATCGGAAGAAAGCTTTGAGGTCATCAAACGTCATCCTATGAGAGGGTGATCATAAAGGTGTCTCTCAGGTGATCGGAAAGTATCTGTTGGGTTGTATGTATCGAGATGGAATTTGTCCCTCCCAAGTCGGAGAGATATACTTTGGGCCCACTCGGTAATCGATATCAACACCGCTTGCAAGCATGTGGTTAAGGAGTTAATCACAAAGTGATATCGGATTACGGAACGAGTAAAGTACTTGCTGTGAACGAGATTGAACTAGGTATGACGGTACCGACGATCGAATCTCGGGCAAGTAAAATATCGCGAGACGAAGGGAATATATATATGGGATTGATTTAATCCTGGCATCGTGGTTCATCCGATATGATCATCGATGAATGTGTGGGAGTCAATATGGGTGCCCAGACCCCGCTGTTGATTATTGATAGAAGATCATGTCTGCATATTCTCGAACCCGCAGGGTCACACACTTAACGTGTCTCGACGCTAGGATAGATTGGATAATTGGTTTATGAATTTTTGTTCGGAGTCTCGGATGGGATCCGGGATATCACGAGAGGTTCCGGAATGGTCCGGAGAATAAGATTCATATAAGGCAGTGCAGTTTTTGGAGTTCGAAATTGTTCCGGGTTAATCGGTATTGTACCGGAAGCTTCTAGAACCTTCCGGAAGGGGACCAACGTGGCCCCACCTTCCGGGAGGGGGCATGGGACTATGAGAGAGTGTCCTGGCCGCTTTGGGCCAGGGGCACAAGGCCCCATAGGGCCCAGCCGATCCTAGAGAGTTTAAATCGTTTAAACTAGAGATAGGGTTTCTAGAAGAGTGGAGAGTCCATGCCCCCACTCATTATCCTTTGGGCTTGGGGGAGGGGCTAGGGCTGCGCCCCCCCTCTATATAAAGAGGGGTGGGGGTGCACCAACCCCACACACCTCTCCTCCAAACCCTAGCCGCCTTGCTAGCTTTCCTCTCTCCCTCCCGACTGTTTGTAGGCGAAGCCCTGCAGCAGAAATTCTCCATCATATACACCACGCCGTCGTGTTGTAGATCCAATCTATCTCTCCACCATACTTTCTGGTCCGAGGAAGGAGGAGACGTCGAGGTGCTGCACGTGTGCATCTCACGGAGGCACCGCCACTTGTGGTGCTATATCGGATCGGATCGCGGGGAGGAGAAGCGAGTACGACTACATCACCCACGTTCCGACGAACGTTCCGCTGTGCGAATCTTCAAGGGTATGAAGATCTAATCCAATCTCTCTCGTTGTTTGCATCTCCTAGATTAGATCTTGGCTTTCCCTCTGTTCGCTCCGTAGAAAATTTTGATTTACTATGCCGCGAAACCCTTCAATATGTTGCCCCATGAGGATTTTGGCACTGCTCTGGATGGGGTTCACAAGCCCAAGAAAATCTACAACAAGGCTCAGAAGTCCCATCACCCTTCCACTGCCCCGGAGTCCTTCATGCGTGATGCTCGGGCTAGTGGTCTTCGTTCCACTGTGTCCCCAATGGAACGCGAGGTTAAGCAGCTCACTTGGTTACAGCGGCACATTCTTTGCATGGGCATTGACACTCACAAGGGCGAATATGAGGCTTACCGCAGGGATCATGCGAGGGATCACACACAGCAGCTCATTCTCCACCATATCTCAGGTGCCACTGGCCATCCACCTCCTCCCACTTCTCTGGATCCGTATGCTCAGTGGAACACCTCAGGGATCAACTATGGCGAGCTCGAGAGTTGCCTCTTTCATCCTCCACCGAGGGCACCCACTCCTCCAACTGATGAAGATGATGATGAGTATGATGAAGAGGAAGGGGACGGGAATGACTACGACGAGGATGAGGAGGAGTGATCTTCAGGGGCGTTAGCATCGCTCTTCTTCCTTTTTGGCGTTTCGATGCCAAAGAGGGATAAGTAGTTCTATTAGGTCTCGTGGATTTGCAAGGGTCGGGCGCAAGCATCTATCTTTCAGTCGTCTTATTTGCTTGCTTGTGCCTTTTTAGCGTGAACTTATTTGCTATTTGTGTTTGATTATGTAAGACTATGTCGTGCTCCACTATGTTTGGTACTATGTTTGGTATTCATGGAATTCTGGATTTATCTATTGTGGATCTCATGGAATTCTGGACTTATCTATGGAGCATATTTGATGGCATATGGATTCATGGGATTATCTAATGTATGCATCAGTATTGTTGGGATGTGCTTGGAGGCTATCAAGCTAAGTATATTCTTTGGCTATAATCACATCCCGGTGGTATGACCTTGTTTCCCAACCGACCTTGTTTCAATTATCTTTGCTATGGAAGTTGTGTTCTCTCTAGTGTGTGTATTTGTATTCAAATGAAAATTTTAAGTATGCACACATCTAGGGGGAGCGCCTTTCACTTTAAGGTGGCGTTAGCCGGTTTCATTGCAAATCCTAGTATTGTCATCTAACACCAAAAAGGGGGAGATTGAAAGAATATTTCTTAATCCCTAGTGTTTTGTGTGTTAGATAACAATATCAAGGATTATTTAATGTGTGTTGAAGTGTTGCAGCTCTCTTTGAGAAAAAGGGAAAAGGATTCTGCCTTTGGGGGGCGGATAATCCACCCCTCCCTCTTCCCAGGCAGGCGCAAGCCCCAGAAGGGGGGCGGAGTTTTGGCCGGATTTTCCGGCCTAGCCGGATAATCTGCCCCTCAGGGGGGCCGAATAGTCCGCCCCCTTGCTCATCGCCAAGGCGCAAGCCCCAGAGAGGGGGCGGAGTGTTGGCCGGACTTTCCGGCTTGGCCGGATAATCCGCCCCCCAAGATCTTCACCAAGTTTCGCAGGCGCCATCCCTAGAGAGGGGGCGGAGTTTCCCTTGGAGAATCCACCCTTGAGGCGGAGTTTTCCCAGGGGCGGATAATCCGCCCCCAAAGTTGTGCAACGGCCAGATCTGAGGAGGGGGTATTTAAGCCAGCCTTCCCCTCCTGCCAGATCTCTTGATTCATTCGAAAAAGTTGAGATCTGATATTCAACCTTCATCCAAGAGATCTCCACCTAGATCCACCCAAAGGCCCCGTCCCTTGGGGAATCGAAGGAGGAGAACTCGATCTTCATCATCAGCAATCAAGCGCTTCATATCCTCTCCATTCATTTGGAGAACCACCGATCTAGTATTTCTTGCAAATACCTAGATCCTTGTTTTTGTTTATATTGATAAACCTTGTTCTTGTGGCAGCTTGTTGTCATCTCGGGAGCCCCCAATTCGGTTGTGGGTGTGTGCCCCGATAGTGTTGTAAAAGGCATCGGTTCCCGCCTCGAAGGGATCCAATAGTGGAGAAGGTGGATCAGGCCTCTCGTGGCGAGATCCATCAGAGAATAGGGTGAGGCCTATTGTGGCGTGGTGGTCTTAGAACCGCCCACCCCTCCAACGCAGATGTACTTCCCTTAACAAGGAAGGAACTGCGGTAAAACAAATCCCTATGCCTCCGCGTGCTCCACTACGGTTCCTTCGCTCCTCTCTTTACGTGCTTAGTAGTTAGGGTTGCATATAGGGAAATTCTCGTAGTGGCATATCTAGAGAATTTACTTTGTGTCAAGCCTAAAATTGAAAAAGTAGTAAAAATTGGTTAGCACCTATTCACCCCCTCTAGGTGCCCATACGATCCATTTCATTATGATTACAAGCTTTCAGTGACTAAGGCAAGCCAAAAATGACTCGGCAGCGTCCAAATATACTCGGCACGAGGCAGAGGTGAGCCAAAAAGTCAAAGATGAGACTCGGAAAGAGCAAAACAGACTCGACAAAGATCGAGATTACGCCAAACAGTGTGCCCCAAGCAGTAAATGCTGACAGAGAGAGAAGTTCCAAGCACATTAAAGGAACCTGGAGACGCCTAACAGCAAGAACTGCTCGGCCTCACCATCGTCGGGGACTAATGTCGGGGGAATAACCCCCGGTAGGGTCATAAGGGGTAAAACATAGCCCAGCTTGGCTTACGTCGAGTGAAGAATAAACCAGGCCAGGTAACAACGGCCGGGTAAGAAGATCAGGTACGGCCGACATAGAATTGTGTCGGCGGCCGACATAGAACTGTGTCGGCCCGTATAAGACAAATTTGTTTGCCTTGCAGAAAGCAACGAGCCGAGTCTCACGAGGGAAGGCTGAGTCAGAAAGGACGTGTGGCATCTTTCCAAGTAAGGTTCAGGAGGGACCATGGCAAAGCACGATCAAAAGAGAAGGGCGACGCCGGGTGACACGAAAGGAGCTGGGTGACGCCTAAAGCAAGGGCTGACGCATCAAAGTTACTACATGACGCCAAAAGAACTGGAGGCTACATACGAGAGGACCGTTAGCTGTCTACCTTTATGGACTGGGTCAAGGGCTTAGGGTTGTCCCATGACCCGGGTCGTATAGTGAGGACCAAGATCCAAACAGTACCCTAGGACCCAAAGGGGTGTAACCTAGCTAGCATTCGCCTATATAAGGAGGGGCATAGCTAGGGTTTGAGTTGGTTGGACCAAGTAGAAAACTAGTGTTGTCACATCCCAAAATTTTCCAATTTTTGAAATGTGAAAAATAAATAAACAAAATAAATAGTTGTTGAAATTTAGGGTGAAAAGAAACTTTTTTATTCCAAATGGAAACATCAAAGACCCATATTGGACAAACTTTGAATGAAAAGGGATTTAAAAGGATAAACAAATATTAAATAAAATTATACAAGTTGGAATTACCATTTTTGAATCTTTAAATAAAAAGATATGGATTTTTGAGCAAGAAATAAATAAATAAGGATTATTTTAAAAGGCCAAATTAAATCTTGGCCAAACAAATGATATGAAAGTTTTTTTGATTAATAAAAATAGTAAAGGATTTTTTAAATAAAATCATAAGGACTTATTAATATCCAATTTTATTTATATGAAGACAATTTCCAATTTAAATGAACAATAAATCATATTAAAGTATTTTAAATAATAATTCAAAGTGAATTATTTTAAAATAAAACCTACTGAAAAGATTTGGTATAATTTAGAATTCAAATAGAGTTTGAAACAAATTAAAATCTTAATTTAATTAAGACAAGGGCCTATTTTAATAATTAATATACCCTAAAAGAATAAAAGCAATATTCTAAAATGGACTTTGGAATATGTTAATAAACAGTATTAAAAATATACTCAAGTTTGGTTAAGGTTTGAATTCAAATGTTGCTTGAATTATTTGAACAAAAATCAAAACAGAATAATAGAAAAGGAAAAAGAAAAAGATCAGGAATAAAAAAAGGAAACAAAGCCAGCCCAGTAGCAAGGCCCAGTCCAGCCCAATTCGCAGCCCATATTTCCTCCCCGCGAACCGTTTTTCCTCACACGCGTCCGCACCCGCAAAGTCGCTGACGCCTGCCCCCCCCCCACACTCTCTCTCTCTCACAGACAACCAGGCCCCACTCCGCCAGTCATCGTCTTCAACCCTGCGACCAACCCCCCCATTCATCGCTGCCGTTCTCAGTCGATAAATTCCGATGATAAATTCGTGTGAATGACAACGTTAAACTCGCCAGTAATCACGCGTACATAATCGCCTCGCCCTCCTCCTTGTTTCCCCCCAAACGCCAGTTTCTCTCTGCCACCGGGCTGTCCCAATTGGACGCTGCGAAATTTTTGCTCCGACGAGCCTTTCCGGCAAAATCCGGCGTCATCCGACCTCCCCTTGCCTCCCAGTACACACGAACCTGATCCCCATCTTCTTGTGCTTCTCCCAGTACCCCTCACACGCTCGAGCGCGCTCCGAACGCCGCCGTTGTCTGCCACTTCTCCGGCGACCCCTCCCCGTAAGTACCGTCCACCTTTGTCTGTCTCGATGATGCTCCCATGGTCGCCACACTCGCCCGCGTGTAATGCCTCCTCCCTTTTGCCTTCTTGTGGCCTGTAACCTCGCCCCCGTCGACGAACAGAAGCACCTGGCGCCGCCACGAACTCCGGCGAGCAATAGCCACTACTCCCGAGCGCCCCTCGACGAACGGAGACCACGTTGAGCATCGCCACCCTCCTGCGAGTCTGGTAAGCCTCTTCTCCCTCACCCACGCATCCTAGTTCATCAGCAACGCCACCGCCAGAGCGTCGCCGCCGCCAGCGCCGCCCCTCTGTGGTCATCGCGTTTAGAACCGTAGGATGTAGATCTGAGCGTCGCGATAGAAAGTTAAACATAGAGGTAAGATGGTTCCTGCACCGTGCGATTAAGTTAAGTCTGACGGCATGCGTAGAACGATCCACCCGAAGCGGTATGGACCAGTAAGATTAAGACGCGTGGCACTGACTCTGTTTTAAAAACAGAAAATGTTCTATTAGATATGTGATTCTATAAAATTCATAACTTTAAATCTACATGTCCAAATTTTACAAATTTTATATCAATGGAATCAGAAAAAGGAGTACTTTCCAACCATGCACTTTGTTTAATGATTTGCTTCTGGAAAATTAGTTGTTTTGCATAAACTTGTGTAGGCATATTTTGTGTATAAAATTAATGCTAAAAATATTTTTAGGGTAAAATCTTTTGCAAATGGATTGTTTTGAACCTACTGACCATAGAAACCAACTTGTGGATTTAAAAACATATTTTGTGACACTTAGGAATTAAATCCTTGAATAAAAGCATTTCTAGTTAAATAAAAATATTGATTATGGTTTAAAAATACTTTTGAGTAAAAACCTTTTGAAAATGGTTTGATTTAAACTCTCTGACCCTAAACACCAAGTTTTGGGATTTGAAAACATATTTGATGAACCTTAGTAAATTATAACTTTGTTAAAGGCATTTCTAGCAAATAAAAATATTGTTTGATTTAAAAATAGAATTTAGGTGAAACCTTTTGCAAATGGATTAATATTAAACCCTTAAATCATAAACACTAACATTTGTGTTTAAAGAATATATTTGGCTAACCCTACAAATTATTACTTTGATTTAAATCATTTCTAGCAAAACAAAATGATTTGAATGGCCATTTTCACTAACTTGAATTTAAATGATTTTACCACTTTTGTAAATGACCAATGGGAGATTTAAAATGTTTAGAGCCTAATAGAAACTACTTTTCCAAATAAAACAATCTTTTGAATGCTTGCATGCATTTCCTTGTTTTTATTATTTTATGTGGTGAATTGTTTGAATGTTAGTTTGAATATGTGCTTTCTTGATTGAATTGTAGTGAAGTTTGAAGAGTGTGATAATTGCAAGATCAAGGAGTGAACCAATATTCTCTACTTAAAAGGCAAGTGACACTACCATCCATGTCCTACTATTTTCACTACACTTAGTGGTATTTTTGTAGTATGCATGATAGGGCCACTATATTACTATGCTATGTGATGTCCTATTAGGATATCCTTATATCTTCCTTAGTGAAAACATTGTAGTTGTAATATGCTTAGCCCTGCTATATAATTGGGGTGGAATACCATATCATGATTATATGAAGTGTTGGAAAAAATATATGTTTTATATAATAAAACAAGTACTCAATGAACCACCTGGTGGAATGAGGATACTCAATTTTGGACAAGGTGGCAACAAAGGGAACCATGTTTATATGGCTATATTTTTGTATGTGCACTAGAAGAAAACCACCCAGGAACTTAGAGATTGAACATGTTTCTCGTACAGTGGCTTCCGTGTACAGCCACATGCTAAATGGGCTCTGGCTTAGTCAACTACATAGTGGAAGACCCTTGCATTGGCATCAACAGGTTAACTAGAATTGTGTATCGGAAATATATCCTTACATTGGTGCCTGGTAGACAAGCTAGCATTGTGTATTGGGAGGACTTCTATGGAAAGACTTTGTCACATTCTCGATCTGCCAGTACTCCATTTGGTGTGTACTTATCCAGCGGCCACTGGTGGCGTCAAGACGAGATTGTGTCATGTGGGTAAAGTGTACAACTTCTGCAGAAGATCAAATTCTAAGTACTTAGCCGTGTCCCCGGTTACGTACACCTCTGAGCAACTAAGGCCTGAAGCTATGGAAGATCTCGACATTCCAATTTCTCAAAGTAAAACTTGATGGTGTCAACAAGGGATTAGAAGCACTTGGAGTTTTCCAAGGAATTCAGAAAGATTTTCAAAAGATCAAAACTACTTTGAAAAGATAGGATAAAAACTATATTGCTTTCTGCAAATGAGCCTAAACCCTACTTAGCCAAATATGCATGTATTGATAGGATCCACTTACTTCTACATAGTAGTGAAACTTGCCAATACAATTCAAATGTATTGACCCTTGTGGCTACAACTTATTATGTTGCAGGTTTGCTTGATGTTAGTAAAGTGTGTTAAATAGGATTACAAGTCTACAACCAACATGATTGCCTGTGGAACTTTGAAGATGAAGGACTCCATGCTATAGTTATTTCTGCTGCATTGTAATGAGATAGCCAAATGAGCTATGTAAGATGTAATGAATTATTTTATTCCTGGTTATAAAGTTGTATTATGACCTTTGTTTCTTGATATTACATCTTAACTGAGGATGCTAGCTATTGATCCAGGGACTAGCATTATAAACACAGGGATCTCCACCTTATTAAAGGTTGGGACCGCTACAAGTGCCCTGAGGCTTAGTTCAAACAGCTCAATGAGCACTTGTAAGCTTCTAGTATCAATCAAATTCCTAAGTGTGGAGAGTTCATCTTGTTCTTCGTGCGCGGCTAGACCGTGCACTCCCTCCCCGGTGACCACAAGCATCCATTCGACCCCCAACTTAAGCCTACCCATGGCATCTGCCGTGAGACCACCACGACAGGAAGCCCAAGGGGGCATGGCCACCGGCCAAGGAGGGTGCCCCCACCTCTCCCTCATTCATGTGGTGGAATCTCCACTCACATAAACACACATCCACTCACAATTCCACTCACATGCATTAATTTTCCACCAAAATTAATTCAAGCTCTCATTTAATAAAACTCTTTTATTTATTTTATATAGAATTTTGTTAATTACATTAATTAACAAACGTTCACATAAAACCCCTTACAACATTTCAATTTCACATGCAGAACCAGTTTCAGCAATTTCAAACGAAACGATTCCGGTGTCTAGTGAAATAAATTCCTGTCATGGTGGTGGCACGGCAGATTCCATCGGTAGGCCAAAGTATGGGGCCAATGGATGCTAGAGGGATCCGGGGAGGGAAGATGTAGTGATTTATAGACACGATTGACTGATAAGTAGATCTTTATTTCTCCTCTAAAGAGTTACAAGTGCTCCTAGAGCTGTATCATAGAGAAGAAGAGGAAGATTGCTACACGATCCCTTCGGTGTCAAATGAATCGATCCCCTCTCCAGGAGCCAGTGCCCCTCCTTATAAAGGGGTCCCTTGGTTCCTCCTAGGGCTGACGTGGCAAGCATATTCTTGGAATATGCTTGTCCCAAAGTGGTAACTCGGCGGACTCCTTTCCATGTACCCTTCTATCGGCGGAAAATACCCAGAGGCCCTCACATGTGTGCCTCGGGCTTCCTCAATGTCACCTTCGTGACGCTTGTCTGCCCCTCTCCTGCTCTGCTCTTTGTCCTTAGCACTTGGCTCTGTGTATATTCCTCCTAGCCAACAACTAGGGTTTGACTATAGGCTCCTTCTCCTTCTCCTGCAAGTTTCCCGTTATTCGGCCTCATCTCACATAACTCGGGTCGGCCTTCACCTGCATACAAGTCACTCGACCTTATTCAGCCGACTTAGTTCACACGTCGGCCGAGTAATGTCTTAACCACTCTATATTTTCCAAGCCTCAGCTTACCTCGGCCGGATCTTGCATGATTCGGCCAACTCAGCTCATAATTCGGCTTAAGGTAAGGGAGACTCCTCCCTTCTTTCCCCTATCTTGACCCTACCCGGGGTCACTCCCCCAACATTAGTCCCTGAAGCTGGTGCGGTCCTGCCGGAAACCTCGGCCGGACCACATCAGTTTCCAGACATTTATTCTTTCTCACTTTCTGTCCGAGGTATTTCTTAGCCGACATTCTTTTTCTACTATCCTCTTCCTCATCTCTACCTTTTCCCGAAGCTGCCCCTATTACACCTCGGGAAAACTCTTTGTTCCCCCGCGTTGCAGGCCTCGAGTCTTGCAAGAAATGGCATAGATCATTTTTCTATGTCAAGAACACTGGGAAAGAAGATAAGATTCGGCTCCCCGATTTCTCTATCGGTCCTCCCTCAAAGAAGAACTGGATCTATAATCCGAGGAATACCCATGCTCTTGCTGAGGCATTCGATCTCCGGCTTAAGGAACTGACTCGTGCTGGACTCCGAGGTGAAGAATTGATGACTGCGTTTGTTAGCAGCCGAATCTGCCCCTTCCAGCTTCGCTCCCACAAGCTCTGCTATATGAGTGGTCCTTTGGATCCCAACCGAGTTTCTACGGTTGAGCTTGATAATTATCAAATCTATAAACATGTCCGGGCTATTTTTAAGACTGAGATGCCCGAGGAATGGATGAGGGGACTGAGGCCATTTTCTCGCGGGAATCCTCCTCCTCCTCGGGTAAATTAAACACAGGTGTTTTCTTCCGAGTTGTTCTTCCATTGTTATTTTGCTAACCCTCATCCACTTTTCTCGCAGAGGTTTGCGGAGCAGAAGATGGAAGATGTCGAGGTTTGGATCTTCCTTGGACCGCTGACCGCAATACCCCAGACAATGGAAAGCCTGATCCGGAGGAGTTCGTCCCTAAATTGGATGCTGCTCCTGTTCGTCCCCGGAGCAAGACCTTGGCCCGTGCGGATGAAGGTGATTCGGACGACATCCAAATTCTTGAGGTAGTTGCCGTGGTGCCTATCTCTTACGCATTTCCGGCTCCTTCTTTCCCAGCTAATCAAGCTGGCCAGGTGCACGAAGTCGAGCCTCTTGCCTCCGAAGCTCCTGTTGCTTCGAAGAAGCGCACCACTTCGACGGACCCCTCCGATGCTGCTCCCAAGAAGCGAACCAAGAAATCTTCTCAGCACATTCCGAGGCGTAAGACTATGCCTGGGGTTACTGGGTAAGTTTCCCTTTATGTTTTCATTTGTATTTCGTGTTTCTCTCTTTCTATTTCTAAATCAATTTCTACCTTCTTTGCAAAGCTCCACTTTCTGCAAAGCCTAGCGGTCCGAGTATGACATCTCATACTACTCGGCCGCCTTCACCCTCTCCTCCGGAGGATGTTCGTGTTCCCAGTCCTCCCCGTGATGATTCTGTTCCCAGGCCGACTAATGTATCACCTCGACAAGATGATCACATTGCTCCCCCTATTTTCGCCGATGATACCCCTACGCCGGATCACCCGGCCGACCCTGCTATCCCCCTCAAGACTCCCGAGGTTTCCCCCAATGATCCTTTGACCACCGCAGCTCTAGCTCCTGCTCCAATTCCCACCAAGGATACCACTACCTAGGCCCCTTCGGAAACTATTGTTCCTCCTGCGGCCAAGGACGTGGCCCCTAGTGCTGAAGCTATTGCCCCTGCCGAAGTCTCTACTAAGAGCAAGAAAGTTGTTGTCACTAAATCCTTGCCATCTCAGAAGGTGCCAACAAGCTCTTCTCAGCCCAGCATTACCGATATACTTCGTAAGGGAGCTTCCACCGCTAAACCTGGTGTCGCCCTTGCTGCGGGCACTCAACTTATTCTTCATAAGAGTCCGGCGGCGACAGTTACGCAACATGCCCGAGGTAAAGTGTTGACCCATACTGAGAGCGGGAACAGCCCTCACTGGTGGAGTATGCGAATAACTGGAATGCTGCCGATCAACTAGAGGGCAATCCGAGTAGCCAACCATTTCAGCTTTCCAACATCAGTAGTCGCTTGCATACGGCTGCTAAGATTGTCCTTGAAAGTGATACGATGAACGAGGTAAGCGCCTTCATTGATATTTTGTCTATTATTCAGATGATACTATACACATACTAGTCCCCGAACCTTGCAACCGGATGATTTGTTATTTGTTTGGAAGCTTCAACCTGTTTTCAAATACATTACTTGCCAAGTTAATTTTCTTCGTGATTCGGATTAACCGTGGTCTAGAATATCCAACCATCCATCTTCGAGTCAAGTGTTACTTGATTCGGGTCTGTCTTATTTTTGAATATCCAACCATCTAGATCTGAGTCAAGTTTTACTTGATTAAGATCTATCTTATTTTTGAATATCCAGCCACCTAGATCCGAGTCAAGCTTTGCTTGATTCAGATCTGTTTTGCTTTTGAATATCCAGCCACCTAGATCCGCATCAAGTTTTACTTGATTCAGATCTATCTTATTTTTGAATATCGAGCCGCCTAGATCCGAGTCAAGTTTTACTTGATTCAGATCTGTTTTACTTTTGAATATCCAGCCGCCTAGATCCGAGTCAAGCTTTGCTTGATTCGGATATGTATTACTTTTGAATATCCAGCCACCTAGATCTGCGTCAAGTTTTACTTGATTCAGATCTATGTTATTTTCTGTAACTTGTTGTATTCAGGTTGCCCACGATCGGCGGACAGCCGAATTTCAAAGGTTGCTCTTTGCGCACAAGAAACTTCAAGATAAGTTTGAGCAAATTGTCCCTGTTGTGAAGAAAACTGGTAAACTATCTAGTTCGTTTAGTTTTTTTACCCTTGTAAAAGATTTAGTTGTTGTACCAACCTGTACCTTGCTGTTATGCAGCTAGTGTCAACAATATGAATACCCGTCTTACCAAGAAAGTTGGTACTCTTGAAGATTAGTCAATCCTTTTGCCTTTTAATTTGTCGACTTTTTGTTCGAGGTAAATCTTGGATTTCTTACGACCTCCCAGCTCTGGTATAGCCAAGTTACGAGCACTTGCAGCGTCGCATCACGAATGCATATTTATGCCTGATATGATGCTGCATTTTTTAGAACAAGTTGCCGCTCATTCGGCACAACTCAAGGAAAAGGATGACGAGATAACCCGGTTACGTGCCGAGGTTGAATCTCTTAAGCTCTCCCAGAAATCTGAGTTAGAGAAGGTTGATCAGGAGTTCTCTGAGGAAAAGAATCGACTAAGTCTGCAGCTTCAGAAGGGCAAGGAGCTTCTTGATTCTGCCGAATTAAAGAACAAGGCGATGAGCGAGGAAATCACTCGTTTTGAGAAGAGTAGGACCGACTGGTCCCGGGATCTCCATAAGATGCTGAATTACATCCATCATAAGTTTCTATCTTTTGTCGAGTTATTCTTTTCCCTTGCTTCTCTTAACTTATATGATGTCCTTTCTTGTAGATCATTTCCCAGAAGCTAAACCTATGATCTCCAAGGCCGTGATTTCTGCTCGCGAGCGCCGAGGTGTCCCCGATGCTCTGAATCAAGAATATTCCATGGAAGATTTCCTGATTGCTGTTGGCGCTGCTATTGGGCCGATGAAAATTATGGGAAAAGATCTGGTGCAAGCAGCTATTCGAGCCTACCATGTCCTCTGGCCGAATGCGTCGGATATTGACGAAGTAGAAGTGCTTGTGGCGAGGTTGATGGAATCTCAGACTCAACTTAATCTCTGGAGGGAATCTGCTGGAAGGGCTGGTGCTGACATGGCGCTTACCGTTGTTTTGTCATGGTACGAGGATCTTTGCCTCGATATTCTGATGAACTTGTGCACTGGCTCTCCTTGGATTGAGAATCCGGAGTTCGTTGCTCGCCGTCAAGCCCGTGCCTACCAGCTTATCGAGTATGCTGACGTGCATCATTGGATCGAGGGGCCGAGTTTTCTTCCTAACCCGGCCGATGATGCCGAGGCTGAAGACGAATCTGGTGGTGATTCGGCCGATCAAGATGACTCAGAGGAAGGCTCTGATAATGCCAATGAATGAAAGCTCAGATGGGGATGGCGACGCTCGATCGTCCTCCAAAGGAACTGAAGCTTCTCGAGCCCAAGGTGATGTCTCCTAGCAGCCGGAGCTTGCCCCAGGCGTTACTACGGCCTCCTCGATGCCGAGGTAACCTCTGCAGAGGCCCCAACAACTTCAGAGTGCTTTGTTCTTAAGGATACATCTTTTAAGGAAACCGAGGTCGTCCCGACTGCATCCGAGACACCTATGTCCGAAACTCCTGCTACTACTGTCCCTCCAACAGGTGATTCGGCCTCTGTCGATGTTTAGGCTTCAACAACTTCTATCTATTTAAGTCCCCGGTATGCCGGGTGTATGTTGTCTTTGAAACAGTTACTCGCCTTTTGGTACAATGTGAACCACTTTGCCTTTGGCCTCTGATTCCCTGGTAATTGTTGTTACTCTATCTAATTGAGTTTATGTGAATCGAATCTTTGCTTTGCCAAACTTTAACTTCGTAAATCCGGATCATATTTTTCATATGAATGATTTTCATTTGGCATCCACCTTCTGTTTCTTATCTATTCTTGGTTGTAAAACTGTTGGTTTTGCAATTTATCCTTGAAGGACTATGAATCCTAAGCCCATACATCTTTTTAAATTGATGGCCTTACTACCTTTCTGAGGTATCTGTTGGTAAAATGACATATATAGGGTACTTTCCTCGTTATACTTCGAATTGCTAATGTTGTCATTCATGTTACCATGATAATATAAATCGTTGGTTGTTTCCTTCGCGTTATATCTCCAGTTGCCGAGGTAAGTTTATATTGCATTTGTGATTGACGACAGATTATTCGGGGCAGTCCCCGAGTTATTGCTTGGGTTTTTGAGATCCCATCTATAACCAAATGAATGATCAGTACGGGGTAGTCCCCGAGTTACTGCTTGAGTCACCAAACTTTCATACATACACCAAAAAAAATAGACAATATGAGGCGGTCCCCGAGTTATTGCTCGAGTTGCCGAAGTTTCATACATGCGCAAAAAATAACAAACGATATGAGGCAGTCCCCGAGTTACTGCTCGAGTCGCCGAAGTTACATGCGCAAAAAATAACAACCAATTGGAGCAGTTTCCGAGTCCTTGCTTGAGATGGCGAAATTTCATACATAGTTAAAGATGATGAATAACATGAGGCAGTTCCCGAGTCCCTGCTCGGGTTGCCGAAGTCTAATACATAGTTAAAAATGAGGAACAACATGGGGTAGTCCCCGAGTCACTGCTCGGGTTGCCGAAGTTTGATACATGTTTGATACATTGATTTGGTGCATCACGTCACAAGATGCAATACAGGGCTTCTAAGTGTAGAACATACAAAGTAAGGTTACGTTCCATGGTCTTTTTGATTCATCTCCGACCTTGCTTTCCTTGTCCTTTTCTGGTGTCTGAACGTCAATCAGGTAGTATGCATCATTGTGTAATGCTTTACTCACGATAAATGGTCCTTCCCATGGGGGTGAGAGTTTATGCGTGTCGGCTTTGCGTTGAACTAGCCGAAGAACTAGATCTCCTTCTTTAAAAACTCTTGGACTAACCTTTTTGCTATGATATCGTCTGAGCTCTTGCTGATCTTGATAATGCCAATTCCCTTGCTTCCTCTAGCAAGTCCACATCGTCTTGCCGTGATATTTCGTTTACTTCGACACTTGTGTATTAGGCCACTCTTGGCGAGTCATGAATTATATCGGCTGGAAGTACTGCTTATGCCCCGTATACAAGAAAGAACGGGGTATACCCCGTCGATCTATTTGGGGTGGTCCTGAGGCTCCACAACACTGCTGGAAGTTCCTCAATCCAGCATCCTGCCGACCTTTGTAGTGGTTCAGTTAGCTAAGGTTTTATCCCTGACAATACTAGTCCATTTGATCTTTCGACTTGTATGTTCGATGCCAGGTGAGCCACCGAGGCAACATCGAGTCTTATGTGTTTCTCTTGGCAGAATCTAGCAAAAGCTCCTTCAGCGAAGTTTGTGCCATTATCCGTGATGATATTGTGTGGGTATCCATATCTCAAGATAATACCTTTGAGGAATTTCACCATTGTGGGCCCGTCACATTTTCTTATTGGCTTTACTTCTATCCACTTTGTGAATTTGTCCACCATTACCAGAATATGAGTCATTCCACCGCGAGCCGGCTTAAAGGTACCTACCATGTCTAAACACCACACTGAAAATGGCTAAGTGTTTGGTATTGTTTTTAACTCGGATGAAGGCAGGTGTATCTTGCTAGCATATCTCTGGCAACCATTGCATTTTGTTACCAATTCCTTTGCTTCCTTCAGCACGGTTGGCCAATAAAATCCATGCCTAAATGCTTTGGCCACTAGGGCTCTGGACGAGGCGTGATGCCCACACTCTCCTTGATGTATATCCAAAAGGATTTTTTGCCCTTCTGCCGAGTCAACGCATCGTTGCAGTACATTCATGACACTTCTCTTATAAAGCTCATTGTTTATGATCGTGCAGGCTTTTTCTCTTCTCACTATCTGCCTAGCCATGACCTCGTCATCCGGCAAGATTTCTTCTTTAAGGAATGAGAATATGGGTTGTGACCATGTTGGCGTGACTTTTTCCAGGAAAATTATGTTGTCAATTTCCATAATTTCTGCCGACATAACATCTTTGGGCTTTTCCCCGTTCATCTATGGGTCAGTCGAATTAACCCTCGAATAATTCGGGTCATAATCTTTGTCAATTTCCATTGGGACACTTCCTTCTATCTATTCTGCCGAGATACGAATTGACTCGGATTCTGGAGAAGGTGTAATTGATGGTTTTCTCAGGTGTTCTAGAGCTATGCCGGGGGGAATCGACTGCCTAGTTGATCCGAGTTTTGACAGTGCATCCGCAGCATCATTTTCGGCCCGAGGTATGTGGTGGAATTCACACCCATCAAAATAACCACTGATCTTCTACACATGAAACCTATACAGGGCCATATTCGCATCTAGTGCATCCCAATTCCCTGATACTTATTGTACTACGGGGTCTGAATCCCTGTAACATAGAATCCGACGTATGCCAATCTCTTTCGCCATTTTTAGGCCATGGACGAGTGCTTCATACTCGGCCACATTGTTTGATGCAGCAAAATGAATCTGCAGCAAGTATTTCAGCTGATATTTTTTTGGTGAAGTCAGTACTATTCCTGCTCCTAGCCCATTTCTTAACTTGGACCCATCAAATGCATCGTCCAATAGTTCGTATCTGGCAATGGGGGCTCATACTGTACTTTGGCCCAATCCACAAAGAAGTCGGCCACTACCTGAGACTTAATTGCATCTCGCCTATCAACTTGCAGAGCATAAGGCGATAACTCGATTTCCCATTTTGCTATTCGACCGCTTGCATCTTTGTTGCTTAATATCTCAGCTATGGGTGCTTCACAAATCACTTTTATCGGGTGTTCTTCGAAATAGTGTTTGAGTTTTTTCGCCGACATGTATACTCCGTAAGCCATCTTCTGGTAGTGCAGATAGTTTTGCTTTGAGGCCGATAATACCTCACTTAGGTAATATACCGGCCTTTGTACTGACTTATCCTCTTTGTTCCATTCCACAACAACTACTGCACTTACCACTATGTTAATAGCTGCCACATAGAGTAGCATAGGCTCTTTTGAAAATGGAGAAGCCAAAATCGGTCCCGTGACCAGCATATTTTTTAACTCATGAAATGCACTATCATCCTGCGGTGTCCAGATGAACTTGTCGGACTTTTTCATCAATTGATATAGAGGTAATTCTTTTTCCCCTAGCCGACATACTAACCGACTCAGTGAGGCAAGACACCCTGTAAATTTTTGTACCTCGTTCAGACACCTTGGCAGTTCCATTCTTTCAACTGCTCGGATCTTAGTTGGATTCGCCTCTTACCTCGGCTGGACACGAGGAAACCAAGTAATTTTCCAGCCGGTACACCGAAGGTACATTTTTCTGGGTTAAGTTTCATTCGGAACATTCTCAGGTTTGCGAATGTCTGCCGAATATCTTCCAGGAGCGTTTTGCTCTCTTTGGTTTTTATAACCACATCATCAACATATACTTGCACATTTTTCCCTATATGATCATGCAGACATTTTTGCATGCACCTTTGGTATTTTTCTCCTGCATTACGCAGGCCGAATGGCATGGTGTGATAGCAATAAGCCCCATACGGGGTGATAAACGCAGTCTTTATTTGATCAGCCGGGTTTAGCGGTATCTGGTGGAAACCAGAATACGCGTCTACAAATGATAATAGCTCACAGCCTGCGGTCGAATAAATGACTTGGTATATCCTATGTAAAGGAAAAGGATCTTTAGGACACGCCTTATTGAGGTTCGTGTAATCGATGCACATTCTCCATACGACGACTACATTTGGGTCATCCTTTTTATTTTCTACCAACACCAGATTTGATAGCCAATCCGGGTGAAGCACTTCCATAATAAACCCGGCTGCAAGGAGCCGAGCTATCTCATCCCCTATTATCTTTCTCTTGTCTTCGAAGAAGTGGCGGAGAGGTTGCTTCACCGGCCTTTCTCCTAGCCTTACATGCAAAGAGTGCTCAGCCAACTCCCTCGGAACACCTTGCAGGTCCTGAGTTGACCATGCAAAGATATCCCGATTCTCACGGAGGAAGTTGGTGAACTCACTTTCCTATTTGGCATCTAGGCCAGCACCAATCGTGATGGTGCGCTCTGGGAACTGATCATCAATCTGGATCTTTTTCGTCTCCTTAGTCGGCTGGAAAGATACACTTCCATGCGGGTTGGCTAATGCCGGCATATTAAGCTGTGTCGACTGAGCCAGAGCTGCCACTTCCTGAATCCTTCTTTTCTCTCTTGAAAATACCAATGACTCGGCTAGGTTTGACCCGGCCGAAGCGCATTCCATTGATCTTCTGTAATCCCTTGCTACGGTTACTACTCCCTGAGGTCCTGGCATCTTCATTTTTAAGTACGTGATGTGACAGCTGCTCATAAATTTAGCCAATGCTGGCCGTCCGAGTAAAGCATGATAGCAACTTTCTAGGTCCACCACTTCAAACTCCAGATTCTCGGCTCTACAATTCTCCCTTGTGCCGAATAACACATCTACTCGGACTTTCCCAATAGGCTCGCACGAGAGCCCCAGAACTATCCCATGGAATGTGGTCCTTATGGGCTGCAACATATTCTGTGTTATTCCGAGTTTGTGCATTGTGTCCTTGTACATGATGTTGATAATGCTTCCATTATCTATGAGTACTTTCGAGAACTTCACATCGATGCTAAGCCCGACAAACGTCGGATCCAGTACCAAGGCATACAACCCTGGGTTCGGCATTATCTTCGGGTGATCCTTTATGCTCCAGGTTATCTCTTGATCGGACCATGGTACGTATCTCGGCACTGCCGGCATAACTGAATTCACTTCCGTATGCCGGCACTCTACGCTCTGTCTATCTTGCTGTTCTGTTGTGAACACACAATATGATTAGTGATGCTCCCTGTAATCATTGTGTCCATTGTTCCCGGGGTTTCCCCTTCCGTCTTGGTTCTGATTTACCACTTGGTGCACTGCATCTCTCCGGTCTGGGTTATCATACCTCGGAGGGGGTGGTGGTAACATTAATTGTTGCGCATTCCCCCCGGTTAACTGGGGCTGCTGCTGTTGATGTACTTGATTCGGAGGTGCTTGTATGCCCGTCGGGTTTCCCATTGCACTGTTCATCCAAGCGCATTGGCGAGTAGTGTGATTGGCTGGCTTGTCTGGGTTATGCGTGTGGAATTTACACGGTTGATCCAGCATGGATTCAAATGTGTACTTTGGCCTCTCCTGCCATTGCTTCTTCTGTTCTGGCGTCCACTGCCTTTTCCCTTCATTCCTCGGTGTCCACTGCTGAGGACCATTCTTCTGTCGCTGATTGTTTCCATGACTCGGCTGATCCTGCACAACCGCTGCCACTTGCTTGGAAGCGTATCTGTAATCCGGCCTCTTGTCCCTTCTTCTACCTCGGTATTCATTGCGCCACGATGATCCGGCACCATCTTTAACATAATGATCATGCTGCTCCCGATGCTCTGCCGACATTAACTCTGGTTGAGTCGGATCACCTAAGGCATATGAGTCTCCTATCCTGATGGTTTCTGCCAACGTGGTTAGCATATCTCTCTGCAACCTCTGCCATAATACGCTTGCATATCTGCAGCCCTGAGCAAACTAGGTTATCTCTTGAGATTTGATGACCCCTTCGCATGAGTTTCTGAGGTTGCACCACCGAGTGAAGAATTCTCTATCTGTTTCATTCGGCTTCTGCTTGCACATCGCGAGCTGTTGTGGCCTGTTTGGCCTCTTATATGTACTTGTGAAATTACTGACAAACATTTCTTCAAAATCTAACCAACAGTTGATACTTCTTGTTGGTAAATTGTTCAGCCATACTCTAGCCGGTCCTTCCAGCATATGTGGGACGTATCTTACCGTCCATCTTAAATTTCCGCCAGCTATTTTTACTGATGTGGCATAGTCAATTAACTAATCTTGTGGCTTTGTACTCCCATCGTACGTTTTTTTGCCCCTTGACAACTGGAAGTTCATCATGGGCGGTTCGCCCATGATCCGAGGTCCAAAACACGCCGGGCCAGGCGGACCCTGTTCTTCCAACAGCTCGGACCGATACAGCATGTCCAGCTTCAATCTTGCGTCAGTTGACAGCAAGTTTCTATAGATAACTCTCTCTTGTATTCCATAGTGATTTTTCCCACCATGCTCTGCATACTCCATGTCTGAGTAGCCATCATTGTATCTATCATTTGCCTGATTTTGTTGAGCTGGTCTTGCTTCTCGCTCTTGCCGAGGCTCATACCTCGGCAGAGGATCCTGCGGGGGGGTACCTCCTCCCTTCCGCCAGGTTATTGTTTTCATGGTTTCCCCTTTCGAGGTTTCCGTGCTCTCTGTTTGCACGGCCGGGGTTTCTATTGCCGCTGTTACCTCAACTCCCATTGCCTCTATTCTCATTGACCCTCCCGACCACCGCCGGATCATATGGGACAATCTGCTTATTTATTTTTCCCGAAGTCACTGCTCTGTCTTTTTCGCGCATTGTTTCCGAGCGAGGAAGCCGCTGCCACATACAATGCGGGGGCAGCTCCTGCCGAATGAACCATGCGAGAAGCTCCTGGCTTCGCAGGGTCAGCCCTAAGAATTTCCTCATTCTGCTGGTTCGCAATGTGTACCAGTTCATTTACCCTCTCTTGGTGTTTTTGCCGGGCTTCCCCGCTTAACCCCTCCAACTCTAGGGCTGCGGCATTTGCCGCCCTGAGGTTCTTTGTCGGGTTACTGTACCTCGGCAAGCCTGGATCAACCGAAACATCTGGACGAGCCTCGTGCTCTTTGTTGATATCATTCATGAGGTTCTTTCCTCTTAATCTCAGTTCATCTACTCTGTCAGGGGCCACATCTAGTTTGTTTGCCCTTGCGTATTCTCGCAAGGTCCTGTTTAAGGATTCCGCAAGGCCGACACCTTTTTTTGCCTCTACTAGCACTTTCTGTCTAGTTTCTTCTAACTCCGCGTGTGCGTTTGCCGGGTCAAGTATCGGCGCTACAGGCGTAGTTAGGTTATCTATAGTTTCCTGAAGGATATTCTCTGGTCTCTCTAGAGGTGGCCATCTTAACCTTGCTGCCTTTGGAGTCACCTCCTACACCTCTGCCGCCCTGGTCGCTGGTGGATCTACCTCGGTAGGATTTGGAGATGCTTGCTTCGTGGCCACCTGTCCTCCTGTCACCGGGTCCTTTCTTGGTCCGTCACCTGCTCCTGCTGCTGGTGCCGGGGCCGTCATCATCACCTCGACGCTGCCTGCGGGGCGAACTCCACACTGACCGCTTGCAGCACAGAGGGGAGGTTCTCTCACCTCGATGACTCGGTGCGGGTAGACGCAGGAGGTGTCGACACCGACGTAGACCTTGTGAGCGCCCAGATTGATGAAGATGTCATTGCGCGGGGGTGCTTTCCTCCTAAAGCTGCCAGCGTTATCGCTGACGTAGTCCCAGATATCAAATCTCTGGACTAAGCTAGAAACAACCCGCTCGCCGGTGTGGATGAAGTTTCCCGTATGGATCTTGACTCCAGCTAGCACCGCTGCTGGCCCCATGGTGGGCGCCAACTTTCGTGGTGGTGGCACGGCAGATTCCATGGGTAGGCTAAAGTATGGGGCCAATGGATGCTAGAGGGATCCAGGGAGGGAAGATGTAGTGATTTCTACACAAAATTGACTGATAAGTAGATCTTTATTTCTCCTCTAAAGAGTTACAAGTGCTCCTAGAGCTGTATCATAGATAAGAAGAGGAAGATTGCTACACGAGCCCTTCGGTGTCAAATGAATCGATCCCCTCTCTAGGAGCCAGTGCCCCTCATTATAAAGGGGTCCCTTGGTTCCTCCTAGGGCTGACGTGGCAAGCATATTCTGGGAATATGCTTGTCCCAAAGTGGTAACTCGGCGGACTCCTTTCCGTGTCCCCCTTGTATCGGCGGCAAAGACCCAGAGGCCCTCACATGTGTGCCTCGGGCTTCCTCACTGTCACCTCCATGACGCTTGTCTGCCCCTCTGCTGCTCTACTCTTTGTCCTTAGCACTTGGCTCTGTGTAGATTCCTCCTAGCCAACAACTAGGGTTTGACTATAGGCTCGTTCTCCTTCTGCAAGTTTCCCGTTATTTGGCCTCATCTCACATAACTCGGGTCGGCCTTCACCTGCATACAATTCAATCAAACTTATTCGGCCGACTTAGTTCACACTTTGGCCGAGTAATGTCTTAACCACTCTATATTTTCCAAGCCTCGGCTTACCTCGGCCAGATCTTGCATGATTCGGCCGACTGAGCTCATAATTCGGCTTAAGGTAAGGGAGACTCCTCCCTTCTTTCCCCTATCTTGACCCTACCCGGGGTCACTCCCCCAACAATTCCTGCGCTTTCTTTTTCTTTCTCTGGCATATCATTTGCTCCGAATGGTGTCGGTATACCTTAAGTGTGTCACCCTACGGTTCGCAAGTAATGTAGACATGATCGATACTCCTCTCCGATCAATAATCAGCAGCGGGACCTGGAGATCCATACTGACTCCCACACATTCAACGATGACTTCTGTGATCGTGTGAACCTTATACGCATGTAACTCATTCCCTTTGTCTCATTATATATTACATGTCCGAGATTCGATCATCGGTATCTCCATACCTAGTTTGACCTTGTTACCTACATGTACTCTTTTCTTGTTCCCGTGATATAACATTCTAGTGATCAAATCACTTTCTTGCAAGCTAACTAATGTGATATCACCGAGAGGTCTCAGAGTATATCTCTCCATCATCGGGATGGAAAAATTCCACTCTTGATCTATGAGCCTCAACATAACACCTTCTTAGCACTGAACCCATCTTTATAGTCACCCTGTTACGCCGTGACGTTTGATGTTATCAAGATTCTCTTTCGGTGTTAGTGATTGATATGATCTCATGGTCTAAGGACTAAGATTACTTCGTATGATGTTACAGCAATATAAACACAATGACCTTGATCGTAATGCTATACTTCGGATGGATGTTCATCACATCATTCCAACAATGTTGTGACCTCGTTATTAACAACATCCAATATCCATGATCAGGAAACCTTTGATCATCTTGTTAATCAACGAGCTAGTTTATAAGAGATGTATAACTAGGAACTTTCTTTTTGTTCATTAAACAAATATGTATTAACGTTTCCATATTAACGATAATAACCATTTTATTATTGCCTCTTGGGCATATTGCCTTTAGCATCTTGGTTGCCTTTGCCAATTGAATCCGGCCCTTAGCAGGGGCGGATAATCCGCCCCAACTTTCTATTCTGCTGCTTTTTGAATAGGCAATAATCTACAACGCTCCAATATACATTAAATAATCCTTGGTATTGTTATCTAACACACAAAACTCTAGGGATCATGAAATGTTCTTTTAATAAGGTTTCCATGATAATGACACCATGCAAAAACTTTGAATCCTAACATGTAGAATAAATGGGAATCTAAAAATATTATGAACTCATCTAGATAGCCTATGTGAGAGATTTACCCATGTTTTATGAAAGTTAGACATGGATCGAATGAGAAACTTACCGATGTGAAGATTCCCCCACTCAAACAGATGAAATCGGTGAAGAATTGATGATTCTAGATGATTAGGGTTGAGGTTTGAGAGAGAAAGAGAGAGGAAGAAGGGAAAGAATGGCTGGTTTGGGGGCTCCCAGCTAGCCGCCATCGTCTTCACGACGCGATGCACTCGGTACGGGCGATACGGGTGGGTCCCGCCCGTGCTGATGTTGGAGATATGTCCAAGAGGCAATAATAAAGTGGTTATTATCATATCTTAATGTTTATGTTAAATGTTTATAGCACATGCTATAATTGTATTAACCGGAAATATTAATACTTGTGTGTTTTGTAAACATACAAGAGTCCCTAGTAAGCCTCTTGCTAAACTAGATTGTTGATTAATAGATGATCATGGTTTTTTTATCATGGACATTGGATGTTATTATTAACAAGGTCATATCATTAGGAGAATGATGTGATGGACACACTCCTATAGTTAGCATAGCATAAGATCAAGTCATTTAAAGTTCGTTTGCTACAAGTTTTTAAATACATAGTAATCTAATCCTTTGACCATGAGATCATGTTAATCACCATCACCAGACGGATGCTTTGATGACATCAAACACCACTTCATAACTGGGTGGTTATAAAGGTGGCATTAGGTATTCTGAAAGTATGTGTTGAGGCACATGGATCAAGAGTGGGATTTGTCCATCCATATGACAGATAGATATACTCTGGGCCCTCTCGGTGGAATGTCATCCAATTGGCTTGCAAGCATGTGACTAGGTCACAAGGGATGTCATATCACGGAATGAGTAAAGAGTACTTATCGGTAACGAGGTTAAACTAGGTATAGAGATACCGATGATCAAACCCTGGATAAGTAAAGTATCGCGCGACAAAAGGAATCGATATCGTATGTAAAATAGTTCATTCGATCACGAAGTCATTGTAGAAATATGTGGGAGCCATAATGGATTTCCAGATTCCTCTAATGGTTATTGATCAAAGAGGTGTCTCGATCATGTCTGCATAGTTCACAAACCGTAGGGAGACACACTTAAGGATTCGATGTTGTTTAGTAGATATGGAATATGAGTTGGAGACCGAATGTTGTTTGGAGTCTCGGATTGGATCCAAGACATCACGAGGAGATCCGAAATGGTTCGAAGAATAAGATTTATATAAGGAAAGTCAATTTCCGGGATTCGGAAATGTTTTCGGTGTTTTGACCGGAAGCTTTTAGAATGTTCTAGAAGGTCCACCACCCGGGAGGGGGGTACTTGGAATACACCATACCCTAATGGGGTAGGAGAATGGACCACTAGGTCAAGTCGGCCAAGGACAAGGAAGAGAGAGAGACAAACTCTAGTTTGAATAGTCAAATCCTAGTTTGTGTGGCATCCCGCAAAACCACTACTAGAAAATCGCGTTGAATTTGTGCATTGCATCGTCATCACCTTGTGTTGTTTGCATAAAAGTATTTTCGCAAAGCCCGGTTTTGTTTTCTATATTAAACGCCCCGTCCTATTTCAAAACCCAAAACCCGGGCTTGTCCGGATTATGTTATTTTGTCTTGCATTGGTTTGCAAAGGCCATGTGTTAATCAAATAAAAATATTAAATTATTCTAGCGGGGCAGTCGAACGGGCCGTTTTAGCCCGAACGACCACCCCAGAAAAACCAGATCGGTCCAACCTGCCAGCCCCATCTAATCCTAAGCCCACCTAAAACTCTACCCAACCCAACCCTCCACATCACCCCCTCCAATAGCCCTGCGCCACCTCATCAACCCTCAACCTCTCATCCTATCACCATGCGCCACCTAGCCTCTCTCTCTCTCCTTTCCCTCTCTCTCTCAGCAACTCACCCATCCCACCTGCACCCACGCGGCTCCCTGCCCTCTCCCTGGGCCCGCGCCTGCCGCCCTGGCCCACGCAGCCTCTCTCCCCACCAACCCCCACCAGCTCACAGCCCCCTCCCCGACCTGGCCCCGCGGGACCCGCGCGTGGGCCACCCAGCCAACCTCCCACGCGAGGCCGACACGCGCACCACGCGCGGCCCCGACCCATCTTCTCCCTCCGCGACCGCCGCCTTCCTCGCCCCCGGCGCGGCCAACCTCCAGCGCCTCCCGCCTCCGTCCCTTCCTCCGGCGACCGCCGCAGCCCCGGCCGGCCGCGCACCGCCCTGCCTCCGCCCCCTCCCGCACCGCGCGCTCCCGCCGCCCTCTCCGCCTCCCTCGCGGCCCTCCTCCTCGCCTCCGCCTGCGTGTCCCGGCGCGGCGCCGCCCTCGGCCGGCCACCCCTTCCCCGGCCCCGAGCACGCGCCACCGCGACCTCCTCCACCCGCCCCCGTCGCCTAGCCCGTTCCTTCCGAGCTCGCCGCCTCCGTCGAGCCTCGTCGCCGTTCCTCCTCGAGCTTCCGCGGCTGCTCCCCCTCGCCTCCCGCCGGCTCCGCCTCGCCGCGTCCGCCCCCCGCACCTCCAGCGCGCCCGCCGGGCCTCCTCCCGCCGCCGCGAGGCCCCACCTCGCCGGACCCCTCCCGCCTCCGCACCCTCTGCGCGAGCACGCGCCCCGCCACCTGTGCGCCCCGCAGCAGCCGAGCAGCCCGCCGTCGTGCCGACCCCGCCCTGGCCGGCCCCGACGCGAGCCGACCCTCCCCGTCGCCCGACCCCCGCGCCCTGCCAACCACCGACCTCCGTGCGGCTCCCTGCTGGCCCCGCCACGCGACCTCCTCTCGTTTGTGTTCCTGTAGCGCGACAGAGCCTCCCCGTACCCGAGCTCGCGGCCGTCTCTTCGTCCTTGTGCTGCTGTCGTGAAGTTTCTGTGCTAGTGCAGGTTTCCTCTAGTACCAGTGGGGTTGCTCTTGTGCCTTGTTTTGGCTTTGTGTTTGTGAAGATGGGTCAGTGGCGATGCTCCGATTCCAGCGACCTCCAAGTCGTACGAGTTGGACGAGTATCTCCGCAAGGCCGACAAGACCAGCTTGATGCTGAAGAATATGCAAGGTGCTCCTCGAAGACCTCGACACCGGACGACGAGCTCTTCATCTCGGATGCCAAGACCGATCCTAGACCCGACGCCACGTCAAGTTCTCCCTCACGGATTCGAAGACCGAACCCGATAACCGCCAAGAACCACGGCGCGGATACCCCGAGTTCTCCATCGAGGACACCAAGGCCGACGACATGGAACCGAAGGACGTCAAGCACTTCGCCCCGGACGTCAAGTCCGACCGACCTGCGGAACGACAAGATCTACCGCAACCGAGTCCGGCACTGACAAGTGAAGTCAGAAACACCAAGCCCTTCCTTCCGGAACGCCAAGACCTACCCCGGAATCCGAGAACGGCCGTCGAACCCTGGACCCTGTCGAACCCTGAACCCCGGAACCCCAAGTTCGTCGAGACCCCTAATGTGTGAACCCCTTCCCGACACCATATTTTATAATAACATAATAACCTTGTTGCATATTTAATTGCCATACTTGCATGCATTATCATGTGGGTTGGGGGCCTTATGCCGATTCACCTAATAATTAAATATGGGGCCCATATGCGGGCAAATCTAGTCTCATATTGGCCTCATTTAAACTTGTGTAGCGAACCGGTGCCATCTTTTGTCTTGATAAAACAACATTTAAATGGCGGGGTTCTAAATAACTTGAACCATTTAATTAATTGTCGGGACCCCGGTTCCGCTTAATATTGACCTAATTGCATTGCACCTTTGCCATGTCATGCATCATTCATGCATCATGCCGATCTTCTGCCGTTGTATTAAATAGTGCATCCGGTGTTTCTTCTAGTGTTTTGCTTCTTCGCGGATAAGGCCGTTGAGTTGATGTGAGCTTCGCCCCTTTCTTCGGTTGAACCTTCGACAATGTTTTCAGGCGAGCATCTCCCCCTTTCTACCTATCTTACTTTTATAGTATTTATTCCCCCCCTGTTGATCTATTGCTATCTGTGTTGCGATGCTGTAGTTTCCGTACCTGTGATATACCGTGCAGCCCTATATTGCCCTGGACACACCCTATTACCTGTTGTTTGGTAGATAGTGGGACTTGCGCGTCGTAGTCGCTTGCTCAAGTGCTGTTGCGTGTCGTCAAGTGCCACAGTTGTTGATGTATTGCCGCATGTTGACGTTGGAGATGATTCTAGTTTTACTTATCATTCACTTTACATTCCTGTTTAACAACTAAAATTGAATAAGCAGAGGCATCGGTGGGTGATAGATAATATTTGGTTTCCGAACGCCCACTTGTGTCCCGTAGGACCCCGAGTACTTGATACCTGTTCCTTGATTTTTTTGCGCGCTATCCATATACGGGGTGATATGGGCCCCCCTTAGCCAGAGCTTGATTCAGTCTTATTTCTTGGGGCCACAAACTAGTTTGAGGATTTATTTACGATCCTGTACTTATGCCATGCTTTACTGCTTTATTTACGATTGTGCGAGGTACTGCACACTGTACTGTTTAGGAAGGCGGAGTGATTACGCGGTATCGACACCCCGAGATTTCGGGTTCCCAGTCGCTTACAGCCATTGGCGCTAACCTTGAGGCCGTCTCGAAGCTTGCTTACTTCGTTGCGGGTTCTACTCAAAGGGGTGGCCCCCTGAAATATTTCTGAATCCTGTGATTGCTTTGTCGTGAAAGCCTCGTTGGGTTTTGATTTGGTTTTTCCGAGGTTGATCGTGTGTGTGTTGCTATTGGTGCACCCCGGCCGGGTTAAAACTTTCTGAAAGCCGTGTCCGCGGTTATGGACGACTTGGAGCACAGTATCTCGACCATAGACAAGCATAACTAAAGTTTATTGCTATAAATTTGACTTATAATGACTAGTAATCAGCTTCACTATAATGGAATGGCTAATTAATACTGCCCACAACTGCTTGTTTGGATCGTCGCTTGCGACCATTGTACCTGACTAGTAAGTATTGCAACTACAACGAAATGGCTGAATAAAAGTACCAACAACTGCTGGGTTTTGGGATATCTCATGCTAATTGTACCTGACTAGTAAGTGTTGCCACTATAACGGAATGATTAACTAAAAGTGCTCACTGCTTATTTTATCAGGACAATTATCTATACCTGACTAGTAATTGCTGCAACGATAACCGAATAAGTAAAACTGCCAACTGTGTGAGTTCCTCGGTTGACTTCCTCGATCGGTGTCGAGGGGGAAACCCCAGGATGGGTTTGTTTGGTGTTAGCTTCAGGTTGGATCCGGATAGTTTATTCTTACCCCTCTCTGATTACCGCCAGTTGTATCGAGTCTCTATAGGTTGTTTAGTGCATGCTGCCGCTGCCGCTCAGACCACCATACCTTTGTAGGCGAGGACCGCCGAATTCTAGTCTCGCCGTGTACTGGCCTCAGTACTGACGCTCCTTCTTTTTCCTTTGCCCTTTGTCGGCACCCCTTTTGTTTAAGCAGGTTTAGAGATCGACGTCGTTAGCAGGGTTACCCTTCCGGCTTGGCCTGGGCAGGGTTATGGACGCCACTGGTTATTCTTCAGGGCTCTTAGCCCCATTTGCATCTTGTCCGTAGTCGGATGCTCGATCATTTTCAAGGTGATTTGGATCTTTGTATATTATATCTGTATTCTTGACTCTTTGAGTCGCTGTTATATATATCTGTTCTGTGGGTCCCATCGAGGACTGTTGTGTAATGTTATTACTTCGTTTTCCACCCGCACGAAAGCGCCTGGTGGGCACCTTTGAATCGTTTCTATGCGGGTTTGGCGAATTTTGCTCAAACTTGCATAGGTCCGATTCTGAGGGTGTTACAGAGTGGTATCAGAGCTCAGCAGTTACGATACCCCACAAGTCCAGCCTGTAGGATAACCTAGCTAACGGCCGAAGTAGCGTGTCAAAACTATTTTCGCAAAAATCGGTTGGATAGTTCTGATTAGGTCTGATTTTACTCCTTACCCCTCTGCTGTTCTCCCCTTATCTCGACGTGTTTTGAATCTGCTCTCTTCTTTCTCTTCGAGTCCAGGATATCTCGTGGTTGGGTTTCCGTCGTACCTTCAGGGTTTCGCTTCCTCCTCTGGTAACGGTGATGCTACATCTGGTCTTCAGGCTATCCGAGGAATCCGTCTGCTGTGGTACCATTCTTTGTTCCTTGTTTGTGCCTTCCGGTGTTTTCCGACGCGACGACATCCTCTACGCCAGATCCGATGCAGAGTCTGCATCACTCCTTTGTTCCGAACCTCGCTTGTCGAGATCTTCAGTCTAATTCCGAGAATGGTTGCACTCTTTTCCACTGATTGTGCGGAGTAATAGTTTGGGTGCGCGATGGATTGGCCCCCATGCCGACTACCCTTTCTATTCGCTTTTGTACATTGACGTGGGCGAGAATGCATCGGTTCCCCTTTTTCATCGAAGCTAGAGGTGGCTTTATTTGTGGATACCTCTACCTTCGCCCTTTTGTTTCCGGAGTGTTCTCTCGGCGATCACGGACAACGACCTCTTGTTAGTGGTGTCGCGAGGATCTACACGAAGCGAGAAGACGGAGAACGCCGACCTTCCTTCCGGTACCATGAGGCGGATCTCGAGGGCGAGATCCCTTGTTAGTGGTGTCGAATTGTGGCATCCCGCAAAACCACTACTAGAAAATCGCGTTGAATTTGTGCATTGCATCGTCATCACCTTGTGTTGTTTGCATAAAAGTATTTTCGCAAAGCCCGGTTTTGTTTTCTATATTAAACGCCCCGTCCTATTTCAAAACCCAAAACCCGGGCTTGTCCGGATTATGTTATTTTGTCTTGCATTGGTTTGCAAAGGCCATGTGTTAATCAAATAAAAATATTAAATTATTCTAGCGGGGCAGTCGAACGGGCCGTTTTAGCCCGAACGACCACCCCAGAAAAACCAGATCGGTCCAACCTGCCAGCCCCATCTAATCCTAAGCCCACCTAAAACTCTACCCAACCCAACCCTCCACATCACCCCCTCCAATAGCCCTGCGCCACCTCATCAACCCTCAACCTCTCATCCTATCACCATGCGCCACCTAGCCTCTCTCTCTCTCCTTTCCCTCTCTCTCTCAGCAACTCACCCATCCCACCTGCACCCACGCGGCTCCCTGCCCTCTCCCTGGGCCCGCGCCTGCCGCCCTGGCCCACGCAGCCTCTCTCCCCACCAACCCCCACCAGCTCACAGCCCCCTCCCCGACCTGGCCCCGCGGGACCCGCGCGTGGGCCACCCAGCCAACCTCCCACGCGAGGCCGACACGCGCACCACGCGCGGCCCCGACCCATCTTCTCCCTCCGCGACCGCCGCCTTCCTCGCCCCCGGCGCGGCCAACCTCCAGCGCCTCCCGCCTCCGTCCCTTCCTCCGGCAACCGCCGCAGCCCCAGCCGGCCGCGCACCGCCCTGCCTCCGCCCCCTCCCGCACCGCGCGCTCCTGCCGCCCTCTCCGCCTCCCTCGCGGCCCTCCTCCTCGCCTCCGCCTGCGTGTCCCGGCGCGGCGCCGCCCTCGGCCGGCCACCCCTTCCCCGGCCCCGAGCACGCGCCACCGCGACCTCCTCCACCCGCCCCCGTCGCCTAGCCCGTTCCTTCCGAGCTCGCCGCCTCCGTCGAGCCTCGTCGCCGTTCCTCCTCGAGCTTCCGCGGCTGCTCCCCCTCGCCTCCCGCCGGCTCCGCCTCGCCGCGTCCGCCCCCCGCACCTCCAGCGCGCCCGCCGGGCCTCCTCCCGCCGCCGCGAGGCCCCACCTCGCCGGACCCCTCCCGCCTCCGCACCCTCTGCGCGAGCACGCGCCCCACCACCTGTGCGCCCCGCAGCAGCCGAGCAGCCCGCCGCCGTGCCGACCCCGCCCTGGTCGGCCCCGACGCGAGCCGACCCTCCCCGTCGCCCGACCCCCGCGCCCTGCCAACCACCGACCTCCGTGCGGCTCCCTGCTGGCCCCGCCACGCGACCTCCTCTCGTTTGTGTTCCTGTAGCGCGACAGAGCCTCCCCGTACCCGAGCTCGCGGCCGTCTCTTCGTCCTTGTGCTGCTGTCGTGAAGTTTCTGTGCTAGTGCAGGTTTCCTCTAGTACCAGTGGGGTTGCTCTTGTGCCTTGTTTTGGCTTTGTGTTTGTGAAGATGGGTCAGTGGCGATGCTCCGATTCCAGCGACCTCCAAGTCGTACGAGTTGGACGAGTATCTCCGCAAGGCCGACAAGACCAGCTTGATGCTGAAGAATATGCAAGGTGCTCCTCGAAGACCTCGACACCGGACGACGAGCTCTTCATCTCGGATGCCAAGACCGATCCTGGACCCGACGCCACGTCAAGTTCTCCCTCACGGATTCGAAGACCGAACCCGATAACCGCCAAGAACCACGGCGCGGATACCCCGAGTTCTCCATCGAGGACACCAAGGCCGACGACATGGAACCGAAGGACGTCAAGCACTTCGCCCCGGACGTCAAGTCCGACCGACCTGCGGAACGACAAGATCTACCGCAACCGAGTCCGGCACTGACAAGTGAAGTCAGAAACACCAAGCCCTTCCTTCCGGAACGCCAAGACCTACCCCGGAATCCGAGAACGGCCGTCGAACCCTGGACCCTGTCGAACCCTGAACCCCGGAACCCCAAGTTCGTCGAGACCCCTAATGTGTGAACCCCTTCCCGACACCATATTTTATAATAACATAATAACCTTGTTGCATATTTAATTGCCATACTTGCATGCATTATCATGTGGGTTGGGGGCCTTATGCCGATTCACCTAATAATTAAATATGGGGCCCATATGCGGGCAAATCTAGTCTCATATTGGCCTCATTTAAACTTGTGTAGCGAACCGGTGCCATCTTTTGTCTTGATAAAACAACATTTAAATGGCGGGGTTCTAAATAACTTGAACCATTTAATTAATTGTCGGGACCCCGGTTCCGCTTAATATTGACCTAATTGCATTGCACCTTTGCCATGTCATGCATCATTCATGCATCATGCCGATCTTCTGCCGTTGTATTAAATAGTGCATCCGGTGTTTCTTCTAGTGTTTTGCTTCTTCGCGGATAAGGCCGTTGAGTTGATGTGAGCTTCGCCCCTTTCTTCGGTTGAACCTTCGACAATGTTTTCAGGCGAGCATCTCCCCCTTTCTACCTATCTTACTTTTATAGTATTTATTCCCCCCCTGTTGATCTATTGCTATCTGTGTTGCGATGCTGTAGTTTCCGTACCTGTGATATACCGTGCAGCCCTATATTGCCCTGGACACACCCTATTACCTGTTGTTTGGTAGATAGTGGGACTTGCGCGTCGTAGTCGCTTGCTCAAGTGCTGTTGCGTGTCGTCAAGTGCCACAGTTGTTGATGTATTGCCGCATGTTGACGTTGGAGATGATTCTAGTTTTACTTATCATTCACTTTACATTCCTGTTTAACAACTAAAATTGAATAAGCAGAGGCATCGGTGGGTGATAGATAATATTTGGTTTCCGAACGCCCACTTGTGTCCCGTAGGACCCCGAGTACTTGATACCTGTTCCTTGATTTTTTTGCGCGCTATCCACATACGGGGTGATATGGGCCCCCCTTAGCCAGAGCTTGATTCAGTCTTATTTCTTGGGGCCACAAACTAGTTTGAGGATTTATTTACGATCCTGTACTTATGCCATGCTTTACTGCTTTATTTACGATTGTGCGAGGTACTGCACACTGTACTGTTTAGGAAGGCGGAGTGATTACGCGGTATCGACACCCCGAGATTTCGGGTTCCCAGTCGCTTACAGCCATTGGCGCTAACCTTGAGGCCGTCTCGAAGCTTGCTTACTTCGTTGCGGGTTCTACTCAAAGGGGTGGCCCCCTGAAATATTTCTGAATCCTGTGATTGCTTTGTCGTGAAAGCCTCGTTGGGTTTTGATTTGGTTTTTCCGAGGTTGATCGTGTGTGTGTTGCTATTGGTGCACCCCGGCCGGGTTAAAACTTTCTGAAAGCCGTGTCCGCGGTTATGGACGACTTGGAGCACAGTATCTCGACCATAGACAAGCATAACTAAAGTTTATTGCTATAAATTTGACTTATAATGACTAGTAATCAGCTTCACTATAATGGAATGGCTAATTAATACTGCCCACAACTGCTTGTTTGGATCGTCGCTTGCGACCATTGTACCTGACTAGTAAGTATTGCAACTACAACGAAATGGCTGAATAAAAGTACCAACAACTGCTGGGTTTTGGGATATCTCATGCTAATTGTACCTGACTAGTAAGTGTTGCCACTATAACGGAATGATTAACTAAAAGTGCTCACTGCTTATTTTATCAGGACAATTATCTATACCTGACTAGTAATTGCTGCAACGATAACCGAATAAGTAAAACTGCCAACTGTGTGAGTTCCTCGGTTGACTTCCTCGATCGGTGTCGAGGGGGAAACCCCAGGATGGGTTTGTTTGGTGTTAGCTTCAGGTTGGATCCGGATAGTTTATTCTTACCCCTCTCTGATTACCGCCAGTTGTATCGAGTCTCTATAGGTTGTTTAGTGCATGCTGCCGCTGCCGCTCAGACCACCATACCTTTGTAGGCGAGGACCGCCGAATTCTAGTCTCGCCGTGTACTGGCCTCAGTACTGACGCTCCTTCTTTTTCCTTTGCCCTTTGTCGGCACCCCTTTTGTTTAAGCAGGTTTAGAGATCGACGTCGTTAGCAGGGTTACCCTTCCGGCTTGGCCTGGGCAGGGTTATGGACGCCACTGGTTATTCTTCAGGGCTCTTAGCCCCATTTGCATCTTGTCCGTAGTCGGATGCTCGATCATTTTCAAGGTGATTTGGATCTTTGTATATTATATCTGTATTCTTGACTCTTTGAGTCGCTGTTATATATATATCTGTTCTGTGGGTCCCATCGAGGACTGTTGTGTAATGTTATTACTTCGTTTTCCACCCGCACGAAAGTGCCTGGTGGGCACCTTTGAATCGTTTCTATGC
Organism: Avena sativa; assembly: GCA_916181665.1. NCBI lineage: Eukaryota > Viridiplantae > Streptophyta > Magnoliopsida > Poales > Poaceae > Avena > Avena sativa. The sequence continues at coordinate 2,897,459 of OV702300.1, forward strand.
GGGTTTGGCGAATTTTGCTCAAACTTGCATAGGTCCGATTCTGAGGGTGTTACAGTTTGAAAAGTCAAATCCTATTTTGAAAGTCAAAGTCCTAATGGAGGAAGGAAAGGAAACCTTGAGGGAAAAGGTTTCCCTTTCCCTCCCTATGCCGCCGGCCAAGAGGACTTGGGGAAGGACTCGGCCAGGGCTGGGAACCCTGCCCGCCACCCCTCCACCCATATAAGGAGGGGTGGGGGTGCCCCCTAGTCCCTCACCCCAAACCCTAGCCACCAGGCGCCTCCCTCTCTCCTCCATACAGCCGCTCTGGCTTAGGGAAAGACCTGTAGTAATATCTTCTCCACCACCACAACCACACTGTCGTGCTATTGGAATTCCGTGGAGATCTACAACCTCCGCAGCCCTGCTGGAAGCAAGGAGAGAAATGTCTTCATCGACTACCGTACGTGTGACCGACTGCGGAAGCGCTGCCGGAATGTGGCGCCGGAAGGATTGACTACACGATCTTGAGATTGGCAAGTGAACGACTATATCAACCACGAGAATCAGATCTCGTTTAACGCTTTGTTTCTACGAGGGTTAGTACTCTACAAACTCGTTGCACCGATCTCGTAGATTAGATCTTAGCTTTTGTGTGTTCCTGCGATAGAATTTTTTTGTTTTCCATGCTGCGAACCCCTACAGCCGATGCTCGGTACTATTGGATGCATCAGGCTAGGGTTACAAAATCTTACTTGGGTCGGTACGTGCGGATGCGGCCATACCGATGGTCGTTAACCTACTAGTATACTTTGGTGTTTTGTTGCGAGTTTCGGTACAAACGAATGCGACCTTACTGGTACTCATTAAAACATCTATCTTCGGCACCAAAGGTTGGTGTTTTTTGCTCCGGTTTGGTATAATCCCGCGGTATGGGTGGACCCAACCATACCGGCCCTCGTTAAGTGCTCAGTTTCTTCTCTTTTATTTCTTTCAAACTTCCACCATAAACTTCAAGTATCAACCTTTCTGTAAAATTTTGTCTAGAAGAGATTTATTAGAAACTAAAATTAAAATCTAAAAACTAAAACTAATCTTTATTCAAAGATGGGTTGATTCCCATCAAGCATTTTATTCAGCTATTAGTTGATTTGGCTTAACCAATCCTTAGTCTTGAATGCACACCTTGGGTTACCCTTCATCAAGGGCACTTACCTCTTGAACTCCTTTATCATGTGTCACATATTTTTCACCACTCTCCAGTTTTTTCAAAAAGTATTGAATGATTTGATCATCGTAAATATTGAAGACTATTTTTTCACTACTGTAGTCGATGTTTGCTCGTGAAGTGCTAAGAAAAGGTCTTCCAAGGATGATGTAGAGTTTATCATCTTGAGGCATACCAAGTATAATAAAGTATGTAGAAATAACATGCTGATCAATTCGAAGCAAAACATCCTCAATCATGCCATCATGTTGCTTAGTGGTTTTATTAGCCATCCGTATAGTAATGGATGTGGGGGAATATTCTCCTGGATTTAATTTCTTATTGAGTGAGTATGACATGACACTAACTCCTGCACCTAAATCACTCAAAGCATTATAAATGCTAGTTGTTCCTCTAGCGCATGAAATAGTTGGTATACAGGATCTCCAAGTTTAGCCGGGATTTTATCACCATAACTAGTCACCATTGTTACAGGCTATGTTACCTTTTTTTGTTTCTCTTGAGAATATCACGCATGAAATTCTTATAAGTAGGGAAATTCTTATAAGTAGGCACTTGAATTGCATCAGCTAGAGAAAGTTCTGAACAAAGTTGGCTTAGAGATTTGGCAAAGGCATTATAGATATCTTTATTAGGCTCATATTGCACTCGATTAGGTTAAGGAAATTTCTTCTTTGCCTTTGGTGTTGGCTGTGGGTCTTTCATTTTCTTTTTCATCTTAAGCTTTTGATTTTCAACTTGTTTTCTTTATCTATAATGGCATCTTCTTCTTGTTCACGGCTAGGTTCATTTTCTTCTCTTGGATCAACTTTTTTTTGCATCAGAGTCGTATTGTTTATCTTGATCTCCAATGTTGTCTTCCTTATATTGTTCTGAAGCATCCTTTTGTTTCTTTTGGGCTTCAAGTTCTATATCATCTTGAGGGCCGACATACTTGTGAGCTTTGGTGTATATGGACTTTGTTGGTTGCACTTGGTGTATATGAACTTTGTCATGTTTGGTTTCGTATTGTTGAATTGCTAGTTACTTATATGTATTGATATGTATGTTAATTGCGAGTCACGTGTTGATATATGGCTATATATGTGTTTGGAAATGGTCATAGAAATATATACATGTCAATTGTTTTTGATTTGCAGCGTTTTATGAGAAAATAGAAAATAATGGGAAAATGGGAGGCTTTTTCAAGTGCAATATTCGGTCAAGATTCTTTGCTGAGTGTCACACTCGATAAAAAGAGGACACATGGCGGCTACCTGTAGCACCTGGGAGGTGTTCTGACCATTTGGTCAGACCATCAAAATCTTTCTCGGGTGTATTTTGCGTAGACACAGCACGGCACGAAATACACACGAGCGAAGAATGTGTCGTGTATATGCAAAATACACTTGTCAAAGATTCACAAATACACTCGGCTTGGGCCAAACAATCAAAACTTAGATCAAACTACACATGCATTATATAAGATCATTACAGCATCATTTTTTTGCAGTGTCGAGTACATCCATTAGCTTCATGAAGAAAGCCCCCCGTATCACCAAAGCTAGGCTTAATTACCAGTGCTAGATAAGTAGTGCATATAATAATACTTGTTATTCTTACAGTACAATTACCGTTCACCACCACTTCATAATTAAGTATAGCACAAGTGCTCATATTCTCATACTATCACATCTTGCTTAATTATCCCGGCCGGATGCTGGAAGAAGGTTGTACTTGTACTAGTGCAGCAGATGGTTGACGGGCCGTTGGCGGCAGGCCGTGAGCGGCGCGCCGCAGAGGCACTTGTTGTGGAGGTAGCTGTAGCGGTCGAACCTGGCCATGTTGCCGCCGGCGGGCACCTCGCCGCAGAGCCTGTTGAAGCTGACGTTGAACTGCTGGAGGTTGTCCAGGGTGGCCACCTGCGCCGGGATGGCGCCGCGGATGCCGTTGTGGCTGAGGTCGACGTAGGTGAGGTTCTCTGGGAACTCCACCCCCGAGAGGTCGAAGCGCAGCGCGTTGCGGGACACGTCGAGGTGCTGGAGCGAGGAGGACGTGTTCCCGGCGCCGCCGAAGAGGCACGTGGCGTCGCCGGTGAGGGCGTTGCGGGAGAGGTCGACGTGCGCGAAGTCGACGGCGGCGAACTCGGCCGGGATGGCGCCCGAGAGGTTGTTGCCGGAGAGCCAGAGGTAGGCCTGGTCGGGGGACTTGGAGAGGAGCAGCGGCGGGATGGGGCCCGAGAGGCGGTTGCGTTTCAGGTTGAGGCCGGAGAGGCTGGGGAGGTCGGCGAGGGAGGCTGGGATGGTCCCCGTGAGGGAGTTGTAGGAGAGGTCGAGGAGTGTGAGCTCCGTGAGCGCGCCGAGGAAGGCGGGGATTGGGCCGGAGACGCCGGTGTAGGAGATGGTGAGCTGGGAGAGGTTGGAGAGCGCGGCGAGGGCGTCCGGGATGGCGCCGGCGATGGCCGGGAGGTGGTGGAGGGTGAGCGTCTGGAGGTAGGTGAGGTTGGCGATGGCGTCCGGGATGGCGCCCGACATGTTGGCGTCCTGGTAGACGCGGAGGCCGACGACGCGGCCTGATTCCGCGTCGCAGTCCACGTCGTACCAGTCGCAGCAGGCGGAGTCGGGCGTCCAGGAGGCGAAGTGGTACGGGCTGCCCAGCGCGGTGTCGATGGCCACCAGGGCGGCGTGGTCGTCGTCGTGGCACTCGTCCGCCACCGCCGTCGAGGCCAGGAGGTATGGGAGCATTAGGAGGAGGTGGAAGGCGGCCATGATCTTCTTGTGCTTGCTGATGAGACTAGCTGGTTTGATGAGTGAAGCTGCATGGAGCTGAGCAGTGTACTTATAGAGTGGTGAAGGTGGTAGTTTGGAGGGGCTGCACTAAGCAAGTGGGGATTAAACATTGGCAAAAGTGCAGCTTAATGGCCAACAGAAACGCATGCCCCTGCCTCGGCAGCGACACTTCACTCAGCTTAATTGGGTCAGATATTTTTGTTGTTTGCTTGCTAATGGGTCAGATATTTTTCAAGATACAAATCGACTCTTTTCACTGATATGGATAGAAATTAGGACATGGGTTATGGGTAAGCATCATCAGGCATTACCTCAACATTGTCACGAGACTCATGAACCCCAACATAGTGGTTGGTTGTTCAAATGTGTTGGCCATCCAAGAGTACTACTTCCTCCGTCCAAGAATAGATGTCTTAGCTTTTTCAAATTTTAAATGAATCTATATGCTAAATAGTCTAGATTCATTCAAATTTTGACAAACTTGAGACATCTATTTTAGGACGGAGGGAGTACTTTAAACTGCTGGACGGTCAATTTATATTCCCAAGTTGGTTCATCACACCCTATAAAAAGCACCCATAGATAGATTCATACATTTTGGCAGATAATTTTTTCCCTGTGATTTGTTCTAGTGTATCACGAGTATTTTCTGTGCAAAAAACATACATGCCAAACTTTTTTTTGAGGAAAAAAATGATGTTTCATAGTATGAAGTAAGTCTATTATAGCCTAGAGTGCTTCCAACGAAAATTCGTAATTTTTGGACGACTAATTATTTTCTATGGATTTTTAAGCATTCTACAATCTTTGTGACTAAATCGTAGCACCAACATGTGGGGCCTAGTTGTAAGTGTTGTTGTCGACTCAAAAAAGACTTGTAAGTATTGTCGTAAAGTTGTAACTTTTTTTGTCGACTGGGCTGAATCGTTGATTAGATAACCAACCGGTGGAAGCCGCTCTGATACCACATGTTGGGCCTGCCTTGGGCTGCACCCGCTCTTTCTCTCTCGCTCTCGCAGCTCACGGATGGAGGCGGACGAAGAAAGAAGACACACATAGAAGATTTGCCGGCCGGCGCACGGAGCGCCGCCACGGGCACACGGACACCCTAGTATTTTCCTTTTCAGCTGGCCTAGAGACCACATCAAGTACAAGTCGTTTTATACACGGCAGCACCTAGCAACTAACTCATGCACGATCTCCTACCGACCCGCTCCTCCGACGTACGTGAGCCTTTCGCCTTGCCACGCGACCTGGGCGCGCTCCGCTATGATCGCGAGCCATGCCGTCCGTGCTCCGCACCTGACGCCTGCGTACAAGCCCAAACGGACCGAGCCACCAAAGCACACGACCCACACGCTAATCAACATGACCCGGTCAGGTTTATTCCTAACAGCCGCAACAGATTATACCAAGAACTAGTGACATATGCAACCATGAAGTCCAAATACATGAATGAAAAAAACTCTGTAATGTGCAATTTCCTCAAATTTAGAATACAAATTTTCAAGATACACATTGTCACCTTTTACCAGCATGGATAGAAACTAGGACATGGATGACATGGATAGAAATTAGGGCATGGATTATGCGCAAGCATCATTAGGCATTAGCTACACCATGGATGTCACTTTTTACCGTCATGGACAGAAACTAGGGCACGGATGACGTTGATAGAAATTAGGACATGGATTATGGGCAAGCATCATTAGGCATTAGCTGCACCATGGATATCAACAACAAAGTGGTTGCTAATGCAAATGGCCTTTCAACTGATGTATGGACAGACACACAGCCTAATGCAGTCACTCCATTTCATTCAAGAATTGTGTGCATCATGCACCAGTCACCACAAACTGCAAAAATCTGACTAGTTTGCAGGCAACAACAGGTCAAAGCTAAGACTAGTAATCTGACTAGTTGTCATCGTGTGAAATTACTAGTCATTCTGACCATAAACTGCACATGCATGATACCATGAACTGACAGTGATATCAGTCATTCTGAAGAGCAAATTACTTGTCAAGCATGTAAGTCGCAGAATCAGCATGCCCATCGCCATTTTCACCAGCTCTGATAACCATTATAATTTGATACGATAGGCTGATACACCTAAAATCATCCGTAATCTTTATACAAGACAGCATGCCTACACTACATATAGAGGCTTAACATTGTTCTCATCTACTCCACTAGATAAGAGCTGGATAAATTGTTCTCATCCGCCAAAATAGACGTGGCATACATTCGGACAGCGAAGGCGGCTCAAGGTGTCATCATTCCCATGGGCGCAGGCACGGCAGCCATCCAGTTCACTGTCGTCAAACCCGTACAGTCACCACTGATCTCACCAGCCTCTCTACAGATCACGTCGAGCATGGCGACAAACTCTCTGACACCTGAAAACAACCTCAACATGCGGGCCTGGTCATCGCTGGCCGTGTCGCCGCCACCGTGGAAGTAATCTGAAATCTCCCTCGCCGACGACAGGCAGGCGCTCTCCTGACCCTGGAGCCCGTGGACCTCCTCCTCCGCCTGCCGCAAGAACGTGGCCATCGCGCCGTGGAACCGCCGGGCACTCTCGACCGCAGAAGCCGTCATGCTGTTCAGCCGCAGCACATCGTGGATCTTCCCGAGGCCGACGCCAAGCTCCGACACAGTCCTGCTGAGGCTCGCTATGTCGATGGATGCGGCCTTCTTGGTGTTGGTCAGCTCGGCAGCGAGTCTGGAGACGACCTGGAGACCATGCTTCCTGCAGTCAAGGTCGGAAGGCAGTGTGCCAGTATTCGTTTTGCACGACGCTGACACGGAGTGCATCGGGTTCAGACTGCTGTGTCCTTCGTGTTTCATGATTTCCTGGACGATGAATTGCAGGAGCGCGGCCTTCCCCTCGGCTCCTTTGACGTCGACAATCTTCAGGAGCGTGTTGGGCTCCAAGGCATGTGAGTTTGGAGAGCCTGTGTTGATGCTCATCAGGTTGCCGAAGCTCAGAACAGCCCCCAGAACTTTGTGGAACAGCCTACTGCTACTCAGCTCCTGGCAGGCTGCCTGGAGGAATGAAATGAAGAAAACTTCATCAGATGAGAATAATAACATTAAGAGAACAGCAAAGGCCTGCCCAAGAATTTACATCATTTCCATACGTCTAGCCACGCAACAAATATATACTACTCCAAAGTCTGGAGTATTTGGAAGATTGTACACTTGAAGATCTGAGGCAAATATGTAACCAGTAAAGTCTGCATTACATTTTCAAAGAAGCTGAATAAAACACTTCTTAGACAGTAGTATTATCAGGTCTTCGAACTTTACCTCGAGAGTTGCATAGGACATTCTCAGCTGATTGACCTCGAGATAAAAAGTAGAGACATATAGCATAGCATCCACCCTCTTGAACGCAAACGGTACATCCAGTATTGTCTTCAGGAAAACATCGACTTTGCAAAGCTTGGCAGGTGGATCATCCTTGAAATATCTCAGCTTAAGCTCTTCCTCATTTGTGAGAACCAGTTGAGCGAGCATCCGCAGGGCCTCTACTCCCAGGCCATGTGCATTTCCTGCACTCAGAAACAAAAAATAGCTAGAATTAATGACAAGGAAATCAGTAATTTACTTCAAGAAACAATTAGCTATGACATGTAAAGTTAAGAACTACACCTTGAACAGATAGTTCTGTGTAAAAAAAGTGAACTGTGAAAAATGTTTAATACAATCACCAATAAAACATGACAAGACTTGAAAAAACGACCAGTACTGATCAAGTATTTGATAAACACAGATAACATATCCCTCCAAAGCATGCGCAAATCCAGCAAATGAAGTCATCAGTTGACAAGACAAGGAGAGGAACTATATTTATTCCATGCCAACAACCCAGAGGTTGACCAACCCTGGCACCATGCTGACCACAGCATTGGCATGCCATGAGATCAGATCAGCAGATGCTTAACTATCTAGTCCCGCACCACTGCGGACTCCTAAATCATGATCAAGCATTGACATGTCTACTGAACCCAAAACGAGCATGCCTTTTGTTTTGCATTTTATCAGATCAACTGAGTGTTTAGTGGTCAGAAGTAATTCAACATCTAGGCCTCGCAGTTCCGAGTTCACGATACAAAATATTAACAGCCTTCAAAAGGACAAATCAGCGACACATTTTCAAACCCTATTGTGCCAATAAATAATCTTACTGAAGAATAAGGGGAGGAATGTTCAAGTAACCTGAAACTTAAGAAACCAGCCTTTTGATTCTAAGTTCGCTTCAATTAGTTCATAGAAACCAGATTCCCAGTCTAACAAAAACAGTGGTAGTGGAAATTACTATCCTGTATCCCACAGCTATGTGGGCATATTATAAAATGTGCAGAACTACTAGAATTATAAAACATTATGCCTTCAAGTGGTTTCAAACATAGGATAAACAGAAGAACCAAAATTGTCTTGATACTGATTTATTATTTAAGCGAGAGCTTGAAAGTGCATCAGATAGTGGACTGAACGGTAAGGGCGTGATATTAACTACTAACAACAACCAAAACTGGTTCAGATTCAAATCTGGAACCAAATGCTTTTAAGGTAAACAGTTCAAATTTTACTCTGAAAACAAAATATGCACTCAACTGAAAGAATGGTATGCAGCTTTTTTCCTATTGTAGAACAGCAGGTGGATAAGGTAAAGATCTCAAGTTAATCATTGGCAGTGCATCATGTGTTGCGGCAAATAAGATCCCCATCACATTCAATTCCAAGGCCCCCACAAACACAAGTACAAACTAGTTCAAAACTGGTTCAGATTAAAATCTGAAACCAAATGCTTCTAAGGTAAATAGTTCAAATTTTACACCGAAAACAAAATATGCACTCAACTGAGAGAATGGTATGCAGCTTTTTTCCTATTATAGAAGAGTAGGTGGGGATAAGGTAAAGATCACAAGTTAATCATTGGCAGTGCATCATGTACCTCGAAAAAAAAAGATCCCCATCACATTCAATTCCAAGGCACCCACAAACACAAGTAACAAACTAGTTCAATTATTGAAATATCACACCTGGTGGCAAACATCACTAACTGAACTGAACTGAACAAACATTGTCTGCATAATGTAGGGTAGGACAATCCAACTAGTATTAACCTTCCAAGAGGGCATCGCGCACTTGCTCCTCCGAGACGCCCAACGCGCCCAGCACCATGCCAATGCCGTGGCACCTCGCCGCGCTGAGCAAGCACGCCTCCTTCGGCACAAGTACAAACTAGTTCTAAATTGGTTCAGATTAAAATCTGAAGCCAAATGCTTTTAAGGTAAACAGTTCAAATTTTACTCTGAAAACAAAATAAACACTCAACTGAAAGAATGGTATGCAACCTTTTTCCTATTGTAGAACAGCAGGTGGGGATAAGGTAAAGATCACAAGTTAATCATTGGCAGTGCATCATGTACTGCAGCAAATAAGTTCCCATCACATTCAATTCCAATGCCCCCACAAACACAAGTACAAACTAGTTCAATTGGTGGAAAGATCACACCTGTGGCAAACATCACTAACAGAACTGAACCCGACAATGTGTGCATAATGCAGGATAGAACAACAATCCATCTATTACCTTCCAAGAGGGCATCACGCACTTGCTCCTCGGAGACGCCCAACGCGCCCAGCACCATGCCAATGCCGTGGCACCTCGCGGCGCCGAGCAGGCACACCTCCCTCGGCACCGCCGCCGCCGAGCTGTTCAGGTACATCTGGATCATCTCGTCCTTCATGCTACAGAGCACAATGGGGATCAGGCTCGAGGAATCAAACCCAATCATGCGCCAAGTATAAGAGGAATGGATCCGAGCTTACTGCAGAGACACCGGTTTGAGCTTGTCGGAATGCAGCGGCCGGGACTTGCGCATCTCTGTGGTGTAGGACTCGGCGCCGTCATCGGAGGATGGGGTTGAGGCCTGCGGCGGCGGCGGAACGGGCACGAACGGGTTCCACGCGTGGGAAGGAGCAGGAGGAGGAGGAGGCGGCCTCCGTTTGGGGGGCGAGGGGTTGGGAGCCCGGCCGCGGGGCTGCGGGATGGAGGGCGGGCGGACGGCGTGGATGTGGGCGGGGCTGGAGCCGAGCGTGGGGGAGGATGCCGAGGGCGAGGACGGGGAGAGCGACGAGGAGGACGCGCCGGCGCCGGCGCCTGCGAATGCGCCACGGGGTGCGGTGCTGGGGTCGGATGCGGAGCTGCGGGACGCGGCGAAGAACTCGCCGGATGGCGGGCCGACGCGGGGGAGCGGCGGGAGCGGGCGCAGCTCGGGGGAGCCGGGGCGGGGGCGCGAGGCCCCGGTGGGCGGCGGGGTGGCGGAGGACGCGAGGGTGCCGAGGTAGAGGAACTCGGTGCTGGGGTTGGTGGAGGAGGTGGGCATCGGGGGCGGCTTGAGGCTGCGGCCTTCCTCCTCGCCATCGTCGTCGTCGTCCTCTCGGCGCGCGGAGGAGGAGGCGGATGCGGAGTGTGTACCCGCGGCGGTGGCGGCAGCGCCATGGCCGGAGCGGCGGCTGAGGCGGCGGAAGAGGTGGATGGAGAGGAGCGCGGAGAAGAGGAGCAGGCAGAGGGAGAGGAAGGCGAGGAGCACCGCCTGGAGCACCGGGAAGCGGCGGGAGGAGCCGGAGGGGCTGTCGGTGGTGTTGGGGGCGACGAGGGTGGAGATGTTGGCCGGGAATGTGCGGGACGCGTCGCCGGAGGCGTCGGCGATGGGCGCGGGAGGGGGCGGGGAGGCGGTGGGGAAGAAGGGGTAGTTGGTGAAGGGGTACTCGTTTTCCGGGGTGGGGATGGGAGTGGTGGAGGTGGATGTGAACCTGGGCGCCGGCGGCGGCGGGGGAGGGATGGGGATGGGAGTGAGAATGGGGGGCGGCGCCGATGTGGGAGGCAAGGTGGCAGGCGGTGGAGGGGTTGCTGTGGTACGCGTTGGCGGCGCGCGGGTGGGTTGCGACGGTGGTGGCGGGGAGCGCGGGGTGTGGCGGTGGTGGTGGTGAGGACGTGGTGGAGGTGGTGGTGGTAGGGTTGCCTGGAGGAGGCGGCGGGTCGGGTGGGCGTCAGCGGTTGAAGCGGAAGTGGCGCAGAGGAAGAAGGTGAGGGAGAAGAAGAGGAGAGGGGGAGGAGGCGGAGACGGCGGCATTGGCTGCGCTTCCTCTTGCTCCGGCCGCCGGCGGCGAAGGGCACGGGTCCGGTGTGGTGTGGGTTTAGAGGAGGGGTCTGGGGTTTGGGGAGGAGCTCACTGACTCTGAGTGGACTCACTCGTGTGGACGTGTGCGCCCACCGAAACCGAGGGAATCCTGGCTCGGTGTCCGGTCGGGTGCCGTCTCGTGTCGAGTAGTAAATTGCAATATCCACCGCCTTCGCTACATGCTTTTGCAACACTCACTAGGTTTACAATTCTTTATTTTTTCCGGTTAAAAAAACGATTTACAATGTTCTTCCGCAGATTTCACCTTTTTTTACCTCTAATAATCCGTTGCACATTTCACTGCTTCTTCGTTAATTCACCGCTTAGCTCGGTTAATCCATCTTTTTTTTATATATATCAACCTTTACCCAAACATGGAAGATTGTGGAATGCTAAGAGTGTGTTCGGTTCTAGAACGAAAGGGAATGGAAAGGAGTGTGTCCATTCCGAGGACATGAGACGGTTTCGATTCTGTGTTCGGTTCGGAAAAAAAGAGGAACGAAATGGTCCCATATTGTGTTCGGTTGGGAGAATTGGGACCGGAACGGAATAGCTGTAATGATGCTTAAAATTCTAATAATTTGAGCTTAAATTTAACAATTGTAATTAACGGTAGAAAATATTTTTTTGTCTTAAAATCTTTGCTAAAAGTATCGAATTATAGAAATCTTTTTGTTTCAAAATCTTTGCAAAATATACTCAAATTAAAGGGCCGCGTGTTTTTGCAAGATTTTATCGCTAATCATCTCAGCTAATCATCGCCACAGCTAAAAATCCCCGTTGATTCAGTAATTAATCATCTTAACTGGTTAGTTCGCCAATTAGCGAGTCATTCCGCGCGATCCGGCCGATTCGGTCGGACGACCTCGTTCCGCATATTAGAGGAATATTCCGTTCCGAGGAACTATCTGGTTCCGTTCCTTTCTTCCAACCGAACACGCCCTAAGAGATTGACAAATAGTGGTAGTAATTTTTAAGAAAAAATATGAAACCTCAAAGTTTATAAGTATGCAATAGAGCCATACTTTTATATAAAACCTCAAAGTTTAGTCTTCAACTGGTGAAAGTTGCAACAGATTAGACAAATATATAAAAAAAATGTTCAAACGGTGGTTTGCGTAAAACATAGAAGAAAATACATATTAGTTGACTTAGACTTGTCAAAATTTAGATGAACCTATATACTAAATAGTGTTTAGATTCATTCAAATCTAGACAAATCCAAATCAACTAATATGGGTTAAGAAAAATAGTTTTTTCAAAAAACTACCAATTATAGGGCAAACCTTGACTAATATTCAAATGACACATCTCTGGCTAATTACAACTCTGATCGGTGCGACCTATTTTGTAAGGTCAGAGAAGAAAGTATTCATAGTGGAAAGCTCATTCATATGAGCCACATCATTCTCATTTTCAATTCCACAGAAAGGTTTTTTTCAACAATGTCCAAATAGGATAAATCAAGAGAGAAATCGCAATCTTTATCTTTAATATCTATGGGAGAGGTGGCAAACATAAGATCAGAGGACAGCTTAGGAATAATGGTACATTTTGCAAGGAGACTCTTAATAGCACTAGCACTATGTGTGTTTCGGCACTCTTCAACAAATTCATCGGTGAACTGAATATAACCATCATTAATATCATAACTCTCTCTAGACTCAGGTGAGCTAATAGGTATAACAGTGTCTTCACTAGGAGTTTTAGTATTTTCTAGACTAGCCATAGTGGCATCTAGAAAAGGACATAATGAACCACTCGCATCAAGCATAGTAGAAGTAACATCATGAGTATCAAAAGCAGTTTCAGATTCAGCAGTAGTAGCAGTGCGTGTAGCATGTGTATGTGGTGATGGTGTAACAAGCTTACTTATAACATACGGTGTATCAAGCGCATCAGAGGTGTTTTGGACTGTACCTCTTCTTGTAGTGGATGGTAAAATAGGAAACTTTCCATCACGATACTTCCCCATGATGAAAGGAGTAACAGTGAACAATAATAGATCCAAGCGAACTTACAAATAAAGCTATGCTCCCCGGCAACAACGCCAGAAAATAGTCTTGATGATCCACAAGTATAGGGGATCGCAACAGTCTTCGTGGATAGTATTACCCAATTTATTGATTCGATACAAGGGGAGCCAAAGAATACTTGCAAGCCTTAACAACTGAGTTGTCAATTCAGCTGTACCTAGAAATAGTTCTTGTTCACAGAAGTTTATCAGTAGCAACAGTTTGTAGTAGCAACAATAAAGCAACATCAGCAGTAAAACAGGAGCAATAGTAACAGTAGTAGCAGACGGTATGATATGAGCGCGATAGGCATAGGGATGGATGGACGGACGTTGCATGGACGAGTCTAAACATGTAACTTTAAGATCTAGGGCATTGCAGATAAATAAGAATAAGCATCCAAATACTAAAAAATCCTAGACATGTGATCTATATATAGTCATGCGTGCTCGCAATGAAAACTTGCACAACATCTTTTGTCCAGTCAGCCCGTGACAGCGGGGCCTCTAGAGAACTACTGGCAATTAAGGTGCTCCTTTTAATAGAGCACCGGAGCAAAGCATTAACACTCTATGAACACATGTGATCCTCACAACACAGTCATCCCCTCCGGTTGTCCTAATTTCTGTCACTTCGAGGCCTTTGGATCCAGACAATGATATGTGTACGCAACTTGCAGATAAGATCACAAACAATACTATTATAATGATTCAATAATAAGTTCAGATCTAAGATCATGGCACTCGGGCTCTAGTGACAAGCATTAAGCACAACAAATTGCAACAAAGTCAAATAGCACTAATAGAGACACTAGGCACTATGCCCTAACAATCTTACTCGATTACAAGATAGAACTCATTCAATCCCTACCATCCCCATAGCCTACAGCAGGGGATTACTTACTCATGGATGAGGGAAACATTGATGGTTGATGGAGAGGCGTTGGTGATGACGACGACGATGATCCTCCCCAATTTCCTCGTCCCGACAGGGTGCCAGAACGGAGTTTTTGGTTTCGAATCGTGGCTTTTGGTGGTGGCGGCGCAGCGGAACTCTTTCTGAAAAAACATCGAACCCCCTCGGTTTTTAGGTCAAGAGGTTTCTTATAGGAGAAGAGGGAGGCCGAGGGGGTGTCTGGGGTGGCCGCACCCCCTCTAGGCGCGACCAGGCCTGGCCCGCGCCTGGCAGGGGTGTGAGCCCCCCAGGCCTCCACTCCGTCTCGTACTCTGACCCTGTGGATCTTCTGGTGAAATAAGATTTTTGACATATTTTCCGGGATTTTTTCTGATAGTTGATTTTCTGCACAAAAACTAGACACCAAGGTAATTCTGCTGAAAATAGCGTCAATCCGTGTTTGTTGTATCCAAATCGCATAAGTTTAGAGAAAAAACAATAGCAAAAGTATTCGGAAAAGTAGATACGTTTTGGACGTATCAGCGGACGTTGAGAGGAAGGCCACCATGTCCTGTAGGGCGATAAAGGAGTCTGTCCGGCGATGGCGGGCGACCACCTAGTCCTGTAGGGCAAGCTTGGAGGCCTCTTTCTCATGAATAGATGTGACGGGTTTTTTAAAATTTAGATGAATCTACGTACTAAATAGCATTTAGATTTATCTAAATTTTAATAAATCCACAACATATCTATTATATGAAAAGAGTATATTTTTTAAAAATATTACTCCCTCTTGTCTATATTAATTGACTTTGGTTTGTTAAAATTTAAATGAACCTATATATTAAATAGTGTCTAGATTTATTTAAATCTACGATAATTTTGAGTCAATTAATATGGATCAGTAGCAAAAGTGGTACCGGTAACCAGCAATCCCGGATCCGACTGCCTTTCACTCGTATGGAAGCGTGGAGGTGTGGGGCGAGGGAATCCTGGCTTGGTGTCCTGTCCCGCGCCGTTTGTGTCCTTCCTTGCTTAGGTCGGCCGGGTCGGGTCGTGTGTGCAGCTGAGCAGACGAGTGATGATGACTCTGCTAGCTGGGGATAGCACAGCACTACGCAGCTAGGGTTGGAATCGAGCCGAGCCGAGCCGGCTCGGCTCGGTAAAACTCGAGCAGAGCCAGGGCTCAGCTTGGTGTTGAAAATCTGTGAAAAATAGGCTCGAAGCTCGGCTCGGTAAAGCTCGGGCTCGCTTGCTAGGCTCGTCGAGCCGATACCCCTGCCTCGCATCGCTCGATTCCCCGATTCCCCACCCGCAGGTCACTGCTCGCGACTCCCTCCTCTCTGTATCACATCGCCGCCCACCATCGACGCCAGCCCTCCTCCTACCGGACCATGGCGCCCCTCCCTAGCCCCTCTCGAGGCCGTTCCCGGCGGTCCCGCGTGGAGGAGGAGCCACACATCCAGCTAGGGTTAGCGCCTGTCGGACCTCCTCCTATGAATCTCCGCCGCCTGTTCCCGCCAGCCCTCCTCCTACTGGATCTCCGCCGCCTGTGCCCACCGGCCCTCCTCATGCCGGACCTCCACCATCCAATTCCGGTCGACGCCGCCCCATCTCCTCCTTATCCATCCTAGTCCTTCTTCTCTCGTTTGTTCTCCACCACACCTGACTGATGACTTCCAGACGACTAGGACTGACGTGATGCCCCTCTACAACTTCAGAACTGAAGCAGTGTCTTGTACAACTTTAGAATCGAAGCAAAACTGATTTTATTTTGTCTGTGGGGTGCAGATTCGACTAAGTGCATGCATATTCATGTGGTGAACCGGTGATATACATGATATTGTTGTCGTCATTTGTACTTTCTCAAACTTGTTAGACAATGTTATGATGTATTCATGTTGAATTGTTGTTTATAACTTTGAAATTTTATATTTTTATCAAAGGTTATAGCGATTTTTTTATTACATTGAGCCTTCGAGCCGGCTTGCAAGCTTTATCGAGCGGGCTTGTCGAGCCTCGAGCCTTGATCTGGAGGTTTCGGCTTGGCTTGTCCGTCCTTCGAGCCGAGTCGAGCCCGAGCCAAGCCTTGTCGAGCCCGAACCGAGCCTCGAGCCTCGAGCTTAGAGTCCACCCCTATACGCAGTGCCCTGTCCTCTGGCTCTCGGGTTTGGTGTATTCTTGGGACGATTCCCTGACTCCTTCCGGTGAGTTGCGACGCGAACGGACTCAATTATGGGGCCCATAGCGACCACGTCCATATCATTTTTTTCCTTGTCCTGTCTTTATTCTCCTTTTCGCAACTGGATCCCGCCACCCGGTCCCGGATCCCACAGCCCTGGCCACCACCGGCTTCCCCAACACCACTGCTGCCTTCCTTCCTTGCCCCCGCTCTCTCCTTTGTCGGCTCCCCTCGCCCCACCTCCACCTGGGTCCTAAATCCTAATGGCTGGCGTCAATGACGATGCATGGCGCTCGCCTCCGTTGGGCCTCGCCTGACGCCGCTGCTCCGCCTCTGCACCCCGCACCGGAGCCAAAGACGGATCCAGTCGTCGGAGCAGGCACCCGTCGCCTTTCCGCCATGGCCAGTCCTCGGACTTTCTTCCTCAACCAAAAGGCATCCCGCTGCCC
Organism: Avena sativa; assembly: GCA_916181665.1. Taxonomy (NCBI): domain Eukaryota; kingdom Viridiplantae; phylum Streptophyta; class Magnoliopsida; order Poales; family Poaceae; genus Avena; species Avena sativa. Next base: position 2,914,167 of record OV702300.1, read on the forward strand.
CGATCCATCTTGCATTCTTGGAGGACGATGGGCTCTCCTCCGACAGGGACGTCGCCGGATTTTGCCCGGCAGCTTCGACCTCCGGCGAGAAACAGCGGTTTGATGTGGTGACCCGCGCATGCTACCTACCACGTGTGGATTTTGCTGCTACGGACGACCGGGTTTTAGCTACCGACGGCCATCAACGTTGCTACGGATGGGGTGGGAAATTTTCGTGTGGGGGACTTTTCATTACACCACGTGATTTGGTACATACATATTGTAATGCTTTTGCTACAAAAAGTTATTTATTTTTTCTATAATATTGTAATGCTTTTGCTACAAGATGATCGACGATAGTCTTCAATAAAGTCGTTTTACTAGGTAGCAACTTTTTCCTACAAGATTTCTGGTGATGTCTCTGACGAAGTCTGATTTTTTGCTACACTTGCTAATATTTTTTGCTGCACGCGTTTTCTGTTTTTGCTATAATAGCACAAATATTCTGCTACAAAGTCTCCGGCGAGATCTTCCGGTGAAAGTCTCCGGCGATATCTCTGGTGAATTTGTTTTTGCTACGCTAGAACTTTTTTTTGCTACACGGTCGCCGGCGAGATGTCCGGCGATATCTAATCTGTTTTTATATTTTCTGGACTGGACCATTTTTTGCTATATATAGCAAAAGCGCGACTATATCTAGCAAAAAGCAGGACCGTTTATAGCAAAACGAAATGAAAGAACGGAAATTAGATCTCACCGTCGATCTGGCGGCCCGGGGACGCCTAGCACTGTCCAGTGAGAAAGGGCTGGCCGCCTGCTTTTCACACAGCCTCTTTACCCTGGCTTTTCACCGTGCTCCCAAAACGCGGCTCTCATTTTTTACACCGATTGGGCAAAGCGAGGAAGAGGATCGTCGACCAAGCGCGGTGACGTGCGTGCTGTGAATCGCCTGCAGCCTCCCTCGTGATCACCACCACCACGCTCCACGCCACGCCACCGCCCTATCTCTAGCTCCGGATTCTCTGCTCTACCGCCGGAGGTTTTGGCGGGATTCTGCCTCGAAACAGCCGCGAGGGAATACTAGCACTTTGTTATTTGTGCTATTGCTGCACAGAACCCACAACGTGAGTTTTATTTTGCACAAAACACCTTTATTTTACAGGTAATTGTTTGTGCAAAACACACTAGTAGCAGTAGTTATTACCAAGCGTAACAGCCGACTAGTGACTTCGGGCCCACGGTCGGGAGCCCAGCTTGCACTCGACTCGGCCGAACCGGCCAAGTCGGACCGGTGCGTCCCGATAGGAACCCTCGACAGCTATCCACGGCGCACGCCATTCTCTCCGGCGATGATAAGGGGCGCCGACGGCGGGTTGAGAGAAACAAGGAGCTGACCTGGTCCTCGACGGAGTTGCCGGCGACGCGTGACCCAGTGAACCTGGCGTTTTCCACGGCTAGCGTTGCCTTGGTTGGAGGCCTCTCCTACTCCAAAGCCGCCGCCGAGGTTACGGTCTCTGCCTCCGAAATAATCGTCGCGGGGGGGTCAAACTCCTCTGCCTCCCATACCCCTGCCGCCGGAGCTCCGCCTCCCCCCGCTGACGTGCAGTCGTTGTGTTCTTCTATTTGGACGGCGGCCATTCTCCGGTGTGTACGCTCCCTGCATCCATCTACACGAGCGACTTCCATCTAGAGAGGAACAAAAATGGATGTCCTTGTTTAGTACTCCCTCTATTTCAAATTACTCCGCGCGCACTCTTATCTAGGTGTACTAGTACTCCCTCATTTTTTATCCAAAAAAAAATCTTAAATTTTTTAAACTAGATAGTACGAAATGTGTACTAGCTATTTCAAAAATCTCGGGAATTTTTTGAAAAAAAAATAAGAGGATACTAGCCCACCTAGATAAGCGTGCGTGCGGAGTAATTTGAAACAGAGGGAGTACTTCCTCCGTGCTATAATAGATGTCTTATTTTTTATCAAAATTTAGATGAATCTAGACACTATTTAGTATTATATAGATTTCATCCAAATTCTAAGACCTTTGTTTAAGGACGGATCGAGTAACGAAAGCTTGGACATGTTACGGCCGGAAATGATTGGTCCGTGGTAATAGGTTTATGTCACGAGCGAGCGACCAGGTGGGAAAGGAGTGGCCGCGTTGCAAAAAGCTCTCGGTCGGATGCTCTTTTCACCGCAACTTTATTACCACTGGCTTTTCACCTCCTTCTTTTGTTGCGTCGAACAAAAGCCGGATTCGTTCTTTTTTTACCGTGCCTTCCCCCACTGCCGTAGCCCTTGGTGGTGGCTGCCTCAGGTCGAGGCTTTCTATCGGGGACGACCGAAAAACGGTATGATCTTATTAGAGGTAGAATCGGTTTAGGAGTCTTATCGTATACGGTACGGTTTGGTAGGTCTGTTGGTCTACTTGTAACATAAGTTTGTACTTATATATTTTGTCAATATAAACAAGCCAGCCGGAGGAGCAAAGCTACGGCAACTAAATCTTTCTTAACTTGGTATCAGAGCCTAAGGTCTTGAGTTCGAGTCCTGGCTTTCGCAATTTATACTAAAATTGCTGTTGACCTCTCTATGTCCACGTATAGGCCTTTTAAGTCATACGTGAGTTTCGCGCGCCGTCGCTCTCTTCCGGTTGCACGTGCTGACTTCTCTCCGTCACACGTGAGAGGGGGTGTTGAAGTGTATAAGTAGATTGAACTAGCCCTTTCCATCAGTTCGGACTTTTGGTTGCGTTGGCTAGGCAATGGCCGCCGTCAGCGAGGTCATGAGGCCCTAGCATGTCGGAACCGCTTCAACCAAGGGTTCCAGGCTGAAGAAACGTCGATCTGGTAATGCCGCTGCTTCTCAACCACAGGAAGATCACCCCTGGTTCTTCGACACGGGAGCAACAGATCATCTCACCAACGACATGGCTCGGCTTGGTGTGCACGAGCGCTATCAGGGCAAGGATCAAGTTCAAGTCGCCAACGGTGCATGTTTGTCAATTACGCATATTGGTCATTCTCGTTTAGCTGGTCCTTCTCATTCGCTCGATCTCCGTAATATTCTTTGTGTTCCTGGTCTTAGCAAAAGTCTGCTTTCTGTTCATCGCTTGGTTTCTGACAATAAAATCTTTATCGAATTTCATAAATATTTCTTCTTGGTGAAGGACAAAGCCACAAGGAGAACCATCCTTCGCGGTAGGAGTCGCGGAGGCCTCTATCCCCTACCGTTCGGTCGAGCATCTTCATCCGATCGTTTTGCTTCCTTCAGCACCAAGCTTTCCTCGGATCAGTGGCATCAACGTTTAGGTCATCCATCAAATAAAGTAGTTAAAGATATTGTCAAGTCCAATAAACTTCATTGTTCCTCGAGTCATAATAGTTCTGTTTGTGATGCGTGTCAAATGGCTAAAAGTCATCAACTTCCTTATAGTGCTTCCTCTCGGGTTTCCCATGCACCACTTGAGCTTGTTCATACCGATGTGTGGGGGCCCGCACTTCCCTCCTCTGGAGGTTTTAAATATTATGTGAGTTTTATTGATGATTTTAGCCGATATTGCTGGATTTATCTTATTAAACATAAATCTGACGTTGAAAATATCTTTTATGTCTTCCAAGCTCATGTTGAGCGGTTGCTAAACACCAAAATCCGTGCAATTCAGTCGGATTGGGGAGGTGAATATCATCGTCTTCATGCCTATTTCCAGCGCACTGGTATATCTCATAGGGTTTCATGTCCTCACAGCTCACAACAGAACGGTATCGCCGAGCGTAAACACCGACATCTTGTCGAGACTGGGCTTGCCCTTCTCGCTCACTCCTCCTTGCCTCTCCGTTTTTGGGACGAAGCTTTTCTCGCCGCTTGTTATTTGATCAATCGGATGCCCTCTATGGTCCTTGAAAACCAGGCTCCTATTTCTCGCCTTCTCGCTATCTCGCCAGATTACGCCTTTCTACGTGTTTTCGGATGTGCTTGTTGGCCGAGTCTCCGTAAATACAACTCTCGTAAATTCGAGTTTCGTTCCAAGATGTGCGTCTTCCTTGGTTACAGTCCTCTTCACAAAGGTTATAAGTGTTTAGATCGTAGTACGGGCCGTATCTATATCTCTCGTGATGTTGTCTTCGATGAGAAAGTTTTTCCCTTTGCCACTCCTGGTATAGTTGTGGATGTCACGCCTCTTCGTCCAGTTTCTTTTCCTTCGGATGAACCAGCTATTCAGAATACTAATACGCGTAATTACGACATTTCCATGTTACCTGTTGATGCTCTCGATACTGTTCCTTTTTCTCCTGTGCAGGTCTCTTCTTCAGCACCCACAGATGCGATCGACGTCCCGACCACGTCTGAGATCGACGTCGCGGGCGTGCATGTGCATGTCGCACGGCCCGAGGCGGCTCCCGACGCGGCTCCAGGCTCCCGGTGTTCCGAGCCGTCCTGCATGCCCCGCGCGTCTGATGCTGGGCCGTCTTCCTCGGCCGCCCCGGACCCCACTCCTCCTCGGACTAGGCCGCTGCTCCTTCTTCCACCCCCGCGATCCGAGCTGGCTGACAGGCCATCTCCTGGTACCGGCCCACCTCCGACGCCTCCTGTTGCCGATTCATCCCCGTCGGCGTCTCCAGCTGCCAATCCAACAACAGTACCTCCTGCTAATTCTGCAACTGATGCGGTCTCTCCGCCTCGAGTGATTCAAACTCGACAGCGCAATGATATTCATCGGCCACGACAGTTCAAGGATGGAACTGTTCGCTATGATCCCTATCGCCGCCGTGCTTTTCTTGCTACTCCTGCATCTCATCGCACGGCTCTGACTGAACCAGCCTGGCGTTCTGCAATGGAAGATGAGTTTGATGCTCTCCAGCGTAACCAGACATGGATTTTGGTGCCTCGTCCTCCCGACACGAATATTGTTGGCAGTAAGTGGATTTTTAAAACTAAGTTTCGTCCTGATGGTACAATTGACAAGCGTAAGGCTCCTCTTGTGGCGCGAGGATTCACTCAACAGTATGGTATTGATTATCATGACACTTTCAACCCCGTTGTTAAGCCGGTTACTGTTCGTCTGGTGCTCTCTTTGGCTGTGTCACGTGGCTGGTGTCTTTTTCAGATTGATGTTAGCAATGCCTTCCTACATGGTTTTCTTCAGGAAGAAGTATACATGCAGCAACCTCCGGGGTTTGAAGACTCTCGACACCCCCAACATGTCTGTAAACTGCAGCGTGCTCTCTATGGTCTTAAGCAGTCTCCTCGTGCCTGGTATGCACGACTGAGTGAACGGTTGCATCAACTTGGTTTCACCTCTAGTAAAGCCGATACATCCTTGTTCATATTTGATCATCAGGGTATCAGTGTTTATATGCTTGTTTATGTGGATGATATCGTTATTGCTGGATCTTCTCCTGCTGTCGTCGATCAACTGGTTCAGACACTCCCGGTCACTTTTCCTATTAAGGATATGGGCCGGTTGGAGTATTTTCTTGGCATTGAGGCGGCCTACAAATCCGATGGGATGATTTTGACTCAGCATAAGTATGCCCTTGATTTGCTTCATCGTGCTAACATGGAGTCTTGTCGGGCTGTTACTACACCCATGTCTACCACAGATAAATTATCTCGCACTGATGGGGAATCGCTCAGTACTGATGATGCATTCAAGTACCGAAGCATAGTTGGCAGCCTTCAGTATCTTACTCTGACGCGGCCCGATCTTTCGTTTGCCGTTAACAAGGTTTGTCAGTATCTCTCTCAGCCTACCACTGTTCATTATGAAGCAGTGAAGCGGATTTTGCGTTATGTCAGAGGAACCGCATCCACTGGTTTGAAAATTCAGCCTGCTCCGTCTACTGTTCTGAACATCTTCACTGACGCTGACTAGGCCGGCTGTTCTGACGATTGCCGTTCTACTTGGGGCTATGCGATTTACCTTGGCCCTAACCTGGTTTCTTGGAGTTCTCGCAAGCAGCCCACTGTCTCTCGTTCAAGCACCGAGGCTGAGTATAAAGCTTTGGCAAATGGCACTGCTGAAGCTACTTGGGTTCAGTCTGTTCTCCAGGAATTCGGCGTTTATCAGTCTTCACCTCCAGTGTTATGGTGCGACAATCTTGGTGCCACTTATCTCTCCGTTAATCCAGTGTTTCACGCCTGGACAAAGCATATCGAGATTGATTTTCATTTTGTGCGTGAGAAAGTGGCCCAAGGTGCTCTTCATGTTCGGTTCATCTCGTCAGGCGATCAGATTGCCGACATCTTCACTAAACCATGTACTCAGCTAGTACTCAGTCGTTTTCGTTCCAATCTCAACCTTGTTCACGACGGTTTAGATTGAGGGGGAGTATTAGAGGTAGAATCGGTTTAGGAGTCTTACCGTACACGGTACGGTTTGATAGGTCTGTTGATCTACTTGTAACACAAGTTGTACTTGTATATTTTGTCAATATAAACAAGCCAGCCGGAGGGGCAAAGCCACGGCAACCAAATCTTTCTTAACTGATCTGACCAGTTCTGTCCAGTTGATCGTGAGCTGGGCTCTTGACAGTGGGCCCGACATCACTGATGGCCCGTTAGAGTTTTTTTTTGAAACGGGCCAACTAGAGTTGTTAACACATACTACTAGTGTGTTCTATGCAAAGAATTACATAAAAAAAAGTGGTGTTTTGTGCAAACAATTACAACAGAAAGGGGGCGTTTTGGTGCAAATCCCAGGAGGGTGGTGGAAACTGGAAAGTGCTATTCCTTGTTCGCCGTCTCGAGCTGTTCCGACTCTCCTTTTCTATCTGTTTCTTTGTTTGTTTCCCTGCGCTCTCTGACGTGCAGTCGTCGTTGTGTTCTTCTATTTGGACGGCGGCCATTCTCTTGTGTGCACCGTTCCCTGCATCCATCTACACGAGCGACTTTGATATTAGAGGGGAACAAAATGGCTGTCCTTGTTCTCAGTTTCAAAATATATATTTATCCCAAAGTTGAGTGAATATACGTATTAAAACAAGTCTAGATTCATTTTTTTTACAAATCTAAAACATTTTATATTTTGAAACAGAGGGAGTACTACTAGAAGCTGGACATGTTAGGGACGGCGGGAAATGATTGGTCCGGGGTAATAATAGGTTTTGTGACGAGCGAGCGACCGAGTGCGGAAAGGAGTGGCCGCTTTCCTTCATCTTCCTTGAAAAAAAAAAGCCTTGCAAAGGCTCTCAGCCGGATGCTCTTTTCACCGCCGCTTTATTACCACTGGCTTTTAACATCCGCCTTTTTTTGCGTCAACAAAAAGGATCGACCAAAGAGTGTGACTTGGTACTCATCTATGCTGTGCGAAGCTAGCAGCTTGGGATTCTCTGAGTCTGAGCTACCCAGGTTTTGGCGGGAAAACACCGGCTCCTTGCTAATACCTATACGCTAGGTGCCGGTGTGGATCCAGGCGCGTCCCATGCGGACCGTCTCACTATGTATATCTCTTTTGCAGAATGAAACATTCTTTCTCTCTCTCTCTCGAGACACTAGGCGAACGGCAAAACCTTTCGTTACGAAGCAAACCAAAAATGTTTACTTCTCCTAGCGAAATAATTACTCGATGTCTTAGCTTTGTAAAACAAACGTATCTAGACTTCTTTTAGTACGTAGGTTCATTTAGTTTTGGAGTGAATCTAGACACTAGAAAGAAGTCTAGATGCATTTTCTTCATAAACCTAAAACATCTTATATTTTGAAACCGAGGGAGTAACTACTAGGGTTCGGTCGGTCCTCCTCCGGCGGCGCGTGACGTCACCGTGCCGCTGGCCGTCGCGCGATCGTCGTGGTTCTCCGTGGTATTATTCTGTGTATAAACATGTGATTTAATGCGGAGCTAAATCTAAATTTCTCCTCGAAATTCTTGCGGTTCATTTTTTGTTTTTATTATGGAATTATCTAGTATGATTTTTGCAACAAAAAGAATAATAATTAGGAAAAGGATTCCAGTCCCCCGGGGGATAACACTCGTCCCATCGTCGTTGGATGCGAGTCCATCCTGTGGACCACAGCAGCCCACCGCTCCAAACGAGAAAAGTCCCTGCGCGCTCCATCACCAGACCACCACACCTTCGTCTCCGCTCGTCCGCTCTAGGCTCGGCCGTCTTCGACGCCTTGCCGGACGCCGTTCCCCGCTGCCTCGCCGGTCGTCCCAGCCTCCCGCACACCGGTGCAGGACTCTACCTGGCCCACCGTCTCTTCACCCGACGCGGCGATGTCGCCGATCTCGTGACGCCCCGTTCTATGGCACCTTCCCAGCGGCCGGCGATGCTGCGCCGTCCGGCGTTTCTCCATGCGGTTCCTGGGGGATGGAGTTGCTCCTGACGGCGCCCTTGGTTGCTACTGGGTGGTGGCTGGCGTTCCTACCGAAGGTGCCCGACACGGGCAGAGTTGCTCCCGACGGCGGCCGACGTTGCTACTGATGGCGCCTGCCACTGGCGCTGCTATATACGGCGTCGAGGATTGCTACGTACAGCCAGCGGCGGTGCTACATGTGGCAAGCGACCATGCTACACGCGACGATTGAATCTGCTATATACGGCTTCTTGCTACCTGCGACGAACGCATGCTGCTAAAATGTGATTTTTTTGCTACAAGTTTTTGCTACGACATCTCCGACGTTGTCTCCGGCGAAATCGGCTTTTGCTATATTAGCATAATTATTTTGCTATATATGTTTTCCGATTTTGCTACATTAGCGTAAAGTTATTGCTACAAGGTACCGGCGAAGTCTCCGACGAGGTCTCCGGCGAGGTTGATTTTGCTACATTAGGAAACTTTTTTGCTACACGATCGCTGGCGATGTTCCGGCAAAATCTCCAGTGAGATCTAGTCTGTTTTTCTATGTTTTAGACCGAACCTTTTTTGCTACATGTAGCAAAAGCGAAACTAGTTGCAGAAAAACAAGACTTTCTATGGCAAGAGTAGAATTGTGATCTAAAATAAGAACACGTGGTTAGAGACGGAAGATAAAAAAACACAGATCCCAAAAGAAACCTGCGGAAACACATGGCATGGCAGGACTCAGACATGCCCGTGCTCTGCTCAAGCTGCAAGCTGCAAGCTGCGGCTGCTCTGTGACTCTGTGCGCCCAGGCACATGGCGGGAAACGTTTTCAGCTCCCGCCAGCGTCACGTGGTCCACTACCACTCCTCCTCCGCTCGTGAGTAGTACATTATAGTACAGGGCCAACGAAATTCCATATGCTCAGGATTTGTGCAGGCAGGGTCCAACGGCAAGAGTCCAGATAACCTACCTAGTTGTTCAGGTGGTTCATGCATCCATGATTGGTCTCGACTCCAAGCTTCCAATGATGTTTTTTTCTAAAAAATAGATGTTTTTATTATTTATAGTAATGTTTACACCCGGTTTCTACACGTAATACACGAGACCGCACAAACCACATAAAAGAGTAGTAAATCAAAAGTAGACTAAAAGCACGAAAGTTGCTAACAAAAACAACGGCCTCAAACTACGACAGGTCAATCCGCAAATCACTTGCTCTTCTTACCGGGAGAAAATACCCCTCGCCTCGTGCCCCAATCGCGTACGTGCACCCCTCGACAAACAAGTCGCGAAACTCTATTTCATGAAAGTTATTCCAGATCTTAAGATCTGGCGTGGAAAATAGAATACCCTGCCACCACGTATGATGTCCATGCGCAAAATGTAACAGAGGGAAACCTTAAGATCTGGACATATAAAACCCGGAATCTAGCTCGTTAAAAAATACTTCATATTTAGGGAAATATAAAAAGTGAAGCGAGCATTGTCGTCCATGTGCATGTGCAGCGCTTGTCTACAGAAGCTGGACATACTACATGTTACGGCGAGAAATGATTGGTTCGTGGTCGTAGGTTTTTAGTCACGAGCGAGCGAGCGAGCGAGCGAGCGACCGAGTGCGGAAAGGAGCGGCGCGGCCGCCACTTTTTTATTTTTTTTTCCGTGAAGAAGAGAAAAAATGCATTGCAAAGGGCGGTTGCTCTTTTTTTGCCGCCACTTTATTACCCCTGTGGCTTTTGAGTTTCTTTTATTTTATGGTGCGGGTGCGGGGGTGTTGAAGTATAAAAGTGGATTGCACTAGTTCTTTTCATCAGTTCGGACTTTTGGTTGCGTTGGCTAGTGCATGAAGCTTGACAGTTTTAGCTTTGTAAAACAAATGTATCGAGACTTATTTTTATTATATAGGTTTATTTAGGTTTAAAGTGAATCTACATATTAAAAGAAGTCTATATATTTTTTTTTTACAAACCTAAGACATTTTATATTTTAAAACGGAGAGAGTAGTTCAGTATAGTACATAGCCAACAAAAATTCCATATGCTCAGGTTCTTCATGCAGGGTCATTCCAACGACAAGAGGCCAGATATATAACCTACCTACCTATCTCTCGGGTGGTTCGTGCATCCATGATTGATTCGGAATTTTGGGACTCCATGCTTCCAAAACGACATGGATCCACAAAAAACAAGCCACGCACGCACGCTTTTGCCACCCAACAAAAGAAATGGGACCTTTTTTTTATCGAGTATAAAAACAGTGGGTTCATGTGCTGCTGGTGCTGGTGCTGTACACGTGTGCACGAGCGGTTCATGTGTTTTCTCAGGTGGTGCTGCACACGTTTACGTGCGAGCGGTTCATGTGTTTTCTAGAACCGGCACAGGATTCGTTCTTTTATACGAAAAAAAAAACGGGAAAAAAAAAGTGGAGACGACGGTCGCTTTGTTGGGCCGCGTCGGAAACGAGCCCGCGATAGAAGCTCGTGCAGGCCCAGCCCAGCGCACACGAGCCACGACGCCCAAGCCCAGTACGATCCAAGACCGAGGCCAGTTCCACTTTCCCCTGCCCTCCCTCCATCCCTCCCTCCGCAGCGCCGCCGTCGACATCGCCATCGCCGTCTGCTCTCCGCCCCTCGTCGCGCGCCGCCCGCTGGCTTTACTTCCCCGGTTCATCCATCCTCCGCACAAAGGTAGATCCTGTCTCTCTCTCGCTCTCTCTCTCCTGTTCCTATCGCCCGCCCCGCACCAACGCCGGCGGCTTCTCCTGTTCCTATCCCCAGATTGGACCAATAACAATCCCATGTAGGAAGGCGGCACCGCCGTATGTAGGCACGGTTCACCCGTGCCCTCCTCTCGCGGCTCCTCATACCGTTGCAAGAGCAGAGCTCCATGCGCTGCTATTCTTGTTTCGATGTACAGACAGTATTTGGGGTCTGGTGGAGAGGCTTGCTCATCAGCAGCCCCTGTTTTTTTCTTTCAGTAAGAAAACAAAATTGTGAAATGCTATTTCGTACTGATTTTAGTGCCTGGGCAGTGGATTAGGCCCACCCACCAAGAAATACTATCTAATATATACATATATATTTTTGATTGATGGACGATTACTAGTTGTATGATCCGGCTACTACTAGCATAGTCGATTGATTCCCATGGATCTGTCTCACCACGTGTAGCGCTCATTGCATCGCAGGGGATGAAGTAAATGACACTGCTACCACTTATAGTTGCACATCAGGTTAGGTTTCAATTTCATAGCATCAACATTTGGGGGACTGCGCAAGGGTCAGCCAATGTGGATGGTAAATCTGTGAGCTTCCAATGAGACCTAGTTAAGCCGCGTTGTATGCAAATGAGCTACTGTGGAGGAAGAAGTTCTCTGACCTCCTTGATGATAGAATTTTTCTTTTACAGTAGTATATGTTCCTATCTCAGCATACCAATATATAGGTTTTTCCTTCAACTGTGGTGTGCTCTACCGAAATGGAACTTCTCTTCTTCATACGGAGCCTACGCAACACATACATAAATAAATTCCTAAGCTGGGCTTCTGCTGCATCTTTTCTTAATAATTTCACCCAACGAGTCCTACTTGGCTGCGGAATGGCCTTGCAACAGCGTTTTCCTATTTCCACGTCTTTGAGCTTGATTGGTTTCTCTCTCCCTGGTATCAGCTTGTTGCCGACAAGTCCCTGGTATCAGCTTTGTAAGTAGTTCCTGGTTTGATGTACAGGCAAGATTTGGTTTAGCTTGAGAGGCTGCTCCTCAATATCCCATATTTTCTTATGGCCAAGTATAAATCGTGTATTGCTGCAAAACAACTAAATGGAGGGGTGGGGAGCGAGGTCGGAGAAGGATCCTAACACCACATGGTGGAATCTGTGTATTGTCCCTGAGAATGTCCAATTAACTATCGTGCACAAATCGCATGTTGAACTTACATGAACATGTTCGGAGTCCCCGTACTAACATTTCTGTCCTTGTTCCTGCAGCACCGAAGCAGGGCAGAGATGCCGGGGTTCAGCAGCCTGGCGCCCAAGACGAGGAACCTGGTGGTGGGGGGCGGGCTGGCGGGGTTCGTCCTGGGCGTGTACTACTACACCATGTACGCGGTTGGCGGCACGGACGAGCTCCAGGTGGCCATCGACAAGTTTGAGGACCTGAAGAAGAAGGACGCCGCCGCGGAGACCAACCCCTCCTCCGCCCCTGGATCATCATAGAAAGAAAAAAAAATAACGCGCTGCAGTTGCCCCTACTCCTGTACTGTGATTTCTGTCTAGCTAGTACCAGGCGTTGCCGCCTCGTAAAACCTGCCCAGGACCATGGTTTTGTTGTATGATAAGAATGTCAATAACAGTGGGTTGCAGAGCAGTCTCACACAGACTGGAAATAATCTTGTGTGGTATAATCAATGGTGGCAAAAGATCATGACAGGAGCAGCCGTGTTGTCTGTTGAATAACTGATATGCCGTGCTATGTACATGTCAAAACCATGCCGAACTGAAACTTTTCTTCCAGGTCACTAGGCTCAGGGAGGAGATGCAGCAGGTTCTACGCGAGAGGGACGAAGGCTTCACCGTTATCCATAGATCAGGTCAGTTGCGTGGCGATTTACTACTGTATATGGTTAACACAAATTTCACGGTCCACGTTTTACTTCCTAAAATTATATGCGGCATGCTGAACAAGTTTTTGTTTTAGATGAACTTCCAATTGCTGAACAAGTTCAGTTTTAGATGAGTGGAACCGAGAGCTCGTACAAACACACAGTCCTTTTTGTTTTAGATGCACAAGTTTTGTTTTAGATGAGACGATAGTTACGCATTTGACAGTGATGCTAACCTGTCCTGCAAAGTATTCATGTGCACCTGGAGCCGTAGATGTTTCGGTTACCTTTTGTTGTTTTATACTATTCGAGTTGTTTTCTTCATATATATTGATTCCAAACCAAATCGATTTATCCCAAATGTCTTGTGTTGGACCTAATCCGTCGCCGCGCCCTTTAGAGAAGTACACATACGTCCGTTCCTCTGGTCTTTGCAGTTCTGATCTGAATCTGTAAGGGTCTGTTTGATTCATAGGATAGGAAAAGTATAGGAATATGAAAAACATAGGATTGAAATGTCATGCCAACTTAAATCCTATGGGAAGAGAAATTCTGTTTGATGTAGCAAAGTAATTTTTTCATAAGATCTGATCTAATGTTTTTTTTCTATAGGAATTGCACTACAAGATTCCTATAGGATGTGTTCCTATGAATCAAACAATAATATAGGAAAAATTTCCATAGGATTCAAACAAACCCTAAATGATTATCATCTCACCTTCTTGTTTTGTAGGGAACGGTGCATATACTGTAACGGCTGTCGTTGTTGTTGGGCTTGTCGGCTATGCCTATATTAGGTGGAAGGTATGATTAATTCCTTTATTACGACATTCTTCTCCATCCTAGATTATTCTAATTGCAGCTAGTCTTTATTATGTATGCCATTCTAATTCTGAAGTCACACCTACAACTCCAAATTATGACAACCGTTCTATGAACGCCGCTATGCTAGCATCTAAAGCTCCCACATCAATTTACAGGGTTGGAAGCTTGCTGATATGATGTGGGTGACCAAGCGCGGTCTGAACGATGCTTGCACCGTGGTGGGCACGCAGCTGAACGAAGTTTCAGACACGGTTAATGTAATTACTATCCCCCCCCCCCCCCCCCCCCCCGCGCCTATTGTGCTTCCAACTACACTCCAGGATTTTGTAGTAGTTCCATCTTTATTGTTGTCTCGTAAGAAAAGCATATATACATATCATTGCTACCTTTCACTGTCAGGTTACAAAGAAACATCTAGCTGGGAGGATCGACCGGGTGGATGCTACACTGGACGAAACTCAAGAAATTATCGAAGGGACAAGAGACGAGGTTATTAGAACATTCGTAACGCATTAGTTTTTTTCTTTTTTACTGGTTCTGATGCATTCAGGGTGAAATAACAATGCTTATTTTACCGTCTTGTAGGTCTCAGTCATCAATGTAAATCTCAGTAGTTTCCAGAAGGAGCTACAAGAAGTCAACCGTACGGTTGAAATATGGGTAGGTGCCTTGTACAGCAACATCGTTTGTACCTTATGTGTAAGAGCTATAAGTGTCACTCATTAATCTTGCATATGCAGGGTTCAAGGCTTTGCAGTATCGAGGACACCCAGGATCGTACCGTGCGTGCAACCGAAGCCTTGGTCGGGTTTGGCCAACAGATGGAGCATGGCCAGAAGGCCACTTTTCGACAGGCAAGTCGGCATAACCTATGGGGATTCCCTGATGCCATGTTTCTTAGTTCTTACATGATTTTGCAGCTGGTTTTGCCTCAACCACCCTACACCATGAGTCTTAACTCTGAAGGATTATTTTGAATTTTATTAGGTCTCATCATTCGTTCCAGCTCTAGGATCCTCTTCGGAGAAAATCGTTAGAAGGGTAAATATTCTGTCATGTTCCAGCTTTAACACATTTTGGATTCTTAATTTGAATATTTTTACCATGGTTTATGTGTTCCTTACTGCATGTTACTTTTACGCAGCTACCGTCGACTACTCCTCTAGCTCTGGAAACTATCTCATCAGTAGCTGGATCAGAACAGCCTACTGTTGATAAAACCCAGGTTCGGTTTCAGTTTGACCATGAACTTTAACATTGCAACTGATGATCGTATCATGTCCTCTCTATTTTCTTGTTTGTTTATATATATACATATTAAGTATGCTCTGTTTGATGATCTCAAGTTGGCTCTCTTTGCATTCCAGGAAAACCACAAAGTGTTGCCCTCGAGTGAAGGAAGCACGAGGTGGAAACTACCAGGTCTTGGCTTTCTGAGGAGCACATCCAACATATGAGAGGTTAACAGTTGCATGAGATGTACATCGTTTGGTTGTGCGCATCGACCGATGCAGAACCCAAAGCCCTTTTTATATAAAAAAATATATGTATAATTATAGGGGTCATTTTTAGAGAAACAATCATCTGTATAGACAAAAGTTGGAGTGGTAGAACTTATAATTATATGTGACCTTATATTGCTTCTTGATATGCCGATCTTCATCACACACGTCTGTCTATCATGGTAAAGTATAGTCCTTTTTTGTAGGAAATGCAACTCTGAGCATTCCAGTTTTGATGCTCCTGTCATTTTGTTCATAACTTTTACTGTGTGGATTTATACAATTAGGCATGCAATTGGATCAAGTTTTTAGAACTTATAAATTCTTTCATCTCATTGAAAAGGATAGAATTTTCATTTCCAACACACACATTTCACAACAGATAAGGATTTTCTACCGTAGGAAGTCATTTACTATTACTCCGTAATAAATTTCTCCCACCTCAAGTTTCTTCACATATCTCGAATGGGTGCTATAAATTTGGCTAAAATTCAAACATCTTAGGAAGTAATAGTAACAAATGCTTGTTAAATTATCCCGTGTGACATTTTGTTGACATAAACCTAACCATAAGGTGCTAGTAGGAAACACATCTTTCATGTGGACTGGTGGACACTATGACTTGAGCTGAACACTTGGCTAAACCAAGCAATTCACATTTCACACATCTTTATGTGCACTTACTACGACTTTTTTTTAATCTAGACTAAGACTCACAAATAACTCTAAAAGTAAGAAAAAAATATAAACAGGTCCTTGGACCAACCTAGGCGACAACTACATGCACCAGGGTGAGCCGCCGTCCTCGCCCCTCTATCACCAGAGACGAGCCATAAAGTCATTGTGCTAAGGCACCAAATAACCAATGGACCAGAGCAACAACCATTGGTAAGGATGACAACTGTAGATTGGAAGAGGCTGACCTGAAAGCACACTAATCAACTTGTCCAAGGTTGGATATTTTGTACAAATTGTTTCATCTCACTAAACCACGATCCACATTATTATACATTTCAACTATTCCATGTTGCTCGGGATGCCAATTTAACACTTGCATCTTGGATAGGTTATTAATAAATTGGACAATATTTAGTCTCTATTAAGCAATTATCGTAGATAAATTTCTCATTTCAAAACTTTCAACCATATATATAGATTTTGATTGTACATGATTACTAGTCACACAATTTATATATGGACCAACATGACAAAGAAATGATAAACCACTATGGAATGTCTTGTTATTGCACGGATGCTATGTTGTTCTTGAAAGGGATCAAAATACTTCGGTAAAAATTATTTGATTACCGTTTCAAACATCATTCATGATGCTACATACTTGGACTACTCTTACTCCCTAGCTAGTGAAATAATAATGATAAGTATGACTAAAACTAATATATCATGCATACTAAGTTTTTCTACTATGGAATGTTGGTTTGTTTGGATAATTCGGGAATAACCTTTTTGCAAATGTAATTCTCTTTTAACTACTTATAAATTTAACAAGTTCTGGTCATTCTTTTATGTGAGTTCGCTCCAACCAAAACACAACATTTATCTTCACTTCAACTTTTGACAAGAATCGGGAACTAAACATGCAAGTAGAATGGTCGCATGATCAAAAAGACATGGTGAACAGGTTCTGAATAACTTGTTCAACACATATCTCATGCTGACAATTTTTCCTCATAAGAATAGCTAACAAAGACTAGAGATGTATAGAAGTTCTATATATAGCCCTGCCTTACGATGTCAAAATGTCCATGATATGAATTCAGATTTGCTTACCTCTTTAGCCACACCCTATCTAAAATATTGGAGGGAAACAAATAGATCTCTTCATCCACATAATTTTCCATATGGATATTGTGTGAAATTCACCTAGTGTCATATTTTAAATAGGTGGAAAATCAGTGATATGTTGCAGGTGATGAAGCGCGCTCTAAACCATGTTGCACCATAGTGTTCACTCGGTTGAATGAAGTTATGGACATAATGAATTATTTCTTTTTCCCTGACTATTGTGCTTCCAACTACACTGCAGAGACATGTTGTACTTGCATCTTTATCTTGCGGTCTTACAAGAAAAGAATATGTATCCGTTTCCAGTTTTCACTGCTCGTGTTACAAAGAAACTTTAGTTGGAAGGATCGACAGGGTAGATTGCACTGTTGATGAAACACAAGAAATAATTGAAGTGATGAGGTTGAAACATTTGTGCCACACTAATATTTCCCTTCTTGGTTTTGATCTATTCGGAGTGAAATAACTATTTATAATTTATTGTAGGGACGTCGCACTCATCCACGTATATGATCTATATTCCCCCAACTCCCCTCCCTCATCTCTCCCCCGCTACCATCTTGGTCGCGACCACTTAACATGCTCTGTATTTGGGGGCAACCCTAGCCGCCGCCGCCTCAGCCCCCCAACTCCCCTCCCTCCCCTCTCCCCCGCTGCCATCTTGGTCGTGGCCAGGCAAAGCCTGGGCGCTGCCGGTGGCGGGGGGGGGGGGGGGGGGATCTCTCGTCTTCCCCGGCGTAGATCGGCAGCGCGGGACGCCAATCCTCGTTGCGGATGGTGTGCGCGTCGGGCACCTAAGTGGCGTGGCATCTCTGGTGTGCGGCGGCAGCGGCATGGCTGGAGGAGCAGCGACGTGGCGGACGACGATCTGATGCCCCTCGTCCCTCTAGCCAAGAAAACTCCGGGGGAAACCTCAGATCCCGCGGGATCGAGGGATGGCGGTATCATGTGCATCATTCCCCTCTTAAGGGCATCGCTTTTGGAGTTTTCGCCGGATGTAGGGACCATCGGTGGTGGTGCCGAGGTTGCGGTGGTCTCGTTTCTTCACGTCGCTGGGCTTCGAGTGCGAGATCTGCAGCAACTTGCGGCGGGGAGGTGGTGGCTGCAGGCAACAACCTGCAGTTGGTCTAGCGGCGCCGCGCTGGCCGCACTTTGCGCGCTGCAACGTCTCATGGCGTCGCAGGAGTTTGGACATGGGGCGGCGGCCCGGCTTTTTCGACGGCGGCAGCCTCTGTGGTCATGTGGATGACGCGAAGGCTGGATCTTCGCTAGTGGTTTCCACTTCGAGATCGGGTTCGTTTCGACTCAATAGGTGCTACGCATGATGGTCCTAGAGGAGGTGTCAAGTCATGCCTGACCGGCGGTGGCGATAGGCCTGATCCCGGTGGGTGCTACGCACGACATCTCCTCTGGGACGTCAAGTCATGCCTGTTTGGTCGATCAAAGGTGGTGTGACAGTGCTGGAGGCGTGGCGGTATGGGACGTCTCGTTTCCAGTCTCTTCTCCAGCGGTATCTGGTCAACGAGTTGTCGTTGTCGGACAGGTGATGATGGTATAAGCTTCTTCATCGAGTCTACACACTTCGGTGGAAACATTGATGGCATTGTGAACATATGCTCGTGTCGTGTCCTTGATAAAGGTGGTGTCCTGAAGCTCGTCTTCGGGGATGAAAATCATGAGCTCGACCGTTGGTTGGACTCGTCACTATCGGCGAGTGTGCGGCTTTTCCTTCTTGAAGGCTTTGTCTAGAAGTTGTGTATTTTTCTCTTTGTTGTAGTCTTTGCCATAGGGTTAGTGGTAGTCTGGTGAAGTTACTGTCGTGAGGCTTTGGCCTCGGGTTTGTTTACTTTGTAATTCTCGCACTCATAAAATAAACGGGCTGTGTGTATCTTTTTTATGCAGAGGCCGGGGCTTTGTTCCCCTTTTCAAAAAAAAAGGTAGAATCTATCCAAAATACCGGAGGAGGACAAACATCATGGCCTTTACTGACTATAGTATTCATTCATAGCCCTTAGGACTAGTAATCCTAAACAGAGGTAATAGTTCAAACTATCCCGACTTCCCAGATCGAGTCATCCGTTTTCTTCGATTGTTGGACCTTGGTCACATATTTTAGGATGTTAATGGTTGTCATTTCCTAGCCCATGTAATTACCAATTTAGGTATTGCTGAAGATATCTAAACTCAAACAAAATAAAATAGCAGTAGAAGAATGGCACTCACGTGAGCAGCATACCATAGAAAATACAAAATAAAAAAGTGAGTGTTTTTGCAAGACGTCCTTTGAGACATCAAGCTTCCAAGGAGCAAACGCATTTAATAAAATATATAAATTTTTTAAAAAAATGTTCAAATCACTTTGCCATATATAAAATAAATTCTAAACATCAGCTCTCTCCGAAAACGCCATCCGCCGCTGCTTCTCCTTACTACTATATTTTAGCTTTGTTCCAAAGAATACGGAGTGGTCCCATTTATTCTAAATATCGTGTAGCCGCTTCCTACACAGGATCTGAAGCCAGTTGCACCGCCATGATCAACCTGTCTGCAAATGAATTTGTGGCTCAACTACTCACTCATTCAGGAACCTTTTGTCATCCTTTAGATGTGAGTTCAGTCCAACAAAGTGAAATACTTCTCTTTTCTTTGATTTTGGCATGCAAGAACTGAAGAACTAACCACACGACGACAATGGTCACATGATTTTGCACTCTTCTCACATGCATATGCCTACTCACATGGTAAAAAGAACATGATAAACAGTCCTCGGATGGCTTGTTCATGCATATTCCATGTTCACATTACTCTTCATAACAGCTAACCAAGGCCTATATATGTAGACATGCCTTAGGATGAACATGTGATATGTGTCCAAATTTGCTTCTCCGCATATCCAGCCTTCAAGCTATCCAAGATATTGGAGGAAAACAAAACTAGCATGGTAGCATTTGCCTTAAACGTATGTGCACTGACATATGCAATATTCAAAGCGAAACATGGCCTGCGGAATAAGTTGTTTTTCTCCTATATGCTTACTCTGAGATCGACGATCATTTGTCCAGCCGAGAGATAGGAGCGCAAAGATTGCTAGGGGTTGTACAACTTCGCCATTATGCAGCTCTAAACGATCGGCTGTACATTGAGCTTGAGCTTCGGATTGCCGTTTTATTAATTCCTCAAATAGTGCTATTTTAAGGGTCACCGGTGCTGAACCGCAAATATGTATTGAAGGTTACAATTAGTAGGTATATATTGATCTTGTACTTACGTGAGAACTCGTGAGTGAGTGCCGTTGTTTCTCGAGATGCGACAAATCTTGGTATGTACACTAATTTAACATTTTCAGACTAGAGTGGCTTAATTAGTGAGTGACATGGTACTAACATTTTCATGGATTGGCCATGTGATTGTTGTTCAAGCATGAACTTTTCGTCACTCTTTTAGTTGAGATAAAACTATATTTTAGCGTTCTCATGTTTTCCGTGAGTAGACCGGAAACACTGAAAAACCATCTACATGGCTTCGTCGCCGTGGCGATTTCGCTCGAGATGATAACTTACACGAAATGTCTCGGCGCACCCGAGACATTCCTCACATCCAATATTGGAAAGGTTTAATTTTAAAAAGTAATTAAAATGCTTTTGTGTTCGAGCTTTTAACTATGGCACCGTATTAATCTCAATCTGACGACCCGAATTAGAAATACACGGATTGAGAAAAGGAAATGATACATGTCACTGACAAGTGGCCCGGCCTCATATATATTGACAAAATAAAAGCGTCAATTTACGAAATTATTATATTACTCAAAAAAAAAGATTGTCCTCTCAGCCGGTCTGCACGCAAAAGAGACAAAAAAAAAAAATCCCAGCCCCAAAGCTGATCCACATCGCCGCCGCCCCCGCCACGCGCATAGGTTGTTGCGCGGCGACGGCCACGCGCGGCGGGAGAGACCGAAGAGGCCGCCGCGTGTCTCGAAGAATTCGCCGTCGCAACTCCGGCCATCCCGCTCTTACCTCGGACGGCGAACCAGTCCGCGTCCGAGCGCCGTCCGTCTCGCAGGCGCGCGTCGCGGCGGGGGCTCGGCAGACCAGAGAAGAGGCCTTCCGATTGAGCTAGCTTCCTTTCCACCAGGTTATTCGTCCACTCTCTGTCTGCCCAATTAGTGCGAGTATCTGGAGTAGCTATACGCAATGTTTAGAAAGGCGTCTGACTTGCCCATTACTACAATAGATTCCTAGTGAACTTTCCAAGTCATTCTACTCCAATCAAGGAGATGGTTTAGTTGTGGTACCATTTCCATGTTTTTGTTTACTTATTACTCATGTACAGATTTCCCAAGATTTCTTGTAATTCCTAGAGGCTGCGAACGTCTCTGAACTTCTATTTTAACCCATCGGCCTTACCAGTTTGCTGATGTGCCATGCTTTTGCATTGAATTTACAGTGTGGTATTTATCAACTTAAATTGGAGCGAACACTCAGCAGAGTGAGATGGCAGAACCGTCGCCGTCATATCCATCATCGTCTCGTGGGCGAAAGAAGAGGGCTCGCTCTCCTGATGACGATGCCAGGCGTTCACCGGGCAGAACCGAAAACAGCACAAGCCTTGGTCTGTTACTTTCTGTGTCTAATTTATTCTCCTCTGTTAGCATTGGTTGATTACTTTCTTTGGGGTGGGGCTGGAACAAGATTTGGTTTAGACCCGAATTAACAACTGACTGGAGGCGTACCTGTGGGCTTGCTGAAAAAATGGGACACCATAGAGACCTTGGATAGCCACACCTGGCTCAGACACTGGAAATTTCATGGTTTACTCACCCAATTGTGCAAGTCAGGAGAGCGGGTACCTAGCTGACACCCTCAAAATAAGCTTAGTAACCTAGAACATAATTTACTACCTATTTTTGATCACTTCTAATTGTTGACAGTCACTAACTGTTGTACATCTTAAGCAGTGAAGAAGTTGTTCTGACATCTAACAATTTTGATGATGCAGAGGACAACCTTATATTCAGTGATACTTTGATAGCTCTACAGTTAATGCGCACGCAGTTTCCAAAGCTAGAGAAGGTATTTCCATGCTTCACGGTCACCACTATACTATTTTGTATTTATGTTTGCCCCCTCTCTTAATGGAAATATGCGCAAATGGAATAAATACATGTAATGTAATGTAAAAAGAGCATATTCTAATATACTAAATAATGGTTATATAAACTCAGCTCGTCGTTCTTCTGTGGTTGTTTTCAAATGACAATTCAGTATCACTTCTGAAAAAAATTCATATTTTTTTGTGTTCACTTGTAGGTTGTCACACAGCCATTCATTTTGCAGTCCCAGTTGTATAGTAGCGTGAAGGACAGGACACAAGTCGATAGAGATTTGGAGGTTCTGTTTTGAACTTATGCAGTAACTCTTTATGGGGACCTCACTTGTGTAGATGTAATGATAATTTTTTGTTTTACGTTTGGATTGTTTTCTAGTGGTTCTCGTGTTAAACTCTTAAGTGATTATCATTCACTAATGTGTATTAATCTCCAACTGCATCAGGGATAATTTTTCCTTGGTTCTGGTGAAATTTTAACAGAAGTGCTTTCTTTTGCAGTCATTTAAGAAAGACCGAGTACTCCGTGTATTCAAACTCAATACTGGGCAGGATGACCACGCAATCATGTTCATGGATGATTATCTGAAACAGGTGTATAGTGTCCTAGTTTGCCATCAAGTAGGTTCGGTAGATCTAGATGGTATGCAATTTAATGGAAGTTAAGAGGTAGTATAATTTATTTAGTTAATCTTTTTCAATACTCCCATCTCTCCATGCAACCACAAAATTTGATCATCCTATCGACCCAACTAAGCAGACAATATGAATCACCTCATCCAAGCCCATCCTTACCAACCTGGATATGGTCCTATCCCATTTATCTACCCTTGTCTAACCAACCAAGCAAATGCTAATTAAACTGCACGTTTACCATCATAGACATGTCAACAATACTCTACAGGCTCTTTCATTAATAAAAGAAAGAAGTGGGCATTCTTATCTTCCGATGTCTATCGCTTGCCTAACTGAAAGAATATCTTTCCTGTCGGTTTCCTTTTCTATAATGGGTCTAGGGGCTGGATCTCGTCTCCTAATATCAGAAAGAAGTCATTATGTAGCTCATCTGTTGTCGATACTAAAAAATAGTTATAAGGTGATAATTCATCACATTAGCATTAGTGCATTACCTTCTCATACTACAAGTTTTAATGGATTTGTTCCTTTCTTATATTGAATGTGCGCAGATGGAATTTTCTGTCAGGAGGTCAACGGGTAAAAACCAAGATGGTAGTGAAGTGTTTGAGTGGTTTGAGAAATATGTTCTGCATTCAAAATTGGATGTTAGCATAAATCACCTAGAGCTGGTAAGTTTCAACCAGTTACTGTATATAAGTGTTAGTCCTGTGCAGAATTCTAGCTCAACCTTCCATTTTTAAATAATACATAGTGATAAACTAAGAAATATTACTCCTCTAATAAGGCACTTCGTATCTTCTGCTTTTCATTGCAGTGTTCACTGTTATCACATGGGGGTGATGCAAGAGATAAACATATCACATTATTGATGAATGCTGGTCTCCTAGTAAGTAAAATCTTAAGTATTTTCCATAGGACCATTATCATGGGTGTTTTTGTGTTACTTTAGAATGTCGAACTTGAACCTATTTACCAATCAACCAAGAACTGCATCTAATTTGATGCCTGATGAATACATATATTCTTGACCAATGACCAATCATGCTCACTGTTTGTGCCATGTTGATTTCTTGCAGACACGCCAGCTAATAGATCCAAACATGTACTGGTTTTCTGTTCCAAATATTGGTCCAATTCTGAAAGGCCTATCCCAGGTTTGCACCTATTAGCTTTTCTGCTCCCAGGTTCAAATTTACAGTGCTAGTTAATCTTAAAATGGATATAATAAATAAATAGTTAATTTGAAGCTGATCCGTTATCGTGATTCTGCCCCTCAGGAACACTTCAATTTTCATTGCTCATATAAAGTTATATACATATGATTAAATTGTACTATAGGTCCCTATAACTGCATCTTGAGTACAAGTAGGTCCTTTTATGTCCTCAAACTTGCAAATAGATACATAACTGATTTTCTAGCTGACATGGCATCCATTTTAGCCGTAGACAGTGACATTTTGGTGCTTTCTTTGTGGCTCTGTTGAGGTGGCCCAGAGGGTGAGTGCATATGATTTTGTCGTGCATCTTACATCCTTTCTAGATTGAAAAGAGTCACTACATGGTTCTGATTGCTGTACATGCATCAATCTCCCCTAATATCCACTAAGATGCAGTACTTAGCCTCTACTACATAAACATGTTTCCAATTTTTTCTAGATGAACACTAACTGACTATTTACAATCCCAGTTTCTCTATAAGGGAGACATTGACAAATGTGGTTATGGTGAGCAGGGGAGGAAGGAAATTCTTTCACTACTGAACCGTCGGAAATACAAGGAGATGCTACTATCTTCACTGGAGAAGACAAGGTTAAGGTCATCGCCTCTCGATGTGCGGTTCCACCTCCGTGATCTGATCGGGTCTGGCCACATAAAGACGTTTCAAACGCCCACTGGCTTACTTGCTCGCGTATCAACTGATTGATAAACAACCTTGGGTTCAATTAATTTTATGCAGTCTTGTCGGTGATTTTATAGCAGTTTTGGGCTTCTGATTATGTTTTGCAGCTAGCAGTTCTGAATTCTTTAGAAAAGAACGTTGTTTTCTTTCTCAGGCAGCAAAAGTACCAATATTTTTTTTTTCTGTGAGCGGTATTCTGGTTTTGATCTGATTAATGTTGTCTAGCATTGTTAATGCATCCCTCGAAGGTGTATTTATGTGCACTTTATTCACCATATTAACACCATAGAGAAGATCCAAGAATAGCAAAGAAAAGAAGATAATGACCATTATTTGAGAACTGATGTTGACTTTGTACAGCCATTTACTATTAATAATTTACCATTTTCTCTAATCGTTTCTACTATGTTTCTTTACCTTTTTTTTTGTACTACTATGTTTATTTACTATGATATGCTGATGATGAAAGGGCGTTGAGAACTTGGCTAAACTGGGTTGATTTCCATTTCATGTATGTCTATAGTCTATACTGCAAATCTGCAATGGAATTGGTTGGACAACTCTGCTTTTTTCTCTTCCTAGTCATGTGATGGTAAGTATGGCCAGAGTGAGAGACTAGCATGTCATGCATATAGAGTTCTACTACCAGAAAATTGGTTAGTTTAGATCATTCAGGATTAACCTATTTGCAAATACAATTGCCGTTCAACCACTCACTCATTTAGTTACTTTTTGCATTCATTTGATGTGAGTTCCCTCCAACAAAACATGATACTTAGTATTTATTCTCATTTTCTTTTTTGGCAAGAGATCGAAAACTAACCATCAGAGTACAATATCACATCATTTTACAGCCTGCTGACATGATGAACAATTTATGAATGACTCCCCCAACACATATCCCATGCTCACATTTATGGTTGTTTTGTAAGAAGAGCTAGCAAAGACTAGAGACGTTTATAAGTCTTATATATACCCCTGCCTTAGGATGTCAAAGCAAGCGCGATATGGATTCAGACTCGCTTGTGTATTTATTTATCTTCGGGCTATCTGAAATATTGTAGGAAAACAAAAAAGTGAGAGACAAGGAGGTGACGGAAAAGGGGCTGAACCCGACCCTCCAGGAGGGCTATGGAATGGCAAAATGGGGGTGAACCGGGACGCAGTAAATGTCTACTTGTTCTAGAAAATACTAGATGCTTCAATGTTTTTACTTGACAACATGGTACTGGTCTCGGCACCAGTCTCTCAATGTGAAGCGTATTGAAGATAGATATCCATCGTCGGCCTCCCGGCATGCTCACATTATGGTTGTTTTGTAATAATAGCTAACAAAGACTAGAGACGTTCAGGATTCTTATATATAGCCCTGCCTTAGGATGTCAAAGCAAGTGCGATGTGGATTCATACTCTTGTGTATTTATCTCCAAGCTATAGCTATCTAAAATATTGGAGGAAAATAAAAATGTGGGAGTCAAGGAACCGACGGAGAAGGGGCTAAAATCCCACTCGTGAGGAGTGATATGGGATGCAGGGGCGAACATCAATTAGAAAATAGGTAATACTACTAGTTCACAAAAGAATCGGATTCTCCAGTGTTTTAATCGTACAGAATGGCTGGGAGAGTCGTTAGGCATGTTCACTTGGAACTCGACTCGAGTTCAACGATGAATTAATGGGCTTATAGCTCCTATGCGACGTCTTTACATGGAATTGGAAGGAACACGACATCGTTGAAAAGAATAGCTCGCACGCGACACTTCTGAAGCGGCAAATAGCTCCCGTGCGACACTTCCACTTAACCCCACGAGACCGTCAACGAGTTCGAATCAGC
Source organism: Avena sativa (assembly GCA_916181665.1). Lineage (NCBI taxonomy): Eukaryota > Viridiplantae > Streptophyta > Magnoliopsida > Poales > Poaceae > Avena > Avena sativa. Next base: position 2,940,640 of record OV702300.1, read on the forward strand.
TGAGCACAGTAGGACCCACAGCCTCTCCACGTCACGGCGGAACTCACCTGATGTCCACCTCATATCGTGGGACCCACCCTGTGGTTGAAGAGAGCCGTTGGCCCCGCTCCGTCCCCGCACCCGAGCACTCCCGCCACCGTTCCAGCATCTCACCCCCTTCTGTTTTCTTCTCCGGCGAGCAAGTGCGGCAACGCCGGCGAGGGATGTCGAGCTCTGCTTCCTCCCACCGCTCATGGCCTCGGTATGGTGCGGTGCCGATGAGGAGGTGCCCCGATTGCCCCCGTACCGCGCCCCTGAAGCGGCTTGTCACATCCACCGACAAGAACGGCAACATTGGTCGGGAATTTGTGAAGTGTGAGAGCAAGCCCGAGCCGGGAAAGGTGAGATCTGAGTGTTCCGAGCGCCAATTTCTCGCTTTTCTTTCGAAATTTCATGCATTTCATCGAATTTGGGATTTAGGGTTCATCTCTGCGATTTCAGGAACTGCCAAAATGTGGGCATTTTGAGTGGCTTGATGAGTACATCGAGCGAATTGGGGTGGAGGTAGCATCCCGGGAGCTCGAAAACCCGTCCGTGGTGGAGCAATTGGGATGTGGCAACCCCATTTCCGCTGGTACTACGGTGGATGCGGAAGTGAAGGCCGAGCTAAAGAAGATGAACAAGCAGCTAAGGCAAATCATCGAATTGAAGAAGCAGGACAATCTGATGGCCGGTTTTTTTTATTTTTGTGTAATTTCTCTCGGATTAGTTTATCTCCTCATCGTTAGTCATTAGACAGCGCAGTCAGTGTTCGAGTGATGCTTTGTAATGGATGTAATGGTCTATGTCTTTGGCTTGAATAAAATGCAACACAAATTCGGGCTAATTTTGAGTTGCTCTGTTTTCGAAAGCAGTGTTTCTTCAGTTTCGTCAGTTTCGTCAGTGTTCCTTTTATCAGTGTGCAGGGGGCGCCCGTGTGCAGGGGAGGGGGAGGGGTTGAAAAGTAAAAAAACAATTGACGAGGATTGAAAAAGGCCAGGCCCAAATATAACCTAGCCATGCCAAAATGGACGTATCTAGGCCCAATAGTAACTATATGTTGATTGGGCAAAAAAAAAATGGTACTCACGTTACAATCTAAATAGGAACGTGTGAATATGCAGATACTCGTGCTCAGGTTGCAATCTTTTTTTTTGCAAAAGTACATATATAAATGAAGTCCAAGGATATCCATTTAACTAACATAACTTGGGCGCTCCTTTAACTTATGTAAATATGTAAATGTCTTATTTGAAAATAAACCATGTGTTGTATGAACTTGTTTTTGTGTCTTTTGTTTTATACACTTGTAAATATATAAATATTGCACGAGTATTATATGAACTTGTTTTTGTGTCTTGTTTTATACACTTGTAAATATATAAATATTGCACCCCGAGTATTATATGAACTTGTTTTTGTGTCTTTTGTTTTATACACTTGTTGTTTTGGGTGTTTTGACGAATGACAATACAATAAAAATAAAACACAGATTGCAATGAAACAAGGGATAGATAATATTGGGGGCCGATAATATTGGGATAACATTACTTATATTAGATAGGGAGATCGATAACATTACAATAAAAATAAAAAAGTACAACAATATAGGGGAAGGGGCGGAATAGGCGCCCCGCCTAAACCCTGGGCTAGCCCCTAAACCCTAACCCCCTACTCCATCGGCGGTGGAGGCGGTGCCGGTGCAGCCGCATTCCGGGCCGCATCCCACGCCGCCCGCCTCTCCCGCTGTTCCCGCTTCCATTGCTCCTCCCGGAAGGCCCGGCCATTGGCCTCCCGTTGCTCCTCCTCCCGCTGTCTGCGCCTTTTCTTCAAGGCGCGCTGGGCCGCCTTCTCCTCCCACTTGGCCATGCGAGCCTCCTCCCTTGCCTCCTCCTTCGCCGCCTTAGCCCAGTAGGCTTCGGAGGGGAGGTCGCCGCCGCCGGGGAGGTTGGGGACGGGGTTGTGGACGATGGGGCCCTGGTCTCCCCAGGGGCAGGGCGGGGACTTCTCCTTCTTGCCACGCTTGGGGCGGGGGCGGACCGTGGGCGGCTCCCACCACTGCTGGTGGTCCGGGTGGTTGTCCTCGTCGCTGAGTTCTTCGTCGGAAGGGAGGCGGAAGGGGGAGGTCGCCATGGCCGGAGTGTTTGGGGGGCGGCTGGGAGGAGGCAAAGGGACGGGCTCGAGGTTGAAGAGATGAGGGGCAAGATGAGATGAGGAGGCAAAGGCGTTTTGCCTATTTATTGAGGGCGGAGCGTGAAGGGCGGCGTGGGAATCCAGCGTCGCGTTGGCGCAGACGCCGAGACGAGACGCGTGCGCCCGCGTTGCCCCTGCATGCATGATCAATGCGAACGAGACGGGAAGCGGGGCAGCGGGCGTCATCAATGCGAAAGAGAGAAAAAATAGCTAGGATGCGACGCCCCCGCCCCTGCATGCATGCATGTGCATTAATGCGAAAGAGAGAAAAAAACGTCAAGGTAGTTGTTCATTGGCAGTGAAAAATAAAATATTGACTTTTTGTATGGCGCATGAACCAGATGGAAGTAAATTTGACTGAATAAAGTTGTTCGACGTACACTTATTTAATGGGGCAGCGCTGTTGCACGCAAAATAGCTAGACTGCAACGCTAGGGGCAGCTGCTGCATGCATGGTGCGCTGCGTTGCGTGTGGGAAGCGGGCGTGATCAATGCGAAAGAGAGAAAAAAAATAGCTAGGATGCGACGTACTGTAACCCCTGCACCGCCGCCCCCGACCCTGCATGCTGCATGCGGGCATGGTGCAGCCCGCCCCGCCCAGCGCCCTCACATGCCATGCTCGGTCCAACGGTCAATGGAGTGTGCCAACGCTGTACGTTATATTTATTACATATTTTAGATTTTGATATTTTTTCTGCTGGTCATAGTGACATGCATACTCCCTCTGTCCACAAATAAGTGTACGTTTGGCTTCGAAATTTGTCCACAAAAGATGTACTTCTACCTTTCCAATGCACTTGGGCATCCACTATGTAGTCCATAAGGCTATCCACAAGCCAACTTAGGTAGTAACATGCATGTACATGCAATGCCAATTAGGCAAATTGGTGACATGGCATGACAATTAATGAAGAAAGAGAGAGAGGTAGTAACTTAGCTAGTTACCATAACATCACACATACCTGTAGGGGTTCGTAGCATGGAAAACAAAATTTTTCTATCGCATACAAACAAACGAGCCGTGTCTATATGTAGATCTGTTGCACGAGTAGAACACAATGGTCATTGTGGGCGTTGATGCTTTTATTGTAGATTGCTTTTTGTGTACTTTGCATCTTGCGGTATGTTGGGATGAAGCGGCCCGGGCTAACCTTACATGACATCGTTCATGAGACTTGCTCCACGTTTGACATGCAACTTGTATTGCATAAGTGGCTTTGCGGGTGCCTGTTTCTCCTAGCATAGTTAAGATCCAATTTACAACGGGTAATCAACAATGCTAGTATCAATGTTGTGGTTCTTGTTCGTAAGTTAGAACAACACTTATGGAAAGCCCCAAACCACGTAAAATATGCAAAGAAAGTAGAAGCGTCTAACTTTGTTTTGCAGGGGTGTGCAGTGATGTGATATGGCCATGATTGTGATTATATTTGATGTATGCAATGTTCCTTATTGTAAGTTGGCAACCGGCAGGAGCCATATGGTTGTCTTTAATTTCTGTTAAGACCTGCGTGTCTATTCAAAATAGTTGTAATAGTTGATGCTGGTGGACGACAACCATGAAGAAGCATCATTGACCTTGATGCTATGCCGGTGATGATGGAGATCATGTTCGTGCTTGAAGATGGAGATCGAAAGCACAAAGAAGAAAGGCCATATCATATCACATATTATGAATTGCCTGTGATGTTAATCCTTTATGCATCTTGTATTGCTTAGTAGACGACGGTAGCATTATAAGATGATCCCTCATGCACATAAATTTCAAGTTCTAAAGTGTTCACCCTTAGTATGCACCGTTGCCAAAGCTTGCTGCTTCGAAGCACCACGTGATGATCGGGTGTCTTTGATTCCGCGGGTGAATACAACGTAAGCAAGCCAGATTTGCTTATGCGGTAGCTAAGGTTTGATCTTGACGAGCCTAGCATGTACAGACATGGCCTCAGGAACACGGATTACCGAAAGGTAGAGCATGAGTCATATAGTAGATATGATGAACATGTTGATTGTTCGCCATTGAAGCTATATCAATTCTCGTGATGATCGGTTTTGATGTGGTGAATTTGGTTCGTGTGATCACTAAAACAATGTGAGGGATATTGTTTTGAGTGGGAGTTCACCTAGATTAATTTAATTATTAATTAGAACTCAATTTATCATAAACTAAATCAAAGTGAAATTGCATAGTTGTTGTAGTCATTGGCATCCGTTTACCACCTTGCGCTTAGTTATAATTGAGATGATAGAACTATAGAATTCTGGTTAGTTACTTTACGAACTGGTATCGTATTGTTTTGAAGTGTTAATCTAAAGTTTAAAAGTCCTATTGCAAACTTTCAGTAAGTTCCGGTTACTCCATGAAGTTTAATAATTAGTATTAAATCAAGAGTAACAATTCCAAGTGTTAGTATATAAGTATCATGTTTGTATCCATGATTCTTGATATTCAAAGGATTCCCTTAATATCAAGGTTATCTAGGATCTGAAAGAGTTGTTTCAGAAACCATGATGTGTGGAAGATATTGTGATATCTGAAACGAAGTTTTGGTTGCAACATGATAGAGTATAATATGGCAAAAGTCATGTTCTCATATTTGATGAAAATTTGCAAAAAGGTTGGAGACACTTGTTGTCTTAATCCTCCAAAAGGTTTTGGATAGCAACATTATACTCATAATTCATTGTTATAAGCTAAAAGTAGCTTGATCATGGACAATTCCATGATAAGGGTGAATATTTGATGTAGGTAAAATGTTTACTACACCAAGAGATTACTAAAGAAAGGAATTTGAAAGAACACCAAATATTTGATGATGGTGATCTACTTCAAAGTGCAAGTCCAAAGACATTGGTATTTAATTATACACGCTTTGGACTATATGTCATATGTATGACTTCACTATTGATATTGATAGATTCTTTCAAATAGAAAAGGAAATATTGAAAGAGAATCTCATAAATATATGGCAGAAAAGAAAAGACTAGAATTGTTCAGTTTAAGTATATAGATGATATACATGTTGTGGCTATATTCTTTGCTTATTAAACAATGTGGTTCTTAAGTATTTGATACTGAATTTGTTGGTATGAATCGTCATACGAAACAACAGAATTCATGAACTACAATGGCCTAAGTAACTAGCAAAAGAATATGTGATGATGTTCATCGAGAACAAATAAAGGGTTATTATGTTGCTCGTTAAAACATCAAAGCTTGCCTTCAAGATTTGTTTTATCAGGTATTATGAGAACAAAAGGGTTGTTCAAATAATTGCCGTAATCCATAAAAGATGGATGATTCACAAATCTCGTTGGAGAAATCACATCCATAAAACTAGTGCTAAAATGTCGAAAGACAAATTGATTGAAAGATCACTTAGGAAGTGACATCGCTGTTTGAATTATATTGGAAAGATAACATGAAGAAACTCCATGTGGATGGAATTTTGGAGTCTTCTGATTTTTGATCAAATGACGCTTGTGAAACTTTCCTAGAGATAATTAAAACTTCGTTCATAGGCCAAAAGGGAATGAATGACTAGCTTATTGGAACTTGTACATATTGTTGTACGAAATCCATTATGTGTAGTCAAGAGCGATGGATTTCAACTTCATATGCTTTCTCCAAAAATTTGAGTGAATATATGAATATTTACTTAATAAGGATAAAGTATGAAACACTTGAAAAGTTCAAAGACTTTCAAGATGAAGTGCAAAATCATTGTAACAAGAATATAAACAGTTTATGATAAAGATCATAAAGGAAGATATTTGAGTTACAAGTTTAGCATAATACCTAAGATTTAAGGAATCGTTCCGTAGATTTGCATTTCCCGAAACACCATAAGAGTATGGAGCGTTCGAGATATGTAGTTAAACCTTGTTTGACATGGTAAGATCAAAGGTATAATTCATAAAACTGCCATTGTATTTTAAAGATTAAAAGCTTTAGAGATTACCGTTTTTCCACTGAAAAGAGCTCCATCATAAACCGCTGAAATGACACCATATAAGGTTATGGTTTGGGATAAAACCCAAGTTGTCCTTTCTTAAACATTGGTATGCTATGCATAAGAAAGATGTGTGCAACCAAAGTCGGATGAACCTGTCTTTGTATAAACTGTTCCTCCATAAAACACCGGAGACAAAAGTGTTTGTTGCTTAGAACGTCAAGTTTCTTTGAGAAGAAATTTTTCGTGAAAAGTTAAGTGGGAGGACAATAGAAACTTTGATAAGGTTAAAAGAACCTTAGCTATATGTGCAGAGTTGCGCAGCGCCGAAAAGTGTTCCGGAGACAGCAACAATGCTCATGGCTCACGTACCTCAAATGTTGTGGTCACAGAGATCTAAGTTCCTATTGAAACAAGTAGGTCGGATGAACAATCAAATACCAAGATTTGAGGGTTGAAACATTATTTGAGAATAATGAACCGACTACATGCAGAGAAGCGATGATGGGCCCTGACTCCGTAAAATGGCTTGAAGCCATAAAATCCGTGATAGTTCCATACACGAGAAATCAAGTTTTGAACTTGAAGGACCCTCGAGAAAGGTGTAAGACCTTATAGTTGTGTCTGGATCTATAAAGAAATAGACATGGATGTTTCACATCTATGAAATAGTCGACATGTTGGGAAAGAGTTCACAACAATGTTCAAAAGTTGACTATGACAAGATTTTGATCTTTCATAGTGACATTTAGTCTAGACGGATTAATGTAGCAACCACTACATATAATTTGTTATATGGAAGTTGAATAAACAAAACAAGTTCTTCTAATAGAATCGTTACCTAGGACATGTGCATAACACGGTCCATAGGGTTTTGTTAATTCAAAGGATGCTAAAAGCATATGCAAACTTCAATGGTTAGAGTGAGCATAGCGGAGTTGGAATCTTCACTATGATGAAACTGTTAAAAGGGTTTAATTTCATCAGAGACAATGAAGATGCTTGCATTTGCAAGAAATTAAGTGGGAGCGCTAAGACATATTTCTAATACATTATGTGGAGGACATATTGTTGATTAGAAAAGATGTATCTTTTATTAACACATATTAAGAATTTCATCCTGATGAAAGACTTAGGCAAAACCCAAATATTTGGCATCAATAGACGCTAATATGGTTGTGCCAGAAGTACATAGACAAGATATTGAATGAGTTCAATATAGAAACTACAAGAGAGGTTCTTGTTGCACAGAAAGGATTGAAAGAGTTCAATGTTGATGATATATTCAAGTGTATTAGCACTTGGTAAGTGAAACAAAGATTCAAGTATAGATTGATACTTGATGTATGAAATCACAAAGAGTATTTATATCAATCATACTGTGATATGTACAAATCCAGATATGTCCTATGCTCTAAATGTTGTGAGCATATACCAGAATGATTTGTAAGATGATCATTGGACAATAGTAAGGATATTCTTATGATCTTTTGGAAGAACTAAGAGTATATTATTTGTAGAAGTGACAAATAGATGGTTAGTTCATTGTAAAAGTACTACATTGATACTAGCTTTGTCACAAAGTACAAATTAAGTTTATCTCAAACTAAACTAAGGGTGGCACAATATAATGGAAAGTGAGTTCCATAATGGATTTGGATGAGTTCCAAAGTTAAGACATTGTGACAGATACTACAACAAAAGGCTAAGTATATGACTGCTATTATAGCAGCAAAAGAGGGCATTTGTGTCAAGTAGTTTGTTATCAAACTAGGTGTAGTTCACAGTGGGATAATACTATGAAGATATATTGTACGACAATATTATCAACATGTTTTAACCCCAAAGAGCTAAAGGTCACACCGAAAGACCAAATTTATGCAAAGCCATCTCATTAGAGAATGAGTGATGCGTAGAGACGCAAAGACATGCAATTACACACAGACCTGGAAGTGTCAGATCCGGAGATCAGTTGACCACTAGCAATCGTGTACATACAACACCGTAAAGCCATAGGTGTTGAATACACAAAGGTTCGAAACTAGATTATTGACTCTAGTGCAAGTGGGAGACTGTTGGAGATATGCCCAAGAGGCAATAATAAAGTGGTTATTATCATGTCTTCACACTTATGATAAATGTTTACATACCATGCTATAATTGTATTAACCGGAAACATTAATACTTGTGTGATTTGTAAACTAAAATAAGAGTCCCTAGTAAAGCCTCTTGTTAAACTAGCTTGTTGGTTAATATATGGTCATGGTTTCCTGATCATGAACATAGAGATGTTATTAACAACAGGATCATATCATTAGGAGAATGATGTGATGGACATACTCCTATAGATAAGCGTAGCATAAAGATCAAGTCATTTCAATAGTTCAATTGCTATATGCTTTCTGATACATAGTAACCTAATTCCTTCGACCATGAGATCATGCATATCACCTTTTCTGGATGGATGCTTTGATGTCATCAAACACCACACCGTAACAGGGTGGCTATAAAGGTGGCATTGAGTGTTCGGAAAGTATTGGTTGAAACACATGGATCAAGAGTGGGATTTGTCCATCCGCATGACGGATAGATATACTCTGGGCCCTCTCGGTGAAATGTCATCCAATTAGCTTGCAAGCATGTGACTTGGTCACAAGGGATCACATATCACGGGAACGAGAAAAGAGTACTTATCAGTATCGAGGTTGAACTAGGTATGCAGAGATACCGACGATCATAACCTCGGATAAGTAACATATCGTGAGACAAAGGGAAATTGGTATCGTATGTAAGTGGTTCATTCGATCGCAAAGTAATCGTAGAAATATGTGGGAGCCATATGAATTTCCAGATTCCTCTATTGGTTATTGTTCGGAGAAGTGTCTCGATCATGTCCGCATAATTCACGAACCGTAGGGAGACACACTTAAGGATTCGACGTTGTTTGAGTAGTTATGGTATTATGAGAAAGAGACCGAATGTTGTTCGGAGTCTCGGATGGGATCCGGGATATCACGAGGTGATCCGGAATGGTCCGGAGAATAAGATTCATATAAGGAAAGTCCCGTTTCGGAGTTCGGGAATGATTCCGGTGTTTTCATCGGGAATGTTCTAGAAGGTTCCGGATTGTCCGGCACTCCGGGGGGGAAGGGGTACATGAATGTGTCATTACATATTGGAATGATTGCATCATGTACTAAGTGTTCTTGCTGTCCCAAATATAGGATTAAATTGAATCCTAAAACAGAAAAGTCAAATGTCCAGTTTGAAAGTCAAACGGCTAAAACAAGAAACTGTGGGAAACAAGCAAGAGGAGTTGGAATCAACTTGGAGGAGGAGTTGGACTCCTCCAGGCCGGCGGCCAGCCCTAGGCCGAGTTGGGGAGGGACTCCCTCCCTCCCCTGGCGCGCCAAGACCCCCCTCCCATAAAAGGAGGGGCAGGGCTCCTCCTAGACACACACAAGTTTCCTATCCTCTAAACTAAACCCTAGATCTAGACCCCGGTTTAGAGCTATTCGGTTTAGAGCCTTCTAATTGGTTTAGAGCCTTCTAATTGGTGTGTCTAATTACTAGACCACTAATAGCCTCTCTCATAAGCTCCACCATACTCGCACCGGCTTAAGGCGAAGCCCTGCGGGATCTCCCCTCTACTTCCGGTACCACGCCGTTGTGCTGCCGGAATCGCGAGGAGAGTGCTACAACCTCCGCTGCCTGCTGGAACAAGGGAGAGGAAGGTCTTCGTCGAGTACCGAACGTGTGACCGACTGCGGGAGCGCTGCTGGAACGTGGCGCTGGAAGGATCGTCTACACGATCTTGAGATCGGAAAGAGTACGACTACATCATCCACGAGAATCTGCTCTCGTTAACCGCTTTGGAATCTTCGAGGGTGAGTTCCTCTATCGACTCGTTGCTACAATCTAGTAGATAGATCTTGGCTTGTTTGTTTGTATGCGATAGAAAAATTTTGTTTTCCATGCTACGAACCCCTACAATACCTAGATCATATGAGTCTACAACCTAATTAATTAGCTCTTGCATGACACCATACATATGTTATCACCCACTATGAAGGTAGTAACATCAACTAGTAACATGTGCAAGTTACTAGTCTTAGTTACTTAGCACTATGACCATCCTAAGGCTATCCACAAGCCAAAATAACATAGATGTGGTATCATGCAAAGTCTCGTTTATTACAATGAACCTGAGGGGAGTAAGTTTGATTGGAGAAAGTTGTTACACGTAAACTTATTTAATGCGACGGAGGGAGTAAATACGCTGCAGCGCTGTTGGACGTAAAATAGCTAGACTGCGACGCTAGGGGCAGCTGCATGCCCGCATGGTGCAGCCCGCCCCGCCCAGCGCCCTCGCATGCCACGCTGTTGCACGTAAAAACGATGAAGCCAATCAGATTCCAGAATCATCCATCCCACGGATCGCCAAGAGCTAGCCACGAAATCCTTCTAAGAGACGCCAACCAATCAGGTTGCAGAACAAGCCCTTCCACGGATCGCCCAGAGCCACCCGCGGAATCCTTCTAGAAGACGCGATCGGACGGCCACAGTGTCGCGCTAGGGTTAGATCTACGGTCTTCATTCGGCCTTAGGGTTAGCGGGGTTTAGGATGCAGTCAACGGGGTTTCACAAGTTTGACCAAACATTCAAATGTGCATAACTAATTCAAAAAAAATCAAAAAAATACAAAACCTTCGCATGGTGTCATGTTATGTCACATAGTTGTGAGGAAAAATATAAAACTTGGTTTTAGAAATGGTCGAAAAAAAACTTGCTTAGAAATGGGGTGGTTTACCCTAGCTTTGGAGCCCATTTCTACCCCATTTTGGGTGAGGGTGAGTTGTACTTCACAAAAGGGATCAGGGTGAGGATGAGTTGTATTGTACATATGAGAAAAACGTTGGAAGCTCATACAAACATAGAAAAGTGACATAGCTACATATGTTGAAATTCAAATTTACCATCATATTTGAATTTTGTCCAAATTATCAACAAGTGACAAATTATTATAATAACAAATGTTTACAACAACAAGTGCCAAATTATTACAACAACAAGTGTCAAATGTTTACAACAATAACAAATGTTTACAACAATAACAAATGTTTACAATAACAAATGTCTATTTCTTTTGGCTCTTCTTACCCCTCGTTTTCTTCTCCTTCACAAGTTTCACACCACACAATAGGTTTATGCTCTTCTTTTTCTTACCATTACCATCTGGCCTCCCCACAGCACGTCCAAGAGTCTCCTTCACCTCCTGCACCTCCTCAACAACCTCATGATCATGATGCAGAGCCTCAACAACTTGGTCAGTTTGCACCAGAGCCTCAACAACAGGCTCATTTTGCACCAGAGCCTCAACAACAGGCTCATTTTGCACCAGAGCCTCAACAACAGGCTCATTTTGCACCAGAGCCTCAACAACAGGCTCATTTTGCACTAGAGCCTCAACAACAGGCTCATTTTGCCCCTCATTTTGCACCAGAGCTTCCAAATCAGAAACGGTGTGCCCTAAAGCCTCAACAGTTTGCACATCATCCTCCAAAACAAGTTCAGATTGCACCTCAGCAGCACCAAACATGATCTGGTTAGTTCTCTTCTTTCTTTGGCCATTGATTCTTGCCCTTTTCACTGGCCAGCATTCGTCAACAACAAGAGGTGGGCCTTTTTCTCCACGCTTCCTCCTGAAAACAAGCAAGTTAGCTGGGGGAGAAAAATCATCAACAAGAAATGGGATAGATTTTGGATGAACATACTTTGGCTTTTCAGCAGTGTATCTGCACTTGGTAGAGCCAGCTCGGTGTCCAAGTTCTTCACAGAGTTTGCATCTATTCTTGTTACCTTTTTGGGCCCTTTTTGGCTTGGCATCTTTCTTTTCATCTTTCTTTCCCTTCTTGCTGCTCCCACCTTTCTCAAACCAAGCCTTGAATCTACTCTGCTTGGGCCTGCCAGCCTTTCTTTTCATCAAAGGAGGACACAAGGAGAACTGAATGTCCACTTCAGGCCACTGAGACTGATCTGTAAGTGCTGGAATTGGTGTTCCATATGCAGCCTTGAATTTTGCTACAGAATAATACTCATGCAAATATGGGTGCATATTTAGCTTGTGTTTGGAGGCCAAGAAAAGTATGGCATGCTCACAAGGCTTCCCAGTGTGTTGCCACTCAAGGCATGTGCATTCATGCAATTGAGTGTCAACAACATGCCTCCTGCCAGTCTTTGTATCTCTGACTTCAGCACCCCACAATGAGGATTTCTCAACACGCAAATGTGCAAGATTTCTGCTCCTGTTGACCACCTGCTGCACAACATCAGGAAGCTTATCTCCTTGAAGAACATCACCAAGCCTTCTTCTCAATTCCCACAACCTCATGATCATGATCCTGATCTGGTCAACCATGTCATGGACAGGCAAGTCTTTTAACTCCTTCACTTTGTTGTTGAAACTTTCTGCCAAATTATTGTTGATATGATCACATTTGATGGCAGTGTTAAAACCAGACCTGTACCATAAAAGAGAATGGTAGGTTTCCAACCATGTACAAAACTTGACCCTATCCTCCTCAGAGCATGCCGCCTTAATCTTCTCAAGGTGATATGAATGTGTCTGCCTGGTGTAAGATCTTGCTGCTGGCCACATGCGTCCAAAATCATCTCCTCTGAATTTTTTGATCAAATTCATCCACATATGGCCGAAGCACTCCCTCTGCTCAGCATGAGGGAAAACAATCTTCACTGCATTTTCTAAACCTTTACATGCATCTGTGTGCACTGCCAATGGAGAGACTGGCCCTATGCATCTTTTCAACTGCATCATGAACCATGTCCATGATGCCTCTGTCTCAGACTGAAACATGCCAATAGCTACAGGGAACATCCAATTGTGTCCATCTAAAGCATTGCATGCTGCTAGTTGACCATTCCACTTTCCAGTCAAGAAAGATGAGTCTATACTCAAATATGGACGGCAACCTGCTTTGAAGCCATCGATGCAAGGCTTTAAAGCCATGAAGAATTTAGAGAAGAAGACTTTCCCATCAGCTGTTACCTCAGTATCTATCTCCACAACACTGCCAGGTGACCTCTTCTCTACTTCTGCTTTGAAGTTATAAAGCATTCGAAAGGTATTTGCCCAATCACCATATAGCTCTTTCATTGCCCTTTGCTTTGCCTTCCACACTGTAGTATAATTCAGCTTAATGGGGTACTGCTTTTCCAAGTCTATTTTCAGTCTCTTTGCAGTGTTGTTTGGTGTTGTGGCTAAAATGGGCTTGATCTTTTCTGCAACCCATAATTGTGATGTCATCTTTGTAACTGTTTGAGAACTTGTAATGCAAGTATGAGGTTTTGGAATTTGATTCACTCTTATTGTCCTTCCATCAGGTTGGCGTCTAGCAGATATATACCACTTGCAAGGCTTGGCACCACCATCATAACCTATGCATTTTGCATAGAACTTCTTTTTATCAGTCCACATAGTCTTGGTAGCAAACTCACGTTTGACTGCATATGTCCTGAAACACATCCTGAATTCATCCATGCTTGGAAACAATCTCCCAACTTCAATAACTGGGTCCTCTTTGTCATAAACTGTTACTAGCTCATCATCATGTGCATCATCTACATGAACTGCAGCATTTTCCAACAACTCTAGATCTATATCTGCCTCTTCATCTCTTAAATGGCTGTCACCATCATTTGCAGCTTCATCCCTCTTCTTCTCCTTGTCTCTGTCATCTATAGGAATGCCAAAAAGCTTTGCCATTTCAATGTCATCTATTGGTGCAATGACCAAATCAGTGCGGTCATGTATCTCAACTGAATTCCAATCAACAGTTACAATCCTTTGTGCATTACCATCTGCAGCCTCCCCTTGTGCATTAGCATCATCATCCTCCACTGTTAACACTTCCAACTCAGTAAGTATAGGCATTACTTGCCTTTGTGCAGCCCAATCATCCTCGACCATCTGAGCAGCCAGCTTCGAGGCCACATATCCAACCCTCGAATCAGGTTTCAGATCAATGAGCTCTGCTAAAAACAGAACAGTTTTGCTTGTCCAACCGTTTCTCTCATCGATTTCATCAACTATATGTTCCCCTGTCTCAACCCTAACATAGTCACATTTGCAATCATCAAATCGTAACAAAGAAACTTCTTGCTCTGGCCCCCAAACCACACTATCCCCAATTTTTTCCACCATTTTCCTTACTGCCTCCTCTCCCATGTTTATTAGCTCTTGGGGATCAACATGTTCTAATTCCACCTCCCATTTAACAACCGTGTCTCTCTCAATGATCTGCGTGCTGCCATCAACTAAAACGGCCCTAGAGGGAAAGAAATTGATGCGAAATTCGAAGGTTTGGCGCGCAACATCGTCTCCCCTGTTTTTGGCGGGCACTGTGAGCTAGCGGAAGCGAACAAAGAGCTCAACCTTAGAGAAATTAAGTGCAGAGATACGGGATATACCGATTAGAAGTCCCCTCTCCATGCTCCATATCGTTCCCCCTCGCCCCGTTCAGCACACCCTCGCCTCCACAATCTAGCATCAATGGGCACGCTCAGATCTCGAATTGAGAAGAATGGGAGAGGAATTAGCTTTCAAATGGCACTCACCACCTTCGTCGTCGAACGAAAGCGCCGCCGCCTAAATTAATTGTCGTGCCGCCGCCGCCGGCGCCGAGAACGATGGGTGAGGTCCGCCGCCGCCGTCGGGGAAGCTACAGTCAGTGTTACGCGCGCTCTCGGTCGGAAGCGGTTGGTTTGACTGGCTGTCCCAACCAACCGGTTTGGCTTAACCCTAATCTTGGAACAAAGTTAAATGTGTCCTTACGACCGTTTTAAGGCCCGTGTGGCCCTGGGATATTAGCTGCCTCACAACCGTCGCATGCGAGCTATTCTTTTCAACGATGTCGCTTTCCTTCCAATTCCATGTAAAGACGTCGCATAGGAGCTATAAGCCCTGAATTAATATACTAGAATCTGAGAGTCGTTACCTACCAATGCTACCATACAATCTGAGAGTTTAGTTAATTGTCCCGTTCATAGTCTCCGGCAGCAAACTTGTCCTCGGGATAGAACCGGGCAACGATCTGCTTGTCGTCGTCACTCCTCCTCCAGCAGCACCACCGAGGTCGCCCCGTCCTGTAGCGGTACTACCTGCTGCTGCTCGGTGGCGGCGGTGTGACAGTTTGCAGCGGGAAGAGGAGGATACACATAGTGCATTGCGTAATCGGTAGCAGCAGCTTCGCCTTGCAGACTGCAGGGAATGATGACCACGGCGGGCTCGGGAAAGTCCGGAGGATCCAGGCAGCTGCTGGGCGGCATGTAGGGGTAGCTGAAGTCGGTCATGCGACGGAGGCGGCGGCCGAAGCGGTCGAGGCGGGGGTCGTCGTTGTTGCGGCGGCGGCGGCGGGCCATTCTGTCGGCCTGCGCTGGAGAGAGGTGCATCATCATCACCGTGGTCGCAAGAAAGATGGGCTCCTGCTGCTGCTGGTCGGCGGGCGGCGCCGGCGTCGAGGAGTTGTCCATGCGTTCGATAGATAGATAGGGTAAGGCGGCGGCGGTGGGCGATCGAGTCGTTTCGCCGGCCTGGGATCTACTTGATGGAGGATCGGCGGCTTCCCTAGCTTTCCGCGTCGCTCGTTGTGGACAGATCGAGGAGACGAGACGAGACGAGCCGGGCTGTATAAAGGCTGAGCCGGTGTCCATCTTTCTTTTTCCAGATATAGATAGAGTCGGTTTCCTTGCGAGATTAGGACTCGATCGGCTTACCCTCCTCGGTCTAAAGTCTAAACTAAGTACTAACACAAACTAGCACGGACCTTTAACACATCTCACAAAAAAAAGGAGCGAGGGGTTGTGCGCCTGTGCCACATACACAAACCGCGACTAATGGTCCCAAACGGCTCGGGACTAATGGTGTTGTACATCATGAGCGGCTCCAGACCGTTGGTCCGGACCATTGATCCCGACCCTAGCCAGCCGGGACTAATGGCTCGGACAAAAGATTCGTTTTCTACTAGTATAGCCCGCGGTCAAAGTAGTTAGTCAGCAGTAAAGACGCCGCAGTGACCTATCTCGACGACGTTGCACCGGCGCGTGGGCTTTGGTGCTGAGCTACACGGCAATTGTGGCATCCCGCAAAACCACTACTAGAAAATCGCGTTGATTTTGTGCATTGCATCATCATGATCGCATGCTCATGTCATCATGCCACATTGCATTTGAGCATCGTCATCATCTTGCATTTGTTCGCATAAAACTATTTTCGGGAAAACCTGTTTGTGTTTTCTAAACGCCCCGTCCTTATTCAAACGCAAACCCCGGGTCACCGGATTATTTTGTTTTGTTTGCTATCGGTTTGCAAAAGTCAGTTCGAAACAAATAAAATATTTAATTATTTTTGTGGGGGCAGTCGAACGGGCCGAACCGACCCAGTCGACCACCCCCAGTATCAAAAACGGTCCACCCTAAACCCCTTTTGCACCCAACCTAGTCTACCCAACCAACCAGCCACCTCACCCCCACCAATCTCCTGCTGCCACCTCATCCTCTCTCTTCCCCCCAACCACTCTCCTGCTGCCACCTCATCCCCCAAACCCCCTCTCCCCTCCACCTCACCCACCCGCACCAACCTCTCTCCCTCCTCTCTTACCCCTGCCCCAGTCCTCACCTCCCCGCGTCCACCCTTTCCCCTGGTTCCCACCTGCCCCACACCGAGCCAGCACGCACTCCCCGCCCTGGGCCCCACGCCCGGCCCCACTCACCTGCCCCGCCCCGTCTCTCTCCCTCACGCCTCTCTCTCCCCACCGTGCGGCACCATCTCCCCCTGGCTCTCTTCTCCCTCTGCCTTCCGTCGAGCTCCTGCCCTCCTCTTCCGGCCACCGCCCCCGCCACCAGCGCCTCCCCGGCGAGCTCCCCTCCTCGCTTCCTCGCCGGACCGCCGCCCTCCTCCGCTCCGGACCGCGCCGCCGCGCTCCCCGTGGTTGGTCCTCGCCGGCCTCCTCCTCCCGACGCCACCGCGACGCCCCTGCTCGCCTCCGTCCCCGCAGAAGCTCCTCCGGCCGCCACCCGAGACCGCGCGCGTCGCCGTCACCCCTCCTCGTCCGCCCTCTCCTTGCCGGCCTCCGCCCCTCCCTCCTGCCGGAGCTCCTCTCCCCGGCCCGGCAGCGGCCACGCCTCCTCGGCCTCACCCCGCCGCTCGCCGCCAGGGCAGCCCGGCCCCGCCTCGCCCGCAAGCTCGCCGGCCTCCCCTGGCCTCTCTCCCCGGCCGACGCTCCCCGGCCCGAGCTGCCGCGACGGCGTGGTCCGGCCAGCTTCTCCACCGGCGCGGTCCTCCTCGCCGAGACGTCGACCTTCTCCTCTGACCCCGCGCGACCGCATCGAGGCCCGTCGCCAAGCCCCTCGTCCGCTGCCTCCGGGTGTTGCTCCGTCTGAGCCTCGCGAGTTCGTCGCACACAGCCGCATTCCTGTTTGGTTGAGTTGTTGGTTCAGGCAGCTGCAGATCCTTGTGGTTGTGATGTAAGCGTTAAGTGAATTCTTCCGTGTGCCCCAAAGCTGTTGTGGTAATGTTTTGTCAACAAGAACTTCTACCGGAGTCCAAACCCCGAAGGCCGAACCCTCGGACGCCAAGTTCGCCGAGAACCTAGATGCCAAGCTCTTCTCATCGACAGGATCGACCCGATCCGGAACGCCAAGTACTACCCTCGGACGCCAAAACCCGAACCGGAAGGACGCCAAGATCGCCACAAGGACGACAAGCTCTACTTCCGAACGACAAGACCGGCCGATCCGTGGACCCGACAAGATCGACCGCTTGGAACCAAGATCTCCGGCACGTCACAACAAGTTCTCCATCATGTATCTGAACCTCGCCGATCCCGTCGAACCCCGAGACCCGACCCCGAACCCCCGGACCAAGATCGCCGAACCCTAATGTGTGACCCTTATCCGAGAACCCTATTTTTTATAAATGCCCTCTATATAATCGTTGCATAATAATTGTTCATGCATGCATATTTGTGTGGTTTGGGGGCCTTATGCCGATTCACCTTATAATGAAATATGGGGCCCATATACGGACAAATCTAGTCTTATATTGGCCTCATTTAAATTTGTGTAGCGAACCGGTGATATATTCTGCCTTGTTAAACAACATTTAAATTGCGGGGTAGCTAAACAACATGAACCACCTAATTAATTGTCGGGACCCCGGTTCCGCTTAATATGATCTAATTGCACCGCACCTTTGCCATGCCATACATCATACATGCATCATGCCGATCTTTTGCCGTAGTATTAAATATTGCAGTCGGTGTTTATTCTAGTGTTTTGCTTCTTCGCGGATAATGCCGATGAGTTGATGCGAGTGTCGACCCGATCTTCGGATGAACCTTCGGCAATGTTTTCAGGCGAGCATCCCCCCCTTTCTACCTATCTTACTTTTATAGTATTTATTCCCTCCTGTTGATCTATTGCTATCTGTGTTGCGATGCTCTAGTTTCGTACCGTGATATCCTTTGCATCCATATAATGCCTTGGACACATCCTATTACCTGTTGTTTGGTAGATAGTTGGACCGCGCGTCGTAGTCGCTTGCTCAAGTGCTGTTGCGTGTCGTCAAGTACCACAGTTGTTGGAGAATTGCCGCCTGTTTAATGTCGGATATGATCATGGCTTTATTTATGGCTCACTTTAATTATTGTTTAACAACTAAAATTGAAGTAGGTAAGCAGAGGCACAGGTGGGCAATAGATGTTATTTGGTTGTTAACCGTCCACTTGTGTCCCGTAGGACCCCGAGTACTTGATACCTGTTCCTTGAATATTCGCGCTATGCACATACGGGGAATTATGGGACCCCCCTGAGCCAGAGCTTGATTCATTCTTATTTCTTGGGGCCACAAACTAGTTTGAGGTTTTATTTACGATCCTGTACTTATGCCATGCTTTACTGCTTTATTACGATTGTGCGAGGAGCACACTGTACTGTTTAGGATCGGGACACGATTCCGCGGTGTCGACAAGCCCAGTTTTGGGTTCCCAGTCGTTCACAGCCGTCCACCCAAACCTCGGGTCCGTCTCGGAGTCAGCTAGCTTCGTTGCGGGTGTACTCCAAGGGGTGGCCCCCTAAAATATTTCTGAATCCTGTGATTGCTTTGTCGTGAAAGCCTCGTTGGGTTTTGATTTGGTTTTTCCGAGGTTGATCGAGTGTGTGTTGCTATTTGTGCACCCCGGCCGGGTAAAACTTTCTGAAAGCCGTGTCCGCGGTTATTGTAACACCCTCAGAATCGGACCTATGCAAGTTTTAGCGAAACCCGCCAAACCCGCATAGAAACGATTCAAAGGTGCCCACCAGGCACTTTCGTGCGGGTGGAAAACGAAGTAATAACATTACACAACAGTCCTCGATGGGACCCACAGAACAGATATATACAACAGCGACTCAATGAGTCAAGAATACAGATATAATATACAAAGGTCCCAAATCACCTTGAAAATGATAGAGCGTCCGACTACGGACAAGATGCAAATGGGGCTAAGAGCCCTGAAGAATAACCAATGGCGTCCATAACCCTGCCCAGGCCAAGCCGGAAGGGTAACCCTGCTAACGACGTCGATCTCAAAACCTGCTTAAACAAAAGGGGTGCCGACAAAGGGCAAAGGAAAAAGAGAGAGCGGTCAGTACTGAGGCCAGTACACGGTGAGACTAGAATTCGGCGGTCCTCGCCTACACAGGTATGGTGGACTGAAGCGGCAGCGGCAGCATGCACTGAACAACCTATAGAGACTCGATACTACTGGCGGCTATCAGAGAGGGGTAAGGATGACCTATTCGGATCCAACCTGATACTATCATCAAACAAACCCATCCTGGCGTTTCCCCCCTCGAGACCAAACGAGGAAGTCAACCGAGGAACTCACACAGTTGGCAGTTTTACTTATTCAGTTATAGTTGCGGCACTTTACTAGTCAGGTTTAGATAATCATCCTGATAAAGTAAGCAGTGGGTACTTTTAGTTAACCATTCCGTTATAGTGGCAACACTTACTAGTCAGATACAATTAGCATGAGATAACCCCAAAACCCAGCAGTTGTTGGTACTTTTACTTAGCCATTCCGTTGTAGTGAAGCTGATTACTAGTCATATCGGTTACAAGTCAATTTATAACAATAAACTTTAGTTATAGTTGTCTATGATCAAGCACTGTGCTCCAAGTCGTCCATAACCGCGGACACGGCTTCTCGAAAAGATTAAACCCTGCAGGGGTGCACCAAAGTATCCACAGGCACTTCGACCCTTTTTGCCAGATCAGTTAACATACACCCATCGGTATGTCGGCGGGGCCTAAGTCACGACGTTCCCAGACCCAAAGCAAGTACATGGGGGCCACCCCACCAAGTCGACACCCGCAACGAAGTCGGCCGGTCTCCGAGACGGACTTAGGGTTTGGGTAGACGGCTGTGAACGACAGCAAATCCCCAAACGGGGACTGTCGACACCGCGAAAACGTGTCCCGATCCTAAACAGTACAGTGTGCTCCTCGCACAAACGTAAATAAAGCAGTAAAGCATGGCATAAGTACAGGATAGTAACAAAGCCCCAAACTACTTGTGGCCCCCAGTACAATACTTTGAAATCAGGTAATAATCAATGGGGGGCCCATATCTCCCCACCTGTGGTTAGCGCGCTCGATCTCGGAACAGGTGTCAAGAACTCGGGTCCTACGGGACACAAGTGGGCGGTCGGAAACCAAATATTATCTATCACCCACCGATGCCTCTGCTTAATTCAATTTTAGTTGTTAAACAGTAATTAAAGTGGACCATAATTAAAGCCATGATCATCTCCAACATTAAACATGCGGCAATTCTCCAACAACTGTGGTACTAGACGACACGCAACAACACTTGAGCAAGCGACTACGACGCGCAAGTCCAGCTATCTACCAAACAACAGGTAATAGGATGTGTCCAAGGCAATATAGGGCTGCAAGGGGATATCTCGGGTACGGAAACTAGAGCATCGCAACACAGATAGCAATAGATCAACAGGAGGGAATAAATACTATAAAAGTAAGATAGGTAGAAAGAGGGAGATGCTCGCCTGAAAACATTGTCGAAGGTTCATCCGAAGATCGGGGCGAAGCTCACATCAACTCAACGGACTTATCCACGAAGAACCAAAACACTAGAATAAACACCGGATGCAATATTTAATACTACGGCAAAAGATCGGGCATGATGCATGCATGATGCATGGCAAAGGTGCGGTGCAATTAGGCAATATTAAGTGGAACCGGGGTCCCGACAATTAATTAAATGGTTCAAGTTATTCAGCTACCCCGCAATTTAGATGTTGTTTTAACATGGCAAAATCTAGCACTGGTTCGCTACACAAATTTAAATGAGGCCAATATAAGACTAGATTTGTCCGCATATGGGCCCCATATTTAATTATTAGGTGAATCGGCATAAGGCCCCCAACCCACAGACAAGGATGCATGCATGAACAATTATTATGCGACAAGTTGTATTATGTTATAAAATTAGGGTTTCGGGAAGGGGTTCACACCTTAGGGTTCGGCGATCTTGGGGTTCCGGGGTTCGGGGTTCGACAGGGTCCAGGGTTCGACGGGTTCGGTCTCGGCGGGATCGTTCTCGGGTAGCGGGGTAGATCTTGGCGCATCCGCGGTGGTCGGGCCATGTCGACGGTCCTGGCGTTCAAGATGAAGCACTTGTCGTATACGCATCGACGACCTTGGCGTTCAGGGGGAAGTTCTCGGATAACGGAGGTAGGTCTTGTCGCATCCGGGTGCTCGGCGAGCTCGGCGTCCGGAAAGGAGTACTTGGTTCGGTGTCGGGGGCGCATCGGTCTCGCCCTGGACGGTGTCGAACTTGTCGGGCCCACGCAGTTGATCTTGGTGTGTCCGGATGATCTTGCCGACTCCATGCGAAGGCCTTGGCGCTCTAGATCGGTCTTCAGGGTCTCGGCCATCGGATCCTTGAAGGAGGTCATGGCGTCCGGGAACGAGTACTTGTCGCATCTACCGTCTTCGGGTCATGTCGACGGCCGTGGCGTTCGGGATGAAGTACTTGTCGCCCCGGGTTCTCGGGTTGAAGAACTTAGCGCGCCCGGCGTCTTCGGGTCGGGGGTCTCGACGTCTTTGGGTCCGGGAACCGCTTCGGAATCCGTGAGGCGATCTTGGCGCTCGATGTCCGGGAGGCAGATCTTGGAGTCCAGGACGGAGATCTTGTCGGTGGTTCGTCGCTTGTTGGTCCCCGAGAACAAAAGAGAGGAGTAGCAGAGCGTCGGAGCAGGGATCTAAGCCCAGGACGCACCCCATCTTGGTCTAACTTTAGCGTTCACAACACACAAGATTTCAACTCGGCACGGGCGAGCGAGGCAGGCATCAACACCTCAACAAGCCCGTTACGCTGCTGCAGAGGCAAGAGCCAAAGGAATGGGTCTGTGTAGCTGCAGCAGGACAGGGACGAGTTCGGGCAGGGAGCTGGCGGACGGGCGGTGACGACCGAATGGGAGGGCGGTCGCAGAGGAGGATGGGCGTGGCAGGGAGGCTTGCGCCGGCGACGGGAGACGGCGAGCTTGGGCCGGAGGGGGTCGCGCGGTGCCGGCGGGGCGCGCGGAGCCGCGGCGGGAGGAGGCGGCTGAGGTTGGGGAGGCGCGGCAGACGGGCGGTGCTGCGCAGGGGGATGGGGCGGAGGTGGGCGGCTCGAGCGGCGGGTCGAGGGCAAGAGGGGCGAGGCGGTCGCGGCCTGGGCGGAGGCGCGGCCGCAGAGGAGGGCCGGCGGCGAGCGGAAGGAGGGAGGGCGAGGCAGGCGGCGCTCTGGGGAAGGGAGACCGGGGTCGGGGCGTGCCAGGGTTGGTCGAAGGCGAGGACGCGGCCGCAGAGGAGAGAGGCGGACGGTGGCCGGAGGAGCGGTGTAGGGCGCCGGCGGCGAGGTGAGCCGCGGGGAGGAAGATGGCGAGGGGGAGCGCGGCGTCCAAGGGGGAGAGGAGCTCGGGGCGGGGAGAGAAACAGGGGAGCGGTGGTGGGAGGATGGGGACGACGGGGTGGTGGTGGGCCAGGGGAGGGGAGCGGTCTGGCGGTGGGCCTGGGTGCGTGTCGGTGTGTGCGTGTGATGCGTGTGTGGGTGCTGTGGTGTGTGCTGTGTGGTGTGCTGTGTGGTGTGTGTTGTGTGGGTGGTGGGGAGAGGGTAGGTCTAGGTGGCAGCATGTGAGTGGTGAGGGTTTTGGGGAGGGGTGAGGTGGCGACATAGGATAGGCTGGGGTGAGGTGGCCAGAGGGGTGGGTAGACTAGGACGGGTAGCTTAGGTATTTTAGGCGGACCGATTGTTTGGACTGGGGGTGGTCGTTCGGGTCGAATCGGCCCGTTCGACTGCCCCACTAAAAACAATTAACATTTTATTTATTTCAAACATGGCTTTTGCAAACCGATAGCAGACAAAACAAAAATAATCCGGGGACCCGGGTTTGTGTTTGAAAGCAAGACGGGGCGTTTTAGAAAACAAAACATGCTTTGCGAAAATAGTTTTATGCACGCAATTGCAAGATGATGACGATGCTCAAATGCAATGTGACATGATGACATGAGCAGGCGGTCATGATGATGCAATGCACAAAAACAACGCGATTTTCTAGTAGTGGTTTTGCGGGATGCCACAGTTATGGACGACTTGGAGCACAGTATCTCGATCATAGACAACTATAACTAAAGTAGTGCTATAAATTTGACTTTATAATGACTAGTAAGCAGCTTCACTATAATGGAATGGCTAAATAAAACTGCCAACAATTGCTTGTTTGGGTGTCGCTTGCGACCATTGTATCTGACTAGTAAGTATTGCAACTATAACGGAATGGCTAAATAAAAGTACCAACAACTGCCGGGTTTTTGGGATATCTCATGATTATTGTATCTGACTAGTAAGTGTTGCAACTACAACCGAATGGTTAACTAAAAGTGCCCACTGCTTATTTTATCAGGATGATTATCTAAATTTGACTAGTAATTGTCGCAACGAAAACTGAATAATTAAAACTGCCAACTGTGTGAGTTCCTCGGTTGACTTCCTCGTTTGGTCTCGAGGGGGAAACCCCAGGATGGGTTTGTTTGGTGGTAGCATCAGGTTGGTTCCGAATAGGTCTTTCTTATCCCTCTCTGATAGCCGCCAGGCGTATCGAGTCTCTATAGGTTGTTTAGTGCATGCTGCCGCTGCCGCTTCAGTCCACCATACCTATGTAGGCGAGGACCGCCGAATTCTAGTCTCGCCGTGTACTGGCCTCAGTACTGACCGCTCTCTTTTTTTCCTTTGCCCTTTGTCGGCACCTCTTTTGTTTAAGCAGGTTTTGAGATCGACGTCGTTAGCAGGGTTACCCTTCCGGCTTGGCCTGGGCAAGGTTATGGACGCCATTGGTTATTCTTCAGGGCTCTTAGCCCCATTTGCATCTTGTCCGTAGTCGGACGCTCTATCATTTTCAAGGTGTTTTGGATATTTGTATATTATATCTGTATTCTTGACTCATGGAGTCGTGTTGTATATATATCTGTTCTGTGGGTCCCATCGAGGACTGTTGTGTAATGTTATTACTTCGTTTTCCACCCGCACGAAAGTGCCTGGTGGGCACCTTTGAATCGTTTCTATGCGGTTTTGGCGGGTATCGCTGAAACTTGCATAGGGTCGATTCTGAGGGTGTTACAGAGTGGTATCAGAGCTCAGCAGTTGCGATACCCCAAAAGTCCAGCCTGTAGGATAACCTAGCTAACGGCCGAAGTAGAGTGTCAAAAACTATTTTTGCAAAATCGGTTGGATAATTCTGATTAGGTCTGATTTTACTCCTTACCCCTCTGCTGTTCTCCTCTTACCTCAACGTGTTTTGAATCCGCTCTCTTCTCTTTCTTCGAGTCCAGGAATTCTCGTGGTTGGGTTTTCGTCGTACCTTTAGGTTTTCGCTTCCTCCTTTGATAACGGTGTTGCTACATATGGTCTTCATGCTATCCGAGGAATCCGTCTACTGTGGTACCATTCTTTGTTCCTTGTTTGTGCCTTCCGGTGTTTTCCGACGCGACGACATCATCTACGCCAGATCCGATGCAGAGTCTGCATCACTCCTTTGTTTCCGAACCTCGCTTGACGAGATCTTCAGTCTGATTCCGAGAGTTGGTTGCATAATTCGCCTATTCGTGGGCAGAGTAATGGTTTGGGTGCGCGATGGACTGATCACCATCCGACTACTCTTATCATTCGCTCTTGTACATCGAATCAGTGGATCCAGCGATTTTAATCCGTTCACGGAAGTTAGGGGTGGCTTTATTTGTGGATACCTCTACCTTCGCCCTTTTGTTTCCGGAGTGTTCTCTCGACGATCACGGACAACGACCTCTTGTTAGTGGTGTCGCGAGGATCTACACGAAGCGAGAAGACGCAGAACGCCGACCTTTCTTCCGGTACCATGAGGCGGATCTCGAGGGCGAGATCCATTGTTAGTGGTGTCGAATTGTGGCATCCCGCAAAACCACTACTAGAAAATCGCGTTGATTTTGTGCATTGCATCATCATGACCGCATGCTCATGTCATCATGCCACATTGCATTTGAGCATCGTCATCATCTTGCATTTGTTCGCATAAAACTATTTTCGGGAAAACCTGTTTGTGTTTTCTAAACGCCCCGTCCTTATTCAAACGCAAAACCCGGGTCACCGGATTATTTTGTTTTGTTTGCTATCGGTTTGCAAAAGTCAGTTCGAAACAAATAAAATATTTAATTATTTTTGTGGGGGCAGTCGAACGGGCCGAACCGACCCAGTCGACCACCCCCAGTATCAAAAACGGTCCACCCTAAACCCCTTTTGCACCCAACCTAGTCTATCCAACCAACCAGCCACCTCACCCCCACCAATCTCCTGCTGCCACCTCATCCTCTCTCTTCCTCCCAACCACTCTCCTGCTGCCACCTCATCCCCCAAACCCCCTCTCCCCTCCACCTCACCCACCCGCACCAACCTCTCTCCCTCCTCTCTTACCCCTGCCCCAGTCCTCACCTCCCCGCGTCCACCCTTTCCCCTGGTTCCCACCTGCCCCACACCGAGCCAGCACGCACTCCCCGCCCTGGGCCCCACGCCCGGCCCCACTCACCTGCCCCGCCCCGTCTCTCTCCCTCACGCCTCTCTCTCCCCACCGCGCGGCACCGTCTCCCCCTGGCTCTCTTCTCCCTCTGCCTTCCGTCGAGCTCCTGCCCTCCTCTTCCGGCCACCGCCCCCCGCCACCAGCGCCTCCCCGGCGAGCTCCCCTCCTCGCTTCCTCGCCGGACCGCCGCCCTCCTCCGCTCCGGACCGCGCCGCCGCGCTCCCCGTGGTTGGTCCTCGCCGGCCTCCTCCTCCCGACGCCACCGCGACGCCCCTGCTCGCCTCCGTCCGCGCAGAAGCTCCTCCGGCCGCCACCCGAGACCGCGCGCGTCGCCATCACCCCTCCTCGTCCGCCCTCTCCTCGCCGGCCTCCGCCCCTCCCTCCTGCCGGAGCTCCTCTCCCCGGCCCGGCAGCGGCCACGCCTCCTCGGCCTCACCCCGCCGCTCGCCGCCAGGGCAGCCCGGCCCCGCCTCGCCCGCAAGCTCGCCGGCCTCCCCTGGCCTCTCTCCCCGGCCGACGCTCCCCGGCCCGAGCTGCCGCGACGGCGTGGTCCGGCCAGCTTCTCCACCGGCACGGTCCTCCTCGCCGAGACGTCGACCTTCTCCTCTGACCCCGCGCGACCGCATCGAGGCCCGTCGCCAAGCCCCTCGTCCGCTGCCTCCGGGTGTTGCTCCGTCTGAGCCTCGCGAGTTCGTCGCACACAGCCGCATTCCTGTTTGGTTGAGTTGTTGGTTCAGGCAGCTGCAGATCCTTGTGGCTGTGATGTAAGCGTTAAGTGAATTCTTCCGTGTGCCCCAAAGCTGTTGTGGTAATGTTTTGTCGACAAGAACTTCTACCGGAGTCCAAACCCCAAAGGCCGAACCCTCGGACGCCAAGTTCGCCGAGAACCTAGATGCCAAGCTCTTCTCATCGACAGGATCGACCCGATCCGGAACGCCAAGTACTACTCTCGGACGCCAAAACCCGAACCGGAAGGACGCCAAGATCGCCACAAGGACGACAAGCTCTACTTCCGAACGACAAGACCGGCCGATCCGTGGACCCGACAAGATCGACCGCTTGGAACCAAGATCTCCGGCACGTCACAACAAGTTCTCCATCATGTATCTGAACCTCGCCGATCCCGTCGAACCCCGAGACCCGACCCCGAACCCCCGGACCAAGATCGCCGAACCCTAATGTGTGACCCTTATCCGAGAACCCTATTTTTTATAAATGCCCTCT
Source organism: Avena sativa (assembly GCA_916181665.1). Lineage (NCBI taxonomy): Eukaryota > Viridiplantae > Streptophyta > Magnoliopsida > Poales > Poaceae > Avena > Avena sativa. Next base: position 2,968,194 of record OV702300.1, read on the forward strand.
ATATAATCGTTGCATAATAATTGTTCATGCATGCATATTTGTGTGGTTTGGGGGCCTTATGCCGATTCACCTTATAATGAAATATGGGGCCCATATACGGACAAATCTAGTCTTATATTGGCCTCATTTAAATTTGTGTAGCGAACCGGTGATATATTCTGCCTTGTTAAACAACATTTAAATTGCGGGGTAGCTAAACAACATGAACCACCTAATTAATTGTCGGGACCCCCGGTTCCGCTTAATATGATCTAATTGCACCGCACCTTTGCCATGCCATACATCATACATGCATCATGCCGATCTTTTGCCGTAGTATTAAATATTGCAGTCGGTGTTTATTCTAGTGTTTTGCTTCTTCGCGGATAATGCCGATGAGTTGATGCGAGTGTCGACCCGATCTTCGGATGAACCTTCGGCAATGTTTTCAGGCGAGCATCCCCCCTTTCTACCTATCTTACTTTTATAGTATTTATTCCCTCCTGTTGATCTATTGCTATCTGTGTTGCGATGCTCTAGTTTCGTACCGTGATATCCCTTGCATCCATATAATGCCTTGGACACATCCTATTACCTGTTGTTTGGTAGATAGTTGGACCGCGCGTCGTAGTCGCTTGCTCAAGTGTTGTTGCGTGTCGTTAAGTACCACAGTTGTTGGAGAATTACCGCCTGTTTAATGTCGGAGATGATCATGGCTTTATTTATGGCTCACTTTAATTATTGTTTAACAACTAAAATTGAAGTAGGTAAGCAGAGGCACAGGTGGGCAATAGATGTTATTTGGTTGTTAACCGTCCACTTGTGTCCCGTAGGACCCCGAGTACTTGATACCTGTTCCTTGAATATTCGCGCTATCCACATACGGGGAATTATGGGACCCCCCTGAGCCAGAGCTTGATTCATTCTTATTTCTTGGGGCCACAAACTAGTTTGAGGTTTTATTTACGATCCTGTACTTATGCCATGCTTTACTGCTTTATTACGATTGTGCGAGGAGCACACTGTACTGTTTAGGATCGGGACACGATTCCGCGGTGTCGACAAGCCCAGTTTTGGGTTCCCAGTCGTTCACAGCCGTCCACCCAAACCTCGGGTCCGTCTCGGAGTCAGCTAGCTTCGTTGCGGGTGTACTCCAAGGGGTGGCCCCCTGAAATATTTCTGAATCCTGTGATTGCTTTGTCGTGAAAGCCTCGTTGGGTTTTGATTTGGTTTTTCCGAGGTTGATCGAGTGTGTGTTGCTATTTGTGCACCCCGGCCGGGTAAAATTTTCTGAAAGCCGTGTCCGCAGTTATGGACGACTTGGAGCACAGTATCTCGATCATAGACAACTATAACTAAAGTAGTGCTATAAATTTGACTTTATAATGACTAGTAAGCAGCTTCACTATAATGGAATGGCTAAATAAAACTGCCAACAATTGCTTGTTTGGGTGTCGCTTGCGACCATTGTATCTGACTAGTAAGTATTGCAACTATAACGGAATGGCTAAATAAAAGTACCAACAACTGCCGGGTTTTTGGGATATCTCATGATTATTGTATCTGACTAGTAAGTGTTGCAACTACAACCGAATGGTTAACTAAAAGTGCCCACTGCTTATTTTATCAGGATAATTATCTAAATTTTACTAGTAATTGCCGCAACGAAAACTGAATAATTAAAACTGCCAACTGTGTGAGTTCCTCGGTTGACTTCCTCGTTTGGTCTCGAGGGGGAAACCCCAGGATGGGTTTGTTTGGTGGTAGCATCAGGTTGGTTCCGAATAGGTCTTTCTTATCCCTCTCTGATAGCCGCCAGGCGTATCGAGTCTCTATAGGTTGTTTAGTGCATGCTGCCGCTGCCGCTTCAGTCCACCATACCTATGTAGGCGAGGACCGCCGAATTCTAGTCTCGCCGTGTACTGGCCTCAGTACTGACCGCTCTCTCTTTTTCCTTTGCCCTTTGTCGGCACCCCTTTTGTTTAAGCAGGTTTTGAGATCGACGTCGTTAGCAGGGTTACCCTTCCGGCTTGGCCTGGGCAAGGTTATGGACGCCATTGGTTATTCTTCAGGGCTCTTAGCCCCATTTGCATCTTGTTCGTAGTCGGACGCTCTATCATTTTCAAGGTGTTTTGGATCTTTATATATTATATCTGTATTCTTGACTCATGGAGTCGTGTTGTATATATATCTGTTCTGTGGGTCCCATCGAGGACTGTTGTGTAATGTTATTACTTCGTTTTCCACCCGCACGAAAGTGCCTGGTGGGCACCTTTGAATCGTTTCTATGCGGGTTTGGCGGGTATCGCTGAAACTTGCATAGGGTCGATTCTGAGGGTGTTACAGCGATCCATTAATGCTGGCCCTCTAGTCTCCTCTCCGACGTGTTAAATACCTGAACCCACCGCATCTTATCCACACTCCTCCACAACCTTCCCCACCAGCGAGAATCATTCCATCTCCCCTACCTCTGATGGGAGTAAATATGCTTCGCCGTTGTAACACCCTCAGAATTGGCCCTATGCAAGTTTTATCGAAACCCGCCAAACCCGCATAGAAACGATTCAAAGGTGCCCACCAGGCACTTTCGTGCGGGTGGAAAACGAAGTAATAACATTACACAACAGTCCTCGATGGGACCCACAGAACAGATATATATACCACACGACTCCATGAGTCAAGAATACAAATACAATATACAAAGATCCAAATCACCTTGAAAATGATAGAGCGTCCGACTACGGACAAGATGCAAATGGGGCTAAGAGCCCTGAAGAATAACCAATGGCGTCCATAACCCTGCCCAGGCCAAGCCAGAAGGGTAACCCTGCTAACGACGTCGATCTCAAAACCTGCTTAAACAAAAGGGGTGCCGACAAAGGGCAAAGGAAAAAGAGGAGCGTCAGTACTGAGGCCAGTACACGGCGAGACTAGAATTCGGCGGTCCTCGCCTACATAGGTATGGTGGACTGAGCGGCAGCGGCAGCATGCACTAAACAACCTATAGATACTCGATACCACTGGCGGTTATCAGAGAGGGATAAGAATGACCTATCCGGGTCCAACCTGAAGCTAAACCCCAAACAAACCCATCCTGGTGTTTCCCCCTCGAGACCAAACGAGGAAGTCAACCGAGGAACTCACACAGTTGGCAGTTTTATTTATTCGGTTATCGTTGCGGCAATTACTAGTTAGGTATAGATAATCGTCCTGATAAATTAAACAGTGGGCAGTTTTATTTAACCATTCCGTTGTAGTTGCGACACTTACTAGTCAAATACAATTAGCATGAGATATCCCAAAACCCAGCAGTTGTTGGTACTTTTATTTAGCCATTCCGTTGTGGTGAAGCTGATTACTAGTCATATCGGATACAAGTCAATTTATAACAGTAAACTTTAGTTATAGTTGTCTATGATCAAGCACTGTGCTCCAAGTCGTCCATAACCGCGGACACGGCTTCTCGAAAAGATTTTACCCTGCAGGGGTGCACCAAAGTATCCACACGCACTTCGACCCTTTTTGCCAGATCAATTAACATACACCCATCGGTATGTCGGCGGGGCCTAAGTCATGACGTTTCCCAGACCCAAAGCAAGCACGGGGGGCCACCCCACTAAGTACACCCGCAACGAAGTCAGTCGGTCTCCGAGACGGACTCAGGGTTTGCGACAGTGGCTGTAAACGACAGCGAATCCCAAAACTGGGACTGTCGATACCGCGAAAACACTCCGCTTCCAAAACAGTACAGCGTGCTCCTCACACAATCGTAAATAAAGCAGTAAAGCATGGCATAGGTACAGGATAGTAAATAAAGCCCCGAACTACTTGTGGCCCCCAGTACAGTACTTTGAAATCAGGTACTAAATCGATGGGGGGCCCATATCTCCCCACATGTGGTTAGCGCGCTCGATCTCGGAACAGGTGTCAAGAACTCGGGGTCCTACGGGACACAAGTGGACGGTTAACAACCAAATAACATCTATTGCCCACCTGTGCCTCTGCTTACCTACTCCAATTTTAGTTGTTAAACAGTAATTAAAGTGAACGATAATTAAAGCCATGATCATCTCCAGCATTAGACAGGCGGCAATTCTCCAACCACTGTGGTACTTGACGACACGCAACAGCACTCGAGCAAGCGACTACGACGCGCAAGTCCAGCTATCTACCAAGCAACAGGTAATAGGATGTGTCCAAGGCAATATAAGGCTGCATGGGATATCACGGGTACGAAAAACTAGAGCATCGCAACACAGATAGCAAGAGATCCACAGGAGGAAATAAAGACTATAAAAGTAAGATAGGTAGAAAGGGGGAGATGCTCGCCTGAAAACATTGTCGAAGGTTCATCCGAAGATCGGGGCGACACTCGCATCAACTCAACGGCCTTATCCGCGAAGAAGCAAAACGCTAGAATAAACACCGGATGCAATATTTAATACTACGGCAAAAGATCGGGCATGATGCATGGCATGGTAAATATGCGGTGCAATAAGGCCATATTAAGCGGAACCGGGGTCCCGACAATTAGTTAAACGGTTCAAGTTATTTAGAACCCCCGCGATTAAATGTTGTATTAGCAAGGCAAGACAAGTTACCGGTTCGCTACACAGATTTAAATGAGGCCAATATAAGACTAGATTTGCCTGCATATGGGCCCCATATTTAATTATATGGTGAATCGGCATAAGGCCCCCAGACCACACAAAAATGCATGCATGAACAATTAATATGCGACAAGTTGTATTATATTATAAAATAGGGTTTCGGGAAGGGGTCAAACATTAGGGGGTCTCGACGAACTTGGGGTTCCGGGGGGTTCGGGGTTCGGTCTCAGGGTTCAGGGTTCGATGAATTCGTTCTCGGACATCGGAAGTAGGTCTTGGCGCATCCGTGGTCTTCGGGTCATGTCGACGGTCATGGCGTTCGGGATGAAGTACTTGGCGTTCTGCGTCGGTGTCCTTACCGTCCGGGTTCTCGAGCATCGCATCCGGGAAGGAGTACTTGTCGTCCAGGGTCTCGATGTCCGGGGTGAAGTACTTGGCGTTCCGCGGCGAAGTGCTTGACGTCATGTGGTTTCATGTCGACGGTCTTGGTGTCCTCGATGGAAAACTCGGTGTTCCGTGTGGAAGGCCTCGAGGGTTCGGTGACGGAGATCTTGACGGGTCCGAGAGAAGAACTTGGGTCGGCATCGGATCGGTCTTCAGGGGTCCGGGAAGTAGATCTTGGCGCTCGGGTTCGGCGGTATCGGTCTTCAGATTCCGGGGGGGGGGGGGGAATCGGTTTTCAGGGTCTCGACACCTTCGGTTCCATGTGGCGATCTTGGCGTCCGAGGGTTTCTCTGAGTCCGTGGTGCGTCCGTGTGGTAGATCTTGGGGTACCGGCGCCATCGGGTTGCACCTCGCACATTGGTCGTCGAAACACGTAGCGATGCAGATCTTGGCGACAAAAGGGCATCGGGGCTCTTGTGACGAGACGGTCTTGTCGACGGACCCTCGGGTTCATGCGGCTCCTCGTGGCGAACTTGTCGAGGTGTCGGATCGGAGGTCTTGTCGAGGGGGTCTTGGAATGGTTCTCCGATGGTGCTTCGGGTCAGCTCGGCCGAGCACAGGGGACGCGAGGTGGGCGGCGGATGCTGCGCTTGGAAGGAGGGCGGCCGGAGGACAGCGGCCAGCGACAAGGGCTTGGCCCGAAAACAGAGAAGGGGCGGTCCTGGCCTCGCGTGCAGGCGGCAGCGGCGACCGGGAGGCGGGACCGGCGAGGCGGAGCGTGGTGCTTGCGGCGGCTCGACGGCGAGCGGCGGGGCGGTGCGCGTGCGGGACGGGCGGAGCAGGCCGACGGCGGCTCGGCCGGTCGCGGGAGGCAGAGGCGTGGCCGACGCGGTCGGGGGCCGGCGCCGGGGCGGAGGCCGGCGGAGCTCTGGGGCGAGCGGCGGCGAGGCGGGGGTGGCGAAGGCCGGAGGGGGCGAGCAGGGCGCGTCGACCAGGGAGGTAGGGGAGGAGGGACCGCCGGCGCGGGGAGAGCCGGAGCTGGTGACGGAGCTCGCGGGCGGCCGGAGAGGGGTGCTGCTGGCGAGCTTGGAGAGGAGGCGACGGAGCTCCAGGGGCGCGGCCGGGAACGGGTGGCGAGGCCGGCGCGCAGGGCGGCGCAGCTCACAGGCGACAGGGAGGAGGCTCGCGGAGGCGCGGCGTCGGGCGGCGGCCGGACGCGGCTCAGGTAGAGGAGGGCCAGGGTGGCGAGGAGGAAGAAGGGCGGCGGAAGGAGGCGAGCGGGGAGGAAGGGGCCAGCGGGGAGCGTCGCGTGGGCTCGGGGAGAGAGGGAGGTGAGAGCGGGCGGTGGGGAGCTTGATGGAGGGGGCGCCGGCGAGGTGCCGCGGGTGGCGGTCGCGGGACGATGGGAGATCGGCGCGCGGAGGAAGGGGACACGGGGGTTGGTGGGAGCGGGGTCGGGGAGAGGATCGGTGGGGCCAGGGCGGTAGGTGGGGATGGGCTCTGAGGTGTGCGTGTGTGGCCAGGGAGGGAGTGGGGCTAGGGGGTGGATCCGGTGTGTGGTGTTGTGTGTGTGTGTGCACTGCGGGGTGGGGCAGGGGGAGAGAGAGAGGGAAGGGGAGCGGTTCAGCCTGGTGAGGTGGCAGGGTTTGATAGGATAGGGGGAGGGGAGAGGTGAGGTGGCGAGGAGATTGGGTGGGGTGAGGTGGAGGGGGCTGGGTAGATTAGGACAGGGTAAGAAAAGATTTAGGGGGGGACTGGGTAGATATTTATCTGGGGAAGTAGACTGCTGCCAGCTGGGCCGTTTGGACCTGGCCGGTGGCGGCCTTTCCCGGAACAAAACAGATTTATAATATTTTATTATTTTCTTTGTTTTAAATCAAAACATTTGTAAAAGGGTTTTAGACAAACAAAAGGTCCGGGCAGATCTAGGGTTTGAATTTGAACAAAGCGGAGAATATCTAGAGAACAAAATAGGCTTTTAGAAAATAGTTTCGGACAAACAAATGCATGATTAAGATGACGATGCTCAAATGCAATGTGGCATGATGACATGAGCATGCGGTCATGACGATGCAATGCACAAAAACAACGCGATTTTCTAGTAGTGGTTTTGCGGGATGCCACAACCGTCTCCCCATCGGGTTGGCCAACTTCCCGGTCCCGACGCCGCCTAGCTCCGACGGCGCAGGAGGTCGCTGCTATGGAGGAGGTCAGCGACATGGACCTCGACACCAACGACCCTTCCTCCAGCGACAGCGACCACTCATATGACCTGATGTTGTCGCCGACCTCACGGGAGCAGGAGGCCATCCTCGACTTGTTCGAGACAGAGAAGAGGCCGGAGGATGCCTAGGACCGCGAGGAAGAGAATGCATTTCCCGCGTCCGTGGAGCGCGACTGGTAGGCCGCTCCCGTGGAGAGGGCCACTGCACATGAGGCGGAGAGGGCCGCCATTCTTGAGGACAACCGTGTCGCCGTCCTGGACGTGACCAACCATATGCGCCAGGCGGCGAAGGCGAGGAGGAACCAGCGCGTGGCAGCGGTGGCAGCAAATGACGATGAAGCGGGGCCGGCATGGAACTGTCACATATTTAGCCATGCTCTCCTCGATCCATACAATGGGTATGCTCAAATTTCCTCAGAGATCAATAATTTATCTTATTGGCCTATTGTTCATCCTGCCAAAGGCTTGGGTCCAATTTTGAATAAATTGACATGGTGGAAACAAGTTAATCAAAAAATTATTGTTTGATCCTAATCTAGCTTATGAAAACAGTGCTCTTGCCTTGCACAATTACACCATCACCACTTTCCAGTTTACTGTTTCCTTCTTCATCACTCTCGACCGGATGCTATAAATCTGCATCTGAAGCCATAGCTCTCCCTTCAATGGGTATGGAACAAAAAGAATAACATTTCATTTAACTGATGTAAGTAAAACTATAAGTGTTTATCTTCGACAATTCAATCACGATTCATATAATACTTTCCCCTTGAACACTATTCTTTCTTGTTACAGGAAACATTGGATGACATAATCTCTTTCCAGTTATGACTATCATGTCATTTTTGTCCTGTCCCATAAGAGCATCAAGTTTGGCCCATTGTACCTACAAATCACTACGAGCTTTGCCAGCTTGCAAAAATAGATATGGAATGTTTTGCCTCTTTTCTTGCTAAAATGAATTGTATTTAAGTTTTTCTCGAAATACCTTTAACAAATTTTCTATTTCTTCTGATATAGCTTTGACGATATTTTTAATTGGCTAGAATATCACATGTGAAGGATTCTGTTGCAAACTCTGTCGAACGGGTGGTTGTTACCTTTGCACTGTCATATCCATTATCCATTACCGCGCCACCACATCTAAGACCTACGTCGTTGTGGAATCCTTTGAGGCTCTGACAAGGTAGCTGGGCCTCCTTCCTCATATTTTGTTTGCGCTGTTAAGAGATCGACTGCTACTTCAAGTTCTATCAGAAAATGTGAGTGATAATGGTTCTTTCATGTTTTGCAGTGTGGATGGTTGATGTAATTGACAGAAAGCTTATTTCCTTCACAAATCTAGGAGATGATTATTAGCAGTTGGAGGTAAAAAGTAACAACTAATGTATTAGTTTATGTATTTCTTTAAAGTTGGCCCTGTTTTGTCAGATTAGTTTATAGATTTATAAGCATCACACATTTCAGCATTTATCACTAATTATTAGAACTTCTGAGGTGAATTAGCATTTTTTATTTTATTCTTTATATATTCAAATCATCTAGGACCCTCAGTTTTTATGTTGTATACCCTTCCTATTATAGTTTACGAGGGGGGTTTCTACCCATAGTGATTGCTCCACATAGGCATAGGGCCGTTAGATATGCTGCAATTTTGGTCCCTTGATGCGTTGATGAGTGGCATATCCAACGTCGTTCGTGATAGAGATTTTCTTTTCCGTCTGATCACATCCGATGCCGCATTCTACCAGCCACCCCTGAAGTCCCATCTACCGTTATGCCATGCATGATCGTGCGTGGACTGAAGTGGATTTGAGACGGTAATTTATTATCCATGCCCCTTAACTTCTTTCACTACGCGTGGGTTACGCTGTTGTATTTTCTTATACTGCTTCTGCAGGGCATACTTTAGGAAATTGCTGAAGTTTCCAACAAAGCTACCAAATTCGTGGCGTTTTGAGAATTTGTCATTTTTATGCAGATTTAGTTAATAACTCATCGTGTTTGTTTTGCTGTATCAATTATTATTTTTGGATCTTAGGGAGATACTACCTCTGGTTTATGAAAAGTAGCATTGAAAATTTCTAGAAAAAAATCCGCGTGTAGAGATGATATTTTTTTCAATTTTAGATATTGTTGAAATGTTTTCATAAAATTATGTAACCAATTTAACTTTCAGCATATACAATAATTGGGCTGGTACTCTCACCATCTCAGGGAAGAGGTACCAAATCCACTCAAATAGTTTATTAGACAAATTCTTGGCTCATCATGTCTCAACGGATGTATCCTGCCAAAAAAGATCTCATGTTAGCATGCCTACGCCTCATTCATATGTGTATAGGTAACTTCAACACAGAAATCACAATGGATGTATGTATGTTCTGAATTTTTGCACTGAGATTCAAAAGATAAATTAGTTCATGTGATGTAGAATGTTTTTGAAAATATCTATAATCCCATGATTAAATTTAGGTTGTCGAGGACCATCAGGATGCGAGCAACTACATGGCTGCCTTTTGGGGCCACAAGCACCTCGGACTCGCTGCAGTACAACCTGCAGGAGCGCTCTGGCGCACCGGCCCCATGCCGCTGATCGTGCCATCGTCCACGACATTATGCAGATCTCCACCGACCCTGAGCCTGATCCCGTGCGCTCTCAAAGGTTGCTCACTCTATTTCTGCAGAATTTTCAGTTGGATTGGTGATATAACACCTCAAAGGATCATGTAATATAGCAGCAGATAGGGGCTTTCTTAATTTTTTTGTTCAAAAACTATGCAGCTGATCTAACGGTAGTTATCATAAGTTATTCTCAAGATTCTCCAGTACTACAGCCAATGTGGTACTTAGTTTACAATTTGATATTGTTTGTACAGTGATGTCAACATAAATCAGTGCCAATTTTGCAAAAGACTGATAGCCCTTGGAGCACGGAATTTATTACGGAGGTAGTTAAAAATTATTATGCTTTTTGATAACTTACATGCTTAATATCCTGCTGTATGTGATACAAGCGTTCATGGATTTGTTGGGTAGAATTCTCTTTATAAAAACTTTTGGTAGTTCAGGGTACAATCAAATATCTTTGATGACACTGCCATTGAGACTGATTCAAAATTGCTTATGCTAGCACTCAATAAGCGCCAATGTGATTCTTCTATATCGGCAATTGTGCTGGAAGAACAATGTTTGTTTGCTTTCCAGGGGGTTTGTGGATCAGTTCCTTCAATCTTCATGCTCGGTTTCTGTGAGAGCACTATGAGCCAGCAGTGTATATGGCATATTTTTGGCAGGTCAGTTGATATACCCCTAACAGTATTACAAGATTCTCTGCGGGGTAAAGTGCTCAAGTGATAGTTCACTCTCTTTATTGTTGCTACCAATTGGAGAGCTCTTGACATTGACATATATATAAATATAGATATAGTGATTTTTTACCCAACCAAAGTTTTGATATCAGCAGGTTGGTATTGCAGAGGTTGGCGATGATGTTCTTCATGATATCTTTAGAGAAGTTTGAACTTATGGGCTCTCACAATATAACTTGAACAGGCTGCTATACCATGTGGGGGTTGATCAGAAGCGAGAGCCAATGGGTGAAAATTTGTCTTACCGTATTTGCCTGCAGGTACAAGTGTGACATTACATACATATTTATTTGCTGAAGATTTGAAGAAGCTGACTTACAGGACCAAGCTACATCTGGATCAAAAAAATAGCTTGATAACGAATGAGCTTCTAGGAATTGATAAGTAGTAGAGTTATTGGAGCATCTTCTCTGCCGTTGTAGTGTGCTTGGCTCTTTGTTTACCTAAGTGGAAATAGGCATGAACAATTCTGAATGTATCAGTCTGCACAGTTAAGTACTATGCAAGAAAACTTACTTGATCCAATTGTGGGACAATTCTGAATGTATCAACGGCAACTTACTTGGGTGTCTCCTCAACACCGATATTTCCTCGTGTTTTTCGCAGGACGTCACGGCTGTACCTGTACCAACAACAACTTACTTTGGATGTCTCCTCAAGACGGATATTTCCCATTGCAACGCACGGGTACCCGTGCTATCGAAAAAAAAAATCAGAGACTCTTTTGATCGGTGAATTGTGGGAAAAGAATCGTGCATGCCTAATCGTACGGCGACTGGTTCTCAAGGGCAAACAGCACTAATCATGCTCTATAGCCATTTCGAGCCTTATCGCAATGTATACTGTAATTACCGTCTCCTGTTTTACGTTAATCTTTACTTTGTGTTCCACTGCGAGGCTCAATATAGTAGCAGATCTGGATCGTATTTTTTATCATTTGTCATATATAAAGGTGTCAGTGATTTTTCTTATTACGGTTTGTCCACATTTTTTTTTTCATATGGTTCACTTGCACTGTGCAAGTATATGACAAAGCGTGAGTGATTTTTCTTAATCACGCTTTTTCCACATTTTTTCCACATTTTTTCATATGTTTCACTTGTAGTGTGAGTAATAAATATTGTCATGTTCGTATAGCAAATCTTCCTTTTCTTTTTTTGAGATTGTATAGAATATTTATTACGGCAGGTGGAGAAGAATTTACTTTTTTTTGCAAAGTTCCACCGATCTATTAAAAATTATCAACATCGGTACAAAGAGGTCTAAAAGTAAAAAAAAATACGAATAGGTCACTGGACCACCTAGGGAGGACTACAAACACTAGTGTGAGGCAATGCCGTGTTGACGTCCTCGCCTCTCCATCACCGGAGCCAGAAAAGCTTGTCATACTCAAACTTGTTGTAGTAGATAGACGGAAAGTTGTCGTGCTAAGATTACAAAGGACGAGCACAACAAAGCAGCGATAATACTAATAATGATAACCGTAGCGGCGTTTAGGTGTTGAGTGTGTTTGGAGCTATGCTTTCCCAGAACAGATAAACAAGGCTTTGGCCTTATACTGTAACCGTATGCACCACCTATCTGAATGAAAATATTTTTTAGCCCTCAAAAAAAATACTAATAATGATAACCGTAGATTAACCTGAAAACAAACCAGTGGACACGCCTAGAGATCCACCATACAAAATGACTACACGCACCCTCCATCGGATCTTGATACACCACCAAAGCGAAGATAGAGCGAGAAAGACCTTATTCTTACTTGAGGGCGTAGCCATCGTCTCAATATCCAAAGAAGACACTGAAAACAATCTAAACAATGAACAAAAAACCTCCTGTCGGCTAGAGGTCCCGCTGCACCGTTAAGACCCTATGGCGAGCGAAGGTAAAACGGACCGGCGACGTTGCCGAGAGAGAGACAGAACCTTAGATGGTTTTTAGCTAGGTCCTATCACCTCTTTCTTGGCGGCAGCTACGGAAGTTTGTAATATATTGCTATAGATACAACGTCTTTGGAGCACGAATGGAGCTAAGAATTTTGGGGTGAATTGTGTTAAATTTTATTCTCCCGTTGCAAAGCACGGGCACGTTTCCTAGTCCAGATATATATGGATAGAGTCGGTTTCCTTGCGAGATTAGGACTCGATCGGCTTACCCTCCTCGGTCTAAAGTCTAAACTAACACAAACTAGCACAGACCTTTAACACATCTCACCAAAAAAAAACTGGAGCGAGGGGTTGTGCGCCTGTCGCACATATATAAACGAGACCATTAGTCTAACTTTGGGACACAAACCGTGACTAATGGTCCCAAACGGCTCGGGACTAATGGTGTTGTACGCCGTGAGCGGCTCCAGACCGTTGGTCCGGACCATTGGTCCCGACCCTAGCTAGCCGGGACTAATGGCTCGGACAAAAGGTCCGTTTTTTACTAGTGTAGCCCGCGGTCAAAGTAGTTAGTCAGCAGTAAAGACGCCACGGTGACCTATCTCGACGACGCTGCACCGGCGCGTGGGCTTTGGTGCTGAGCTACACGGCAATCCATTAATGCTGGCCCTCTAGCCTCCTCTCCGACGTGTTAAATACCTGAACCCACCGCATCTTATCCACACTCCTCCACAACCTTCCCCACCAGCGAGAATCATTCCATCTCCCCTACCTCTGAAGGGAGTAAATATGCCTCGCCGTCTCCCCATCGGGTTGGACAACTTCCCGGTCCCGACGCCGCCTAGCTCCGATGGCGCAGGAGGTCGCTGATGTGGAGGAGGTCAGCGACATGGACCTCGACACCAACGACCCTTCCTCCAGCGACAGCGACCACTCATATGACCTGATGTTGTCGCCGACCTCACGGGAGCAGGAGGCCATCCTCGACTTGTTCGAGACAGAGAAGAGGCCGGAGGATGCCTAGGACCGCGAGGAAGAGAATGCATTTCCCGCGTCCGTGGAGCGCGACTGGTAGGCCGCTCCCGTGGAGAGGGCCACTGCACATGAGGCGGAGAGGGCCGCCATTCTTGAGGACAACCGCGTCGCCGTCCTAGACGTGACCAACCATATGCGCCAGGCGGCGAAGACGAGGAGGAACCAGCGCGCGGCAGCGATGGCAGCGAATGACGATGAAGCGGGGCCGGCATGCGTCATCCATATCCCAGCGATGATGAGGATTAGGTTTAGATTAGATTTAGGTTTATATTTTCCTAAATTCTCATTCAAATCATGTAAAATATCTTCTAATTTGAAATAAATATGAATTTCCCTGCATTTTGTTAAAGAAGTGAGGGGAAAGGAGGTGAGGGTTTGCGGCGAGCTATGGGATGCCAAAAAGGAGGTGGAACATGAAGTAGTAACACGATCAAAGCTCTTATACGATGATTGTGATGGTACTCACGGTACCATTGGGTACCATCCGGTACCGTTGAATCTGAATATTTGTAACCAGTCTCTGCAGGACCTGGTCGTCGAGAGCCACGACACCGCCCACACCGGGTTGGAAACCACCTCCCGACTGTGTGGCCGACACCAACGTTGGGATCGTCGGGCGTGTTGCCGAAGTAGTCCTATGGAAAAACAACGGGCCCATGCGAGAGTGCATGTCGACCATGGAGTAGAGCCAAGCCTCGGCCTTCGGCTGCAGCGCGTGAGCACGACATACACAGTGCCACTGCGCGCGAGCACGGCATGCACAGAGGAAGCTCAAGCTAGCGTGATACGGGCTGGTCCACTGTAGAATGTAGGAGGGAATTTTTGTTTGAAATGTAAGGATGGAGTTCATATTTCCTTCTTTTTAAAACCCAAGCCGCCAAAAAAAAAACTACTCCTAGTAGCAGAAAATATTGGCAAGGAAGGTTGATATCAGTGGACTGTGGCAGAAAGATGGGCTGAAGCATTCATGGGCCTAAAAACGCTTCCAGAGACACCTAGTCCAGTCCCTCCACCTACGTTCGCCTCATCGGCATATAGGTTTCTGAACCAAACCCCGCCGCCTCCGGAACCTTCTAGAACCCTCTCCTCCCTTTCCCCCAGCTCCGGTCTCCTCTCCGCTCCGCTCCCATGGCCGACGCCGCCGGCGCCCTCTCAGGTACGTACGTCCGCCCGCTTCACCAATCGATCCGTCTTTCATAACCAAAGAGCGTCCCTAACTCCCATCTCTGCCCGATTCGCTGCAGCTCGGGGCAAGGTGCAGGGCTTCCTGGAGGCCGCGTGCACCGGCGACCTCGAATCCCTCAGGAGTATGTTCCCCGCCGCTGCCTCTGGTACCTCCGGCGCGAGCAATTTTTTGTGCCGTCAAGCTTGCTCAATCTGCTTTTTGTTGTTGGCGCAGAGCTCGGTTCGGCGCTCGACGAGGAGGGGAAGGGCGCGGCGGCCGTGGCCGCCGGCGTGCGGGACGCCAACAGGCGCACGGCGCTGCACTTCGCTGCCCGGGAAGGGCGGACCGAGGTCTGCCAGTTCCTCGTCGAGCAGCTCCGCCTCCCCGTCGACCCCAAGGACGACGATGGTACCACACCCTAGCCCCATGCCTGCTTACTCTTTTTTATCGATCCCATTCCTCTGTGTGTTGGATGTACAGTTCAATCGATGCTTGCTACGGTGCTGATGTAATGTCTGAATGGAAATTCCAGGTGAGACCCCGCTCATCCACGCAGCGCGGCAGGGCCGTCTGGAGACCGCGGAGTACCTGCTCGACCACGGAGCCGACCCTTCCGTCGCGTCTAATATGGGAGCCACGGCATTGCATCATGCTGCAGGGATAGGTAACGATGATGCCCTGTTAGATGTCAGTTACCGGCTCGTGATGCTGAGTAGATGATTCTGTATGTCCAAGTGGAAGGAAAATCTGAGCAGAAATAAGTCGTTCCATTCCTTGGTACAGGGCACATAGAGCTTATGAAGCTTTTGCTTGGCAAGGGAATCGATGTCGAATCCGAAAGCGACGCTGGCACTCCACTCGTTTGGGCTGCTGGTCATGGACAGGAAGAGGCAGTCAAACTTCTGCTCGAACACAATGCAAAGGTACTAGGTGACTGGTCTATCATGCTTCCTCTCCGTCAACTTGTTATTCGGTTATTCACTGCCTGGCTAGTTGGTTTATAGCTATGAGCAGCAAACACGCGTAGCAGTTATTTGTACAAATCACTGTATGTGTACCGAATTTAGTCGTGTGATTTCCTTAACTTCTGTGCTCAAGCTAGATTTTCTTCCAAACCTTTGCTTTTGCAGCCAGACAATGAAACTGCTGATGGTATCACGTCGCTGTTGTCCGCTGTTGCTGCTGGATCCCTCCCATGCTTGGAGGTTCTAATCCAGGTACATGATCTAACTGGATGAGTAAGTAAAGGATGGTTTGCTCTGGTTCATTTTCGTCACTTTGATTTCACGGCTTAGTTTTCTTGTTACTCTATGCTCTGTTTCCCTGTTGGACAATGCTGTTTTGTTCGTTGGGAATTTGCCAAACATACACCTGAATTGAAGACAAGTACCATTTCTGTATTACTGCGATGCAAGCATGCAAACTCAAAGGAAAAGATTCAAATGTTTATGCTCTTCTCCTTTTTTATTTGTTTCATACTTCTGTTTCTCCATTGATACAATACACGATATTATTGTATGGATATATTTGCTTACATATGGACAGTATCCTATGACGCCTCTCCGGTAATAATTAATGTAATAATATGCAACATAGGCAGGTGCAAACCCAAATGTCACTGCTGGTGGAGCAACCCCGTTGCATATTGCTGCAGATAGTGGAAATCTGGAAATGATCAAATGTCTGCTTCAAGCTGGAGGTGACCCAAACACATCTGATGATGTAAGTCACCATGTCTGAACACTTTGTGTAACTTGCTAAGTGTAGTGTTGCTATAATTTATTCTTTTCATATTAGATATTACATTTGCGTATAATCATGGTGATTCTGCATTGCATTTTAGCTTTACTATACAGTTTCCTTTTCTGTGTCTTTTTTATGAAATCCGGAAGTGTGGGAAACAATAATAATCCATCTCTGAACTTATTTCTTCTTTGGGAAATAAAAAAGTTTGAAGCAACATTGCCTACATCCAGTAAATCTTACTGTGGATTGCATTTTCCTTCTTTCTTTCCTACAGGATGGATTTAAGCCAATACAGGTTGCTGCACTAAGGGACAACCTTGAAGTTGTGGAACATCTTTTACCGTTGACATCTCCAATCCCAGGTGTTTCAAATTGGACTGTTGATGGAATAGTAGAGTACACGTTATCTAAAATGGCTGAGGAAAAGGTGCCACTCGAATCTTCATTTGACTGTTTTATATCTTATGTTCATGAAACCTCTTATGTTGAAAATCCGGTTAACCTTGAGTCCTTGACATCTGAATACGTTCTACAGGCTCAAGTAAGCGAAGCAGGCAGTTTACAGAGCCGGCAACCTGTTGAGGTTCGTTATAATCATACATGCTTTTGATGTTAGTCAAGGAGTCTAATTTTAAATATTACAATAGTCTTGACATATAACTGTCGGATCTTGATGGCACAATCGTGACGCCACTTAATGCCATTCAGGTGTCACCTGAGGCGAAAAAGAGATCCTTGGATGCCAAATCTAGAGGTGACGATGCCTTCAGAAGAAAGGACTACCTAGTAGCGGTGGACGCGTACACGCAGGTAAGAATCATTTTCCCTTCTGGAAAGCAGCAGCATGGCACAAAAATACTAGGGGTTTGTTTAGTTTGGTTCCCTAGGTAGCCCTGCCAAAAATTTGGCTGCTCATCATGTTTTGGTCATTGTTTGGTTTGTAGCCAAAAATTTGGTTGCCAATGGATGTCCACACTTCCCACTCACAGATTTTTGCCAAACAGTTGGCCGGATGTGGGCAGAGGATTCCTTGATCAAAAAATTGGCAAGCCAACCTTTGGTACGGCTAGTGTGGGCACCAGCCAAACACACCTAGAATTCTAGTTGTAAGACATCCGAGTATTGGTGCAATCGTAAGACGACCTTCATTTATGAAACAAGTCCTATGTCCTAAGTTTATTGTGTTATTATACTGTATTTCAGGCTATCGAGTTTGACCCGAATGAGGCTGCGCTGTTTTCAAACAGAAGCCTCTGTTGGCTGCGGGCAGGGCAAGGTGAGCGTGCGCTGGAGGATGCAAGAGCGTGCCGAGCATTGAGGCCTGACTGGGCAAAGGCTTGCTTCAGGGAAGGTGCAGCGCTGCGCCTGCTGCAGGTCTGTCGCTTGCACATAGATGTCTGGAGATCCACTCCACGCCCTTGTTTTTTCTTTTCATTCTTTACACGGCTATACATATATACATTGACTCGAGAGTACACTTGTTTTGTGGCAGAGGTTCGATGAGGCCGCGAACGCGTTCTATGAGGGAGTGCAGCTTGAGCCGGAGAACAAAGAGCTCGTGAACGCGTTCAGGGAGGCGGTGCAAGACGGGAGGAAGTTCCACGGCACGGACAAGCCTGCGAACGGAACACAGCCGGAGTGAGATATACGACGGTGATCATAGTGAAGCTGAGCTTGTATGAGAATCTCTATCTGCCTAGAAGGCTAGAACTAGAATGGCATCGGCGATCCCTTTTACTTGTCAGGGATGATGTTTGTGAAATCGAGTAGAGGTTTTCCGTTGGGTTTGTAACTCGACGAGCACTGTATGGTACGAGTACTGGTCCACTGTTGGTTGTCAGTCAGAGAGGGGAAATCTGGTTTTGAGAAACAGTTACGGAAAGTATGCATATTGAGTGTGAGTAGATGTTACAAGTGGCCTGTCATGAGGAACTTGTGGTACATTTTCCTTTTCAACATTATTACTACCACCGTCCTTTCCTTTAAAATTTATCTTATTTTCTTGCCGCATCTTCCGATTCCATTGGGCCATATAGGTTTGAAACTAAGATGTCAAAATATGTTAGTACTAAAAACCATGACTTTGATAGAATGGCCTGTCATGAGGAACTTCCGCCGGATTTTCTTTTTTTTCTCCACATTACTACCATCATCCTTTACTTCAAAATTAGTCTTTTCTTTGCTATAAATCTGATATTACGTTGGTTTGTACAGATCTGACAATTGCAAAAGAAGTTGTGAAAAATATGTTAGTTTGTCACTTTGTGTGTTGAAGTCTAAGACGTCTTGGATATGGTATGGTCTTTGGTGTAGGAATTTGACTTAATATTACTCTAGTACAAAATAATATAACTAGTAGTATATAGTACTCTCTCCCACCCATATTAGTTAGATTTGGATGAATCTAAAAACTATTTAGTATATAGGTTCATCCAATTTTGACAAATCCAAATCAATTAATATGAGTCGGAGGGAGTATCATAATATAATGTTTTACATAACAGAACAAGCTAATCCCAATAAACTTAAGGCATATATTCAATTAAAAAATTAAATGCAATGCTTCTCACTCTAAGATCATGGTCGATGTGACCTGCCCGCAAATGGGGAGGAGTTCGTGGTTTTGGGTGGGTTAGGTTGTCTCAGCGAGAATGGCGAGAAGATAGTGGTGTTCTCGCCTCAGAGTAAGTTGCCCCACGCAAAGCCTATCTGAAGTCCATTACGTTTTTGTCGCATCTATTCTGGTCGGCGAGTTTTTGAACCGGTAAACGGTTATCCCGCTCCCTCGATATCGGATATCCGAGGGTCACGGATATTTGGATTTGATAGAGATGCCGCCTCAATGGGAATGGCGAGAAGATAGTGGTGTTCTCGCCTCGGAGTAAGTTGTCCCACGCAAATCATATCTGGAGTTCTTAGTTTGTCAGTTCTTCGCCATTTCTCTAGCGGATTGCTGACGTGTATGATTTTTTTTTGAGAGATGTATGATTTTTCTTGGGTTAACCCCTCAACCTAGAAATTTTGGTGTTTGGGGGAATTTATCCTTGACTGTGTGTTCAGTATGAAACAACACAAACTATATAATCAGGTTAGGCTCATTGGTTTTTTTTTTCTGCACGGGATCAACGGGGTTATCTTTCTTCAGATTTATTATTAATAAATAATGTGGTTTTTTAATTAACCCGAAACAGGTTATTTCGAGATTCCTATTTTATTTCTTTTTATATTGTGTTGACGTGGCTTATCGTGGTCGGCACGATTCGACTTGGGTGGTCTCCTGCGATCTCTCTCTCTCCCTGTCCGTCCCGTCCCCAAGCACCGCGCTCCCTCTCGCCGCAGGGAACCCTCCTCGCCTCTCCTCCCAACCGCCGGAGCACACCTCGGAGCGGGACACCTCTTCGGACCGCCGCCGCTGCAGGAGACCGCGCTTCGCCCTCTTCCTCCTCCTCTCGGTAAGGAAGCCCTAGCTCTCTGCTCCGTACGTGCCTCTTTTTGTGCTGCGCTGCTACGACCTTCCGCCGCGAAGAACCGAACCGAATCGAGTCCAGTCCAGTCCAGTCCGATCTCTCTTCCCCGAGACCGGTCTCGCGTCGTGGTGCGGGCGTCGCGACGATCCCAGCGTAGTGCTTTCCGCTCTCTATCCGCCCCCAGAATCCAGGGGAATTGGGGATCGCTTTCATACGGGGCCTCGGGGACTGAATTCAGGGATTTACTTTCCGCCATGTACCGTCGCCTAGAGGAGGGATGTACTTTCCGCCATGTGTGCTGTCGTGAGCTTTCCCCCTTGATTTGCCATGTCCAAACGGATGTTGCTGTATGTGTTCCTGTACACTTATGTGCTAACAAGATCAGGAAAACTAGTTACCAAGTTGACCGTAGTATTAGCTGTGTGATGTTTGTTTATCTCTGATCTCCCTAGAATTGCGAGGACAAATAATTTTATGTCTACATAAGTGTTAAGAAGTCTTGATTTGTTTACATAGTATTAAGAACTGTTGAAGTCGTAGCTGGAGATTGCAGGAAGATATGTTTGCTAGATCTGGTATCCTTTCTCCGCAGGCTGGCTAGCACACCGGGTGTGCTCTTCTCCCCCGCTCCCCTGTTTGTGTGGGCTATCTTTAGGGGATACATTGCTATGAAAATTAACTTCCTCTCGAATACATCCATCCGCCCTGTTTGTTGCTGATGGATTATTTGCTTCCTTGAACTTGCATGGTGGAATCATAGTAAAAACAGTCAGCTTGTGATTTTCAATTTTCTACTTTGCACATGTTCATCCATGCCCATATGATCTGAAAGCTTGAGTGTGAATGTTGATCATGCTAAAGCCGGACCTTTTAGCTGGGAAGCGTGCTACAGTTGTGGGTGCACTGATGTTTTAATGTAGAATCTCCATGCAGAGCACATATGTTCATTGGTTCTAGAGCACATATGTTCATTGGTTCTGTTATGTAACGCTATTAATTACTAGACTAGAAGCAGTCAGTTATTTTCCAATTTTTAGATCCATCCACCCCCTGAATCCATCTGGGCAGTTCTGTAGTAGAAGCCATGTGAAACTGTTGTTTCTTGACTGTTTGCTAACGACCAGTTTTTATTTATTACTCTGCACATGTCTATATATTTATGATCTCTTATAGGATATATAAAAGTTTGGAAATGAAATGATGATCATGCTAATAGATCCCTGATCTTATAACTTGAAAGTGTTCTGCCGTTATGGATGTACTCATGTTGATGTAAAATTCGGTGTAGAGTCAGTTTTTCATTCTGTTATTTAGCATTCTGCCACTCATTCTATTTAACATGCCTGAGACCTTGCTTGTTTGAACATCCTTAATTCTTGCTGTTTAATGCATGGCTTTCGCTCGTGATGCTATTTCAGGAATCTTGTCCGCCATGGGTGAGTACACGATCCAGATAAGCACCAAGCTGATCGACCAGCTCGCCCGCGACGACGAGAAGGTGAAAAGGAAGGCCAGGAAACCCAAGCCCAAGAAGGTCGTTGAACAACAACCAGAAGAGCTTCAGGACAATGCCAGCAGGGAGCTTCCAAGCGAGCCCAAGAGCAGCCCCATTCCTGCTCCTGGGTGGTCACTGCCACCCCCCATGTACTTGCCAGTGACCCCTGCTCCACCACCACCACCCTCGCCCGCAATCCAAGAGGTGGAGGCCATACGCGCTGTCGTGGCGGAGAGCGCGAATGTGCTGGAGAAGCTGGGCAAGGCGGAGAGCGAGAGGCAGCTTGAGCTCGCCAGGAGGTCCAAGGAGCTGCACGACAAGGAGTTCAAGCTGCCGTACCAGAACCCCGTGCCGTGTGCCGACGAGAAGGCCGGCTGCCTCGACTGCTACGTGAGCAACGCCGCGCAGGACCCGCTCAAGTGCGCCGAGGCCGTCAGGAGGTTCGAGGCGTGCGTCCGCATGGCCAGGCAGAGCGGAAGCATGGGCGTTGCGACCAAGTGAGTGAGGTGGCAGGCGCACGATTTTGCCTTGTCCGGATGGTTTTGAATAACCTGGAATTTTGGTGAAACCTGAAACACCGTTGTAGATCGATTTGCAGTGAATCGGTCTAGGCGAGGCCTGGGTGAGTGTCCTTCGGTTTAGGGGTTCCATGTTGCATACATTATGCTGCAGAATGAAACTTGAGTTGCAGGTACAATCAGGGTGTTTTAACAAGGTAATCAAACTGCGGCGTTATATTTTTGTTTACCACTTGTTCTTGTTTTCTGCCACGCCTGGTTTAGCTTCAGCCACGGCATGTTCTTAGTCGGTTCAGAAATCATCTAGTGTTACTCCTGTGCTGGTTATCGGTATGATCTATGTCAGCGTGACTGATAAAAAAAAGCCTAATTTGGAAGTTCCTCTCGTGCCCATTTTTCTTGTCGATCTTGGGGCGCTTTCATATTTGTGCCTGAATTCCTTTAATGTACACATTGATGCCTGAGTTTTCGGCTTGTGAAATGCTTGAATTGGTGCTGGCTACTGTGGTTTTAGCTTAACCATGGAGTTCCTTGTTTGTTGTCCATTTGAACTGCATCATAGCTTTTATAATGTCAGCATATTATCCCACCTTCTACTAAACCTGGGAAATGCCAAAGAAGACAATAACTTGCAATACGAATATCTGAAAAATATAAAGGTAAACAAGGCCAGAAGATAAGATAATAATGACAGATCATTCAATCAAGTTCAAATCCCAAACTTGTCCGGTCGCACTGTGTTAAGTTGTGCTGACACTTCAGTTCTCGTATAAAAACAGGACAAATAATTGTTCACAAGCATGGGAATTTCCCAGCTTGTACTTATGCTGCACAGGTATGAAAGCAGATAAAATTATAGTTTAACCAGAAAGCAATTTGAAGAAGTTACAACCAATGTCTCAGCTAAGTAAACGACGCTGAAGCTAGACAGCTCACAAATGTGGGAATCCCAGCAACTACGAAATCTGGGAAATGTCCAAGGAGATGAATTCACATTACAAGCATCTGAATAAGATTGAGGTCAGAGCTCGACAAAGCCGACTACAATCTCGACATAGCAACCTACATTATCTGTATGTAGTTTGCACCCAATTTTCCTAGCTTGACTAGGCAACGCTATTCGGCTTCCTGTTCTTTGGTTGTGCGATTGGCATGCCTTCTCTGCTCAGCCATCTGCTTGGCCACCTTCCGTTCGCGGACCAGTCTTGGTATTTCCTTCCATGTCTTTGGTTTAAATGCCATTACTGTATATATCACAAATGATGTCAGAACAAACTTGTAGAAACTATTGTAACATGAAAATTAATACCGCATGACATTAAAAGACCGGAGACTTTTGGCCAAAAAAAAAACACTACTCTCAGTTCTTATTTTACTACACATGTCATATCTCAATCTAACTCTTTTAGTTAACACTCCGTGTACCACATTTTCTGTTACATAGAAAATCAGAACCCCCTACTGCCATGTCCATTATTTGTAACTTGATATGTTATCTCCTTTTCATCTACCCCAAATCGGGGGGATATTGTCAGGGCCTACATATGATGATTTGTTCTTGAGTATCAGGCACCTATCTTCAAACAAATTAAATGCCTACAATGCTTCCTACTCTTGCAGGCATGCCTTCAAATCGAGTCGGAATTTTGTGATAGTATAGTCAATGATTGTAATAACTGTGTGAAAAACATATATTCTAGTTTTGAAAAAACAGAAAATATCCATGCATGTAAGATAGGTAGACACATACATATTAAATATGGTACAAAAATGTGATCATTTGCAGGCAGGGAGGAAATAAAATTAAATTATGATGCAATTCTTTTCTTAAGTTACAGCAAGATACACAAATACCATCATTCTGCTTCACCAAATTTTGCATTTATGTGTTCCTACCTGTCCTATACATGTATGCACATTTTCACTACTTAAAAAAAATACAAATACAATTTTTCACCATGTCACAATCATAATCACGTGATACTGCTACCAGATTGCTACTATTCCTCTTCTTCTTCGAACAACATAATGATAATGCTAATGGCAGATGGCGTGTTGACAGTGGTACATGGGATGGGATGAATACTTGGATTTGTTGGTGAAATGTGGCTAAGAGAAAGAAATTCGCGCGTACCTTCATACCGGGCATCTAGATCTTTTACTTTGATGCTGCCTAGTCGCTGCTGCAGGCATCTAGGGAGCTTCTTTATAGCAGGGCAGTCCTTAATTTCAAGATTCCAGAGAGACCCGTATGCTTGTGGCTCGTCTGGTAGGGATGCCAGGGTACTGCAGCTTTCAAGGCAAAGGTCTTCCAACGACAGGGGAGGTGGACCCGACACAGGCTCCAGAGATGTCAGACCACTGTTGACTTTAATGGTCAGTTCCTTGAGGGAAGTGGGCAGACGGAGAATTCCACCCAACATGCCAGCACAGGACCGTATATATAAAGATGTGAGACAAGGAGGAAGTGAATGCTCTCCTGCTGCTGTTGCTACTGATGGGTCCGGTGCATTTATGGAAGCAGTGACCTCTGGTTTTGGGAGCCCATCCAGCTGGCATGACAGGGCTTGAATACTACTGCAGTCCCAAATAATTATGTTCTTTAAGTACGGTGGAAGATGTAGAACCCCTGATAAACTATCACATTTACTTAACCATAGGTATTCTAGGCATGGGCAAAAGTGATTCACGAGTGATGATGACAGCTGTGATACAGCTGTGGGCACGACTGCCTCACTACAGGAAGACCCTTGAACCAACTCTGACGTGCCCACCTGCTGCTTGCCGAATATAGACTCAAGCTTACTGCACAGCAGAATACGCATTTCCTTGAGAGTTGCTGGGACATTGAACATCTCTACCAAACTTGTGCACCCTTCTAAACGAAGATACTCCAGAGCTGGCAGGTGCTGACTTCTTTCAGATGCTGATGGCTGGACAGGACCTTGTGTGTATCCAGTCAGATTATAGCACCATGTGATCTCTAATGTCTTCAAGGATACCAAGCTATTGAACACCACCTCAGGCCAGTGGATGAGCACATCACATCTATCAATTGCCAAAACTCCAAGATGTACAAAATAGCCCCACGGCTCTAGTCCACCTGATCCAAAGAAAGAGTTGCAGCATTCAAACTCCAAAACTGTAAGAGGGGATTTCTGGTTCCATTTCTCCCTGCTGTCCACCGTTACAACTGAAGTGCACACAGATCCTGATGCCGTTTCTGTGTTTTGTAGCTTCAGTGTCAGCTTGGTCAGTGAAGACAAATATCTTTCTACCCAATGGAAGACATCCTGCTTGCCATCTTTAATTTCTAATACACTGAGTTTTGGTGCTTCCGGTCGATCCATCAGCTCTGGGCATTCCTGAATTGATAGTTTCTCAAGCTGAGGAAATAACATATGTTCACTTCCGGCTTTAGCATCCCATTTGTGGAAGCTCTTCAAGTTTTCCATTTGGAGTACCTTTAGGGCAGGAAAGGATGAACGATAATTTCCACTACAAGGTGCTCCAGGTAATGCTATCAGCTTTGGGCAATTCTTAATTGATAGTTCCTCAAGCCGAGGAAACAATATATCTACTCCTTCAACTGCACCATCCCATCTCTGGAAGCTCTCCAAATTTTCCAATTTTAGTACCTTTAGGGCAGGAAATGCTGAGCGCGCCAACCTATAACCACCTCCAGTACGTGTTTCTTGCAGCAAAGGTGCTCCAGGTAATGCTATCAGCTTTGGGCAATTCACAATTGATAGTTCCTCAAGCCGAGGAAACAATATATCTACTCCTTCAACTGCACCATCCCATCTCTGGAAGCTCTCCAAATTTTCCAATTTTAGTACCTTTAGGGCAGGAAATGCTGAGCGCGCCAACCTATAACCACCTCCAGTACGTGTTTCTTGCAGCAAAGGTGCTGCAGGTAATGCTATCAGCTTTGGGCAATTCACAATTGATAGTTCCTCAAGCCGAGGAAACAATATCTCCACTCCTTCAACTGCAGCATCCCATCTCTGGAAGCTCTCCAAATCTTCCAATTTGAGTACCTTTAGGGCAGGAAGTGCCGAGCGCCCCAACCTATAACCACCTCCAGTACAAGTTTCTTGCAGCAAAGGTGCTCCAGGTAATGCTGTCAGCTTTTGGCAATTCGCAATTAATAGTTCCTCAAGCCGAGGAAACAATATCTCCACTCCTTCAACTGCAGCATCCCATCTCTGGAAGCTCTCCAAATTTTCCAATTCGAGTACCTTTAGGGCAGGAAATGCAGAGTGCGCCAACCTATAACCACCTCCACTACATGTTTCTTGCAGCAAAGGTGCTCCAGGTAATGCTATCAGCTTTCTACAATACCGAATAAACAACTTCGCAAGCCGAGGAAATGTTATCTGTTCTTCATTTCTTTCCGACCATCTCTCAAAATCCAACAAGTGTTCTAGCATGAGCTGCTTCAGGTTGGGAAAAGTGCCACATTTGAACAACAATTGCAACCTTTCACAACGAAAAAGATGGATCTCAGCCATGCTTTGCAAAATACCCAAGCACTTTCCTCCATAGGAATGTATCTTCAGAACCTGCAGCCTGTCATGAGGTTCAAAACTGCTGAGCACCTCGGTGTCACAAACAGAAGTCCATCTTAATGTCAGTTCTATGAGATCCTTTTTGTTTCCAAGATTTCCCAATTTTTTCTCTGCTTCTCTAACTTTCTCTACCTGACATATCTCTAGCTGACCACCAAGATTCAACTTTTGCAGCTCTGCAACATCACTGCAATCAGGGCCAGCAACATCTGCCGCTACAAAACATGTAAGGGTCTGCAGCTTAGTGAGTCTTCCGAGTTCTGGAGGCATCCTCTCTAACTTCCGACATCCATGGGTGTAGATGTGACAAAGGGAAGTCATATACTTCATTTGCCTTGGAAGTCGGTTAAGACGCCAACAGTTGGAAAGGTCCAACATTTGTAGGTTATATAGAATACTTATATCTTTGGGAAGTTCCTCGATACAAGTATTGGAGAGATCAAGGTACCTCAACTGAGGCAGATACTTTGGCTTCAATACAAATGATCCAGTCAGTCCATGGAGCTTCAGGGCATGCAAAGAGCTGTATTTTGACGGATGCTTCAAATGACTTTTGATATCACTATCACAAATAAGTGTTTGGATAGCAAGGGATGTTTTATCCATACAATCATTCAAAATACCTTCAGTTTCTCCACATGACAAATATAAATGCCGAGCAGTATCCGGAAGCCACTCGGTTTGACTTGGTTTCACAGTTGCAACAAGACATTCCTTTTCCATAACAGAGATTGCAATATCATGCATAAGATCATGGATTTTGCATGTAGTTATGGAATAATTCCTGTTCCAGTGCCCTTTAATTTCCTCTATTTCCACAAAGAATGACCTTGAGGCCAGCTCATTGAAAATTTGCTTTCCAACAGTTTCAAAACTATCTTCCTTGTGTTCTGGGATAAAGCCATTTGCAATCCAGAGTTGGATCAACTTGTCCACATTGATCTTGTAATCCTTAGGAAATACAGCACAGAAAGCAAAACACTGCTTCATGTGTGATGGCAAGTCGTTGTAGCTAAGCTTTAGTATTGGCAAAATTCCAGTGTCCTCGGTGCAAATGCTACTTCTAGATAATACAGCCTTCCATTCTTTCGCGCTGGTCTTGGTCCTTAGTACAGAGCCTAGTGCAGTAGCAGCTAAAGGAGAGCCACGACATCTCTCCACAATCTCACCAACCATCTTGACCAACTCGGCAGGCTTTTCTTTCTTCGAACTGAATGCTCTAGCCTCAATAATTTCCTTAATGAAGCTATATTCCAAAACATTTAGATTGTAGGCTCTATCTTCACCCATTATTTGAGCAACATGTTTATCACGAGTTGTTGTCAACACTGCACTGCCATTGCCACCATGCTGAAGACACACCTTCAGCTGTTCCCACTTATGGACCTCTCTGTTCCAGACATCATCCAATACAAGGAGAAACCTCTTCCCTTTGACCAGTTTCTGAAGTCTATCCAGTGGTGGTTTGTCTGTATCTTCATCCTTCTCGGGAGATGCTTCAACTATGCTCTTAGCCAGGGAGTTCACATCAAAGGTATCAGAGACACAGACCCAGAGTGGCAACTGGAAATGCTTCTGGACATTAGGTTCATTGTATATGAGTTGCGCTAATGTGGTCTTGCCAAGTCCCCCCATTCCGACGATGGGAACAACAGCAAGATCTGCCTTGCTAGCTCGACCAAGTAGTATATCAACAATATTCTTCATCTCTTTATCTCTGGATCTCCTGGCAATTTCTTGTGGGTCAATGATAATATAATTTGTCTGCCTCCACTGCTTGGACACTGGTGGCAGTGGTCGGTACTTGAACCCAAAGACCTGCATATCTGTTAGGAGGGCCTCAATGTCCTCCAGAATCCTGCAAAGCTTGATACCCATTCTGTGATGGAAGACAACACGGTTGTGAGTAGGGAAAAGTTTGATTGCATCACGCTTGCGGTAGTGCCCATTCTTCTTGGCTTCACGGCGGAGTGCTTCATACATGAACTCATCAAAGACTTCATTTGCCTCATAGGCTACCGTCTTGAGATCCTGGAGCCAGACTTTGGCGCCTTCTCTGTGTTCTGTCGCCTGCTTCTCGGCGTCAATGATGACGTCGAGAATGGCCGAAAGCCTGCGCTTAAGAATCCTGATCTGCTTCTCCATTCCCTCCATCACCTTGTACTTGTCCAGGAGGTAGCTGGACGCCTTGCTTATCAGCATGGACACCAGTGGCCGCATCGCCATGATGGCCACTGTCTCCGCCATTGGATCCCTCAGAAGAAACACACTGAGTAGAACACAGGGGAATACCAGCTAATGCACTGCAAGATGGAGAAGAATATGTTGTGAGCAAGACATGTTTAGTGCTTGCAGTGTACAATATACAACGGTTGAGATCTGTTCTGAAAAAATCACAAGTCACGCACACATAAACCTCAATTCTTATGCCCAGATTGATGCAACTTGAAGTACAACAACGTAGCTTCTTCCTCAGTTCTCAAGATAAAATGTAGAGTTTTAATCTGCTGACACATCAAACAAACGCATAAGCAGTTAGCACTAGCCCTGATAAACCAGAATATAGGCATCATCTTCTTAATTTGAAACGGTTTTAGACAGTACATAAGATCCCTAGTAATATATCAACAGAAGGGCTGCACAAAGGGGAGACGATACATAAATGAAAAGGGAGGTGGAGTCATCATCAATGCAGGTTCCCTTTAAATTAATCAAATGGATGGATCTAGGCACCGGCAGCTAAGTGCACTTCTATTAAAAGACATCCATTTGCAGGTAGCAAAACAATATGCTAAAAGCATCACGTGAACCGTCACATGCTTGCGACGAGGAAGAAAGTGATTCGTTTTTCTTGACCAGTATGAATACATTGCGGTCACTGAAAAAGAGAATTGTAGCACAGTTTTGGGCGGGCGATGATAAGCAATATAATAAGAACTAGCAGGGGGTATCTTCAATTTTTTTATAGGGCACAGAGAGAGAAGCATGCTAACTCATGCTGAGACTGCTGCAAGCATTAGTTTCAGACTCCTCAGTTGTTAGGATTGACTGTAGAGTTTTAATCTGTTGATATATCAAACAAATGTAGAAAAGGGTATACAAGACAAGACACAGTAGTTCTCAAATAACCAAGTGGTGTTATTAAAGATGCAGGTTTTGAAATTAATCAAATAGCTTGATCGAGGCACCGACAGCCATATGAGAAAATGTGCACTTCAATTACAAAAGGTCCATTTGCAGGAAGGAAAATGATTGTTTTTCAATATGCAAAATGCATCATGTGAACATTCTCATGCTTGTCGCCAAAGACGAAAGAAAGTTATCTTCATTCCGAGAAAAATATAAATGATTGTTCATTCCTTCGTACTTTTTTTTTTGAGCTGAAAACTGTAGGGGAGGCCCCGACAGTAATGGTAGTGATGTGAATGGGAGATAATTAAACAGGTTTGAATGGTGGTGACATGAATGATGAATTAACGAATCAGATCGTAGAAGAGACAGAGGGAACAGAATGAGAATACCTTGTGTTGAATGGAAGGCCGAACTGGATGCCGTCAATGTAGAGCTTGTACTCTATATCTAGGAGATCTTGTCGACACCATCTGCGAGAAGATAAGTGAAATCAGAAGATAATACAAGGGATATTTGGGGGAAAGAAGGTGAATGAGTTAGTACCTTGAGCCGTGGGTGTGGTGGGAGGCGGGATGAGGGCTTGTACACAAGCACGCTGCAGAATGGAGAAGAGAAAGGTGTGAGCAAGACGTGTACAGCTTGAGATGTACAATATACAACGGTTGTGTATAGCTTGATATCGATCCTGGAACCAATTACATGTCAACTATCGAATCTTGTAACTGGGAATTCATTTTAGGCTGATCGTATATAATAAGAACAACTAGATGGGGGTATCTTCATTTCTTAATATCGCACATAGAGAGAAGCATCCTAACCTTAAGTTTAGACTGATGCAGGTTATAGCTACACACTGCTCAGATTGCATCATCTTTTCAATTTGATAAGGTACAGAAGGCCTTGCTAATATTAACACAAGAGTTGTAGAAAAGGGGGAAACAACAGCCAGACAGCCATATACAGTGCACAAACAAACCCAATTGGTGTTATTAACGGTGCAGGTTATTAATCAATTAGATGGCTTGATTAAGGCACCGGCAGCCATATGAGACAATGTGCACTTGAATTACAAAACAACAATTTGCCATGAGATTGCTAGCTAGTTAGCTTCCCGTGGATTAGTACATGGGGTTGCTGATCTGTTCATGGGATAGGTACACACACAGGATTGCTGATCAGTACATGGGACTAGACCAACTGCGTGTAAAATTTCTACGCGCTGCGGACATGCATTTAGAATTGCAATCCCTATCATTTTACATGGGACTGAGATCTGTTCCTCAACTGAACTAATCGCATCTCAAAATCCAATCTTGCAGCGATGGGGTTACCTTTACAAGCTCTCCCCTGAGCACAAAGGAGCAGCGCGCGACCAAGGCGTGGACGTGGACGGCAGCTCCGGCGGTGCAGCGGCAGCTGCCTCCGAGCCAGGCTGGCACCGGCCCCGGCGCCGGCGACGCGCAAGCGGGCGGCGACTCCGATGACTCTGTGGCGGAATGCGTGGGCGAGGCTGTCGGCTGGCTCTACTCCCGCGAATGGGAGCCGGGGGAATTTATGGAGATCTTGCAGCTTGCGGATGATTAAGGGCGCCATCGTGGTGTGGCCCGTGGGGGCAGAAGATGCCGGCGGATCGATGGACACACAGTACAGAGTTTAATTGGAGGGATTTATGGGAGACGCTGCGTGTTGATCAATGCTCTACTCAGAGAATTTATTGAGATCTTGCAGCTTGTGGATGATTGTGGCCCGTGTGGGGAAGAGGATGCCGCCGGATCGATAGACACACACTACAGTGGGTAGTTGGAGGGATTCATACACAAAACATTTATTTCCTTCCATGGCTGACAATGCAACAGTGATTCTTCTCTTATTCCAGCTCAAAAATAATACTTACTACTGTAATAATTCTTCTCTTATCTATACTACTTATAAAGGAGTAAACATGAATTTCTCTAAACGTACCCCAAAAACTTACAAAAACAAATTACCACCGCACAATGAGAACCACAAAACACTATCTAACAGCCACCATCAATCTAATTCGTTGTTGGTGTGCGCTTAGCATTTTATCACGTCGGACGCACTTATCCCTCCGAGGAAACAATTCCGTGTCTGCAGCCTTTACCTTGCCCAAATCAGCGAAAAAAAAGGAACCGATCGAGGAGCTTTTCTAGCCTGTAGCCGGACGTCTCCCTCCCTTGCGCCGCCATCTCCCCACACGCCGACCGGCAGCCCCGCTTCATCCTTGCACGCCGCATGCCGCATCGCAGCCCCGCCTCACTGCATCCTTCCCTCGCCGCCCTGGAACCTGCATGGAGGCACCGGCCTGGAGTAGCGATGTATCATATCATTGGCTTCTCCTCTCTACATCCCGCCTCTCTAACGCCCATCTCTCCACCTCATGGATTTGACGGCTTGGACCCTGCTGAAGCTGAGATCTGTGGCCTCTTGGGCGGCATGCTCCATGCGGGGCACCTACTGGAGCGCCCTCACCTCCATGGCTCCACTACCAGGTACAAGTGGATCTCTTTGATGTAGTGGTAGCCTCCTCACCATTCTTCTTTCCAATTCTTGAGATATTTAGATTTCTTAATCTGCATAGTTGTTTATTTGTAAGGTGATGACTGATATGTAAGTGCTTCCGCGAATCGGTGGCAAGTCCCAGCAATTAATGGAGGAGCTCGGCTTGTATGATGGGTTTGTAGTGAGCAGCATCTTAGAGTTTCTCATGTCATTCTCACCTGACATATGTAGATCTTTTTTGAATCGTAACAATCGATTACTATCAAGAGTTGGAAACACATAGATTACTCTGCATCTTATCGTAGCAATGACATTGACATATATTGTATTTCTTGTAGTAAATAGTTGTAGATATATATAGTAGCAAATTCTTCTCTGGATGAAATAAAAGTAATTGCAAATATTTGAAGTCATAATGTTTCAAGTGAATCTTAAGTTGCAATGAAAAAAACTCGGACAGAAGCATACATATTCTTATAATTATTGTGTTTCTGAAAACTCGCACGACAGCTAGGAATATCACAGAAGCATACGTATATGTCTTTGTAGCGTGAATTCACATGTTTGTGGAGGGAGCATTTCCGGTGAACTTTTATTGTGTCTTCATACTTTACTGCCTTTCATATATTATGCGATGAGACAATAACTGTTAAGTTGTGGTATGGCAGTTTTCTAATTGCTTTAGGGGATGTCAAGATTTTTCTTACTATTAAGCTTCGGGAAGAATTATAATTTGAACGTCATGTTTGCCGCATGTTGGGTATAAGGTTTTTACCCACACTTATTTACTGATTTCAGTGTACCCCATGATTTAACATTCATTTATTCTTTCATCGTAGTCATTATACATGAAGAATATTCATCTAGCAATGCCCTTCTTTGGATTAGAGAATTCCCTGTTTCAAGATCTAAGGAGCACATCTATAGAGGAGAATGCAAATTCTGCAAGTGGTAATCTTTCGGGAAAAAAACATTGACGTGGTATGCCTGAATGTCTGACGGGTGGTAATCTTAGGGAACAAAACAGTGAAGTGGTATGCCTGAATGCCTCATGCGTGATAAACATCTCTTGCATATTGTTCAAATGTGTTAGAATTTCTTGCAGTCGAATGGTATTGCTAGGCAAGCTTAGTCGTAATTGTCATGTGTTTTCCTACTGATTTCATTGAGAGATTTTGTTAAAAGCTCTATATATACAACAAGGTCATAATGTTTTGCCTCAGTTGTTGCAGTAATCGGTGCACATAATGTACCTTCTCTCCCTTTAAAAAAGTATCTTCTCCTTTCTCTTTTTGGGAGCATAATTTACTTTCTTTTTTGTCTGCACATAGTGTGTACCTTATCCTTTTTCTTTTCTTGGGAGCATATTTTACTTTCCCTTCTTACTTGTTCTCTACTGCCCCAGCTAAATATTTGTAATTTAGGGTGCTAGAAGGAAAATCAACGGAGGTTTTGGGCAAGCATCACAGTTCTAGCGCTAATGTCTTCTGTAATGAGCCTGGTGACTTAAATCATCCATGATATATATTCTCCCCTTAAATACCACTAGACAATATAGAGAAGATGGTGTGCTCAAAAGGGTTGGGTACACTTAAAGTATTGGTAGACCTCTCAGTGTTGAGAGGGTACCATCGTATGGTACTTTCTGAAACTGACAGTAATGAAACTTGAACATAATCTCAATCGCATACCTGATTAGGTTTGACTTTTGTATAAGTTTCGCATATTTTTGCCAAGTACACAATATAATCATGATATGCTATAATTAAATAAAAGTCTCCAATTGTTCAAAAAAAAAAGTCTCCTTTTGCTTTCGCATTTCTTACTATAGTCGGTGGAAATAAATTATCAAACCACCCTGATGTTTTTGAGCTATGGATGCAAGTCAATTGGCTTCACCAAAATTTGTACACGATTACTCATGAATGCATGTGTGCGGACTGGTTTTTGTGCCCAGGCAATATTATCTTTTTTATATGTTCACGATGCTACAAGTTTAATATGGAGTATCTCATTTTTCCATTTTCTCTTTTGTTAAGTAGGGAATGTTGATCGTGTGATCTTGGCTGCCTCCTTCTTCCCTTTTCATTACGAAGCTACATAAGATTTACACTAATTCATTTTAGAAGATATTTTTTATCAGCTACAAGCTACAGGTAATAGAGTTTAGATATGGTGTGCTTTGTAATGTTGTAGCTCATTTTTTTCTCCCTTTAAAAAAGTACCTTCCCCTTTCTCTTTTTGGGAGCATACTTTACTTTCTTTTTTGTCTGCACATATTGTGTACCTTATCCTTTTTGTTTTCTTGAGAGCATATTTTATTTTCCCTTCTTGCTTGTTCTCTAACTGCCCCAGCTAAATATTTGTAATTTAGGGTGCTAGAAGGAAAATCAACGGAGGTTTTGGGCAAGCATCACAGTTCTAGCGCTAACGTCTTCTATACTAAGCATGATGACTTAAATCATCTATTGTATATTTTTTCCCTTAAATACTACTACACAATATATAGAAGATGGTGTCCTCAAAAGGGTTGGGTACACTTAAAGTATTGGTAGACCTCTCAGTGTTGGGAGGGTACCGTCATATGGTACTTTCTGAAATTGACAGTAATGGAACTTGAACATAATCTCAATCGCATACCGGATTAGTTGATTCGTGTTCTTCTTGAAAGTTTTTGAAACATGTCACGTTCTTTTTGAAAGTTTTTGAAACATGTCACGTTCTTTTTGTAAGTTTTTGAAACAAAGACACATGCTATGTTGTTCACAGACATGGAAAGATTTAAATTATAGTATTTGTATAATATTTTCGGCTATAAGTTAGTTGATTCGTGTGTTACATGTGCAAGCAGATATGAATTAATTGATAACGCACGTGCAAGCTTACTAGTAGTAACAAAACAAAATTGAGCCATCGCACTTTTTTTAACAGGAAGAGGGTATTGGGAGGACCGCTGCATTGTATCACCGTTCGATGGATTACAATTTACATAAAGGGTACGAAAGCAAAGGAAAATTACAACGTGGCCCTTGATTTTTGCACCCAAGTCCCTGAACCAAAATATGGAAAAGCAATTTTGGCTGGGCCTTCTTCCTGCTCATGTTCCACCGATCTTTTGACGGAGCAGCCGCAGCACTATCAGGGACAATAATTTACCGTTGATGTGTAGCAACATGAACCGTTGGATAGCTGAAGATGCACATGAAGCTATTCATTTGGAAATTTTTGAAAAAAATAAAATAAAATGTACTATACATTAGCTAAAGGGAGCATATGCACAAGAGACCAAAAGTGAATTTCCGCTTATAAATACAATTTATAAATAAATAAATAAAATTTATAATTTTTCATTGGGTAGAAATCATTTGTCCTAGACCCATAATAATACTACATATGTTCCATATTAGCTGTCGCAAATTTGTCTAGACTCACATATATGTACACTAAAATGCGTCTAGATACATGCAGACAAATTTGCGACAGTTAATATGGAATGGAGTATGTTGTTTTATTGGATTTTTTACAAAATGTTTTGGTATTTATAAATGACAAACCATTTTCTGGATTATTTTTTATAAAGAAATTGCCCCCAAAGCCCCTTTTCTATTTTCTGAAACAGGCCAACCTTCAAAGGAGGATCAAGCCATTTTCTAAACGCAAAATTCCATCTAGCATCAAAAATTTTCTTTACAGCACACTGTTGCCACACACAAACATCAAATAACATAGGAAATTTCTCACACAAAGGGAGAGAACTAACGAGTGTAGTGCAGAATGAAGGAGGGAATGGTGTCTCATACGTGCTTGCTTGTGACTTGTGAGGAGGGAATGGAGGCTAACTTGGACCGCTGCAGATCACAATTATTTGACTGGCCGACAGAGTACCATCATTGATTTGGCCTGTCTACATGTACCAAACGAGTTGATGCATCACCTACCATCTAAAGCTTCAGAGTTACTAGTAAGTCAGTAGGCCAATGTGCCTCACAATTACCAGTTGAAAAAGATAATGATGAAAAAATCTCTTGAGAAATGTGCATTTAAATCTTATTAATGGAATTTTTACTGTGCATGTTTGTTATTAATAAGTAATTTAAGTGCCACTCCGTTGCTAAAATAAAATACTACTCCCTCCGTTTAGAAATATAAGATGTTTTAGGTTTATGAAGAATATGTATCTAGACATGTTTTTAGTGTATAAGTTCAAATGAATCTAGACACTAAAAGGTATCTAGATACATCTCATTCACAAACCTAAAACATCTTATATTTTCAAACGGAGGGAGTACATAGTAGTACTAGTAACGGAAAATTAGCTCTGATGATCGAGATCAACAGAAAAGTTGAAATTCAGTAATGTAACTGCAAGACTTTAATGCTCGTGTGAAAAGGCAAGACTCTAGTCTTGGCAAGAGTCACCACTTGTACTGACGCGCAAGTGCAGGAGAAGGGTCCTCCATGTGTGCCAAACACTGCCCCACCACTGAGACGACCATGCAATGCAAGACCACACCTACTTTCAAAACAAAGTGAAAAGAGTCTACAGTATTTGTGTTGCAACCAGTAAAACTAGTCTACAAAGGAATCCTATGTTAGGACCCAGTATGAAAATAATGATTACCTCTCATCCCCTTTTTGAGAACTGCCCCATTTGCCGTCTTAAATGTAATTAAGGCGCAAGATATTTAAAAAAAAATGTGGCCAACAGGGGAATAATCCCTCCCTTGGTTATACGTTCTTAGATAGATATGAGACCTCTCTGTGCTTTTTCAGCACAAATAGCACCCCTGAGGAAACCGCGCCTTGCGCAGGATTCAAACTCTGGTGGGCGGGTTCAGGGTGGGCGGGTTCAGCACCCTGAACTCCTGCCAGCGCTCAGTTCTCCTGAATATAGATGAATCTTGAGGCACGCCAACAGTAGGACAAGTGTACTAGGTGCTAATGGTGAATAAATTGGCTGACATGAATAGATGAGAATAAGTCAATTAGAGCAACTAAGATAGAGACAATTTATATGATCCTTGTTTTTCTAGCATTGGAGAACAGTATCATCAGAGTAAATTTTACAAACACACTGAATAGGAAATGACTATTTTGGAACAAGAAATGGTATGATCTGCATGCAAAGTTTGCGTTTTCAAATCAATATTAGGTCACTCAAAAATTTTCCAGACCACAATTATTCCAATATTTAAAAGTTCACTATGCATGTTTGTTCTGAAAATTTAAGTACTATTGTATTGATTAAATACTGTATAATTATTAGGACATAGGTTGGGTCGCAGCTGAATGTACCATTTGTCATACTACTGAAGTAATTATAGAAAAAAACTAGGAACCATTAGTCTTAAACTGACAGACAGAATTAAACAGCCAAACTACAACATTTTGAACCACGCACAGAAAGTAGAGATAGAGACGCATGCTAAGACTTTATGTAGTGTTTGGTGCTGGTTTTTTTTTTTTTTGATAGTGTTTGGTGCTGGTGTGCAAAGGCTTTTGTCTTGGCATTGCTGCACATCACATGCAGCACCCAGGCCTGTTGCAGAGACTTGTCAAATCACATCATTATGTAGGATCCTACACAATACATGTGGAGCACTGCTACATGTGTGTCACGGGTGCCCAACCTAAGGCCGATGCATAAGCAGACAGTGGGCCTTATTTAGAACAGTGATTGTACACAGTTGTCTGCCTTTCCATGAAGATTCAAGCCTACAGCATGCAGTCACATATACTGCATTATGTTTCATTGTATTAAGCGCAAGTGGCAAGTTAGCAAGGGCTGATATATGGTAGTGGTATATTAGACTAGAACAAAAGCCAACATGATTTCCACTAAATGTAAAACAGACTCAAATAATTACCAAATGGTCATCTCTCTTCTTGAAAATTATCTTGAATGTTCCCCCATTTACGTCTTAAAAGCATCTTGAAAATATATGCTCTTGAGGCACAACACCAGTAAGGAGAAGTGTAGGCGATTTCCCAGAATAAGTCATTTAAAGCAACCGAGACAGGTTAATCAATATGAGCTTGTGTTTTCTAGCATTGAAAAGCAATAAACATGAGCATGTTAATGATGTAACAGATTTTACCTCATCAAAGTTAGTAAGCTCACAGAAAACTTCCGAAAACAACAGTCCCAATTTCTCAACTTTCTTTCATGCACTACCATGAACATTTCTTGCATCCTTCATAATAGAACATAATGGAGCAGTGAATTATCTCTGGCATAATATATTTTGACACAGTCGTTAGTTGAAACTCATCTTCATCTCCATCCTCCCTGGCAACCATCTGTTACATGATGGAAATTTACATATCAGGGAGTTAAGAAGTCACTATGTCCAAAAAAGAGGAAACATACTTTCATCATTTAATCTTCAAGCATGTCATATGTATTTTAAATCATCTTGCATATGCACGATTAAGCTCAACAACCACATAACAGCGAAGAAAATAAGCATTTTCAATATTTGATAAAAGCTGAAATTCACAAAAGATCATAACAGAAGTATGAGTTTTCTACGCAGTAGCTACGTAACAAACAAAATGCTGATCGTCATAACCAAGTGCTAATGGATCATGATCACATTTATTGTCGAATGAACATAGAAGATAAATCATACCGCTGTTTACAAGAAAGTGTGCCAAACGAGACTTGTCTGGTCTTTCTGCAAAGAGCTTGAACAAAATACTTCATCATCATCCCTTTCAAGTACGCTTACAGCATAAGCACGGACCTTTGCAGAAAAAGTATAAAGTTGAAATAAATATTTCAGTTATTTTTTAGTAACCAAGACCATGAAAACCTTGTTTGGGAAGAAAATTTGCTAGTACCGTTGCATGAGAAGGTTTTTTTAAGAAGGGTAAAAAAGCTCAGAAGTTAAAATAGTAATAAAACAATCTTTATGCTTTCTATGCAATCACAAAATTAATAAAAAATGGTATCAATGTGCCAGAGATAAGAAGCCAGCAGACGCTTCGAGCTAACCTTGCCACACCCCCACCCAACCCAATGACCACTTTCTCTCACTATCTTCAGTGGCAGTTCCATTGCCTACCAACACATTCTGCTAGGCACCTGGAAAATCAGAGATCCAATACCACCATCTACCTGACAGTCCTCAAACATGTAGATAACTGTAGTGGGAAAATCCACAGATAGCATTTTTTTTGTTTCTATCATGTCAATCTCAAACATGGAAAAGTACAAGACGAGCAACACAGGATTCAAAAGATACCTAAGGATCAGTTTTTGCCCGCAAAGAATATGATGGCATATTCTGTCAAGGACGCGATTGATACATGTTTCAAATGATATGTCATTATTTCCCCTGCTAGATGGTAATACTTGCAGTCCGAGATATGGTGTTTTCAGAACATATGGCAGGATCGCATCATGGAGAATGAAATGAAGGCACATACACCAACATTCGGGGGTGAACCAGCGTTAACCTGGAAGCCAGCTCGCACTGTGTTGGATACAGCAGAATCCCACGACTAAGCTAGGGAACATATTTTCCACACACTGAAGGCAAATGTGCCCGGCCGATCCACTCTATGTAGTCTAAGAAACCTACAGGTGAAAAAAATTTGCAAGGGAAAAGGGAAATTTGGGGGAGGGGAAGGAGAATGATCACCTTGAGCGGTGGTGGTGGCGGACGCAGGAGGTTGATTTCGCAGGACAGGGGGAGTGAAACTCGCTGCCGCTGTTGTTGCCCGCCACCACTGTACTGGTCCTGCTGACATCGGCGCCCGCCGGCGCCATGGACATACTGAAGGACGGAAGCAGGCGAGGGGCAGGGGCGAATTGAGGTACTTCGGCAGCGCCACCCCGCCAGAAGCCGCAGCACGAGGCGGTCCGGCCGGCGTTGGAGGGGCCGGTGGCGCGCGGCGGTGGGGGCATCTCCACCTGGCGAAGAAGAACAGAGAGAGAGTGAGAGATGCAGACTGGCTAGGTTGGGTTTGATTCATGCAGATGACATGTAAATATGTGACTCATACATTCATGTCAGAAACAAATGAGACTAGCAACCATTGAACTTAACATCAGTCACCATGATTTGACTTTCTAATATATGAGTGCTACTGCAGCATGAACACGGAACCGGATGATCACAAGTTGACAGGGAAACAGATGAAAGAAAGAAAATGAACTGCAGGTTGCACTTACATTCGCTCATTTGATCTTGGTTTCAGATCCTATTAACCATTCCAAGAGTCATGCTCCTACTTCTTGTGATCAGACGGATTAGTTCGTCCAATTTCAGGATCCCACGCAATAACAAGCTCATTCGATAATGATACGGCGCTGGTGCATAGAAATTCGCTCCAGATTCCTGAACGGGTAAATGAGATTACTATTCTATCATGAAGATAACCACATCAAATTGGTACGGACTATTTTTTAAACAAGAAAATGGTATGACTTGCAAGCAGAAGATACTCAGCATTTTCAAAAGCACATTTCCTGCTATGTCTAAGAACAGTTATCAGAGAAGCTACAACGGATTCAACAGGTTCGTAAGGACCAGATTTTGCGCGCACACAGATACCAATCAATTGAAATGTAGTACGGAAGCATCAATTAGTTGCACAAATGACTAAACTGGATGAACAGCGGACTGAAAGTGAAAAGTCATGCTTCCACCCAGACGATGCTAACTACGATGGTGTATTCATCAACAACACGCTCAGTACAGCATTCCTTCCTGGTACATGGCAACCAGTCACTACATTTGCAGTATGAGATGTGATTTTTTGAGGAGAGATTACAGGAGATTCGTAGTATAGATAATGGAAATAAGGCACATATACATTCAATGGTGAATCAGTGTTAATCTGGATGACACTATAATGGAAACTGCAGACTGCAACAACCATGGCTAGGTAACAAATTTGTACACATGGCTGAACGCAAATTCGGGACAAGAAGAATGACTCAATGGTAAATCAGTGATAGAGCTGTAAACTGGAAGACAGATCTGTGTGCGAAACCGCAGAATTCGGCAACACTCCTTCTCCCTTGCTTTGTCCACGGCACTGAAGGCAAGACAATCCAGCCAATCCACTCATGCTAAGCAGGACCTCCAGCGGTTCTCTCTAGGGGAAAAGGAGGTCCCAAGAAGAGAGTGGAGATTTTGGGGAGAGGATGGGAATGATCACCTTGAGTGGTGGTGGTGGAGGAGGACGCGGAACTCGCTACCGTTGTTGTTGCAACGCAAGCCGTACTGGTTCTGCTGATGCCGGAGGTCGCCGCCGCCATGGACGTACTGAAGGAAAGCCAGCCGGCGAGTGGTGGTGGTGGAGAACGCGGGAAGGTGAGGGGCAAGCTGATGGCGCAGGACAGGAAGAAGCACGGGTCGCTGCCGCCGTGCTGGTACCTTCTGACGCCGGCGGCGGCGACCGCCATGGACAGAAAGACGGCCGGCAAGCAGCCGCCATCACAGAGGGTTCCAGCCATGCGGCACGAGCGCCGCTCACCCCCGTCGCTGCATTGGGCCGGCCCATATGTCAATTTTACATTTTTCTTTTCTGTTTTATTCATTTTTTATTTTTTTATTTTTCTTGTTTTACTCTTTCTTTTTTTGTACTTACTTTACTTTATATTTTTAGATTTTTTGAATAAATTCAGATTTAAAATTAATAAGATTTGAAAGAAAATTATATTTTAAAAATTTCAGATTAAAAAAATGTTTATATCTAAAATTTATTTGGATTTAAAAGTGTCCGGGTTTTGAAAATCATAATTTTTTTAGAATAAATTTGAAAAATTGTATAAATATAAACAATTTCAGGTTTTTAAAATTTTATATTTAAAAAAGAAGATAAAAAGGAAAATAAAACACAAAGATAAAAGATAAAAGGAAAAAAAGATATTGTACCTAATAAGCCGCCGCCCATCGCCCCCATGTTGATCGAGATCTATCGAAACAAGAAACTAATTGCAGGACCCAAAATGTAACCCGGTATCCAAGAAAATGAGTAGCCGACATGATGACTTGTCATGATGTCCGTTAATAAGAACCAAAATCATTGTAGCACACCAAACAAGTCTAGGCAGAATGGACACAAATAACCTATTTTTGAAAGAAAATCATAAACTAAACTCTTGGTGTTAGGCGCTACTAAAATGGTTAGTTTTGTGAAATTCTTTCACCTAGAGTTCAGTTTGTGAAATTCTTTCAGAAATGGGTTATTTTTGTCCATTGTGCCACAAGTCTAGAAAAACAACATTTTTCTCATTAACCGGTACTACAAAATTCACTGGTCCGAAAATTGTCCCCGGAGCACTATTAGTGTGTTATAGCCATGAGAATAGTGATGCAAGTGGGTCAATGTTAGGGTACCCTCTATCTCTTTAGTTCAACAAAATAAACTAACTTTTGTGATGATATCATCATTTTGAAAAGGTTAGTTCATTTTTTTAAACTAAAGAGGGTAAAGGGTACCCTAATAGTGACCCACTTGCATCTTTACATGAAAACATAAATGTCGAGTTTTTTATCGATGCACATTAGCGAGTAGCTTTACTGGTCCCATTGTGTGTGTAATCTGACCTAGTTTAAATGCACCTAAAAACTAGAGCCATTTGTAGACCGGTCTTGGGCAGACTCACACTAGTAAACCCCAAGAACAACCCCTTGTGTTTCTAGGTGTTGGTGTATTTTTGACAAAACTGACATTTTTCTACAACTAATTTTACGTCTGACCCCTTTTAAAAACTATTTTAAATTTTGACCCCTCTGTTTGGCGTCAACTAGAGTGGAGCCGAACCTATGCAGGTCGGTGCCGAGCGCTGCTAGCGACGACCACAGGCCCAAAAAATCCTGCATGGCAAGTTCAACTCCACTTAAAACGGAGTCGAACCTATGCAGGTTGAATGGAGACAACCTAGTTTCGTTTCTCGATTTAGTTTACATGTTAAGCTCGGCTTAGTGTGGTGCCTCACATGTAAAAAGCCCTAGCTGATTTCCCTTCTACTTCATTCTTTTTATTCTCCCTTCTAGCATCGCCCCCGGCTTTTTCTTTTTTTCTCCCTACTTCTCAAATCCACTCAGAATTCATGCATTTATTTAATCAAGAAAATGGAAAGTCTCCCTCTAGGTAATCTCTCTCAAATCCATTTGTTTCCACCAATTTAATTTTCAATTTGCACTTCATTTTCCAATTTTTGTTGAACCCTAGACATGATGATTTTCAAATTATTTGCAAGTAATGGTAGTTGAAAACGAGCATGTAATGGTACATGTATTTGTGCATTGAATTTATGCTTGGCTTAGGGTTTGGTAAGTTTTTCGAATTTAGAATTTATAATCCTATATAGTACATGGACACCATATTAACTATGTGTGCTTGTTTTATAGGACATCTATTGCAAGCTAAGTTTGCTCATGTATTAGGTTATCTATAGTGGGAGTATCATAGATGATATCATGCAATCCATGTTATCAAAAATATGATGTAATAGTATTATTAATGAAGATAGATGCCATAGGTTAGACCTATAAAATTCATGTAATCCATGGTATGATACGGTATCATAGAAGGTAGACCTATAAAATTCAATATCAAATAAATCTTATACACAGGTTTCTCTTGGATTCTACAAAACAATAATAGTATGATACTACTGTAAGATAGTATGCATTATAGAGGTTGTATCATACACTAGTATATGTATCATATACTCCTCACTATGACAAGCCTTAGTTGGATTATATATGTATGTCGACAACCTTTATGAAATGCAAATTAGCCGGTTGTAGAATAAAATGTGCTCCCCATACATACATAGGGTGTGTTTGGTGTGGGCTCCAACTAGCCAAACGAAAATTTTGGTATGACCAAAGCATAGGCATAACCTAAAATTTTGGTGAGTCATTGTTGTTTGGTTTATAGCCCATGTAACTACCAAAAAAATGGCAAAATTGCTAGGCATCCGCATTGAAGTGCAAGAAAAAGCTAGGGACAATGCTAGAAGGGAGAATAAAAAGAATAAAGTAGGAGAGAAATCGTCTAGGGCTTTTTACTTGTGAAGTTGACACCACAATAAACATGCTTAACATGTAAACTAAATTGAGAAACAAACCTAGGTCGGCTTCGTTCTAAGTGGAGCCGACCTACATAGGTTCGGCTCCATTATAAGTGGAGCGGACCTGCATAAGTTTGACTCCATTTTAAGTGGAACCGAACTTGCCACGTAGGATTATCTA
This sequence comes from Avena sativa, assembly GCA_916181665.1. Classification (NCBI taxonomy): domain Eukaryota; kingdom Viridiplantae; phylum Streptophyta; class Magnoliopsida; order Poales; family Poaceae; genus Avena; species Avena sativa. Next base: position 3,012,521 of record OV702300.1, read on the forward strand.
GGCCTATGCTCATGGACTTCGGCGCCGGCAGCACTCGGCACTGACGTGCATATGTTCGGCTCCACTCTAGTTGGCGCCGAACGGAGGGGTCATATTCCGAAATAGTTTTCTTGGAGGAATGTGGGATTAGTTACTGGAAAATTTCACTTTTGTCTACGCTGTTTGTGGCGCTGACGCGCACCATTCGTGGGCGAGTCGGCGACTGGCTAGACCTCGAGACGGATTGGAGGGGACTGTGATAGAAGAAAGCTGGAGAGGATTGGATGATTGGAGTGTTTTCACCAAGACACGATGGATGATACTCGGCAATAATGCTCGTGGTTAATCGACCTGTGCGAAACAAGGCCTAAGCGGACCACCTAGGATTTGGAGTTCATCTGGAGGTTGGCCCTGGCATCGATCAGCTGACCAACACACTGAAGTAAAACAGTGAACGGAGAATGGACACGAGAACGGATCAACAACTTAACACTGAAGTAAAATAGTGAACGGAGACAACTGGTGTTACTTATACTGTTTAACGACCAAAACGGCGAAGTAAGAAGCCATCCTGGCCATAGATGTGAAGCAGCCTGAACTGTTGGATAGCTCAAGACCGGAACACTTCTCTCTGCCGTGTCTTGGTTTCAGAAGGATTCAGATAGGGGCCTGAAACTCTGTACTCGTCGTCTCCAGTTTCGGGGAGCAGAATGCAGGGACCCATCCCATATCTCTACTTTCTGGTAGCACCTATTGGTTGCTGATCACCACTTTTCCAGCCATGACTTACGAATTCATCTAATGTCCAATGGCAATTTTTTACATGTTACAGTTGATTATACAAGAAGAAAGAAAAAAAAGGCCGCACTAGCCAATAGATTCAGAGCCGAACTTGGACGCCCAGTTAATCGGTCGTGCTTAAAGTTTTGGGAACCCAGTAGATGGAATGGAGGCCATTGAGCTATGCGGCGAGATATGGTAGCGCAGGAGCCCAAGGAGCTGCGTGTCGGAGCGCCCGGATACGGCATATCAAGTGCCTGAACAACCTCGCCGGCATCATCATCGCGGCAAGAGGCTAGATCGTCCACAGCTTGTGACATTGCGCGGCATGCTGTCAGGCTGAACGCCTTCACTTCTCATATCAAAAGATGTTCACACACCTGAGATTTTCCTAGCTTGTAGTTAATCTGGACAAGTGCTGAATCAGGGAAGTTCACGGCTTCCACAGCTACATGAATGAAGAAGCTAAAAGATCAATCTCTGAACCAAGTAAAGGACGCTGAAACGAGATAGCCAAAGGAATTGTCTAGGTGAGGCCTGAGTGGGTGTTACATGTGCAGATTAGGCTGTTTCACTGTTGTTCCACATTCTCCTTGATTTTGTATCATTCCATATCAAGTGGATCATATCAAGTAGATCATAATCCTGACAGAGCAACATTACAGGACAACGTCTGAACTAAGTAAACGGTACTCAAGCTTAGGTAGGTCACACATGCGAGAATCCCAGCTTCTGCTAAATCTGGGAAATGTCAAATGTACTAGATTTACATTACAAAGTACCAGAAGGGGATAAAGGTCAGAGTTTACAAAGCCTGTACATTATTTCAAGCAAAGAGAATGCATCCCCTTTCCATGTAATCCTCGCCCGGTTTTCCTTGGTTAACTAGGCGCCGCTATTCAGCTTCCTCCTCTCCAATTGTGCGGTTGGCCTGCCTCATCAGCTCGGCCCTCCGCTTGGCATACCTCCTCCGCTCACGGACTAGTCTTGGTATCTCCTTCCATGTCTTCGGTTTAGATGCCATTACTGTATTATATCACAGGTGATGTCAGACTAAGTGGTACAAACTAATACTACACGGCATTAAGAAAGATGAAGAATTTAGGCTGAAAACAAACAGCTGCTTTGAGTTCTTATTGTACTACCCATGTCATAATATCTCCATCTAGCTCTTTCAGTTTACACCCCATGTAACACAACTACTAGCATGTCCATTTTTCGTAACTTGCTATGTGTTCTTTTTCTAAAACATGTGCTACCAAACTGGTTTTGCTTTGGGGGTGGACAGTGACGTATGGTGTGCAGCATGATGTAAGAAACAATCTTCAAGTTACAGCAAGATACAGATCAGTTGATGTCATTGAGTTTTAACAAATTCTGCATGTACGTGTTTCTACCTATACTATACATGTATGCGCGTTTTCACTACTTACTTAAAAAACTAACAAGTATGAATTTTCACTATGTCACAAATATCATGATCATGTGATACTGCTATTAGTTGCTATTTCTCTTCAAACAACATAATGCTAATGCTAATGGGAGATGTCATGTTGGAAGTGGTACATGGAATGGGATGGATGCTTGCATTTGTTGGTGAATATGGCAAAGAGAGAAAGAAATATGTGCGTACCTTCATACTGGGCATCTAGATTCTTTTGCTTGATGCTGCCCAGTCGCTGCTGCAGGCATCTAGGGAGTTTCTTTATAGCAGGACAACCTATAATTTTAAGCTGCGAGAGAGACTTGTATGCTTGTGGCTCATTGGATAGGGATGCCAGGGCACTGCAGCTTTCAAGGCCAAGGAGTTCAAACGAGAAGGGCTGGCCCGACATAGGCTCTAGAGATGTGAGCCCACTGTTGTCTTTAATGGTTAGGTTCTTGAGGGAGGTGGGCAGACGGAGAATGCCCCCCAACATGCCACCACATGAATCTATATTTGAAGAGTGAGTCAAGGAGGAAGTGAATGCTCTCCTGCTACTGTTGCTGCTGATGGGTCTGGTGCATTTATGGAAGCAGTGACCTCTGGTTTTGGGAGCCTATCCAGTTGGCATGACATGACTTGAATACTACTGCAGAGAATAATATATATGTCCTTTAAGGACGGTGGAAGATATAGAACCCCTGATAAACTATCACTATGGAAGATGTAGAACCCCCAAAATATGGGCAATAGCTCATGAAAATGGCCGAAAACACAAAAATGACAAGTTTTTTCAAAACTGTCAAACATGTATCAGGTTAAGGTCATTGTAAATTTCCCTAGAATCCAAAATTATGGGCAATAGCTCATGAAAATGACCATAAAACGCGAAAACAACGAGTTTTTATCATAACTCTCAAACATGCAACGGGTCTTATGGGCCATGCAAATCCACCAAAAACCAAAAAATTGTGGGCAATAACTCACGAAAATGGCCATCAAACATGAAAACAACAAGATTTTTTTCATAACTCTCAAACATGTCTCGGGTCTTAAGGTTGCTGTAAATCACCCTAGAACCATAAAACTGTGGACAATAGCTCATGAAAACGGTCATAAAACACGAAAAATATGAGTTTTTAGTCATATCTCTCAAACATGTAACGGGTCTTACATGCCATGCAAATCCGCCTAGAACACAAAAACGGTTGGCAATAACTCATGAAAAGATCCATAAAACATGAAAATGACGAGTTTTTGTTCACATATCTCAAACATGTATTGGTTCTTACGGTCGTTGTAAATCGCCCTGGAACCCCAAAACAGTGGGAATTTAGCCATAAAACGCGAAAACGACGAGTTTTTGGTCATATCTCTCAAACTTGTATAGGTTCTTATGGGCCATGAAACTTGACATGGAACCCGAAAAATGTGGGCAATAGCTCATGAAAATGGCCAGAAAACACAAAAACTACAAGTTTTTAGTCATATCTCTCAAACATGTAACGGGTCGTACGGTCCAGGCAATCCACTTAGAACCCGATAACTATGGGCAATAACTCATGAAATTGGCCATCAAACACGAAAACGACAAGTTTTTGTTCATAACTCTCAAACATGTATCAGTTCTTAATGTTGATGTATATCGCCTAGGAACCATAAAACAGTGGACAATAGCTCATGAAAACGGCCATGAAACGCAAAAACTACGAGTTTTTAGTCATATCCCTGAAACATGTAACGGGACTTACATGCCATGGAAATCCGTCTGGAACCATAAAACTGTTGGCAATAACTCATAAAAATGGCCATAAAACACGAAAATGATGAGTTTTTGTTCATAACACTCAAACATGTATCGGGTCTTAAGGTCGTTGTAAATCGCCCTAGAACCCCAAAACAGTGGGCAATAGCTCATGAAAACGGCCATAAAACACAAAAACTTCAAGTTTTTAGTCATATCTCACAAAATGTAACGGGTCTTATAGGCCATGCAAATCCTCCTGAAAATGGTCATAAAACACGAAAACGATGAGTTTTTGGTAATAACTCTCAAACATGTATCGGGTTTTACGGTCGTTGTAAGTCGCCCTGGAACCCAAAACTGTAGGCAATAGCTCATGAAACTGGCCATAAAACGTGAAAATGATGAGTTTTTTGTATAACTCTCAAACATGTATCGGTTCTTACGGTCGTTGTAAATCGCCTTGGAACCCCAAAACAGTGGGCATAGCTCATGAATTTGGCCATACAACGCAAAAACGATGAGTTTTTGGTCATATCTTTCAAAAAATGTATCGGGTCTTATGGGCCATGAAAATCGCCATGGAACCCCAAAAATATGGGCAATAGCTCATGAAAACGCCAGAAAACACGAAAATGACGACTTTTTGGTCATATCTCTCGAACATGTATCAGATCTTACGGTCGTTGTAAATCGCCCTGGAACCCCAGAAGAGTGGGCAATAACTCATGAAAACGACCATAAAACGCGAAAACGACGTGTTTCTGGTCATATCTCTCAAACATGTAATGGGTCTTATGGGCCATGCAAATCCGCCTGAAACACAAAAACTGTTGGCAGTAACTCATGAAAAGGTCCATAAAACACGAAAGCTACGAGTTTTTCTTCATAACTCTTAAACATGTATCGGGTCTTAACGTTGCTCTAAATCGCCCTAGAACCAAAAACTGTGGGCAATAGCTCATGAAAACGACAATAAAACGTGAAAACTACGAGTTTTGGGTCATATCTCTCAAACATGTATCAGGACTTACGGTCGTTGTAAATCGCCCTGTAACACCAAAACTGTGGGCAATAGCTCATGAATTTGGCCATAAAACGCAAAAACGACGAGTTTTTGTTCATATCTATCAGACATTTATCGGGTCTTATGGGCCATGAAACTCAACATGGAACCCCAAAAATATGGGCAATAGCTCATGAAAATGGCCAGAAAACACGAAAATGACGAGTTATTTCATAACTCTGAAACATGTATCGGGTCTGAAGGTCATTGTAAATTTCTCTACAATCCAAAATTGTGGGCAATAGCTCATGAAAACAACCATAAAACGCGAAAACGACGAGTTTTTGGTCATAACTCTTAAACATGTAACGGGTCTTACGGGCCATGCAAATCCTCCTGGAACCGAAAAACTATGGGCAATAACTCATGAAAATGGCCATCAAACACGAAAACAACAAGTATCGGGTCATGAAACATGTATCAGGTCTTAAGGTTCTTGTAAATCGCCCTGGAACCATAAAACTGTGGACAATAGCTCATGAAAACAGCCATAAAACACGAAAACTACGAGTTTTTAGTCAAATCTCTCAAACATGTAACGACTCTTACATGCCAAGCAAATTCGTCTGGAACCCAAAAACAATGGGAAATAACTCGTTAAAATGGCCAAAAAACACGCGACGAGTTTTTGTTCACATATCTCAAACATGTATCGTTTCTTATTGTCGTTGTAAATCGCCCTGGAACCCCAAAACAGTGGGAATTTAACCATAAAACGCGAAAACGACGAGTTTTTGGTCATACCTATCAAACTTGTATAGGTTCTTATGGGCCATGAAACTCGCTATGGAACCCGAAAAATGTGGGCAATAGCCCATGAAAATGGCGAGAAAACACAAAAACTACAAGTTTTTAGTCATATCTTTTAAACATGTAACGGGTCTTACGGGCTAGGCAAATCCACTTAGAACCAAATTACTATGGGCAATAACTCACGAAATTGGCCATCAAACACGAAAACGACAAGTTCTGTTCATAAATCTCAAACATGTATCAGTTCTTAAGGTTGTTGTAAATCGCCTTGGAACCATAACACTGTGGACAATAGCTCATGAAAACAGGCATAAAACTTAAAAACTACGAGTTTTTAGTCATATCTCTCAAACATGTAACGGGACTTACAGGCCATGCAAATCTGCCTGGAACCATAAAACTGTTGGCAATAACTCATAAATATGGCCATAAAACACGAAAACGACGAGTTTTTGTTCATAACACTCAAACATGTATCGGGTCTTAAGCTCATGAAAACGGCCATAAAACGTGAAAACTTCAAGTTTTTAGTCATATCTCTCAAAATGTAACGGATCTTATAGGCCATGCAAATCCGCCTGGAATACAAAAACTATGGGCAATAACTCATGAAAATGGTCATAAAACACGAAAACGACGAGTTTTTGGTTATAACTCTCAAACATGTATCGGGTTTTATGGTTGTTGTAAGTCGCCCTGGAACCCAAAACTGTGGGCAATAGCTCATGAAACCGGCTATAAAACGTGAAAACGATGAGTTTTTGGTATAACTATCAAACATGTATCGGTTCTTGCGGTCGTTGTAAATCTCCCTGGAACCCCAAAATAGTGGGCAATAGCTCATGAATTTGGCCATAAAACGCTAAATCGACGAGTTTTTGGTCATATCTTTCAAACATGTATCGGGTCTTATGGGCCATGAAAATCACCACAGAACCCCAAAAATGTGGGCAATAGCTCATGAAAACGGCCAGAAAAGACGAAAACGGCGAGTTTTTGATCATATCTCTCAAACATGTATCAGATCTACGGTCGTTGTAAATCGCCCTCGAACCCCACAAGAGTGGGCACTAACTCATGAAAATGACCATAAAACGCGAAAACGACGTGTTTCTGGTCATATCTCTCAAACATGTAACGACTCTTACAGTCCATGCAAATCCGCCTGGAACACAAAAATTGTTGGCAGTAACTCATGAAAAGGTCCATAAAACACGAAAACGACGAGTTTTTGTTCATAACTCTCAAACATGTATCGGGTCTTAAGGTTGCTCTAAATCGCCCAAGAACCCTAAAACTGTGGGCAATAGCTCATGAAAACGACAGTAAAACGCGAAAACTCCGAGTTTTGGGTCATATCTCTCAAACATGTATCAGGACTTACGGTAGTTGTAAATCGTCCTGGAACACCAAAACTGTGGCAATAGCTCATGAATTTGGCCATAAAACGTAAAAACGATGAGTTTTTGTTCATATCTATCAAACATTTATCGGGTCTTATGGGCCATGAAACTCAACATGGAACCCCAAAAATGTGGGCAATAGCTCATGAAAATGGCTAGAAAACACAAAAATGACGAGTTTTTTTCATAACTGTCAAACATGTATCAGGTCTTAAGGTCATTGTAAATTGCCCTAGAACCCAAAATTGTTGGAAATAGTTCATGAAAACGACCATAAAACGCGAAAACGACGAGTTTTTATCATAACTCTCAAACATGCAACGAGTCTTACGGGCCATGCAAATCCACCTAAAACCAAAAAATTTTGGGCAATAACTCACGAAAATGGACATCAAACATGAAAACTACAAGATTTTGTTCATAACTCTCAAACATGTATCAGGTCTTATGGTTGCGGCAATAACTCACGAAAATGGACATCAAACATGAAAACTACAAGATTTTGTTCATAACTCTCAAACATGTATCAGGTCTTATGGTTGCTGTAATTCTTCCTAGAACCCCAAAACATTGGGCAATAGCTCATGAAAATGGTCATAAAACGCGAAAACTACGAGTTTTTAGTCATATCTCTCAAACATGTAACGGGTATTACAGGCCATGCAAATCTGCCTGGAACCCCAAAACGGTGGGCAATAACTCATGAAAATAGCCATGAAACATGAAAACGACGAGTTTTTATTCACATATCTCAAACATGTATCAGTTCTTATGGTCATTGTAAATCGCCCTAGAACCCCAAAATAGTTGGCAGTAACTCATGAAAAGGTCCATAAAAACGAAAAAGACGAGTTTTTGTTCATAACTCTCAAACATGTATTGGGTCTTAAGGTTGCTCTAAATCGCCCTAGAACCATAAAACTATGGGAAATAGCTCATGAAAACGACAATAAAACGCGAAAACTACAAGTTTTGGTTCATATCTCTCAAACATTTATCAAGACTTACGGTCGTTGTAAATCGCCCCGGAACACCAAAACTGTGGGCAATAGCTCATGAATTTGGCCATAAAACAAAAAAACGACGAGTTTTTGTTTATATATATCAAACATTTATCGGGTCTTATGGTCCATGAAACTCAACAGGAACCCCAAAAATGTGGGCAATAGCTCATGAAAATGGCCAGAAAACACAAAAATGACGAGTTTTTTCATAACTCCGAAACATGTATCGGGTTTTAAGGTCATTGTAAATTTCCCTACAACCCAAAATTGTGGCCAATAGCTCATGAAAACAACCATAAGACGCGAAAACGACGAGTTTTTGGTCATAACTCTCAAACATATAACGGGTCTTATGGGCCATGCAAATCCGCCTGGAACTGAAAAACTATGGGCAACAACTCACGAAAATGGCCATCAAACACGAAAACAACAAGTGTTTGTTCATAACCCTCAAACATGTATCGGGTCTTGAGGTTCATGTAAATCGCCCTGGAACCATAAAACTGTGGACAATAGCTCATGAAAACAGCCATAAAACGCGAAAACTACGAGTTTTTAGTCATATCTCTCAAACATGTAACGACTCTTATAGGTCAAGCAAATTCGCCTGGAACCCAAAACAATGGGAAATAACTCATTAAAATGGCCATAAAACACGCGACGAGTTTTTGGTAATAACTCTGAAACATGAGGTCTTATGGTTACTGTAATTCTTCCTAGAACCCCAAAACTGTGGGCAATAGCTCATGAAAACGGTCATAAAACGCGAAAACTACGAGTTTTTAGTCATATCTCTCAAACATGTAACGGGTATTACAGGCCATGCAAATCTGCCTGGAACCCAAAAACGGTGGGCAATAACTCATGAAAATAGCCATAAAACATGAAAACGACGAGCTTTTGTTCACATATCTCAAACATGTATCGGTTCTTATGGTCATTGTAAATCGCCCTAGAACCCCAAAATAGTGTGAATTTAAGACCATGAAACTTGTATAGGTTCTTATGGGCCATGAAACTCGCCATGGAACCCGAAAATGTGGGCAATATCCCATGAAAATGGCCAGAAAACACAAAAACTACAAGTTTTTAGTCATATCTCTCAAACATGTAATGGGTCTTACGGGCCAGGCAAATCTACTTAGAACCCAATAACAATGGGCAATAATTCACGAAATTGGCCATCAAACACGAAAACGGTAAGTTTTTGTTCATTACTCTCAAACATGTATCAGTTCTTAAGGTTGCTGTAAATCGCCTTGGAACCATAAAACTGTGGACAATAGCTCATGAAAACGGCCATGAAATGCAAAAACTACGAGTTTTTAGTCATATCCCTGAAACATGTAACGGGACTTATAGGCCAAGCAAATCCTCCTGGAACCATAAAACTATTAGCAATAACTCATAAAAATGGCCATAAAACACGAAAATGACGAGTTTTTGTTCATAGCACTCAAACATGTATCGGGTCTTAAGGTCATTGTAAATCGCCCTAGAACCCCAAAACAGTGGGCAATAGCTCATGAAAACGTCCATAAAACACAAAAACTTCAAGTTTTTAGTCATATCCCACAAAATTTAACAGGTCTTATAGGCCATGCAAATCCGCCTGGAATACAAAAACTTTGGGCAATAACCCATGAAAATCGTCATAAAACACGAAAACGATGAGTTTTTGGTAATAACTCTCAAACATGTATCGGGTTTTACGGTCGTTGTAAGTCGCCCTAGAACCCAAAACTATGGGCAATAGCTCATGACACCAGCCATAAATCCTGAAAACGATGATTTTTTTGTATAACTCTCTGTCACATCCCAAAACTTTCCAAATTTTGAAATGTGAAAAATAATTAAACAAAAGAATTAATTGTTGAAATTTAGGGTGAAAAGAAACTTTTTTGCTTCTAAATAGAAACACCAAAACCCTTCTTTAACAAATTTAAATGAAAAGGGAATCCAACAAAATTTCAATCAAGTGGATTGCATTCATCAATGAATGTATCTTGAAATTTAAACACTTGGGAAAATAAACCAAAACCCCAAAACCCTAATGGAATAAAATAATTTCCAAGATCTCTCTAAGACTATGGATTTTATCCATATAACAATTCATCAACAAACACTATTAAATGATCAAAAATAATAAATAAGAACATTATAAAGCCATATAAATTGGTTGAATTAAATTTGGAGCCATGGATAAAAACTTATGATGTTGATAAGTTAAAATGAAATAATTTCCAAAGATAATAAATCTCCTAACTAAAATCCATACTAAATTGTGAGCAAATTAATCCTAAAAATATTTAAAAAGGATAAACAAATATTAAATAATATTATACAAATTGGAACCACCAGATTTGGATCTATAAATAAAAAGATAGGGATTTTATAAGGCAAACAAAGAAATAAATAAAATAAGGAATATTTAAAAGTCAAATTAAATCTTGGCCAAATCCATAAACAAATAAAATGAAAGTATATTGAATAATAAAAATGAGTAAAAGATTATTTAAATAAGATTATATGAATTGAACAAAATTCAATTTTATTTAAATAAAGAAAAATTGCCTAAACTAAATAAATAATAAACCACAAGGAAATTATTTAGAAGACAATTTAAAACTTGAATTAAACCCATAAGCAAATGGAATAAAGATAATCCGAATAAAATAAAGGAATAAAGATTATTTAAATAAAAACTTATATGGACTTAAACCATATTGTTTTGAATAAAGACAAAATCCCTAAAGTAAATGATTAATTAAATCATGAGAAAATAATAAATTGGAATTTACCAAAGTGGAATAAAAAAGTTATCTTATTAACTTCAAGAGAATTATTTGAATAAAATTTATATGGGTTTAAAACCATATTTGATTTTATTTGAATACAAACAAATGTCCAATTTCAATGTACATTAAATCATATTAAAATATTTTAAATAATTCAAAGTGAATTATTGGCACTAATGAATAAATAAAACCTAATGAAAAACGCTTGGTAAAAATTAGAATTCAAATAGAAGTGTGAAAATATATTTAAAAATCTTATTTAAACAAAGACAAGTGTCTAATTTAAATAAATAATAAACCATAAAAGAATAAAAGAAATTATTCTCAAATGGACTTTAAAACACAGTTATAAACAACATAAAACCTACTGAAAAGTTTTGAAAAGATTTGATGAATAAATCTGATTTCAAATGAGAGTTTGAATTCAAAACAGAAAAATAGAAATAGAAAAAGAAAAATATTCAGAGAAGAAAAAAATGAAATAGACCAGCCCAGCAAACCAGGCCCAGACCAGCCTAGCAGCATCCCACCTCTCTCCCCCGAATTGTTTTCTCTCACTCGTGAATCGACCCGCACCCTCACTGACCTAACGACCCCACCGTACCCCAACTCACTCGCTGACAACGCTGTCCCACAGCCAGGTCATCATCCCCAACCTCGCGCTGACCCTGCCCTCTCTCTCTCCTCGCTGCCATTTCTGGCCGCGGTTAAACTCCGTTAATACGCGTTGATGCCACGAGTAATTAGCCCCTGCGACTACGTACGATAACTCGCCCCCTCCTCTCCTCCTTTCCCCTCATTCCCCAGCTCCTCTCTGCTTGCAGGCTATCTTGATTTCTCGCTGCAACCCCACTGCCTCGACGAGCTACCCCGGCCAAATTCTGGCAAATCCGGCCACTTCTTCGCTCCCAGTACCCACTAGCTTGCTCCCCATCTCCCTACGCACCTCCTAGTAGCACTAGCTCACTCGTGCGCATTCCAGAACGTCGGCAACATCTTCACCAGTGTGCCACCGACGACCCCGCAACTCCGGTGAGCCCTAGAACTCGACTCGTGCGCGCCTCGCCCAGGTGCTCCCAATCACTCGCGCGTGACCTACAGCCTCGCCTCCGACGACTCCCGAACGTGCCGACACCAGGAGCATCTCCGGCGAAGAATTCCCGTCGCGTCTGTGCGCCCCTTAGACAGCTACGGCCACGTTGATCATCGCAATGATCCCACGAACCTGGTGAGCCACTCCTTTTCCTTCCTTGCTTCGTGTAGCCGCCACAACACTGTATCCAGAGAGCCACCGCCGCTCGCCGTCGCGCCAGCGCCGCCCATCTATGGTTAACATGTTGTGAGCCGTTGGATTTAGATCCAAGCGATGCGATAGACTCACTTAACGAAGGGGTACGAAACAATATGTGGCGTGTGATTCACTTTAGATCCAACAGCCCACGATGCTCGATCCAGACGAAGCGGTACATACCAATAGCAACAGGACACGTGGCCTGTCTGATCTTTTAAAAACAGAAACTATCCTATTAGTTGTTTGAATTTGTAAATTCCATAAATTTTAATCTACATGTCCAAATTTTACAAATTTTATATCATTGGAATCAGGAAAAAGAATAATTTGCAATCATGCCCTTTGTTTAGTGTTTTGCTTCTATAAAAGTAGATGTTTTTGCAGAAACATTATTAGGCCTATTTTGTGTATAAAATTTATTCTAAAAATGATTTTAGGGTAAAATATTTTGTAAATGATTTGTTTTGAACCTCTTGACCATAAGAACAAACTTTTGGGTTTGGAAATATATTTTGTTAAACACAAGGAATTATTCCTTGTATAAAAGCATTTCTAGTAAAACAAAATTTGTTGATTATGTTTTAAAAATGATTTTTGAGTAAAATCTTTTGCAAATGGTTTGATTTAAACTCTCTGACCCTAAACCACTAAGTTTTGGATTTAAAAATATATTTGATTAACCATAGAAAATTATTACTTTGTATAAAGGCATTTCTAGTAAAATAAAATTATTGCTTTGATTTAAAAATGGTTTTGAGTGAAACCTTTTGAAAATGGATTTGTTTGAAAACACTTGGACCCTAATTATTAATATTTGTGTTTAAAAACATATTTGGTAGACAATAGAAATTATTACTTTGATTTAAATCATTCTAGCAAAACAAAAATGATTTAAATGGCCATTTTCACTAACTTGATTTTAAATGGTTTTGCCACCTTTATAAATGACTAGTAGGTATTTTAAAATGTTTATAACCTAATATAAACCACCTTTTCAAATAAAACAATCTTTTGCATGCTTGCATGCATTGTTATGTTTTCATTATTTTATGTGGTGAAATTGTTTGAATGATAGTTTGAATATGTGCTTTCTTGATTGAATTGTAGTGAACCTTGAAGAGTGTGACATTTGCAAAGATCAAAGAGTGAACATATATTCTCTACTAAAAAGTCAAGTGGTGCTTCATACATTTTGTCCTAATATTTTGACTATGCATTAGTGATATTTTGAGTAGGAGTTGCATGAAATTTTACTAAGTATGTTATGTCATGGTAAATCCTAGTAGATGATGCCTTAGTAAATTTTCCCTAAGTTAAGATTCTTGCTACTATTATGCTTAGCCTAGCTAGTATAAAACAAGGGTGGATTATATTCATGCTATGAAATATTTCTAAGGCTATGACTTGTGTTTTGTTTAATAAAACAACTATGTGAATGAATCACCTGGGTGGAATGGTGAGAATGGATTTATGTTGAGTGGTTACACAGGGTGAGCAAACTGGCGAAAACTTGTGTATCACACTTGTGGAAAGCCACCCAGGAACAGAGATATTTGAGATGTCAAATGTTGAGAAGCTTCAAGTGCAGCCACATGGTAATATGGGCTTTGCCTGAATCATATAGGTTGCAATAACTTAGCTAGATGGACAGAAGGTGGTAGGGGATGATAGGTTTGGAACGTGTCCATTTTGGTCTAAGGGAAGGCTTCTGAAAGATCTTGTCTTGATGCATGTCGAGTCTTGTGGGGAAAGTGCACCACCTCTCGAGAGAGTAAAAATCTAAGTACATAGCCGTGTCCCCGGCAATGGAAAATTTGAGCATCAAGACATGGAAGCTATCAAGGATCTCCTCATCCCAATTTCTAAGTTAAAAGCTTGTGGTTGAACAAGGGTTAAAGGATCACCAATTTTATTGGTTGATGCCTTGGGTGATTTTGACAAACAAAAACTTAGTGTTTTCAAAGGATAAGGAAAATCTATTTGAGCAAAGCAAGACTAAGCTCCACTTAGCCAAATTGCATATAGATGATAGATACCACTACTCTACCATAGTATCACTTTCCAATACAATTCAAATGTATTGACCCTTGTGGCTGTAACTTATTATATTGCTGGTTTTGTTTGATGTTAGTGAAGTGTGTTGAATAGGATTACAAGTCTACAACCAACATGATTGCATGTGGCACTTTGAAGATGAAGGACTCCATGCTATATAGTTATTTCTGTTGCATTGTAATGAGATAGCCAAATGAGCTATGAAGATGTAATGAATTATTTTATTCCTGATTATAAAGTTGTATTATGACCATTGTTTCTTGATATTACATCTTAAAATGTGGATGCTATCTATTTATCCAGGGACTAGCATTGCAATCACCGGGACTTTTACCTTTATAAAGGTGGGGTATTACAGTCTCAAAAATGTATTGGTTCTTACGGTCGTTGTAAATCGCCCTGGAACCCAAAAACAGTGGGCAATAGCTCATGAATTTGGCCATAAAATGCAAAAACGACGAGTTTTTGGTCATATCTTTCAAACATGTATCGGGTCTTATGGGCCATGAAAATCCCGATGGAACCTCAAAAATGTGGGCAATAGCTCATGGAAACGGCCAATTGATAATAGAAAGTCTTTGGTGGACTCAATCACAAACATCATAGACTTGTATTTTCGGGACTTACAATTGTGTTTGCCGGAGGGCTATACTATAAACGATTTTTGTGATCAGTTTCTAGGATATGACTATTGCCACAGTCTACTGAACACTTTCCTGGATTTATTTTGGTAAAACACGAAAACGGCGAGTTTTTGGTCATACCTCTAGAACATGTATCGGATCTTACAGCCATTGTAAATCGCCCTCGAACCCTAGAAGAGTGGGCAATGACTCATGAAAACGACCATAAAACACGAAAACGACGTGTTTCTGGTCATATCTCTCAAACATGTAACGGGTCTTATGGGCCATGCAAATCCGTCTGGAACACAAAAACGATTGGGTCTTAAGGCCACTCATGAAAAGGTCCATAAAAACGAAAACGACGAGTTTTTGTTCATAACTCTCAAACATGTATTGGGTCTTAAGGTTGCTCTAAATCGCCCTAGAATCATAAAACTATGGGAAATAGCTCATGAAAACGACAATAAAACGCGAAAACTACAAGTTTTGGTTCATATCTCTCAAACATTTATCAAGATTTACGGTCGTTGTAAATCGCCCCGGAACACCAAAACTATGGGCAATAGATCATGAATTTGGCCATAAAACACAAACACGACGAGTTTTTGTTCATATTTATCAAACATTTATCGGGTCTTATGGGCCATGAAACTCAACATGGAACCCCAAAAATGTGGGCAATAGCTCATGAAAATGGCCAGAAAACACGAAAATGATGAGTTTTTTCATAACTCTGAAACATGTATCGGGTCTTAAGGTCATCGTAAATTGCCCTACAACCCAAAATTGTGGGCAATATCTCATGAAAACAACCATAAAATACGAAAACGACAAGTTTTTGTTCATAACCCTCAAACATGTATCGGGTCTTAAGGTTCTTGTAAATCGCCCTGGAACCATAAAACTGTGGACAATAGCTCATGAAAACAACCATAAAACTTAAAAACTACGAGTTTTTAGTCATATCTCTCAAACATGTAATGGCTCTTATAGGCCAAGAAAATCTGCCTGGAACCCAAAAACAATGGGCAATAACTCATTAAAATGGCCATAAAACACACGACGGGTTTTTGGTAATAACTCTGAAACATGTATCAAGTCTTATGGTTGATGTAATTCTTCCTAGAAACCCAAAACATTGGACAATAGCTCATGAAAACGGTCATAAAACACGAAAACTATGAGTTTTTAGTCATATCTCTCAAACATGTATCGGGTATTACAGGCCATGAAAATCTGCCTAGAACCCAAAAACGGTGGGTAATAACTCATGAAAATGGCCATAAAACATGAAAACAACGAGTTTTTGTTCACATATCTTAAACACGTATAGGTTCTTACGGTCGTTGTAAATCGCTCTGAAACCCCAAAACAGTGGGAATTTAACCATAAAACGCGAAAACGACGAGTTTTTGGTCATATCTCTCAAACTTGTATAGGTTCTTATGGGCCATGAAACTCGCCATGGAACCCGAAAAATGTGGGCAATAGCCCATGAAAATGGCCAGAAAACACAAAAATTACAAGTTTTTAGTCATATCTCTCAAACATGTAACGGGTCTTATGGGCCAGGAAAGTCCACTTAGAACCCAATAACTATGGGCAATAACTCATGAAATTGTCCATCAAACACGAAAACGACAAGTTTTTGTTCATAACTCTCAAACATGTATCAGTTCTTAAGGTTGTTGTAAATTGCCTTGGAACCATAAAACCGTGGACAATAGCTCATGAAAACGGGCATAAAACGTAAAAACTACGAGTTTTTAGTCATCTCTCTCAAACATGCAACGGGTTTACAGGCCATGCAAATCCGTCTGGAACCATAAAACTGTTGGCAATAACTCATAAAAATGGCCATAAAACACAAAAACGATGAGTTTTTGTTCATAACACTCAAACATGAATTGGGTCTTAAGGTCGTTGTAAATCGCCCTAGAACCCAAAACAGTGGGCAATAGCTCATGAAAACGGCCATAAAATGCGAAAACTTCAAGTTTTTAGTCATATCTCTCAAAATGTAACGGGTCTTATAGGCCATGCAAATCCGCTTGGAATACAAAAACTGTGGGCAATAACTCATGAAAATGGTCATAAAACAGGAAAACAACGAGTTTTTAGTAATAACTCTTAAACATGTATAGGGTTTTATGGTCGTTGTAAGTCGCCCTGGAACCCAAAACTATGGGCAATAGCTCATGAAACCGGCCATAAAACGTGAAAGCGATGAGTTTTTGGTATAACTCTCAAACATGTATTGGTTCTTACGGTCGTTTTGAATCACCCTAGAACCCCAAAATAGTGGGCAATAGCTCATGAATTTGGCCATAAAACGCAATAACGACGAGTTTTTGGTCATATCTTTCAAACATGTATCGGGTCTTATGGGCCTTGAAAATCGCCATGGAACCCTAAAAATATGGGCAATAGCTCATGAGAACGGCCAGAAAACGACGAGTTTTTGGTCATATCTCTCAAACATGTATCGGATCTTATGGTCATTGTAAATCGCCTTGGAACCCGAGAAGACTAGGCAATAACTCATGAAAACGACCATAAAATGCGAAAACGACGTGTTTCTGGTCATATCTCTCAAACATGTAACGGGTCTTACGGGCCATGCAAATCCGCCTCGAACACAAAAATTGTTGGCAGTAACTCATGAAAAGGTCCATAAAACACGAAAACGACGAGTTTTCGTTCGTAACTCTTAAACATGTATCGGGTCATACGGTTGCTCTAAATCGCCCTAGAACCATAAAACTGTGGGCAATAACTCATAAAATCGACAATAAAACGCGAAAACTACGGGTTTGGGTCATATCCCTCAAACATGTATCAGGACTTATGATCGTTGTTAATCGCCCTGGAACACCAAAACTGTGGGCAATAGCTCATGAATTTGGCCATAAAACGCAAAAACGACGAGTTTTGTTTCATATCTATCAAACATTTATCGGGTCTTATGGGCCATGAAACTCAACATGGAACCCCAAAAATGTGGGCAATAGCTCATGAAAATGGCCAGAAAACACAAAAATGACGAGTTTTTTCATAACTATCAAACATGTATCGGGTCTTAAGGTCATTGTAAATTAGTCTAGAACCTAAAATTGTGGGCAATATCTCATGAAAACAACCATAAAACGCGAAAACGACGAGTTTTTATCATAACTCTCAAACATGCAACGGGTCTTACGGGCCATGCAAATCCACCTAAAACAGAAAATTGTGGGCAATAACTCACGAAAATGGCCATCAAACATGAAAACTACAAGATTTTGTTCATAACTCTCAAACATGTATCAGGTCTTAATATTGCTGTAAATCATCCTGGAACCATAAAACTGTGGACAATAGCTCATGAAAATAGCCATAAAACACGAAAACTACGAGTTTTTAGTAATATCTCTCAAACATGTAACGGGTCTTACATGCCATGCAAATCCGCCTAGAAAACAAAAACTTTTGGCAATAACTGATGAAAAGATCCATAAAACACGAGAGCGACGAGTTTTCGTTCATAACTCTCAAACATCTATCGGGTCTTAAGGTTGCTGTAAATCGCTCTGGAACCATAAAAATGTGGGAAATAAATAATGAAAACAGCAATAAAACGTGAAAATTACGAGTTTTGGGTCATATACCTCAAACATGTATAAGGTCTTACGGTCGTTGTAAATCGCAATGGAATGCCAAAACAGTGGGCAATAGCTTATGAATTTAGCCATAAAACGCGAAAACGATGAGTTTTTGGTCATATCTCTCAAACTTGTATAGGTTCTTATGGGCCATGAAACTCGCCATGGAACCCGAAAAATGTGGGCAATAGCTCATGAAAATGGCCAGAAAA
This sequence comes from Avena sativa, assembly GCA_916181665.1. Classification (NCBI taxonomy): domain Eukaryota; kingdom Viridiplantae; phylum Streptophyta; class Magnoliopsida; order Poales; family Poaceae; genus Avena; species Avena sativa. The sequence goes on from OV702300.1 coordinate 3,031,296, forward strand.
CACAAAAACTACAAGTTTTTAGTCATACCTCTCAAACATGTAACGGGTGTTACGGGCCAGGCAAATCCACTTAGAACCCATAAACTATGGGCAATAACTCACGAAATTGACCATCAAACACGAAAACGACAAGTTTTTGTTCATAACTCTCAAACATGTATCGGTTCTTAAGGTTGTTGTAAACCGCCTAGGAACCATAAAACTGTGGACAATAGCTCATGAAAACGTCCATAGAACACAAAAACTACGATTTTTTAGTCATATCCCTGAAACATGTAACGGGACTTACAGGACATGCAAATCCGCTTGGAACCATAAAACTTTTGGCAATAACTCATAAAAATGGCCATAAAACACGAAAACGACGAGTTTTTGTTCATAACACTCAAACATGTATCGGGTCTTAAGGTCATTAAAATCGCCACAGAACCCTAAAACAGTCGGCAATAGCTCATGAAAACGGCCATAAAACACGAAAACTTCAAGTTTTTAGTCATATCTAACAAAATGTAACAGGTCTTATAGGCCATGCAAATCCGCCTGGAATACAAAAATTGTGGGCATTAACTCATGAAATTGGTCATAAAACACGAAAACGACGAGTTTTTGGTAATAACTCTCAAACATGTATCGGTTCTTACGGTCATTGTAAATCGCCCTAGAACCCCATAACAGTGGGCAATAGCTCATGAATTTGGCCATGAAACGCAAAAATGACGAGTTTTTGGTCATATCTTTCAAACATGTTTTGGGTCTTATGGGACATGAAAATCGCCATGGAACCCCAAAAATGTGGGCAATAGCTCATGAAAACGGGCAGAAAACGACGAGTTTTTGGTCATATCTTTCAAACATGTTTTGGGTCTTATGGGCCATGAAAATCGCCATGGAACCCCAAAAATGTGGGCAATAGCTCATGAAAACGGGCAGAAAACGACGAGCTTTTGGTCATATCTCTTGAACATCTATCGGATCTTATGGTCATTATAAATCGCCTTGGAACCCCAGAAGACTGGGCAATAACTCATGAAAATGACCATAAAACGCGAAATCGACGTGTTTCTGGTCATATCTCTCAAACATGTAACGGGACTTACAGGCCACACAAATACGCCTGGAACACAAAAACTGTTGGCAGTAACTCATGAAAAGGTCCATAAAACATGAGAACAACGAGTTTTTGTTCATAACTCTTAAACATGTATCGGGTCTTAAGGTTGCTCTAAATCGCCCTAGAACCATAAAACTATGGGCAATAGCTCATGAAAATGACAATAAAACTTGAAAACTACGAGTTTTGGGTCATCTCTCTCAAACATGTATCAGGACTTATGGTCGTTGTAAATCGCCCTGGAACGCCAAAACAGTGGGCAATAGCTCATGAATTTGGCCATAAAACGCAAAACGGCGAGTTTTTATTCATATCTGTCAAACATTTATCGGATCTTATGGGCCATAAAACTGAACATGGAACCCCAAAGGCAATAGCTCATTAAAATGGACAGAAAACACGAAAATGACGAGTTTTTCATAACTCTCAAACATGTATCGGGTCTTAAGGTCATTATAAATTGCCCTAGAACCCAAAATTGTGGACAATAGCTCATGAAAACGGCCATAAAACGCGAAAACTACGAGTTTTTATTCATATCTCTCAATAATGTAACGGGTCTTACATGCCATGCAAATCCGCCTAGAACACAAAAATTGGCAATAACTCATGAAAAGATCCATAAAACATGAAAACAACAAGATTTTGTTCATAACTCTCAAACATCTAGCGGGTCTTGAGGTTGCTGTAAATCGCCCTGGAACCATAAAACTGTGGGAAATAGCTCATGAAAACGGCCATAAAATGCGAAAACTACGAGTTTTGGGTCATATCTCTCAAACATGTATCGGGTCTTATGGTCGTTGTAAATTGCAATGGAATGCCAAAAAAGTGGGCGATAGCTTATGAATTTGGCCATAAAACACGAAAACGGTGAGTTTTTTGTCATATCTCTCAAACATATATAAGGTCTTATGGGCCATGAAACTCGCCATGGAACCCCAAAAATATGGGCAATAGCTCATGAAAACGGCCAGAAAACATGAAAACGACGAGTTTTTGTCATAACTCTCAAACATGTATCGGGTCTTAAGGTCGTTGTAATTTTTCCTAAAACCCCAAAACTATGGGCAATAGCTCATGGAAATGACCATAAAACGCGAAAACTACGAGTTTTTGGTTATAACTCTCAAACATGTAACGGGTTTTACGGGCCATGCAAATCCGCCTAGAACCGAAAAACTATGGGCAATAACTCAAGAAAATGGCCATTAACACGAAAACAAGTTTTTGTTCATAACCTCAAACATATATCGGGTCTTAAGGTTCTTGTAAATTGTCCTGGAACCATAAAACTATGGACAATAGCTCATGAAAACAGCCATAAAACGCGAAAACTATGAGTTTTTAGTCATATCTCTCAAACATGTAACGACTCTTACAGGCCAAGCAAATCTGCCTGGAACCCAAAAACAATGGGCAATAACTCATGAAAATGGCCATGAAACATGCGACGAGTTTTTGGTCATAACTCTTAAACATGTACCAGGTCTTATGGTTGCTGTAATTCTTCCTAGAACCCCAAGACATTAGGCAATAGCTCATGAAAACGGTCATAAAACGCGAAAACTATGAGTTTTTTTGCCATATCTCTCAAACATGTAATAGGTATTACATGCCATGAAAATCCGCCTGGAACCCAAAAATGATTGGAAATAACTCATGAAAATAGCTTATTAAAACACCCATAAAACGCTAAAACGATGAGTTTTTTGTCAGATCTCTCAAACATGTATCGGGTCTTACAGTCATTGTAAATCGACCTAAAACCCCAAAATAGTGGGCAATAGCTCATTTTGGCCATAAAACGTGAAAACGATGAGTTTTTGGTCATATCTCTCAAACATGTATTGGACCATGAAAATCGGCCTGGAACGCAAAATAGTGGGCAATAGCTCATGAAAACAGCCATAAAACGCGAAATCTCTGAGTTTTGGGTCATATCTCTCAAACATGAATCTGGTCTTATGGTCATTGGAAATCGCCCTAGAACACTAAAATTGTGGTCAATACCTCATGAAAACAGTCATAAAACGTGAAAACAACAAGTTTTTGGTCATCCCTCAAACATGTATTGATTCTAACTATCGTCGTAAATCTCCCTGGTACCACAAAACCGTGGGCAATAGCTCATGAAAACAGCCATAAAATAAGAAAACGATGAGTTTTTAGCCATAACTCTCAAACATGTATCGAGTCTCATGGTGATTGTAAATCTATCTGGAATGCCAAAACTGTGGGCAAAAACTCATGAAAACGGTCATAAAACGCGAAAACAACGAGTTTTTGGTCATAACTCTCAAACATTTATCGGGTATTACGATGGTCGTAAATCGCCCTAGAACCCCAAAACTATGGATAATAGCTCATGAAAACAGCCATAAAACATAAAAACGGAGAGTTTTTCTCCATGCCCTCAAACATGTATCGGGGCTTATGGGCCATGGAAACTGCCCAAGAACCCCAAAACTGTGGGCAATAGCTCATGAAAATGGCCAGAAAATGCGAAAACGACGAGTTTTTAGTCATAACTCTCAAACATGTATCGGTTCTTATAGTGCTCGTAAATCGTCCTACAAACACAAAACTATAAGCAATAGCTCATGAAATGGCCATAAACCCGAAAATAACAAGTTTTCCGTCATAACTCCTAAACATTTATTGGGTATTACGGTGGTTGTAAATCGCCCTAGAACACCAAAACTGTGGGTAATAGCTCATGAAAACGTATGTAAAATGTGAAAATGACGAGTTTTTGGTCAAAACTATCAAACATGTATTAGTTCATACGGCCATGCAACACCATGGAACCACAAAACTGTGGACTATAACTCATGAAAACCACCATAAAGCGCGAAAACGGCGAGTTTTTGGTCATAGCTCTAAAACATGTATATGGTCTTATGGTCATTGTAAATTTCCCTAGAAAACCAAAATTATGGGCAATAGCTCATCAAAACGGTTATAAAACGTGAAAACAACAAGTTTTCGGTCATCCTCAAACATGTATTGATTCTAACTATCGTATTAAATCGACCTGGTACCACAAAACCATGGGGAATAGCTCATGAAAACAAACATAAAACAAGAAAACGACAAGTTTTTAGCCATAATTCTCCAACATGTATCCAGTCTCATGGTTAATGTAAATCCATCTGTAATGCCAAAACTATGGGCAATAACTCATCAAAACGGCCATAAAACGCGAAAACAATGACTTTTTGGTCATAACTCTCAAACATTTATCGGGTATTACGGTGGTCGTAAATCGCCCTAGAACCCCGAAAAAGTGGATAATAGCTCATGAAAACAACCATAAAACACGAAAACGACGAGTTTTTATTCATGCCCTCAAACATGTATCGGGGCTTATGGGCCATGCAAATCGCCAAGAACCCCAAAACTATGGGCAAATGCTCATGAAAATGGCCATAAATGCGAAAACGACGAGTTTTTAGTCATAACTCTCAAACATGTATCGGGTCTTACGGTGCTCGTAAATCGTCCTAGAACCCCAAACTATAGGCAATAGGTCATGAAAATGGTCATAACACCTGAAAACAACAAGTTTTTGTTCATAAATCACAAACATTTATTAGGTATTACGGTGGTTGTAAATTGCGCTAGAACCCCAAAAATGTGGGTATTAGCTCATGAAAACTTGCCTAAGATGTAAAAATGACTAATTTTTTGTCAAAACTCTCAAACATGTATTAGTTCTTACGGGCCATGCAAATCACCATGGAACCCCAAAACTGTGGGCTATTACTCATGAAAACCAACATAAAACGCGAGTTTTTGGTCATAACTCTCAAACATGTATTGCGTATTACGGTGCTCTAAAATCGTCCTAGAACCCCAAAAACTATAGGCAATAGCTCATGAAAATGGCCATCAACCCGAAAATAACAAGTTTTTGCTCATAACTCCTAAACATTTATTGGGTATTACGATGGTTGTAAATCGCCCTAGAACCCCAAAACTGTGGGTAATAGCTCATGAAAACGTCCGTAAAACGTGAAAATGACGAGTTTTTGGTTAAAACTCTCAAACATGTATTAGTTCTTACGGGCCATGCAAATCACCATGGAACCCCAAAACTGTGGGCTATAACTCATGAAAACCACCATAAAACACGAAAACGAGTTTTTGGTCATAGCTGTGAAACGTGTATCTGGTCTTACGGTCATTGTAAATCGCCCTAGAACACCAAAATTGTGTGCAATAGCTCATGAAAATGGTCATAAAACGTGAAAAAACAAGTTTTTGATCATCCCTCAAACATGAATTGATTTTAACTATCATTGTAAATCTCCACGGTACCACAAAACTGTGGGCAATATAGCTCATGAAAACAGCAATAAAACGCGGAAACTACGAGTTTTGGGTCATATCTCTCAAACATGTATCGGGTCTTACGGTCGTTGTAAATCACTATGGGATGCCAAAACAATGGGCAATAGCTCATGAATTTGGCCATAAAACGCGAAAATAGCGAGTTTTATGGCCTTATGGCCCATGAAACTCGTCATGGAACCCCAAAAATGTGGGCAATAGCTCATGAAAACGGCCAGAAAACACGAAAATGACGATTTTTTTGTCATAACTCTCAAACCTGTATCGGGTCTTAAGGTCATTGTAAAGTTTCCTAAAACCCCCAAACTTTGGGCAATAGCTCATGAAAACGACCATAAAGTGCGAAAACGACGAGTTTTTGGTCATAACTCTCAAACATGTAACGGGTCTTACGGGCCATGCAAATCCGCCTAGAATCGAAAAACTATGGGCAATAACTCACGAAATGGCCATCAAACACGAAAACAAAAAGTTTTTGTTCATAACCCTCAAACATGTATCGGGTCTTAAGGTTCTCGTAACTCGCCCTGGAACCCTAAAACTATGGACAATATCTCATGAAAACTGCCATAAAACGCGAGAACCACGATTTTTTAGGCATATCTCTCAAACATGTAACGGCTCTTACAGGCCAAGCAAATCCGCCTAGAACCCAAAAACAATGGGCAATAACTCATGAAAATGGCCATAAAACACGCGACTTGTTTTTGGTCATAACTCTTAAACATGTATCAGGTCTTATGGTTGCTGTAATTCTTCTTAGAACCCCAAAACATTGGGCAACAGCTCATCAAAATGGTCATAAAACGCGAAAACTATGAGTTTTTAGTCATATCTCTCAAACATGTCATGGGTATTACAAGCCATGCAAATCCGCCTGGAACCCAAAAACGGTGGGCAATAACTCATGAAAATGGCCATAAAACATGAAAACGACGCGTTTTTGGTCACATATCTCAAACATGTATCGGTTCTTACGGTCATTGTAAATCGCCCTAGAAACCCAAAACAGTGGGCAATAGCTCAGTAATTTAGCCATAAAACGCGAAAACGACGAGTTTTTGTTCATATCTCTCAAACCTTTATAGCTTCTTATGGGCCATGAAACTCGCCATGGAACCCGAAAAATGTGGGCAATAGCTCATGAAAATGGCCAGAAAACACAAAAACTACAAGTTTTAGTCATATCTCTCAAACATGTAACGGGTCTTACGGGTCAGAAAAATCCACTTAGAACCCAAAAACTATGGGCAATAACTCACGAAATTATCCATCAAACACGAAAACGACAAGTTTTTGTTCATAACTCTCAAACATGTATCAGTTCTTAAGGTTGGTGTCAATCGCCTAGGAACCATATATCTTTGGACAATAGCTCATGAAAACGGCCATAAAAAAACCACGAGTTTTTAGTCATATCCCTGAAACATGTAACGAGACTTACAAGCCATGCAAATCTGCCTGGAACCATAAAACTATTGACAATAACTCATAAAAATGGCCATAAAACACGAAAACGATGAGTTTTTGTTCATAACACTCAAACATATATCCGGTCTTAAGGTCGTTGTAAATCGCCCTGGAACCCCAAAACAGTGGGCAATAGCTCATGAAAACGGCCATAAAACACGAAAACTTCAAGTTTTTAGTCATATCTCACAAAATGTAACGGGTCTTATAGGCCATGCAAATCCGCCACAAATACAAAACCTGTGGGCAATAACTCATGAAAATGGTCATAAAACACGAAAACGATGAGTTTTTAGTAATAACTCTCAAACATGTATCGGGTTTTACGATCGTTGTAAGTCGCCCTGGAACCCAAAACTATGGGCAATAGCTCATGAAACCGGCCATAAAACGTGAAAACGATGAGTTTTTGGTATAACTCACAAACATGTATCGGTTCTTACGGTCGTTGTAAATCTCCCTGGAACCCCAAAACAGTGGGCAATAGCTCATGAATTTGGCCATAAAACGCAAAAACGACGAGTTTTTGGTCATATCTTTCAAACATGTATCGGGTCTTATGGGCCATAAAAATCGCCATGGAACCCCAAAAATGTGGGCAATAGCTCATTAACACGGCCAAAAAACGATGAGTTTTTTGTCATATCTCTCAAACATTTATTGGATCTTATGGTCATTGTAAATCACCCTGGAGCCCTAGAAGACTGGGTAATAACTCATGAAAACGACCATAAAACACGAAAAGGACGTGTTTCTGGTCATATCTCTCAAACATGTAACGGGTCTTACGGGCCATGTAAATCCGCTTGGAACACAAAAACTGTTGGCAGTAACTCATGAAAAGGTCCATAAAACACGAAAACGATGAGTTTTTGTTCATAACTCTCAAACATGTACCGTGTCTTAAGGTTGCTCTAAATCGTCCTAGAACCAAAAAATTGTGGGCAATAGCTTATGAAAATGACAATAAAACGCGAAAACTACGAGTTTTGGGTCATATCTCTCAAACATGTATCAGGACTTACGGTCGTTGTAAATCGGCCTAAAACACCAAAACTGTGGGCAATAGCTCATGAATTTGGTCATAAAACGCAAAAATGACAAGTTTTTATTCATATCTATCAAACATTTATCGGGTCTTATGGGCCACGAAACTCAACATGGAACCCCAAAATGTGGGCAATAGCTCATGAAAATGGCCAGAAAACACAAAAATGACGAGTTTTATGCATAACTGTCAAACATGTATCCTATCTTAAGGTCATTGTAAATTTCCCTAGAATCCAAAATTGTGGGCAATAGCTCATGAAAACGACCATAAAACGCGAAAACGACGAGTTTTTATCATAACTCTCAAACATGCAACAGGTCTTACGGTCCATGCAAATCCACCTAAAACCAAAAAATTATGGGCAATAACTCACGAAAATGGCCATCAAACATGAAAACGACATGATTTTGTTCATAACTCTCAAACATGTATCAGGTCTTAAGGTTGCTGTAAATCACCCTGGAACCATAAAACTATGGACAATAACTCATGAAAATGGCCATAAAACGCGAAAACTATGAGTTTTTAGTCATATCTTTCACACATGTAACGGTTCTTACATGCCATGCAAATCCGCCTAGAACACAAAAACTGTTGGCAATAACTCGTGAAAAGATCCATAAAACACGAGAGCGACGAGTTTTCGTTCATAACTCTCAAACATCTATCGGGTCTTAAGGTTGCTGTAAATCTCCTTGGAACCATAAAAATATGGGCAATAGCTCATGAAAACAGCAATAAAACGCGAAAACTATGAGTTTTGGGTCATATTTCTCAAACATGTATCGGGTCTTACGGTCATTGTAAATCGCAATGGAATGCCAAAACAGTGGGAAGTAGCATATGAATTTGGCCATAGAACACGAAACGGTGAGTTTTTGGTCATATCTCTCAAACATGTATCAGGTCATGGGCCATGAAACTCGCCATGCAGCCCCAAAAATGTGGGAAATAGATCATGAAATCGTCTAGAAAACACGAAAACAACGAGTTTTTGTCATAACTATGAAACATGTATCGGGTCTTAAGGTCATTGTAAATTTTCCTAAAACCCCAAAGCTATGGGCAATAGCTCATGAAAACGACCATAAAAGGCGAAAATGACGAGATTTTGGTCATAACTCTGAAACATGTACGGGTCTTACAGGCCATGCAAATCTGCCTAGAACCGAAAAACTATGAGCAATAACTCACGGAAATTGCCATCAAACACAAAAACAACAAGTTTTTGTTCATTACGCTCAAACATGTATCGGGTATTAAGGTTCCTATAAATCTCCCTAGAACCATAAAACTGTGGACAATAGCTCATGAAAACAGGCAGAAAATGCGAAAACTATGATTTTTTAGTCATATCTCTCAAACATGTAATGGCTCTTACAGGCCAAGCAAATCCTCCTGGAACCCAAAAACAATGGGCAATAAATCATGAAAATGGTCATAAAACACGCGACGAGTTTTTGGTCACAACTCTTAAACATGTATCAAGTCTTATGGATGTTGTAATTCTTCCAAGAACCCCAAAACAGTGGGCAATAGCTAATGAAAACGGTCATAAAACGCGAAAACTACGAGTTTTTAGTCATATCTCTCAAACATGTAACGGTTATTACAGGCCATGCAAATCCGTATGGAACCCAAAAACAGTGGGCAATAACTCATGAAAATGGCCATAAAACATGAAAACAACGAGTTTTTGGTCATCACAAGCATGTATCGGTTCTTACGGTCGTTGTAAATCACCCTGGAACCCCAAAACAGTGGGCAATAGCTCAGTAATTTAGCCATAAAATGCTAAAACGACGAGTTTTTGGTCATATCTCTCAAACTTGTATAGGTTCTTATGGGCCATAAAACTCGCCATGGAACCCGAAAAATGTGGGCAATAGCTCATGAAAATGATCAAAAAACATAAAAACTACAAGTTTTTAGTCATATCTCTCAAACATGTAACGGGTCTTACGGGCCAGGAAAATCCACTTAGAAACCAGAAACTATGGGCAATAACTCACGAAATTGGCCATCAAACATGAAAACGACAAGTTTTTGTTCATAACTCTCAAACATGTATCAGTTCTTAAGGTTGCTGTAAATCGCCTAGGTACCATAAAACTGTGGACAATAGCTCATGAAAACGTCCATAAAACACAAAAACTAGATGTTTTTAGTCATATCTCTCAAACATGTAACGGAACTTATAGCCATGCAAATCCGCCTGGAACCATAAAACTGTTGGCAATAACTCATAAAAACGGCCATAAAACACGAAAACGACGAGCTTTTGTTCATAACACTCAAACATGTATCGGGTCTTAAGGTCATTGTAAATCGCCCTGGAACCCCAAAACAGTAAGCAGTAGCTCATGAAAACGGCCATAAAACGCGAAAACTTCAAGTTTTTAGTCATATCTCTCAAGCATGTAACGGCCCTTACAGTCCATGTAAATCCTCCTGGAACACAAAAATTGTTGGCAGTAACTCATGAATAGGTCTATAAAACACTAAAAAGACGAGTTTTTGTTCATAACTCTCAAACATGTATCGGGTCTTAAGGTCGTTGTAAATCGCCCGAGAACCATAAAATTGTGGGCAATAGCTCATGACAACGACAATAAAACGCAAAAACTACGAGTTTTGGGTCATAACTCTCAAAACGTAATGGATCTTATAGGCCATGAAAATCCGCCTGGAATACAAAAACTATGGGCAATAACGTATGAAAATGGTCATAAAACAAGAAAATGATGAGTTTTTGGTAATAACTCTCAAACATGTATCGCGTTTTACGGTCGTTGTAAGTCGCCCAGGAACCCAAAACTATGGGCAATAGCTCATGAAACCGGCTATAAAACGTGAAAACGATGAGTTTTTGGTATAACTATCAAACATGAATCGGTTCTTGCGGTCGTTGTAAATCGCCCTGGAACCCCAAAACAGTGGGTAATAGCTCATGAATTTGGCCATAAAACGCCAAATCAACGAGTTTTTGGTCATATCTTTCAAACATGTATCGGGTCCTATGGGCCATGAAAATCGCCATGGAACCCCAAAAATGTGGGCAATAGCTCATGAAAACGGCCAGAAAACATGAAAACCGCGAGTTTTTGGTCATATCTCTCGAACATGTATCGGATCTTACGGTCGTTGTAAATCGCCCTGGAACCCCAAAAGAGTGGGCAATAACTCATGAAAACGACCATAAAACACGAAAACGACGTGTTTCTGGTCATATCTCTCAAACATGTAGCTCTTACAGTCCATGAAAATCCGCTTGGAACACAAAAATTGTTGGCAGTAACTCATGAAAAGGTCCATAAAACACGAAAACGACGAGTTTTTGTTCATAACTCTCAAACATGTATCGGGTCTTAAGGTCGTTGTAAATCGCCCGAGAACCATAAAATTGTGGGCAATAGCTCATGAAAACGACAATAAAACGCAAAAACTACGAGTTTTGGGTCATAACTCTCAAAACGTAACGGATCTTATAGGCCATGCAAATCCGCCTGGAATACAAAAACTATGGGCAATAACTCATGAAAATGGTCATAAAACAAGAAAACGATGAGTTTTTGGTAATAACTCTCAAACATGTATCAGGTTTTATGGTCATTGTAAGTCGCCCAGGAACCCAAAACTTGGGCAATAGCTCATGAAACCGGCTATAAAACGTGAAAACGATGAGTTTTTGGTATAACTATCAAAAATGTATCGGTTCTTACGGTCGTTGTAAATCGCCCTGGAACCCCAAAACAGTGGGCAATAGCTCATGAATTTGGCCATAAAACGCCAAATCGACGAGTTTTTCGTCATATCTTTCAAACATGTATCGGGTCTTATGGGCCATGAAAATCGCCATGGAACCCCAAAAATGTGGGCAATAGCTCATGAAAACGGCCAGAAAACACGAAAATGGCGAGTTTTTGGTCATATCTCTCGAACATGTATCGGATCTTACGGTCGTTGTAAATCACCCTGGAACCCCAGAAGAGTGGGCAATAACTCATGAAAACGACCATAAAACGCGAAAACGACGTGTTTCTGGTCATATCTCTCAAACATGTAACGGCTCTTATAGTCCATGCAAATCCGCCTAGAACACAAAAATTGTTGGCAGTAACTCATGAAAAGGTCCATAAAACACGAAAACAACGAGTTTTTGTTCATAACTCTCAAACATGTATCGGGTCTTAAGGTCGTTGTAAATCCCCCGAGAACCATAAAACTGTGGGCAATAGCTCATGAAAATGATAATAAAACACAAAAACTTCAAGTTTTTAGTCATAACTCTCAAAACGTAACAGATCTTATAGGCCATGCAAATCCGCCTGGAATACAAAAACTATGGGCAATAACTCATGAAAATGGTCATAAAACAAGAAAACGATGAGTTTTTGGTAATAACTCTCAAACATGTATCGGGTTTTACGGTCGTTGTAAGTCGCCCAGGAACCCAAAACTATGGGCAATAGCTCATGAAACCGGCTATAAAACGTGAAAATGATGAGTTTTTGGTATAACTCTCAAACATGTATCGGTTCTTACGGTCGTTGTTAATCGCCCTGGAACCCCAAAACAGTGGGCAATAGCTCATAAATTTGGCCATAAAACACAAAAACGACGAGTTTTTGGTCATATCTTTCAAACATGTATCGGGTCTTATGGGCCATGAAAATCGCCATGGAACCCCAAAAATATGGGCAATAGCTCATGAAAACGGCCAGAAAACGATGAGTTTTTGGTCATACCTCTCGAACATGTATCGGATCTTATGGTCATTGTAAATCGCCCTGGAACCCCAGAAGACTAGGAAATAACTCATGAAAATGACCATAAAACGGAAAAAGACGTGTTTCTGGTCAAATCTCTCAAACATATAACGGGTCTCACGGGCCATGCAAATCTGCCTGGAACACAAAAACTGTTGGCAGTAACTCAGAAAAGGTCCATAAAACACGAAAACAACGATTATTTGTTCATAACTCTTAAACATGTATCGGGTCTTAAGGTTGCTCTAAATCGCCGTAGAACCATAAAACTGTGGGCAATAGCTCATGAAAACGACAATAAAACGCGAAAACTATGAGTTTTGGGTCATATCTCTCAAATATGACTAAAAACTCATAGTTTTCGCAATGAATTTGGCCATAAAATGAGAAAACGGTGAGTTCTTTGTCATACGTCTCAAACATGTATCAGGTCTTATGGGCCATGAAACTCGCCATGGAACCCCAAAAATATGGGCAATAGCTCATGAAAACGGCCAGAAAAGACAAAAACGACGAGTTTTTGTCATAACTCTCAAACATGTATCGGGTCTTAAGATCGTTGTAAATGTTCCTAAAATCCCAAAACTATGGGCAATAGCTCATGGAAACGACCATAAAACACGAAAACGATGAGTTTTTGGTTATAACTCTCAAACATGTAACAAGTCTTACGGGCCATGCCAATCCGCCTAGAACCGAAAAACTATGGACAATAACTCACGAAAATGGCCATCAAACACGAAAACAACAAGTTTTTGTTCAAAATCTCAAACATATATCGGGTCTTAAGGTTCTTGTAAATTGTTCTGGAACCATAAAACTGTGGACAATAGCTCATGAAAACAACCATAAAACACGAAAACTACGATTTTTTAGTCATATCTCTCAAACGTGTTACGGCTCTTACAGACCAAGTAAATCGGCCTGGAACCCAAAAACAATGGGCAATAACTCATGAAAATGGCCATAAAACACGTGACGATTTTTTGGTCATAACTCTTAAACATGTATCAGGTCTTATGGTTGCTGTAATTCTTCCTAGAATCCCAAGACATTGGGCAATAGCTCATGAAAACGGTCATAAAACGCGAAAACTATGAGTTTTTAGTCATATCGCTAAAACATGTAACGGGTATTACAGGCCATGCAAATCCGCCTGGAACCAAAAATGGTGGGAAATAAGTCATGAAATAGCTTATTGAAACAAACATAAAATGCTAAAACGATGAGCTTTTTGTAGGATCTCTCAAACATGTATCGGGTCTTACAGTCATTCTAAATCGACCTAAAAACCCAAAATAGTGGGCAATAGCTCATTTTGGCCATAAAACGTGAAAACGATGAGTTTTGGGTCATATCTCTCAAACATGTATTGGACCATGAAAATCGGCCTAGAACCAAAATAGTGGGCAATAGCTCATGAAAACAGCCATAAAACACGAAATCTCCGATTTTTGGGTCATATCTCTCAAACATGTATCGGGTCTTACGATCGTTGTAAATCGCCGTGAAACCCCAAAACAGTGGGCAATAGCTCATAAAAATGGCTATAAAACGCGAAAACTAAGATTTTTTAGTCATATCTCTCAAACATGTAACGGGTCTTACAGGCCATGCAAATCCGTGTGGAACCCAAAAACTATGGGCAATAACTTATGAAAATGACCATAAAACACGAAAACGACGAGCTTTTGGTCATAACTCTCAAACATGTATCAGGTCTTATGGTTGCTATAAATCGCTCTGGAACCATAAAACTGTGGGCAATAGCTCATGAAAACGGCTATAAAACGTGAAAGCTACGAGTTTGGTGTCATATCTCTCAAACATGTATCGGGTCTTACGATCGTTGCAAATCGCTCTGGAACCCCAAAACAGTGGGCAATAGCCCCTGGAAAACGACGATAAAACGCGAAAACTACAAGTTTTTAGTCATATCTCTCAAAATGTAATGGGTCTTATAGGCCATGCAAATCCGTCAGGAACCCAAAAACTATGGACAATAACTCATAAAAATGGCCATAAAACACGAAAACGATGAGTTTTTGTCATAACTCTCAAACATGTATCGGGTTTTACGGTCGTTGTAAGTCGTCCTAGACCTAAAACTGTGAACAATAGCTCATGAAACTGGCCATAAAACTGGCAATAGTTGAATCCGCCTATCTGGTCGCCTTCGTGTTCGGTGCATAAGAATTTTGCACTAGGGAGAGCAGAGAGTTTGGGAGTGAAAATTAAACCCGAATTTGGGAGAGCACCGTATACTCGTGAGGATAGCTCAAGATTTTATTTTTGTTCTTTTGAATATGATAGCTCAAGGCTTTGATCACTTCTCCGAGATTCCGTAGAGCTTCAAGAGAAGGTGTTTAAACGACTGGAACGGTAAAAAAACCATCATGGCAATAGATGCAAAGCAGCGTGAACCATTGGATGACCCGATCGATCACTTCTCCCTGCAGTGTCGTCACTACAGGAAAGAACGAAGGTGCCGACGGCCGGCCGGCTACGCCGACGGCCAAATATCGGGGTCGTCGGCGTAGCTACCTTCCCTGGCCAGCTGACCAGCCTGGCCGTTGGTGTAGGTGACGGTGTCGAGGGTAGCCGTCGGCATAGCGTGGCCGTCGGCGTAGTACACAGGACTGTGCCGACGGTGGCCCTCGACATAGGTACAGCCCTCGGCGTAGCCCTAGTTTAGACACGGCGATGGAAACGACGTTAGGCAGACAGGTTGTGCCGATGGCCTGGCCGTCGGCACAGCTCTTTGAAAATTTTTGTTTGGTCTGTGCCGACGGCTTAGCCGTCGGCGTAGGCCTCCAGATTTTTTCCTTTTATCTCATTATTTTTTGAAAAATCATAACTAAATCATTCTAGTTCAGAAAAATACAAATAATATATCAAAATTTGCAAAAAAATAAGACCTATCTATCTACACTCAAATATTACACATTTATAAAAAAATAAGTGAAACATAAAACATTATATATAGTTTAAAACGGGCATTATAAATTCAAAAATGATCCAAACACCGTGAAACCTTCGCGTGGTGTCATATTATGTGACATAGTTAGAAGGAAAAATATCAAACTTGGTATATTGATTATGTCTCAAAAAAACCTTCACAAAATGATCTATCTCGTTCGAGGTTTCTTGGCTTTCGGGTCAAATGACCAAAGTTATGGCTAGAATCAAGGCATAGTTTGTGATAATGTGTCCATATTGTGCATAAGTGTGCATCATGGGATGGCGAACAATGTTTCATGAGGAAGTTTTCCTTTTCGTCGTACCAAAAAGCCGTTTTCCATTTTCCGAGTGCAAAAAACTAACGGTTTTGTGAAGCAACCACCAAATGGCTAATTCAAAATACTACCGTCACATTTTTCAAAAATACTAGACCACCTTACATGGATAATGTCATAACAGGGGGATCTCAAACATTTTCGTCTATCCCTGGTGAAAAAGACAAATTCCTGCCGAATCAGTAGGAAGTGGGTCAGATATGAACTACAGGTACATGATCGGATGTTTATGATTTTTTACAAAAATCATTTTTAGGTTAAAAATATGTTGTTTCATCATAGATCCACTTCAAGTTTAGCGAGTCTCAGCCCCGAGCTAAGAATCTTCATGCCCGCCCTTCGACAAAGTTTAACGATAGTTTAAAACGGGCATTATAATTTCAAAAACAATCCAAACAACGTGAAACCTTCGCGTGGTGTCATATTATGTGACATAGTTAGAAGGAAAAATATAAAACTTGGTATATTCATTATGTCTCAAAAAAACCTTCACAAAATGACCTATCTCGTTCGAGGTTATTTGACTTTTGGGTCAAATGACCAATGTTATGGCTAGAATGAAGGAATAGTTTGTGATAATGTGTCCATATTGTGCATAAGTATGCATCATGGGATGGCAAACAATGTTTCAGGAGGAAGTTTTCCTTTTCGTCGCACCAAAAAGCCGTTTTCTATTTTTCGAGTGCAAAAAACTGATGGTTTTGTGAAGCAACCACCAAATGGCTAACACAAAATACTACCGTCACATTTTTCAAAAATACTAGACCACCTTACATGGATATTGTCATAACAGGGGGATCTCAAACATTTCCGTCTATCCCTGATGAAAAAGACAAATTCCTGCCGAATCGGTAGGAAATGGGTCAGATATGAACTACAGGTACATGATCGGATGCTCATTATTTTTTACAAAAATCATTTTTAGGTTCAAAATATGTTGTTTCATCATAGATCCACTTCAATTTTAGCGAGTCTCAGCCCCGAGCTAAGAATCTTCATGCCCACCCTTCGACAAAGTATAACGATGGTTTAAAACGGGCATTATAAATTCAAAAACGATTCAAACAATACGAAACCTTCGCGTGGTGTCATATTATGTGACATAATTAGAAGGAAAAATATCAAACTTGGTATATTGATTATGTCTCAAAAAACCTTCACAAAATGACCTATCTCGTTCGAGGTTTCTTGACTTTCGGGTCAAATGACCAATGTTATGGCTAGAATGAAGGCATAGTTTGTGATAATGTGTCCATATTATGCATAAGCATGCATCATCGGATGGCGAACAATGTTTCAGGAGGAAGTTTTCCTTTTTGTCGTACCAAAAAGTCGTTTTCCATTTATCGAGTGCAAAAAACGGACGGTTTTGTGAAGCAATTACCAAATGGCTAATTCAAAATACTACCGTCAAATTTTTCAAAAATACTAGAACAACTTACATGGATAATTTCATAACATGGGGATCTTAAACATTTCCGTCTATCCCTGGTGAAAAAGACAAATTCCTGCCGAATCGGGAGGAAGTGGGTCAGATATGAACTACAGGTACATGATCGGATCCTCATGATTTTTTAGAAAAATCATTTTTAGGTTCAAAATATGTTGTTTCATCATAGATCCACTTCAAGTTTAGCGAGTCTCAGCCTCGAGCTAAGAATCTTCATGTCCGCCCTTCGACAAAGTTTAACGATGGTTTAAGACGGGCATCATAAATTCAAAAACGATCCAAACAACGTGAAACCTTCGCGTGGTGTCATATTATGTGACATAGTTAGAAGGAAAACTATCAAACTTGGTATATTGATTATGTCTCAAAAAAACCTTCACAAAATGACCTATCTCGTTCGATGTTTCTTGACTTTCGGGTCAAATGACCAATGTTATGGCTAGAATGAATGCATAGTTTGTGATAACGTATCCATATTATGCATAAGTGTGCATCATGAGATGGCGAACAATGATTCAGGAGGAAGTTTTCCTTTTCGTCGTACCAAAAAGCCGTTTTCCATTTTCCGAGTGCAAAAAATGGACGGTTTTGTGAAGCAACCACCAAATGGCTAATTCAAAATACTACCGTCACATTTTTCAAAAATACTAGACCACCTTACATGGATAATTTCATAACACGGGGATCTCAAACATTTCCGTCTATCCCTTGTGAAAAAGACAATTCCTGCCGAATCGGTAGGAAGTAGGTCAGATATGAACTACAGGTACATGATCGGATGCTAATGATTTTTTACAAAAATCATTTTTAGGTTCAAAATATGTTGTTTCATCGTAGATCCACTTTAAGTTTAGCGAGTCTCAGTCCCGAGCTAAGAATCTTTATGTGTGCCGTTTTAAACGGGCAAATGAAATTATGATAAGAATCACGGCATAGTTTGTGATAAGTTGATATTGATATCATATTTGGATTCCTCTCATTTTTTAATCAATTTAGACATATTATTTGCCGAATTCCGATTTACAGATTTAAAGATATTAATTATTCCATATTAAATAAAAAATACAAAAAATAAAATCATTATATTTTTATTTGAATTCAATAATATTTTTACTTATTCATTGTTGTTTACTTAAATAATTGCTTGTAATTTCAAAAAATACAACCATATGACATGATGGTATAAGAGTTAATAGGAATGATATCATAGTATTGACAACAATGAGTAATTTGCTTCGCGGGAAGAGATTCTAAAGGAACGAGGAAGTTAAGCGTACTAGAGCTGGAGTAGTGCTAGGATGAGTGACCGAACGGGAACTTTAACTAAGACTGCAATTTAATCAATTATTAACTATAAATAATGTTAAAATGATTAAAGTGGGAGATTAAGGAGTCAAATAATTCAAAGATTTAAAAAAAATAAAAAAATAAAAAAAATATTTTAGGCTATGCCGACGGCCTGGCCGTCGGAGTAGCTCCATTCCTGTGTCGACGGCTTGGCTGTCGGCGTAGCTCCAGGCTGAACCGTTAGCCGAGACGACCGTTGACTGACACGTGGGACCCATTGGAAGACGCTGTGCCGAGGGGGAGGGGCTATGCCGACGGCTACGGAGCTGTGCCGACGAGGATGTACGCCGAGGGGGCTACGCGACGGCCACCGTCGGCACAGCCTATACCAATGGCAATTTGAAGCTGTGCCGACGGCAGCCGGCCGTCGGCGTAGGAAATCTTTCCTGTAGTGCGTAGCTTCAGAAGAATTTCACATATATAGCAGCCTTGGTACAGTGTCCCAGCGCCATCCTCTTCCTCTACCTCTCTCTTTCCTGCATCTCGCGCATGTATCACCTAGGGTGGTTTATGATTGCTCTAACTCGTAATGGTTGTTTTCATGCTTGCTCTTGCTAGCAGGGTGCTGTAGCCGGAACATTTCTCACAAAATTGCCATGCAGCTTGCTGACCTTGCTGAACGTCAGTTGCGCCACGCGGTGTTTGTCTAATGCTTCAGGCTTGCAGCTTGCTGTTGTTATTCGAACCACTTGATCGGAGAAGATTTCTCATAAAGATCTTTAAATTCATCAACACGGTCGAGGGAGATTCTAATTCCTGGGAGTAAAATAAAATGCAGAGGGCTGCTGATCACCAGCTGTAACTACAGAAATTCTCTACCTTATGGCTCCAGTTAATTCCCAGTGGCAGTTTGTAAACATGCCATTACACCTGTTCCAAAATATAGTAGCCTACCAAAACATACTTACTAGTATATATTGGAACGGAGGTAGTACTACATTTGATTACAAGAAGAAAAGAAAAAGAAAACGCTGCAGTGAGCAATAAGTTCGGAGCTGAACTAGGACGCCAGATTAATCAGCTGTGCCCCCTCCGTGTTTCTGGATAGATAGCAGAGGAGCTCCCTCTGTGTTTCTGGATGTTCCCAGATGCGGCATATATATCAAGCGGATCATAATAACACCACGACAAACAGAACCTCGCTTGGAGTTGAACTAGGACACCAGATTATAGGACAAAAATAATCCTGACGATCGACGCCTACCTCTTGCTTTGCTGAACAACCCCTCTCTCTCTCTCTGGCATGGCATGACAAAGACAAGTTGGCTACAACGCCCTCTTCAGCGGCAAGCAACCACTACAGCTCTTTCAGCGTCAAGTTCCGTCCGGACAAGCAGGCTAGGTTGTGTACAGCTTGTCTTTGTGCCTTTAGCTTCAGCCGTGGCATGTTCTTTGTCGGTTCAGAAATCATCTAGTGCCTAATTTGTCGGTCCATTTTTCTAGTCGATCTTGGGGCGCGTTGATATTTGTGCCTCGTCTGAATTTCCTTTAATCTACAGGTTGATACCTGAGTTTCCCTCGTTTGTAAGGCCTAAATTGGTGCTGTGCATTTAGCTGTGAAGTTGCATGTTTATTGTCCACTTGAACTAGATCATAGCTTTAATAATGCGAGCATATATCCCAACTTCTACTAAACCTGGGAAATTCTGAAGGAGACAAAACAATTCACGTTACAAATTACTGAACAATATAAAGTTCAACAAAGCAGAGGACAATCATGGAAAATCATTCCATTGAAATTGGTGAGGGCTAAGCAATCAAGATCAAATCCCAAAGTTGTGCCGTCATGCTGCGTTAAGTCAACACTGATAATTCAATTCTCGTATAAAAACAGGACAAACAATTGTTAAACAAGCCAGAGATTTTCCCAGCTCGTACTTAAGCTGAACAAGTATTGAAGCAGATAAAATCACAGCTTGACTAGAAAGCAATTTGAAGAAATTACAGACAATGTCTCTCAACTAAGTAAACGACCCTGAAGCTAGGCAGCTCACAGATGTGAGAATCTGGAAAATGTCGAAGGAGATGAATTCGCATGACAAGCATCTGAAGATGGAGGGTCAGAGTTCGACAAAGCTGACTACAATCTTGACATAGCGTCGTACATTATCTATGTAGTTCTCACCCAATTTCCACGGTTGACTAGGCAAAGCTATTCAGCATCCTGCTCTTCAAATTGTGCGGTTGGCTTGCCTCCTCCGCTCAGCCCTCCGCTTGGCCTCCTTCCGCTCGTGAACCAGTCTTGGTATTTCCTTCCATGTCTTTGGTTTAAATGCCATTACTGTATCGATCACAAATGATGTTAGAACAAATTTGTAGAAAGTAATGTAACGTGAAAATTAATACCACATGACATTAAAAGATTGAGACTTTAGGCCAAAAAACAAAAAACTACTCTCAATTCTTACTTTACTACACGTCATATCTCAAATCTAATCATGTGATGCTGCTACCAGATTGCTACTATTCCTCTTCTTCGAACAACATAATGCTAATGCTAATGGGAGATGGCGTGTTGAGAGTGGTACATGGGATGTGATGGATGCTTGTATTTGTTAGTGAAATGTGGCAAAGAGAGAAATAAATACACACGTACCTTCATACTGGGCATCTAGATCTTTGTCGATGCTGCCCAGTCGCTGCTTTAGGAATCTAGGGAGCTTCTTTATAGCAGGACAGTCCTTAATTTTAAGACTCCGGAGAGACCCGTATGCTTGTGGCTCATTGGGTAGGGATGACAGGGCACTGCAGCGAACAAGCCAAAGGCGTTCCAATGACAGGGGCTGGCCCAACACAGGCTCCAGAGATGTCAGACGGAGAATGCCCCCCAACATTAAGGTGTCTTTAATGCGCAGTGTCTTGAGGGAGGTGGGCAGACGGAGAATGCCCCCCAACATGCCAGCACAGGACCATATATCTAAAGATATGAGACAAGGAGGAAGTGAATGCTCTCCTGCTGCTGTTGCTGCTGATGGGTCCGGTGCATTTATGGAAGCAGTGACCTCTGGTTTTGGGAGCCCATCCAGCTGGCATGACAGGACTTGAATACTACTGCAGTTCCAAATAGTTATGGTATCTAAGGACGGTGGAAGATGTAGAACCCCTGATAAACTATCACATTTAATTAACCACAGATATTCTAGGCATGGGCAAAAGTGATTCACGGGTGATGATGACAGCTGTGATACAGCTGTGGGCACGACTGCCTCACTGCAGGAAGACCCTTGAACCAACTCTGACGTGCCCACCTGCTGCTTGCCGAATATAGACTCGAGCTTACTGCACCACAGAATATTCATCCTCTTGAGAGATGCTGGGACATTGAACATTTCTACCAAACTTGTGCACTGTGCTAAACAAAGGGACTCCAGAGCTGGCAGGTGCTGACTCCTTTCGGATGCTGATGGCTGGACAGGACCTTGTGTGTATCCAGTCAGATGATTGCACCTTGTGATATTTAATGTCTTCAAGGATACCAAGCTATTGAACACCACCTCTGGCCAGTGAATGAGCACATCACATCTATCAATTTCCAAAACTCCAAGATGTACAAAATAGTCCCATGGCTCTAGTCCACCTGATCCAAAGAATGTGTTGCAGCATCCTAACTCCAAAACTGTAAGAGGGGATTTCTGGTTCCATTTCTCCCCGCTGTCCACCGTTACAACTGAAGTGCACACAGATCCTGATGCCGTTTCTGTGTTTTGTAGTTTCAGTGTCAGCTCGGTCAGTGAAGACAAATATCTGTCTACCCAATGGGAGAGCTCTTGCTTGCCATCATCAATTCCTAATACACTGAGTTTAGGTGCTTCAGGTAGATCCATC
The DNA here is from genome assembly GCA_916181665.1 of Avena sativa. Classification (NCBI taxonomy): domain Eukaryota; kingdom Viridiplantae; phylum Streptophyta; class Magnoliopsida; order Poales; family Poaceae; genus Avena; species Avena sativa. Next base: position 3,053,971 of record OV702300.1, read on the forward strand.
AGCTCTGGGCATTTCTGAATTGATAGTTTCTCAAGCTGAGGAAACAACATCTGTTCACTTCCGGCTTTAGCATCCCATTTGTGGAAGCTCTCCAAGTTTTTCATTTGGAGTACCTTTAGGGCAGGAAAGGCTGAACATGTTTCTTGCAGCAAAGGTGCTCCAGGTAATGCTATCAACTCTGGGCAATTCTCAATTGATAGATCCTCAAGCCGAGGAAACAATACCTCCACTCCTTCAACTGCATCATCCCATCTCTGGAAGCTCTCCAATTTTTCCAATTTGAGTACCTTTAGGGCAGGAAATGCTGAGCGCGCCAACCTATAACCACCTCCAGTACATGTTTCTTGCAGCAAAGGTGCTCCAGGTAATGCTGTCAACTCTGGGCAATTCTCAATTGATAGATCCTCAAGGCGAGGAAACAATACCTCCACTCCTTCAACTGCATCATCCCATCTCTGGAAGCTCTCCAATTTTTCCAATTTGAGTACCTTTAGGGCAGGAAATGCTGAGCGCGCCAACCTATAACCACCTCCAGTACATGTTTCTTGCAGCAAAGGTGCTCCAGGTAATGCTGTCAGCTTTGGGCAGTCCTGAATAAACAACTTCTCAAGCCCAGGAAATATTATCTGTCCTTCTTGCCTCTCATTTATTTCCCACCATCTCTCAAAATCAAACAGATGTTCTAGCTTAAGCTGCTTCAGCTTTGGAAAAGTGAAGGATATACCGCATCCGAACAAAACTTGCAATCTTTCACAATGGAAAAGATGGATCTCAACCATATTCTGCAACATACCCATACACTTTCCTCCATAGGAATATATCTTAAGAACCTGCAGCTCATCATGAGGTTCAAAACTGTCGAGCACCTCACTGTCAGAAACAGAAGTCCATCTTAATCTCAGATCTCTGAGACCCTTTTTGGTTCCAAGATTTGCCACTTTTGCCGCTGCTTCTGTAACATTCTCTACTTGACATAGCTCTAGCTGACCACAAAGGTTTAAATTTTGCAGCTCTGCAACATCACTGCTATCAGGGCTATTAACTGCCGCTACAAAATATGTGAGTGTCTGCAGCTCAGTGAGTTTTCCAAGTTCTGGAGGCATGCTCTTCAACTTTGAACACCCATGAGTGTAGAGGTGACGGAGGGAAGTCATGTACTTAATTTGCCTCGGAAGCTGAACAAGATAGTTGCAGTTGGAAAGGTCCAACATTTGCAGGTTATATAGAATACCTATATCTCCAGGAAGTGATTTTATACTGCTTTCTGAGAGATCAAGGTATCTTAGGTGATGCAGATACTTTGGTTTTGGTCGAAATGATTCTGTACTTATATAGAGCTTCAAGGCATGCAATGAACTGTACTTTGACAGATGCTGCAATGAGGTTTTCACATATCTATCGCATAGCAGTGTTTGGATAGAAGGGGACCTTTTCTCCATGGAATCGTTCAAAATAGCTTCTGGTTTTCCACATGACAAAAATAAATGCCGAGTAGTATCCGGAAGCCACTTGGGTTGACTTGGTTTCTCAGTTGCAACAACACATTCATTTTCCATAACAGACATTGCAATATCATGCATAAGATCATGGATTTTGCATGTTTTTCTGGAATAATACTTCCTACTATCTTTATATTCCTCTATGTCCAGAAAGAATGACCTTGAGGCTAGCTCATTGAAAATATTTCTTCCAGTTGTTTCAAGACTATCTTTATTGTGTTTTGGGATAAAGGCATTTGCAATCCATAGTTGAATTAGCTTCTCCACATCAATCCTATAGTCCTTGGGAAATACAGCACAAAAAGCAAAACACTGCTTCATGTATGATGGCAAATCATTGTAGCTAAGCTTCAGTATTGGCAAAATTCCAATTTCCTCGGTGCAAATGCTGCTTCTGGATGAAATAGCCTTCCATTCATCCACGCTGGTCTTGGTACGAAGCACAGAACCCAGTGCAGTTGCAGCTAAAGGAGAGCCACAACATCTCTTCACAATCTCACCAACCATCTCGACTAGCTCGGTAGGTTTTTCTTTCTCCGAACTGAATGCTCTAGCCTCAATAATTTCCTTTAGGAAGCTATCTTCCAAATTATCGAGATGGTAGGCTTTAGACACACCCATTATTTCAGCAACATGTTTATCACGAGTTGTTGTCAATACTGCACTACCACTGCCACCATGTTGAAGACACACCTTAAGCCTTTCCCACTTATGGAACTCTCTATTGTTCCAAACATCATCCAATACAAGGAGATACCTTTGCCCACTGACCAATTTTTGAAGTCTGTCCAGTGGTGGTTTGTCTGTATCATCATTCTTCTTAGGAGATGCTTCAACTATACTCTTAGCTAGGGTATTCACATCAAATTCATCAGAGACACAAACCCATAACAGCAACTGGAAATGCTTCTGAATTTCAGTTTCATTGTATATGAGCTGCGCTAATGTGGTCTTGCCAAGGCCCCCCATCCCAACGATGGGAACAACAGCGAGATTTGCATTGTTTGCTTGACGAAGTAGTGTATCAACAATATTCTTCCTATCTTTGAGTCTAGATCTTCTAGCAATATCTTGTGGGTCGATGATAACATGATCTGTCTGCCTCCACTGCTTGAACACCGATGGTTGTGGTCGGTACTTGAACCTAAAAGCATGCATTTCTGTTACAAGGATCTCAATGTCCTGCAGAACCCGGCAAAGCTTGAGACCCATTTTGCGACGGAACTCAACACGGTTGTAAGTAGGGAAGAGTTTAACCGCGTGGCAGCCAAGCTTTCTGTAGTGTCCATTTTTCTTGGCTTCACGGCGGAGTGCTTCGTACTTGAACTCGTCAAAGACTTCATTCGCCTCATAGGCCACTGTCTTGAGCTCCTGGAGCCAAGCTTTCGCCCCTTCTCTGTGGGCCGTCGCCTGCTCCTCGGCGTCGGTGATGACATCAAGGATGGCCGGAAGCTTGCGTTTGAGAATCTTGTGCTGCTCCTCCATTCCCTCCATCACCTGGTACTGGTCAAGGAGGTAGCTGGACGCCTTGTCCTTGAGCATGGACATCAGTGGCCCAATGGCCATGGAGACCACCAACTCTGCCATTGGAACGCCCAGAAGAATTTCCCTCAATGCACTCGACAGAACACAGTGAAACAGAGGTGCACTGTAGAATGGGAGAGAAAATGGTGTGAGCAAGCATGTATAGAGCTTGAGATATCCAATATATAAGAACAGTTGATTATAAGCTTATGATCTGTTCTTGAACCAATCACAAGTCAACTACCCAATCTTGACACCTCAAAAAAAACTACCCAATCTTGCAACAGCTCAGCAATGGCCATTCTTTTTGGGCTGAGGTATATAGTAATAAGAACTAGCAGGAGGCATCTTTATTTCGTAATAGGGCACAGAAAGAGAAGCATGGTAACCTTATGCTGCGACTGATGCAAATTGTAGTTACAATCCTCTCCTCAGTTTGTACGAACAAATGTAGAATTCAATCTGTTGACACATCAAACAAACGTAGACAGTAAGCAATAGCTCCAATGATCAAGATTATATGCATCATGCTTTCAACTGGAAACGGCACAGAAGAGCTAGCCCTGCTAATATTAACATAAGAATTACATAAAAGGATAATACAATACAAACTGAAGGATAAGAACCAGCCAGGCAGGCCTCAATTTTCACTTCAATTACAAAAGGCCCATTTGTAGGCAGGAAAATGATTTTTTTATATGTAAATGCATCAAGTGAACATTCACATTCTCACCGGCACATGGACGGCAGGTATGGCGCTGCAGCAGCTTGCGAGTCTGGCTGGCGCAGCTTGCAGCTGCAGCCAAATGTTACAGCGGTAAGAATCAATCATAAATGTAGTTTTTTACAACGAAAACATCTTTATAGCGACTGTACTATGATGAATTGAAACGTCCTGTAATGATTGCTGTAAATAAGCGGCCATGTATATTAATACGAATGTTTCCTTGTCATTTTTTGGGTACACAGATGGTTTAACTTGTGAAAGCCAAGGGTGAAAGCCACGAACAGATACATGAGCATGTCTCTCTTGTTATTTTGATTCCAAATTGATGCATAAGTATTTGAACTCGTGAGTCACCAGTACTGTGGGACTAGACTGATATGTGTGTGTCTGCGCTAATCAGTACATGGGATTGCTTATCTGTTCATGAGATCAGTACATGAGATTGCTAGCTAGCTAGCTTCCCGTGGATCAGTACACAGGGATCGGTACATAGGATTGCTGATCAGTACATGGGATTAGACCAACTGCGTGTAAAATTTCTACGCTGCGGACATGCACTTAGAATTGCAATCCCTATCATTTTACATGGGACTAGAGATCTGCTACTGAACCGAACTAATCGCAGCTCAAAATCCAATCTTGCAGCGATGGGGTTACCTTTACAAGCTCTCCCCTGAGCACCAACGAGCAGCGGCGACCAAGGCGTGGATGTGGACGGCACCTCCGGCGGTGCAGCGGCAGCTGCCTCCGAGCCTGGCTGGCACCGGCGCCGGCGACGGCGACGGCGACGCGCAAGCGGGCGGCGACTCCGATGAATCTGTGGCAGAATGCGTGGGCGAGGCTGTCGGCTGGCTCTACTCCGGGGAATGGGAGCCGGGGGAATTTATGGAGATCTTGCAGCTTGTGGATGATTAAAGGCGCCATCGTGGTGTGGCCCGTGGGGGAAGAGGATGCCGGCGGATCGATGGACACACAGTACAGAGATTATTGGAGGGATTTATGGGAGACCCTACTTGGTGATCAATACAGTACATATTATAAGACTGATAGGATTAAGAAAATCAATAACTCATCTTTTTTATTATTATACATCCACCAATAGTTATATGTGTATGAGAGAAAAGAAAGAAAAAAAAAGACTATATATTGGATGAAAAATGATAATAAATAAGAAGGACTTGTAATTTCTAACATTTTAAAAAAACTCCTAGGCCTTATAATCCCTAATGGAGGGAGTACAAAGTACAGAGTTTTAATTGGCTATTTTTTTAAAATAATACATTTTTTATTAATTTCACAAATAATACACGAAATGCAAATGTTACAAATATAACGGACGGTCGTCCGTTCAAAAGACGATGGACAACGTTCGTCCGTTCAAAAAACAACGGACATGTTCGTCCGTGTTCATGGAGGAGCGCCTCCAACGTCCACCCATGCAGCACGTTCGTCACGTTCGTGACGAACGTTGTCCATCGTCTTTTGAACGGACGACGGTCTGTTAGATTTGCAACATTTGCATTTCGTGTATTATTTATAAAATTGAATAAAAAATATATTATTTTAAAAAATAGTTTTTTAATTGGAACGATTGAAAACATTTCTTTCCTTCCATGGCTGATGACAATGCAACAATAATTCTTCTCTTATTCCAGCTCAAAAATAATACATACTGTAACAACAAAGATTCGGACTGTATTACTTTTTTTTAACAAGGAAGAGGGGTTTGGGAGGACCGCTGCATTATATCACCGTCGGTGGATTACAATTTACATAAAGGGTCCGAAAGCAAAAGAAAATTACAACGTGTGCCTTAATTTTTGCACCCAAGTCCCTGAACCAAAATATGGAAAAGCAATTTTGGCCAGGTCTTCTTCGTGCTCCTATTCCACCGATCTTTTGATGGAGCAGCCCCACCGCTATCGGGGACAATAATTCACTGTTGATGTGTAGCAATGGATAGCTGAAGATGCACACGACCCTATTCTTTTGGAAATCTTTGAAAAATAAAATAAAATGTAGTATTATACATTAGCTAAAGGGAGCATATGCACATGAGACCAAAAGTGAATTTCTGCTTATAAATACAAATAAATAAAATATTTTTATAAATTTTCATTGGGGTAGAAATCATTCGTGCATGCATATATGGAACGTCAACAAGCATATCTAGATAAATTTGCGACAGTAAATATAGAATGGAGGGAGTATGTTGTTTTATTGGATTTTTTACAAAATGTTTTGGTATTTATAAATGACTAAAACCATTTTCTGGATTACTTTTTCTAGAAAGAAATTGACCCCAAAGCCCTTTTTCTATTTTTTTGAAACGGGCCAACCTTCAAAGGAGGATCAAGCCATTTCCTAAAAGTAAAATCCCATCCAGCATCAAACATTTCCTTTACAGTACACTGTTGCTGCACACAAACATCAAATAACATAGGGAATTTCTCACACAAAGGGAGAGAACTAACTAGTGTAGTGCAGATCAACTTGTGACTTGTGAGGAGGGAATGGAGGCTAACTTGGACTGCTGCAGATCACAATTATTTGACTGGCCGACAGAGCACCATCATTGATTTAGCCTGTCTACATGTACCTAACGAGTTGATGCATCACCTACCATCTAAAGCTTCAGAGTTAAGTCAGTAGGCCAATGTGCCTGACAATTACCAGTTGGAAAAGATAGAGATGAAAAAATCTCCCGAGAAATGTGCATTTAAATCTTATTAATGGAATGTTTACTGTGCATGTTTGTTATTAATACGTAATTTAAGTGCCACTCCGTTGCTAAAATAAAATAGTAGTACTAATACTGGGCAATTAGCTCTGCTGATCGAGATCAACAGAAAAGTTGAAATTCAGTAATGTAACTGCAAGACTTTAATGCTCGTGTGAAAAGGCAAGACTCTAGTCTTGGCAAGCGTCACCACCTGTACTGACGCGCAAGTGCAGAACACTGGGGTCCTCCATGTGTGACAAACACTGCCCCACCACTGAGACGACCATGCAATGCAAGACCACACCCACTTTCAAAACAAAGTGAAAATAGTCTACAGTATTTGTGTTGCAACCAGTAAAACTAGTCTACAAAGGAATCCTATGTTAGGACCCAGTATGAAAATAATGATTACTCCACTCATCTCCCTTTTGAGAACTGCCCCATTTACCTGTCTTAAATGTAATTAAGGCGCAGGGCACTTAAGGTACTCCTGAATATAGATGAATCTTGAGGCACGCCAACAGTAGGACAAGTGTACTACTACATGAATAGGTGCTAATGGTGAATAAATTGGCTGACATGAATAGATGAGAATAAGTCAATTAGAGCAACTAAGATAGAGACAATTTATATGATCCTTGTTTTTCTAGCATTGGAGAACAGTATCATCAGAGTAAATTTTATAAACACACTGAATAGGAAATGACTATTTTGGAACAAGAAATGGTATGATCTGCATGCAAAGTTTGCGTTTTCAAATCAATATTAGGTCACTCAAAATTTTCCAGACCACAATTATTCCAATATTTAAAAAGTTCACTATGCATGTTTGTTCTGAAAATTTAAGTGCTATTGTATTGATTAAATACTGTATAATTATTAGGACATAGGTTGGGTCGCAGCTGAATATACCATTTGTCATACTACTGAAGTAATTATAGAAAAAAACTAGGAACCATTAGTCTTAAACTGACAGACAGAATTAAACAGCCAAACTACAACATTTTGAACCACGCACAGAAAGTAGAGATAGAGACGCATGCTAAGACTTTATGTAGTGTTTGGTGCCGGTGTGCAAAGGCTTTTGTCTTGGCATTGCTGCACATCACATGCAGCACCCAGGCCTGTTGCAGAGACTTGTCAAATCACATCATTATGTAGGATCCTACACAATACATGTGGAGCACTGCTACATGTGTGTCACGGGTGCCCAACCTAAGGCCGATGCATAAGCAGACAGTGGGCCTTATTTAGAACAGTGATTGTACACAGTTGTCTGCCTTTCCATGAAGATTCAAGCCTACAGCATGCAGTCACAAATACTGCATTATGTTTCATTTTATTAAGCTCAAGTGGCAAGTTAGCAAGGGCTGATACATGGTAGTGGTATACTAGACTAGAACAAAAGCCAACATGATTTCCACTAAATGTAAAACAGACTCAAATAATTACCAAATGGTCATCTCTCTTCTTGAAAATTATCTTGAATGTTCCCCCATTTACCGTCTTAAAAGCATCTTGAAAATATATGCTCTTGAGGCACAACACCATTAAGGAGAAGTGTAGGCGATTTACCAGAATAAGTCATTTAAAGCAACTGAGACAGATTAATCAATATGAGCTTGTGTTTCCTAGCATTGAAAAGCAATAAACATGAGCATGTTAATGATGTAACAGGTTTTACCTCATCAAAGTTAGTAAGCTCACAGAAAACTTCCGAAAACAACAGTCCCAATTTCTCGACTTTTCTTTCATGCACTACCATGAACATTTCTTGCATCCTTCATAATAGAACATAATTGAGCAGTGAGTTATGTCTGGCAGAATATATTTGGACACAGTCGTTAGTTGAAACTTATCTTCATCTCCATCCTCCCTGGCAACCATCTGTTACATGATGGAAATTTACATATCAGGGAGTTAAGAAGTCACTATGTCCAAAAAATAGGAAACATACTTTCATCATTTAATCGTCAAGTATGTCATATGTATTTTAAATCGTCTTGCATATGCACGATTAAGCTCAACAACCACATAACAGCGAAGAAAATAAGCATTTTCAATATTTGATAAAAGCTGAAATTCACAAAAGATCATAACAGAAGTATGAGTTTTTTACGCAGTAGCTACGTAACAAACAAAATGCTGATCGTCATAACCAAGTGCTAATGGATCATGATCACATTTATTGTCGAATGAACATAGAAGATAAATCATACCGCTGTTTACAAGAAAGTGTGCCAGACGAGACTTGTCTGGTCTTTCAGCAAAGAGCTTGCACGAAATACTTCATCATCCCTTTCAAGTTCGCTTACAGCATAAGCACGGACCTTTGCAGAAAAAGTATAAAGTTGAAATAAATATTGCAGTTATTTTTTAGCAACCAAGACCATGAAAACCTTGTTTGGGAAGAAAATTTGCTAGTACCGTTGCATGAGAAGGTTTTTTTAAGAAGGGGAAAAAATCTCAGAAGTTAAAATAGTAATAAAATAATGTTCATGCTTTCTATGCAATCACAAAATTAATAAAAAATGGTATCAATGTGCCAGATATAAGAAGCCAGCAGACGCTTCGAGCTAACCTTGCCACACCCCCACCCAACCCATTGACCACTTTCTCTCACTATCTTCAGTGGCAGTTCCATTGCCTACCAACACATTCTGCTAGGCACCTGGAAAATCAGAGGTCCAATACCACCATCTACCTGACAATGTAGATAACTGTAGTGGGAAAATCCACAGATAGCATTTTTTTTGTTTCTATCATGCCAATCTCAAACATGGAAAAGTACAAGACGAGCAACACAGGATTCAAAAGATACCTAAGGATCAGTTTTTGCCCGCAAAGAATATGATGGCGTATTCTGTCAAGGACACGATTGATACAGGTTTCAAATGATATGTCATTTTTCCCCTGCTAGATGGTAATACTTGCAGTCCGAGATATGGTGTTTTCAGAACATATGGCAGGATCGCATCATGGAGAATGAAATGAAGGCACATACACCGACATTTGGGGGTGAACCAACGTTAACCTGGAAGCCAGCTCGCACTGTGTTGGATACAGCAGAATCCCACGACTAAGCTAGGGAACATATTTTGCACACACTGAAGGCAAATGTGCCCGGCCGATCCACTCTATGTAGTCTAAGGAACCTACAGGTGAAAAAAATTTGCAAGGGAAAAGGGAAATTTGGGGGAGGGGAAGGAGAATGATCACCTTGAGCAGTGGTGGTGGCGGACGCAGGAGGTTGATTTCGCAGGACAGGGGGAGTGAAACTCGCTGCCGCTGTTGTTGCCCGCCACCACTGTACTGGTCCTGCTGACATCGGCGCCCGCCGGCGCCATGGACATACTGAAGGACGGAAGCAGGCGAGGGGCAGGGGCGAATTGAGGTACTTCGGCAGCGCCACCCCGCCAGAAGCCGCAGCACGAGGCGGTCCGGCCGGCGTTGGAGGGGCCGGTGGCGCGCGGCGGTGGGGGCATCTCCACCTGGCGAAGAAGAACAGAGAGAGAGAGAGTGAGAGATGCAGACTGGCTAGGTTGGGTTTGATTCATGCAGATGACATGTAAATATGTGACTCATACATTCATGTTAGAAGCAAATGAGACTAGCAACCATTGAACTTAACATCAGTCACCATGATTTGACTTTCTAATATATGAGTGCTACTGCAGCACACACGGAACCGGATGATCACAAGTTGACAGGGAAACAGATGAAAGAAAGAAAATGAACTGCAGGTTGCACTTACATTCGCTCATTTGATCTTGGTTTCAGATCCTATTAACCATTCCAAGAGTCATGCTCCTACTTCTTGTGATCAGACGGATTAGTTCGTCCAATTTCAGGATCCCACGCAATAACAAGCTCATTCGATAATGATACGGCGCTGGTGCATAGAAATTCGCCCCAGATTCCTGAACGGGTAAATGAGATTACTATTCTATCATGAAGATAACCACATCAAATTGGTACGGACTATTTTTTAAACAAGAAAATGGTATGACTTGCAAGCAGAAGATACTCAGCATTTTCAAAAGCACATTTCCTGCTATGTCTAAGAACAGTTATCAGAGAAGCTACAACGGATTCAACAGGTTCGTAAGGACCAGATTTTGCGCGCACACAGATACCAATCAATTGAAATGTAGTACGGAAGCATCAATTAGTTGCACAAATGACTAAACTGGATGAACAGCGGACTGAAAGTGAAAAGTCATGCTTCCACCCAGACGATGCTAACTACGATGGTGTATTCATCAACAACACGCTCAGTACAGCATTCCTTCCTGGTACATGGCAACCAGTCACTACATTTGCAGTATGAGATGTGATTTTTTGAGGAGAGATTACAGGAGATTCGTAGTATAGATAATGGAAATAAGGCACATATACATTCAATGGTGAATCAGTGTTAATCTGGATGACACTATAATGGAAACTGCAGACTGCAACAACCATGGCTAGGTAACAAATTTGTACACATGGCTGAACGAAAATTCAGGACAAGAAGAATGACTCAATGGTAAATCAGTGATAGAGCTGTAAACTGGAAGACAGATCTGTGTGCGAAACCGCAGAATTCGGCAACACTCTCTCTCAAAAAAAATAAAAATTCGGCAACACTCCTTCTCCCTTGCTTTGTCCACGGCACTGAAGGCAAGACAATCCAGCCAATCCACTCATGCTAAGCAGGACCTCCAGCGGTTCTCTCTAGGGGAAAAGGAGGTCCCAAGAAGAGAGTGGAGATTTTGGGGAGAGGATGGGAATGATCACCTTGAGTGGTGGTGGTGGAGGAGGACGCGTAACTCGCTACCGTTGTTGTTGCAACGCAAGCCGTACTGGTTCTGCTGATGCCGGAGGTCGCCGCCGCCATGGACGTACTGAAGGAAAGCCAGCCGGCGAGTGGTGGTAGTGGAGAACGCGGGAAGGTGAGGGGCAAGCTGATGGCGCAGGACAGGAAGAAGCACGGGTCGCTGCCGCCGTGCTGGTACCTTCTGACGCCGGCGGCGGCGACCGCCATGGACAGAAAGACGGCCGGCGAGCAGCCGCCATCACAGAGGGTTCCAGCCATGCGGGATGCGGCGCGAGCGCCGCTCACCCCCGTCGCTGCATTGGGCCGGCCCATATGTCAATTTTACATTTTTCTTTTCTGTTTTATTCATTTTTTATTTTTTATTTTTCTTGTTTTACTCTTTCTTTTTCTGTACTTACTTTACTTTATATTTTTAGATTTTTTGAATAAATTCAGATTTAAAATTAATAAGATTTGAAAGAAAATTATATTTTAAAAATTTCAGATTAAAAAGATGTTTATATCTAAAATTTATTTGGATTTAAAAGTGTCCGGGTTTTGAAAAATCATAAATTTTTTAGAATAAATTTGAAAAATTGTATAAATATAAACAATTTCAGGTTTTTAAAATTTTATATTTAAAAAAAAGAGAAAAAGAAAAAATAAAATACAAAGATAAAAGATAAAAGGAAAAAAAGATATTGTACCTAATAAGCCGTCGCCCATCGCCCCCATGTTGATCGAGATCTATCGAAACAAGAAACTAATTGCATGACCCAAAATGTAACCCGGTATCCAAGAAAATGAGTAGCCGACGTAACATGATGACTTGTCATGATGTCCGTTAATAAGAACAAAAATCATTGTAGCACACCAAACAAGTCTAGAAAAAACAACATTTTTCTCATTAACCGGTACTACAAAATTCACTAGTCCGAAAATCGTCCCCGGAGCACTATTAGTGTGTTATAGCCATGAAAACATAAATGTCGAGTTTTTTATCGATGCACATTAGCGAGTAGCTTTACTGGTCCCGTTGTGTGTGTAATCCTGACCTAGTTTAAATCCACCTGAAAACTAGAGCCATTTGTAGACCGGTCTTGGGCAGACTCACACCAGTAAACCCCAAGAACAACCCCCTTGTGTTTCTAGGTGTTGGTGTATTTTTTAACAGAACTGACATTTTTCTACAACTAATTCTATGTCTGACCCCTTTTAAAAACTATTTTAAAATTTGACCCCTCTGTTTGGCGTCAACTAGAGTGGTGCCGAGCGCTGCTAGCGACGACCGCATGCCCAAAAAATCCTGCATGGCAAGTTCAACTCCACTTAAAATGGAGTCGAACCTATGCAGGTTGAATGGAGACAACCTAGTTTCGTTTCTCGATTTGGTTTACATGTTAAGCTCTGCTTAGTGTGGTATCTCACATGTAAAAAGCCCTAGCTGATTTCCCTCCTACTTCATTCTTTTTATTCTCCCTTCTAGCATTTCCCCCGGCTTTTTCTTTTTTTCTCCCTACTTCTCAAATCCACTCAGAATTCATGCATTTCTTTAATCAAGAAAATTGAAAGTCTCCCTCCAGGTAATCTCTCTCAAATCCATCTGTTTCCACCAATTTAATTGTCAATTTTGCACTTCATTTCCAATTTTTGTTGAACCCTAGACATGATGATTTTCAAATTATTTGCAAGTAATGGTATTTGAAAATGAACATGTAATGGTACATGTATATGTGCATTGAATTTATGCTTGGCTTAGGGTTTGGTAAGTTTTTCGATTTTAGAATTTATAATCCTATATAGTACATGGACACCATTAACTATGTGTGCTTGTTTTATAGGACATTTATTGCAAGCTAAGTTTGCTCGTGTATTAGGTTATCTATAGTGGGAGTATCATAGATGATATCATGCAATTCATGTTATCAAAAAAGATGACGTGACAGTGTTATTAATGAAGATAGATGTCATAGGTTAGACCTATAAAATTCATGTAATCCATGTTATGATATCATGCAATCCATGGTATGATACGGTACCATAGAAGGTAGACCTATAAAATTCAATATCAAATAAATCTTATACACAGGTTTCTGTTGGATTCTACAAAACAATAAGTAGTATGATATTATGAGACTACTATAAGATATTATGCATTAAAGAGGTTGTATCATACACTAGTATTTGTATCATATACCCCCACTATGACAAGACTTAGTTGGATTATATATGTACGTCGACAACATTTATGAAATGCAAATTAGTTGGTTGTAGAATAAAATGTGCTCCCCATACATACATAGAGTGTGTTTAGTGTGGGCCCCAACTAGCCAAATAAAAATTCCGGTATGACCAAAGCATAGGCATAACCTAAAATTTTGGTGAGTCATAGTTGTTTGGTTTATAGCCCATGTAACTACCAAAAGAATGGCAAAATTTCTAGGCAAAATTGCCGAACGGAGGGGTCAAATTACGAAATAGTTTCCTAGGACATGGAATTAGTTACAGAAAAATATAAGTTTTGTCAAAAAATATACGTTGGATTTTCTAGGCACTGACTTGTATATGTTCGGCTCCACTCTAGTTGGCACCGAACGGAGGGGTCATATTCCAAAATAGTTTTTTTGAAGGAATGTGGGATTAGTTACAAGAAAATGTCACTTTTGTCAAAAAAAAATACATGTTGTTTGTGGCGCTGACACGCACCATTCGCGGACGAGTAAGCGACTGGCTAGACCTCGAGATGGATTGGTGGATGATTGAAGTGTTTCCACCCAAGACACGATGGATGATACTCAGCAATAATTCTCGTGGCTAATCGGCCTCTGCGAAACAAGGCCTAAGTGGACCACCTAGGATTTGGGGTTCATCTGGAGTAAGCCTGTGCACAATTTGGTCTGAACCCCGAAAGAAACCGTTAAACCAAACCGATGTAAACCGTGTGGCCGGTTTCTGCGAGTTACAGTTTCTGCGCGGTTTGAAACCAATGAACCCGCCTTTAATCACCAGCTTTAGCGCTACTTCTTCTCCGCATGGCAATTATACACTGCTCCTTCGGCCTCTGCTCCAACAAGGAAAAAAATAGCGCGCTAACTTAAATAGCGCGGACTTCAAAAAAATGCTATGAACGCTATAGCGTGCTATTTTTCAAAATAGCGTTTCATATAAAGTATAAAAATTCGGGATTTCAGCAGCTATAAAATTATAGATATAGCATTCCGCAGCTATAAAACCACAGGTATAACATTCTGTAGCCAAACATCAACTATAGATAGTTCACATAGTTCATAACTCCATATCACATAGCCGAAATCACAACCATAGTTCAGAATTCACACACTAACATAGAGTCAGACACGTAGTTGACATTCGATGCAGGGATTATCGATGACGGATTGAAGGAGGGGAACGGAGGTAGGGTGAAGGCGTGAAGCACTGAAGCTAGACGTGAAGGCATCCAAGGCGGAAGCGATTCTAGGCGGAGGCATGTTGATTCCAGGCGGAGACGCCGTATCCGTCGTCGCGACGTCGCCTCTCTAAGGAAGTGGAGGAGACGAACTAGGAACTGACGTTATGTGTGTTACCATGTTGCCCTATTAGGGTTAGTTGGATTAGGGTAGGCCACTAGACCAAAATGGTGTAAAATGGGGAATGGGCTAATAAAAAAACCAACAAAAAAATAGCACCGCTACGACGTAACGTTAAATAGCGTAAATAGCGCCGTATTTAGCGTGTGTAGCGCCATAGCGTCCCTGGAATGCATAGCATAGCGTCCGGCTCCCGAAAACGCTATAATAGCGTTAAATAGCGCGCTATTTTTTTCGTTTACTCCAACGCGCCATACGCAGCCACTCCACCGGCCAGACGGAAGCATGTATGACAGCCTTATATTATGTTGTTCTATTCTCTACTCCACCGGACCGCCGCTCACCATGTACAGTGTGCACCGGCCGGCCGGTGCAGTGCGCTGTGCCACTGCAGGTCATCTGACGAATGGATCGTTGCGAGTGTCCTCCGCTGTCTAGGAGAGATGGGAACTCGACGACCTGCGTCAGGAAGCTAGCTGCGCTGTTCCAGACCAAGAGCTCGACGCGCCGCCTAGGGGAGCTAAGGAGTAGTAGCATTACCGGTGTAAACCGTGTAAACCATCGAAACCAACCTGTCTAAACCGCTAACTTTTTGGCCGTTTCCAGAAACCAGTCAAAACCAGTGAAACCGTCTATGCACAGGCTTAATCTGGAGGTTGGCTCTAGCATCGGTCAGCTGACCTGCCATGACAACTTGGAGTTTATCTGGATGTTTCGGACGCACCAACACACTGGTAAGACCACGCTGCCTTCACGAGAATGGACACGGGAACGCTTAACTGAGTAATAAAACAGTGAACGGAGACAACTGTTTAATGACCGAAAGGACGAAGCAAGAAGCCATCATGGCCATACATGTGGAGCAGCGTGAACCGTTGGATAGCTGAAGACTGGATCACTTTTCTCTGCAGTGTCATGGTTTCAGAAGGATTAAGATAGGGGCCTGAAGATCTGTACTCGCCGTCTCCAGTTTTGGGGAGCAGGACCCATCCCATATCTCTACTTTCTGGTAGCACCTATTGGTTGCTGATCACCACTTTTCCAGCCATGACTTACGAATTCATCTAATGTCCAATGTGCAGCGAGATATGGTAGCACAGGAGCCCAAGGAGATGCGTGTCGGAGCGCCCGGATGCAGTATATCAAGTTCCTGAACAACCTCGCTGGCATCATCATCGCGGCAAGAGGCTAGATCGTGCACAGCTTGTGACATTGCGCGGCATGCTGTCAGGATGAACACCTTCACTTCTCATATCAAACAGGACAAAAGATGTTCACACACCTGAGATTTTCCTAGCTTGTAGTTAATCTGGACAAGTGCTGAATCAGGGAAGTTCACAGCTTCCACACCTACATGAATGAAGAAGCTAAAAGCTCAATCTCTGAACCAAGTAAAGGACGCTGAAACAAGACAGCCAAAGGAATTGTCTAGGTGAGGCCTGAGTTACATGTGAAGATTAAGCTGTTTCACTGTTGTTCCACATTCTCCTTGATTTCAATTCTGACAGAGCAACAAGTGTCGGTGCCTGGTTTATTCTAAAATTTCAATTCTGTTTACAACCTGTGTAAAGACGTTCCAAAATGAGCACCAAAACTTTCTGAGTATGAAAGAAGCATGTTCATTATGCACATCAGCTGCAAATGGAACTCCTGTCATCAATGCTGCTTCTGTTCTAATATCAAACGGGACCAGCAAATGTTCAAAAACCTGAGATTTGGCCAACTTGTACTGAAAGTATTGAATCATATAACATCACAGTTCACAAAAGTAATCTGAGCAAGTTACAGGACAACGTCTGAACTAAGTAAACGGCACTCAAGCTAGGTAGCTCACACATGCGAGAATCCCAGCTTCTACTAAATCTGGGAAATGTCAAATGTACTAAATTTACATCACGAAGTACCAGAAGGAGATAAAAGGTCAGAGTTTACAAAGCCTGTACATTATTTCAAGCAAAGAGAATGCATCCCCTTTCCACGTAATTCTCGCCCGGTTTTCCTCGGTTAACTAGGCAACGCTATTCAGCTTCCTGCTCTCCAATTGTGCGGTTGGCCTGCCTCATCAGCTCGGCCCTCCGCTTGGCATACCTCCTCCGCTCACGGACTAGTCTTGGTATCTTCTTCCATGTCTTGGGTTTAGATGCCATTACTGTATATATCACAGATGATGTCAGACAAAGTTGTACAACTAATACCACAGCATGAAGAAAGGTGGAGAGTTTAGGCTGAAAACAAACAGCTGCTCTGAGTTCTTATTGTACTATCCATGTCATAATATCTCCATCTAGATCTTTCAGTTTACACCCCGTTTAACACAACTACTAGCATGTCCATTTGCCGTAACTTTCTATGCGCTCTTTTTTCTAAAACATGTGCTGCCAAACTGGTTTTGCTTTGGGGGTGGATATGGACATATAGTGAGCAACATGATGTAAAAAACAACCTTCAAGTTACAGCAAGATACAGATCAGATGTCATCATTGAGTTCTAACCAATTTTGCACTTAGGTGTTTCTATGTGTCCTATACATGTATGCATGTTTTCCCTACTTACTTAAAAAACTTACAAGTATGAATTTTCGCCATGTCACAAATATCATAATCATGTGATACTGCTATCACAGATTGCTATTTCTCATCTTCAAACATAATGCTAATGCTAATGGGAGATGGCGTGTTACCAGTGGTACATGGGATGGGATGGATGATTGCATTTGTGGCTGAAATATGGCAAAGAGAGAAAGAAATACATGCATACCTTCATACTGAGCATCTAGATTCTTGCCCTCGAAGCTGCCCAGTCGCTGCTGCAGGCATCTAGGGAGCTTCTTTATAGCAGGACAGTCCTTAATTTCAAGCCACCAGAGACCCCCGTATGCTTGTGGATCATTTGGTAGGGATGTCAGGGTACTGCAGCTTTCAAGGCAAAGGCGTTCCAACGATGGGCTCTGGCCCGACAGAAGCTCTAGAGATGTCAGACCACTGTTGTCTCTAATGCTCAGTCGATCGAGGGATGTGGGCAGACGGAGAATGCCCCCCAACATGCCGGCACATGACCGTATTTGTAAAGATGTGAGACAAGGAGGAAATGAATGCTCTCCTGCTGCTGTTGCTGCTGATGGGTCCGGTGTATTTATGGAAGCACTGGCCTCTGGTTTTGGGACCCCATCCAGCTGGCATGACATGACTTGAATACTACTGCATTTTTCAATATATATGGTCTTTAAGGATGGTGGAAGATGTAGAACCCCTGATAAACTATCACATTTAATTAACTCTAGAGATTCCAGGCATGGGCAAAAGTGATTCCCGGGTGATGATGACAGCTGTGTGGGCACGATTGGCTCACTGCAAGAAGACCCTTGAACCAACTCTAACGTGCCCAGCTGTTGCTTGCCGAATATAGACTCGAGCTTACTGCACTGCCAAATAACCATGCTCTTGAGAGATGCTGGGACATTGAACATCTCTACCAAACTTGCGCATTGTGATAAACGAAGAGACTCCAGAGCTGGCAGATGCTGACTCCTTCCAGATGCTGATGGCTGGACAGGACCTTGTGTGTCTCCAGTCAGATGATTGCACCTTGTGATATTTAATGTCTTCAAGGATACCAAGCTATTGAACACCACCTCTGGCCAGTGGACGAGCACATCACATCTATCAATTTCCAAACCTCCAAGATGTACAAAATAGTCCCACGGCTCTACTCCACCCGATCCAAAGAAAGAGTTGCAGCATCGTAACCGCAAAACTCTAAGAGGGGATTTCTGATTCCATTTCTCCATCCTGTCCACCGGTAACATTGAAGTGCACTCAACCTCTGATGTCGTTTCTGTGTTTTCTAGCCTCAGTGTCATCTTGGTCAGTGAAGACAAATATCTGTCTACCCAATGGAATAGCTCTTGCTTGCCATCATGAATTACTAATACACTGAGTTTTGGTGCTTCGGGTAGATCTATAAGCTTTGGGCATTTCTGAACTGAGAGTTTCTCAAGCTGAGGAAACAGTACATGTTCTCCTCCGACTATAGCATCCCATCTCTGAAAACTATCTAAATCTTCCAGTTCGAGTATCTTTAGGGCAGGAAACGCTGAGAGAAAACCTCCACCAGAATGTTCTTGAAGCAATGGTGCTTCGGGTAATGCTATCAGCTTCCTACAATACCGAAGAAAGAACTTCCCAAGAACAGGAAAGGATGACCATACCAATCTATGACCTCCACTACATGGTTCTTGAACCAATGATGCTTCAGGTAATGCGATTAGCTTCCCACAAGACCTAATTAACAACTTCTCAAGCACGGGAAATGTTATCTGTCTGTCTTGCCTCTCATTTATTTCCCACCATCGCTCAAAATCCAACAGATGTGCTAGTGTAAGCTGCTTCAGCTTTGGAAAAGTGAAGGATGTACCACATCTGAACAAAACTTGCAATCTTTCACAATGAAGAAGATGGATCTCAACCATGTTCTGCAACATACCCATGCAATTTCCTCCATAGTAACGTATCCTTAGAACCTGCAGCCCATCATGAGGTTTGAAACTGTCAAGCACCTCGCTGTCATAAACAGAAGTCCATGTTAACCTCAGTTCTATGAGATCTTTTTTGGTTCCAAGATTTGCCACTTTTTCCTCTGCATCTGTAACATTTTCAATCTGACGTAGCTCTAGTTGACCACCAAGATTTAAGTTTTGCAGCTCTGTAACATCACTGCAATCAGGGCTATTAACTGCCACTACAAAATATGTGAGTGTCTGCAGCTCGGTGAGTTTTCCAAGTTCTGGAGGCATGCTCTTCAACTTTGAACACCCATGAGTGTAGAGGTGACGGAGGGAAGTCATGTACTTCATTTTCCTCGGAAGCCGAACAAGATACTCGCAGTTGGAAAGGTCCAACGCTTGCAGGTTATATAGAATACATATATCTTCAGGAAGTGCTTTGATATAACTTTTTGACAGATCAAGGTACCTCAGGTGATGCAAATACTTTGGTTTCGGTAGAAATAATTCTGACCCTATACGGAGCTTCAAGGCACGCAAAAAGTTGTATTTTGACAGATATTGCAATGAGCTCCACACAGATTCATCACATAGCAGTGTTTGGATTGCAGGGGCTCTTTTCTCCATGGAATCATTCAAAATAGCTTCTGGTTTTTGGCATGACAAAAATAAATGTCGAGCAGTATCCGGAAGCCACTCGGTTTGACTTGGTTTCTCGGTTGCAACAACACATTCCTTTTCCATAACAGACATTGCAATATCATGCATAAGATCATGGATTTTGCATGTTGTTCTGGAATAGTAGTTCCTGCTATCTTTATCTTCCTCTATTTCCACAAAGAATGACCTGGAGGCCAGCTTATTGAAAATATGTCTTCCAGTTGTTTCAGGACTATCTTCATTGTGTTTTGGGATAAAGGCATTTGCGATCCATAGTTGGATCAACTTCTCCACATCAATTTTGTAATCCTTGGGAAATATAGCACAAAAAGCAAAACACTGCTTCATGTATGATGGCAAGTCATTGTAGCTAAGCTTCAGTATTGGCCAAATTCCACTTTCCTCGGTGCAAATGCTACTTCTGGATGATATAGCCTTCCATTCATTCACACTGGCCTTGGTGCGAAGTACAGAACCTAGTGCGGTTGCAGCTAAAGGAGAGCCACAACATCTCTTCACAATCTCGCCAACCATCTCGACTAGCTCGATAGGCTTTTCTTTCTCAGAACTGAATGCTCTAGCCTCTATAATTTCCTTTAAGAAGGTATCCTCCAAATCATTGAGATGGTAGGCTCTACCTGCACCCATCATTTCAGCAACCTGTTTATCACGAGTTGTTGTCAACACCGCACTACCTCTGCCACCATGCTGAAGACACGCCTTAAGCCTTTCCCACTTATGGACCTCTCTGTTCCAGACATCATCCAATACAAGGAGATATCTCTGCCCGCTAACCAATTTCTGAAGTCTATCCAGTGGTGGTTTGTCTATATCTTCATTCTTTTTGGGAGATGCTTCAACTATACTCTTTGCTAGGGAGTTCACATCAAAGGTATCTGAGACACAAACCCATAACAACAACTGGAAATGCTTCTGAATTTTAGGTTCATTGTATATGAGCTGCGCTAATGTGGTCTTGCCAAGGCCCCCCATTCCAACGATGGGAACAACAGAGAGATTTGCATTGCTAGCTTCGCCAAGTAGTACGTCAACAATATTCTTCTTATCTTCGTATCTCGATCTGCTGGCAATTTCTTGTGGATCGATGATAACACAGTCTCTCTCCCTCCACTCATGGGACACGGGTGGCTGTGGTTGGTACTTGAACCCAAAGGTCTGCATCTCTGCCATCAAAATCTCAATGGCCTTCACAATCTTGCAAAGCTTGATACCCATTCTGTGACGGAACACCATGCGGGTGTGAGCAGGGAAGAGTTTAAATACATCAAAGGAAAGCAAACGGTAGTGCCCATTCTTCTTGGCTTCACGGCGGAGTGCTTCGTACTTGAATTCGTCAAAGACTTCGTTCGCCTTATATGCCACTGTCTTGAGCTCATGGAGCCAGGCTTTCGCGCCTTCCCTGCGTGTCATTGCCTGCTCCTCAGCGTCGGTGATGACGTCGAGGATGGCCAGAAGCTTGCGTTGGAGAATCTTGTGCTGCTCCTCCATTCCCTCCATCACCTTGTACTTGCCCAGGAGGTAGCTGGACGACTTGTTCATCAGCATGGACACCAGTGGCCGGATCGCCATGATGGCCACCGTCTCCGCCATTGGAACACTCAGAACAAATACACTCAGCAGAACACAGGGGAACACTAGCTAGTGCACTGCAAGATGGAGAAGAGAATGTGTGAGGAAGACATGTTTAGTGCTTGAAGTGTAAAATATCGATGGTTGAGATCTGTTCTCGAAAAAATCACAAGTCAAATGTCCACGCTTATAGTGGAGACACACACACACACACACACACACACACACACACACAAACCTAAATTCTTATGCCAGATTGATACAACAACGTAGCTTCTCCTCAGTTCTCAAGATAAAATGTAGAATTTTAATTTGTTGACACATTACAAAAACGCATAAATAGTTAGCAATAGCCCTGATGAACCAGATTATATGCATCGTCTTCTTAATGATTGTTTCATTCTTTCCTACTGATGGTAGTGATGTGAATGGGAGATATATGCACAGGTATGAATGGTGGTGACGTGAATGATAAACTGATGAATTGCATCGCAGAAGAGACACAGAACAAAATGAGAATACCTTGAACATGAATGCCGAATTGGATGCCGACAATGTAGAGCTTGCACTTTACGAAAAGTTGGGAGACCTCATTATCAACACCATCTGCAAGCGGTAAACTGAAATCAGAAGATAATACAAGAGATATTTGGGGAAGGAAGGGGCTAGAAGGGGAATGAGTTGCTACCTTGAGCCGTGGTAGTGCTCGGAGGTAGGATTGGGGCTAGACACACAAGCACACTGCAGAATGGTGAAGAGAATGGTGGGAGCAAGACACATATAGAGCTTCAGATCTGTTCTCAAACCAATTACAAGTGAACACTCCAATCCTCCAACAGCTCAGCACTGTCCATTCTTTTTGGGCTGAGATATAATATGAACCACTAGCTGGAAGCATCTTCATTTTTTAATAGGGCATAGAGAGAGAAGCATGCTAACCTTATGCTGAGCCCGATGCAAGTTGTAGTTACAATCCTCTCTTTGTAGGAATAAATGTAGAATTTCAGTTTGTGAACACACTAAATAAACTTAGACAGTTCATAACAGCTCTGATGATCAAAATTATACGAAGTATCATTTGAATTGGAAACGTACAAAAGAGATCTGCTAATATCACCGCAAGAGTTGCAGAAAAGGATATACAATACAAAAGTGAAGGACAAGGAAAAGAGGGGAACAAATTCGTGTCATTAAAGGTGCAGGTTTTAATCTAATCAACAGCCATATGAAAAAATGTGCACTTCAATTTCAAATAATCCATTTGCAGCCTTGCAGGTAAGAAAATAGTTGTTTTTTAAATATGTTAAAGCCATCATCACGTGAATAGTCACATGCTTGTTGCCAAATACAAGAAAGAAAGTCATTCATTTTCATAGGAATCCAGTGATGTGTTACACCATTCCTTTCTACTGAAGGTAGTGATGTGCACAAAACTTACTCTCTTCATAACAAGACATGGTTATACAATTCCTTCCTCTGATGATAGTGATGTGAACGAGAGTTTTGAAAGCCAACGACACTGAATGATGAGTTGATGAATTAAATAGAACATGAGGTGGACGCAACAAAATGAGAATACCCTGTGAGAAAAAATGTATAGCTCGGCAAAGAGCTTGGAGTCTCAATCACTAGTCAACACTCCAATCTTGCAACAGCTAAGCACTGGGCCTTCTTTTGGGGTTGACGTATACAATAGTAACTACTAGCAGGAGGTATCTTCATTTCTTAACAGGGCACAGAGAGAGAAGCATACTAATCCTACGCTCAGACTGACGCAATTAGTAGTTACGTACTCTTCAGTTGCTAGGATTAACAGTTTTTATCTGTTGACACGTCAAAAAATGTAGAAGAACTCTGCTATTATTAACACGAGTTGCACCATCTTTTCAATTGGAAACGGTACAGAAGAACTCTGCTATTATTAACACGAGTTGCATAAGAGGATATACAATACGAAGTGAAGGACAACGAAAAGAGGGGGACAGATTGGTGTTACTAAAGATGCAGCTTTTAAACTGATCACACGGCTCCACCAAGGCACAGACAGCCATATGGAAAAAATATGCACTTCAATTGCAAAACATCCATCTGCAGCCTTGCAGGTAGAGAAATAGCTTGTTTTTTTTAATATGTTAAAAGCATCGTCACTGGGGATCTTTTTGGGCTGACGTATATAATAAGAACCAATAGAGGGGGTGGGGTCTTCATTTCTTAATAGGGCATAGAGAGAGAAGCATGCTAACCTTATCCTGAGACTGATGCAAGTTGTAGTTACACACTCATCAGTTAGGATTAATTGTAGAGCTATAATCTGTTGACACATCAAATAAACCTAGAGAGTTAGCAATATATCCAGTGATCGAGATTATATGCATCATCTTTTCAATGGTATAGAAGAGCTCTGCTAATATTAGCGCAAGAGTTGCAGAAAAGGTTGTACAGTAGAAAAGTGAAGGGCAAAGAAAAGGGGAAAACAATATTAGTGCTCTAAGTGATGTCACTAAAGGTGCAGGCTTTAAATTAATCAAAAGCAATATGAAAAAGATGTGCATTTTGATTAGAAAACGTGCATTTGCAGCCTTGCAGGTAGGGAGAAGTTTTTTTTTCCAATATGTTAAAGGCATCACCACGTGAATAGTCACATGCTTGTCACCAAAGACGAGGAAGAAAGTCATTCATTTTCATAGGAATTAAGTGATGGGATGGTTATACCATTCCTACCTACGGATGGTAGTGATGTGCACATAACCTACTCTCTTCATGACAAGACACGGCTATACCATTCCTTCCTACTCATGGTAGTACTTTGAACGAGAGTTTTCAATGCCAACAAATGAATGATGTGTTGATGAATCAGATAGCACACGAGACAGACAGAACAGAATGAGAATACCTTGTGAGAATAATGTATAGCTCGATGAAGAGCTCGGAGACTCAATCACTAGTGCACACTCCAATCTTGCAACAGCTCAGGACTGGACATTCTTTTTGGGCAGACGTATATAATAAGAACCACTAGCTGGGAGCATCTTCATTTCTTAATAAGACCCCCATGCGCACAGGCTCATGCACGGCACCATGCCTTGTGTTGTGATGTTTCTTAATAGGGTACAGAGAGAGAAGAGTTGTACCTTATGCTGAGACTGCAAGTTGTAGTTACGAACTTGTTAGTTGTTAGGATTAACTGTACAGTTCTTAGCTGTTGAGATATCAAACAAAAATAGACAGTTAGCAATAGCTTCGGTCATTAAGATCGTATATCCGACATCTTTTGAACTGGAGATGGGTACAGAAGAGCAACTAATAATAACAAAAGAGTTGCAGAAAAGGATATACAATGCAAAAGGGGAGTCTCTAGCGCACAGTCGACTGAGAATTAACTTAATTCTCAGTCGATTGACGCCAGCCTTGTGAAATTCGATCAATTACCTCCAGGCCGAATCGACGACTAGAGCGGACACCAAAATCAATGTGACAGATTCGACATTCCCTGCTCCCTCGAAGCTTCCGCACCTGAGGAACACCGACGAGCCGTTCACGTGCACAGCCGGCCGGTGGAGAGACCTCCCCACGGTATCCCGCACGATTAACAGAGGACACTCTGTGTTGAAGCGAGGTTCCTTCGATCCCTCGAAGGTTCCCCACCGGAGCAACACCAACGAGCCCCTGCACGTACAGGGACGGCCAGCGGCGAGACTTCCCCCGCGGGCGAGGCTGCCGCCGTTCACCCTTAATCCAATTTTGTTTCCTGTGTCGTCCTCAATCTCTCTTCCCCTGCCCCCTTTGGATTTCTACGGCTGTTTCGAAATGCTCGTCAAATGTCTTCTAGAACAGGGAGTTGGGGAGGGAAAGTAACGGACAATAACCGGAACGACAACGTCTTGTGTGTGGACCCAATAGTCAGTGTGTGTGACCCTTTGTGTTTTCCGTCAGGTGCTTGATTGTACAAAACTAACGGACAAGGAATGTTATCCTAGTAGCCGTTGCTCTCTCTAGTCAGGTATAGTATGCATACCGTGACCTATAAATTTGCTTGGCTATGTAAACTGAAACCTGTTATTACTCACTCCGATCCATATTAGTTGACTCAATTTTTTTAGATACGGATGTATTTAGCAATAAAACTTGTCTATATACATTCATAACTAGACGAATCTAAGTCAACTAATATGCGTCGGAAAGGAGTAGAAAAAAACATGGGACATATTACCTTACAATTGTTAACAAAATAAAATTTAAAATGATTGCCATAGAAAAACAAATCACGGAATAGAAACTATCCAAGTTAAAACAAATTAGAAAGAAATAATTAAATTTCATACTCCCTCCGGTCCAAATTAATGTTCTCAAATTTCTCAAGATTTGTCTACTTCCAAATCTAGTCAAACCTGAGAACCTTAATTTGGATCGGAGGCACTCGTAGTACCTGCGGGGTACCCCGAGGGGCCAATATTTTTTTTTGTAATTGCTAGAGGCACTTGTAGTAAAAAGGAACTATAAAAAAGGTAAAGAAGGCACCACGAAAATAAACCTCATTTGCAATCCCACTTGCAGCTGCCCCGAGAAAAGACAAATGCATGCTAATATGCAATTGGTAGTAAAAGAAGAGAAAGGGGACCATGAAAAGTCCAGATGCAAAAACTCAAAAAAGCAAAAGAAGGGACCACGAAAACCCAACCCTAGTTGCAACTCACTCTCTATAGCGTCAAACGAGAACCATCAAGAGTCGGTTGCGTGTTGAGATGCAACTCACGGCTAGTTCTTAGTTGCAACTCACCCTCTATACTATCAACAGAGAAAGCCAGTTGTGTGTCAAGTTGCAACTCGAGACTCACAGTATAGTTCCAACTCGATACTCACAGTCCAGCTGCAACCCTAGTTGCAACTCACTCTCTATATCATCAGGGAGAAGGCCGGCTACATGTTGAGATGCAACTCAAGGATAAAAAAGACAAAAGAATAACACAGTCCTCAGTTACAGCCCTAGATGCAACTCCCCCCTCTATACCACCAGGGGAGATGGAATAGTTGCGAGTCTGATTGCAACTCATATCTTTATGAAATATTTGCGAGTCCGATTGCAACTCATGCCTAAGAAAAAGACAAAGTCAATTCCGAATCCCAAATCATATGAAACATGGACTAGTTATGAGTCTGAATGCAACTCATATGAAACATTGACCCGTTGCGAGTCTGATTGCAACTGATACGTCTAAGAAAAAAGACAAGTCAGTTGCGAGTCCAATTGCAACTCATATGAAGCATTGACCAGTTGCGATTCCGATTGCAACTTATACCTCTATGGAAAGATACAAGTCAGTTGCAACTCACTCTCTATATCATCAGGGAGAAGGCCGGCTACATGTCGAGATGCAACTCAAGGATAAAAAAGACAAAAGAACAACACAGTCCTCAATTCTAGCCCTAGTTGCAACTCCCTCTCTATACCATTAGGGTAGAAAGGCCAGTTGCGTGTCAAGTTGCAACTCGAGACTCACAATCCTCAGTTGCAACCCTAGTTGCAACTCCCTCTCTATACCATCAGGGGAGAAGTTCAGTTGCGTTTCAAATTCCAACTCGATACTCACAGTCCAGCTGCAACCCTAGTTGCAACCCCCTCTCTATATCATCGGGGAGAAGGCCGGCTACATGTCGAGATGCAACTCAAGGATAAAAAAGACAAAAGAATAACACAGTCCTCAGTTACAGCCCTAGATGCAACTCCCCCTCTATACCACCAGGGGAGATGGAATAGTTGCGAGTCTGATTGCAACTCATATCTTTATGAAATATTTGCGAGTCCGATTGCAACTCATGCCTAAGAAAAAGACAAAGTCAATTCCGAATCCCAAATCATATGAAACATGGAATAGTTATGAGTCTGAATGCAACTCATATGAAACATTGACCAGTTGCGATTCCGATTGCAACTTATACCTCTATGGAAAGATACAAGTCAGTTGCAACTCACTCTCTATATCATCAGGGAGAAGGCCGGCTACATGTCGAGATGCAACTCAAGGATAAAAAAGACAAAATAACAACACAGTCCTCAATTCCAGCCCTAGTTGCAACTCCCTCTCTATACCATTAGGGTAGAAAGGCCAGTTGCGTGTCAAGTTGCAACTCGAGACTCACAATCCTCAGTTGCAACCCTAGTTGCAACTCCCTCTCTATACCATCAGGGGAGAAGTTCAGTTGCGTTTCAAATTCCAACTCGATACTCACAGTCCAGCTGCAACCCTAGTTGCAACCCCCTCTCTATATCATCGGGGAGAAGGCCGGCTACATGTCGAGATGCAACTCAAGGATAAAAAAGACAAAAGAATAACACAGTCCTCAGTTACAGCCCTAGATGCAACTCCCCCTCTATACCACCAGGGGAGATGGAATAGTTGCGAGTCTGATTGCAACTCATATCTTTATGAAATATTTGCGAGTCCGATTGCAACTCATGCCTAAGAAAAATACAAAGTCAATTCCGAATCCCAAATCATATGAAACATGGACTAGTTATGAGTCTGAATGTAACTCATATGAAACATTGACCCGTTGCGAGTCTGATTGCAACTGATACGTCTAAGAAAAAAGACATGTCAGTTGCGAGTCCAATTGCAACTCATATGAAGCATTGACCAGTTGCGATTCCGATTGCAACTTATACCTCTATGGAAAGATACAAGTCAGTTGCAACTCACTCTCTATATCATCAGGGATAAGGCCGGCTACATGTCGAGATGCAACTTAATTAGTTTATAGATTGTACATGTATCTTCTAAAAAATGTCTGAATAAAAAATATTGCAATCTAAGATGAAGAAAAAATAAAAACAGTTCCAATTATTGCTGATATTGACAAAAACATTCAATTGCAACTTACTCCCTCCGTCCGCAAAAGAGTGAACGTTTGGGTTTGTCGAGACAAATTAGTGATTTTGCACAAAGCCCCCTCCTCCCTCATTAATGCTACGGGCCAGCCAGCAGCAGTACTTTGATTCCCGTGTACATTCAATGCATATGCTACAAATCAAAGCATGCACGGCACTGTGGCCAACCCAGCGGCCGAGCTGTCCTTGGGTCTTTGAGCTTAGCTGAAATCGAGGCGTCGACCGGAGGGCCTAAACATAAAATTACAGCTATCAAACCCAGACGTACAGTCTTTTGCGGACAAACGATAGGGTCCAGACGTACACTCTTTTACGGACGGAGGGAGTATGATGCAAGTAACAACTATAATATCATAATATGTACATACAGTGCTATGTATTTTGCTTGACTAGTGTGAAATTAATGCAACCATCGTCATGCAGTC
This sequence comes from Avena sativa, assembly GCA_916181665.1. Lineage (NCBI taxonomy): Eukaryota > Viridiplantae > Streptophyta > Magnoliopsida > Poales > Poaceae > Avena > Avena sativa. Next base: position 3,082,890 of record OV702300.1, read on the forward strand.
TGGCATGGCAAAAAAAACTTTTGGTTAGCTAAAAAAATCTAAGACTCTTACACTATAAGTAAAATATAAAAACACTACAAAAAAGAAGTGATAACTCACGAAACGCTTTTCTCCTCTCTTCACTATTACAAGAATCATGATATCACATAAAACTTGCAACAATTAATTTATAGAACATCGGGAAGGAAATCATAAAAAAGTTAACAAGCATAGAAAACCTTGATAAAATATAACCCCACTAAAAAAAGACCAGCACCAAACAAGAATCTACCAATAGCAACGGGACTTCGCCGTTCTCCACCATATAGTCTCTAGAGAAGAACCGACATCGATGCAAATCAACGGGGCTCCAACGCTGGAAAAAGAAGCGTTGCACCAATCAATGACCCGTCTTAGCCCCCGCCTCTCGGTCGATCTCCACCACTCCCGGCCTCTCTGAATAAAACAAGTCAACGTCGTGAGAGAAAAGAACGGGGCAATGACCTACTCACGAGAGGACAAAAACATGTCACGACCCACTCAACAGTCCAAAACAACAAAAAGGCCAGACTACACAACCTTCGCAGGACAAACAACTCAAACCCAGGCGAAAACACGCAAAAATTAATGTCAGCATAAAAGTACAATCATAAACAACTACTGTGGAAAAATAAAAAAACACAACCACACACTATTTCTGAACAAATATGGCATCTATTGCTTGCCGCTCAAAAAAAACGTCTATAGTCCTTGTACCACCTGATCGAACCACAACTACACACTGCAGGAATATACATAAATCTCAAAAAAAAATAGAGCAGGAAGAAGACAAAAACAAAACATGCAGAAAATAAACAAAGGAAAAAAGAGCAAAGCAGCCCATTACACGATCCAACAACCATAATTGAACATGGGGCAACATGGGCAAGCAATGTAGGCAGCGACACGCACGACAACGCGCCGGAGCAACGCGCTGTGAGTCGCGACAAACCGGCCTGCACACATGCACGGATCTTGATGCGCAAAACAAATCGAACGTACCACGATGTGACTATGCGCTAAGCTAAATCTCAGCTAGCTGAGAATTAGCAAATCCCATGCAAAAGTGAAGGACAAGGACAAGAGGGGAATAAATTGGTACTCTTCTCCGTCTCAAAATAGACGTCGCAGATTTGTCAAAATTTGGATGAATATAGACACTATTTAGTATATAGATACATCCAAATTTTGAAAAATTACCAACATCTATTTTGAGACGGAGGGAGTACTATTAAAGACGGAGGTTTTAAACTAATCAAACGTCTCCCCACCCACAGCTTTTTGAGAAAACGTGCACTTCAATTACAAAAGGTACATTCCAGCCTTGGAGTTAGGGAAATAGTTGTTTTATTTTACATATGTTAAAGGCATCATCACTCGGCATTCTTTTCAGGAAGACAAATATTTTAAGCACAACTAACATGGGGAATCTTCATTTCTTAATAGGGCGACGGAGAGAGAAGCATGCTAGCCTTATGATGAGACTGATGCAGGTTGCAGTTATACACACTTAATCAGATGGCGTGACCCAGGTGCAGAAATCCCACTCTCTTCGTGACACAGGTGTCTTGGGTTACGAATACGTTGGACCCTTGCCATCCCAGAAATAGTAGTGATGCCAATCAGAAATAGTTGCAAAGAATGAGAATTACCTTGTGTTGAATGGAAGGTCGGACTGGATGCCGTCAATGTTTAGCTTTGCACTCCATCTGCGAGAGGAGAAGCGAAATTAGAAGAGAAATTTGGGGCACGAGTTACTAGATTGAGCGGTGGGAGGCGGGATTGAGCGGTGGGAGGTGAGGGGGAGGAGGAGGCTGCTGCAGTTGCCCGCCGCCGCCGCGCTGGCCCTGCTGGCTCCGGCGCCGGCGAACGCCATTGGACGGAATGAAGGACGGCGAGTGGCGGCGTTGGAATTCGTGAGGCTCGCTTCGCCCGCGAGCAGCTGCCATCACGAAGGGGTCCCGCCGGCGTTGGAGTGGGCGGAGAGTGCGGCGGTGCGGGCTGACTCGTCTCCACTCTCTTTTTTTTTTACCCATCTGCCTCTTCCTCTGCTTGCGGCGTTTTTTTTATGGGTACACTTGTATCTTTATTCAATCACCAAATTCAAGGGGATATAAGTAATTTCAGCCGTCTCTAAAGGCCAAATATAGCGACCAGTAAGGTAAAGAAACTACACCTTTTGCAAGAGAATGGGCATCCCCATTAGATTCCCGAAGCTCATGACTAAACGAGGCAAAATTAAAGGAGGCATGAGTTTTACGGGTCGTCCTCTCTGACCGTTTGAAAAAGCGATTATGGATTACTCATGAGAATGCCCGCGTGCTAATAGAGATAGCCATAATCGCTTCTCTATCCATATCAATAAAGTGTTTCTCAAGCATAGATACCTTCCATTGACCCGATGTGTGATCAATCAGCTCACTAACCCGAGAAGGAAGCTCTTCCCCTCTCAAACATGCCGGCTTCAGCATAAAATCTCTAGGGATCCAATTATCGTACCCGATACTCGTGTCATCTCCCGTCCCAATGCGCTTGATCAACCCGAGAGTGAGCGTGCCCCTCCCTTCATAGATCGACCTCCAAATCTGCGACGGAGCGGAACCCAAATTCGCCTCCAAGAAAGACACATCAGGGAAATACATAGCTTTCAAAATACGAGCACTCAAAGAAGTGGGATCCTGAATTATCCGGCATGCTTGTTTCGCCAGCAGTGCCAGATTAAACAGCTCAATATCCTAGAAACCCATACCCCCATGTTCTTTGGCTGTGTCATATCATCCCAAGAAACCCATGCGGTCTTCCTCTCTCCCTTCTTACCCTCCCCCACCAAAATTTGCGCAGGAGGCTATTAATATGAGCACGTAAACCAGCAGGAAGTTTCAAGAAAGACATCGAGAAAGTCAGTATTGCTTGAGAAACCACCTTAATAAGAACTTCTTTACCACCAGAAGCTAAAGTTTTCTCCATCCAGCCTTGGCCACTCCTCCATACTCTGTCCTTTAAATACTTGAAATAACCATTCTTTGAACGGCCCACATTAGAGGACAGACCCAGGTACTTCTGTGACAAAGTCTCATTGGGAACTTCCAGAATCTGTTTAATCCCATTAGGCCTGGCTTCTGAGACACCCTTGCTAAAAAAAGTGGCTCTTTATTAATTATCTGTCCAGATGCACCACAATAATTTTAAAGGATACTATCCATAAAAGTGGCTTCAAATGAATTACCATCAAAGAAAAGAATCCGCGAACAATAGATGATTAATGCACGGTGCTGTTGGAGCAACTTTCACCCTACTAATGTCACCATCAGCCGCATGAGCTTTCAACAAGCAGGATAAACCCCCCGTAGCAAGAAGAAAGAGATAAGGCGAAATAGAATCGCCCTGTCGAATATCTCGCATAGGCCTGAAACTTTCCAACTTTCCACCATTAAGAAGGACTAAAAACAAAACAGATTTCACGACCTCTAATGGTTTCAGTGAACCGAGAGCTAATCCCCAGCTTCAGCATAATATCTCGCAAAATATTCCCAATTAACAGGATCATACGCCTTCATCATATCAAGTTTTAGCGCATAGTGATGGTTATCTCTTCTCTTCTTTGTCTTCATAAAGTGAAGACACTCATAAGCCGCTATAATATTACCAGTACTGAGTCTTCCCGGTACGAACGCATATCGCTTTTCAGATATAACCGCAGGGAGAATGACTTTCAACCGGTTTGCTAAGACCTTTGAGACGATCTTATAGATCATGTTACAAAGACTTACCGGTCAAAATTGTCCTAAACTTTTTGGACTTGACACTTTTGGAATTAAAACGATGAACGGTTTGGTTGATCTCCTCTGGCGATTCTTCTCCGTTGAGCACTCTTAGTACAATATCAGTAACCTCATCACCATAAAGTTCCCAATGGCGTTGAGAAAACTGAGTCGAGAAACCGGGAAACCATCAAGGCCCGGGGCTTTTGTTGGGAACATTTGGAAAAGTACACAACGCACCTCATCTCTACTATATGGATCATTCAGTTTTACGTTCATGTCACCATCCACCTTCCTCGGGATATGAGACAGAACCTCCTCCATTCCGATGGTATCTTCTGCTGCATAAAGGTTTGAGTAAAACTCATTGGTCTTGTTCTTAATCTCTTCCACATTATCAGTCAGAGAACCATCTGATCTTGATAACACAGTGATTTTATTTTTGTTACGCCGAGCACTAGCCTTCTTATGAAAGAAACGAGTGTTGCTATCTCCCTCACTCAACCACTATATTCGAGCCCGCTACTTCCACATAACCTCTTCTCGATAGCAGAGATCAATCAGTCTAGTCTCAATGGCCTTATCTTCATCAGACGGTGCCACTCGATCTGGGGTAGCCCTGAGAGTAGTAATTTGGCTCCTCAATTTCCTCATCTTTTGCGTTACCGAGCCAAAAGTATTAGTCCCCTAGTTGTTAGTGATTTTGACACATTGGTCAGTTTTCTAGTTAAATCGCTCACCGTTGTGCACTTCTCTGTTGACCTCTGATACGTCCAAAACGTATCTACTTTCTCGAACACTTTGCTATTGTTTTTCCTCTAAACTTGTGTGATTTGGATACAACTAACACGGACTGACGCTATTTTCAGCAGAATTACCTTGGTGTATTGTTTCTGTGCAGAAAATGAACTATCAGAAAAAAATTCCGGAAAATATGCCAAAAACTATTTGTCACCAGAAGATCCACGGAGCCAGAAGGGGAGACAGAGGGGAGGCCTGGGGGGCCTAGACCCACCCCAAGCGCGGTCCCACTGACCCTGCGCCTGGGGGAGGTCTGGCCACCCCAGGCAGGTCCTCGGCCTCCCTCCGCGCCTATAAGTTGTCTTCTGACCTAAAAATAAAGTGGGGTTCGATAGTTTTTCAGAAAGAGTTCCGCTCCGCCGCCGCCACCAAAAACCAAGATTCGGATCTAGAAACTCTGTTCTGGCACCCTGTCGGGACGGGGAATTTGGAGAGGATCATCGCCATCATCATCACCAACACATCTCCATCAACCACCGATGTTTCCCTCATCCATGAGTGAGTAATCCCCCGATGTAGGCTTGGGGATGGTAGGGATTGGATGAGTTCTATCATGTAATGGAATAAGATCTGTTAGGGCATAGTGTCTACTATCTCTATTAGTGCTATTTGACTTTGTTGCAACTTGTTGTGCTTAATGCTTGTCACTAGGGCCCGAGTGCCATGATCTCAGATCTGAACTTATTATTGAATTATTATGATAGTATTGTTTATGATCTTATCTGCAAGTTGTGTACACATATCATTGTCTAGATCCAAAGGCCCCAAAGTGACAATAATTGGGACAACTAGAGGGGATGGCTGTGGTGTGAGGATCACATGTGTTCACGAAGTGTTAATGCTTTGCTTCGGTGCTCTATTAAAAGTAGCACCTTAATTGTCAGTAGTTCCCTAGAGGCCCCGCTGCCACGGGCTGGCTGGACAGAAGATGTTGTGCAAGTTCTCATTGCGAGCACGTATGACTATATTTGGAGCACATGCCTAAGATTGTTTAGTACTTGGATGCTTATTATTATCTATCTGCAATGCCCTAGTTCTTTGAAGTTACATGTTTAGACTCGTCCATGCAACGCCCGTCCATCCATCCCTATGCCTACCTACTGTTACTGTTACTATTACTATTACTATTGCTACTGTTTCACTGTTGCTGTTGCTATTGCTTTGCTGTTGCTACTACAAACTGTTGCTACTGATAAACTTCTGTGAGCAAGAACTATTTCCAGGTGCAGCTGAACTGACAACTCAGTTGTTAAGGCTTGCAAGTATTCTTTGTCTCCCCTTGTGTCGAATCAATAAATTAGGTAATACTACCCGCGAAGACTGTTGCGATCCCTTATACTTGTGGGTCGTCAAGACTATTTTCTGGCGCCGTTGCCGGGGAGCATAGCTTTATTTGTAAGTTCACTTGGATCTATTATTGTTCACTGCTACTCCTTCATCATAGGTAAGTCTCGTGATGGAAAGTTCCCTATTTTACCATCCACTACAAGAAGAGGTACATTCCTAAACACCTCTGTTTCTCTTGATTCGCCGTCCATTATAAGTAAGCTTGTCACACCACCACCACATACTCATGCTACACACACTACTACTACTGCTGAATCTGAAACTGCTTTTGATGCTCATGATGTTACTTTTGTTGTGCTTGATGCGACTGGTTCATTAGGTCCTTTTCTAGATGCTACTATGGCTAGTCTAGGAAATACCGAAACTCCTAGTGAAGACACTGTTACTCCTGTTAGCTCACCTGAATCTAGTGAGAGTTTTGATATTAATGATGGTTACATTGAGCTCACTGATGAATTTGTTGAAGAGTGCCGAAACACACATGGTGCTAGTGCTATTAAGAGTCTCCTTGGTAGACATACTATTATACCCAAGAAGTCCTATGATCCTAAGTTTGCCACCTCTCCCATAGATATTAAAGATAAAGATTATGATTTCTCTCTTGATTTAACTTATTTAGATATTGTTGAGAAAGAACCTTTTTGTGGTACTGAAAATGAGAGTGATGTGGCTCATATGAATGAGTCTTCTACTATGAGTGCTTTGTTCTCTGATGATTTTAAGATGCACAAGTACTTTGTTGCTAAGATCTTCCCCTTTTCACTAAAAGGAGAAGTTAGGGCTTGGTTTAATAGATTACCTCCTGGTTCCATTGATAGCCCTGATTGCTTCTTTCATCCATAAATATTTTCCTCCCAGTGCTAGACATGCTGCTTTGAAGAGACTTTTTTATTTTAAACAGGAAGGAGAAGAGAAATTGCCTGAGTCATGGAGAAGATTCTGTTCCTTGATTCATGCATATCCTGGATGTCCATTACCTAAGAATGTGTTGCTTGATATTTATTATAATGGACTAACTTATGATTCTAGGACCTAGCTAGATAGCTTTGCTGATTGTGTTTTCAGGAAAAGAACTCCTACAGATGCTGAAGAACTAATGAACAAGATAAGCAAGAATTATGATGATTGGACTTCAACTGAGCTGAATACACCTGAGCCTATTACTCCTGAACCAGTTCCAATGCCAACAATAAACAAGAGGGGAGTTATTGCATTAAATGATGAAGTGATGAAGTAAGCTAAAAAGTGTCTAAAGGAAAAAGGTATTAGAGCTGAAGATGTGAAAAGTCTACCTCCTATAGAAGAATTATGTACGTCAATTCCCCATTCATCTACTATTGAGGTACACTCTCTCCAACACTTTGATGAAGGTGATATTCCTTATGGTAAGCCTCCTGATCAATGCTTAGAGGAACTTGACATTTTTATTGTTAAACAAGGTAATTTTAAAAAACAAGTTTAGAATCATTTATTGGAAAACTCTAGAGCTATTCATGAGTTAAAAGATATTGTGGAAAGAACTTCTAATGATATTAAAATGCTTTGTAAACACTTTCAAATGGTTCAAACCCAACTTGCTCAACTTGCTAAGGTGCAAAAGGATATGCTAGTTAATGCTTTAGGAAATAAACATGCTTATGGAATTAGAACTAGGAGTGGTGCAGCTACTCAAGATCCTTTATATCCTGAAGGACACCCTAAAAGAATAGAGCAGGATTCCCAACAAGGTGAGGATATTGGTAGTCCTCGTAAGAGGAATAAAAAGAAACATAAGAAAGTTGAGGAACCACTTGAACCTGTTGTAGATCCTAATAGTATATTTGTCTCTGATGCTGAAACGGAGAGTGGTAATATTGATGAGTCTCCTGATAAGGAGGAAGTTGAGGAAGAACCTGAAAAACACACTAAGAACACTAGGTACACAAAGGAAGATTTTATTGCTAATAAACATGGTAAAGAGAGAGAACCTTGGGTGCATAAACCTATGCCTTTTACAGGTAAGAAACACAAGTCAAAGGAGGAAGAACACTACAACAAGTTTTGTGAGTGGATGAAACCTTTATTCTTGCAAATTCCTTTGACTGATGCTATTAAGTTGCCTCCTTATTCAAAGTATATGAAGGATATTGTCTCTAATAAAAGGAAGATTCCTAATGAGGATATTTCTACTCTACTTGCTAATTACTCCTTCAATGATAAGGTTCCAAAGAAACTTGGTGATCCAGGTATACCAACTATTCCTTGCTCCATTAAGAATAATTATGTTAGAACTGCTTTATGTGATTTGGGAGCTGGAGTTAGTGTTATGCCTTTTTCTCTCTATAAGAGACTTCAGCTAGAAAAGTTGATACCAACTGATATATCTTTGCAAATGGCTGATAAGTCAACTACTGTTCCTGTTGGTATATCTGAGGATGTTCATGTTCAAGTTGCTCATAATTGCATGGTTTTAACTAATTTTGTTGTGCTTGAAATGCCTGAAGATGAATAATGTCTATTATTCTTGGGAGACCTTTTCTTAATAGTGCAGGTGTTGTCATCAATTGTAATCAAGGAAAAGTAACTTTCAATATTAACGAAAAAAAGCACACTATCTATTTCCCCAAGAAGGTTGTTAAGAGCTATTGCCTAAATTCCATTGAAAATATTGAGAGCATCAAGAATGGAGAAATATATTGTTCCATTCCACAAGAAAATTTTGAAACTATTATGATTGGGACCATTGCTATCAAGTATGAGGTAACATAATCACCTTGTGGAATGCAAAGTTTTGTTTCATATAAGATTGTTTTGGTAACAAGACTTGATCAACCTTGTTAACAAAAGTATTTTAATGAACAAAATAATGTTTTCATAGTGGTTATACTTGCTCTTTTTTATTTTTCTCCTTTCCAATCTTTGCTCTTCGTCGTGCCTAACTTAAAGGCATTAAAGAAAAGTACTTGTTGGGAGATAACCCAATAGTTTTCTTGAGTCTTGTAAGTTATTAATTCAGTAATAACCTCTCCTTATCCTTTTTGTTTGCTTTTTGTGCCAAGAATGACCTCTAATGAGAGGGAAGTAAGATTTGGGGAGTTGCTGTCCCGAAACAGATTTCGGCCCTCCACCATAAAAAAATCGTGAGGAGTCTATGTAAGTCGGATTGAGCTGAAAATTTACTAATAAATCCTCCAGTATGTTAGATAACTTTCGTTAGTTCAACACTTTTTGATTTGAGCAACAGAAGGTCTTTGGAAAAATCGGTTTCTAGCTGCTGGTCTGTTTTGACAGATTTCTGCCATTATTTCCATTTGCTTCTTATTGATTCCTTTTTGGGTTCTTTTTGGGAAATTGAGATTTTTGAAGGAGTTGCTACAGTAGCTTGTGTTTTTAATGAAAAGTCTTGCTGTTCCAAAGCTTTCCTAGAGGTCTAATATCTTTTGAATAAACTAATGTTGCTAATGAAGATTGTGTGAAGTCTTGTATGAAAGAAAAATTTCAGGTGTAGAGAGAGGATGATGTAATGAGATGAAGAATGGACAAAAGCTCAAGCTTGGAGGGAGCCACTCCGTGTCACCCCAAGAATTATTCAAGAGGTACAAGCATCAAAGCTTGGGGGTGCCCAAGGCATCCCCTTCTTCATCAATAAAATTCTCAGGTCTTTCTAAACATTTTGTTTTTATTATTTCATGCATAGTTGTGTTGTTCTTGGAGTGTCTTAGTTTTTGTTTTTGGTTATTTTTGCTTCATTTGGTTTTGCATTGGTTGCCTTCTAAAAAAATCGAAAACACCAAAAATATTTGTTCTTCTTCTTTGGTTTTATGAGTTCTTTGCAGGGTTCAGCTGTCCTCAGTGGATTTTGGTTTCATGTTAATTATTAAAGTCAGACAAGTGAAGGGCAATAATGAAGATTAAGACAACTCAAGGTGTTGTAAGAGGCTGGTAACGAAATCTATTTGTTTCATTTTTGTACATATACTCATCATTGTGAGCATGCTTAGCCTGTTTGTGTAAGGTGTATGTCATTACGGATGCTTAGTAGTTCTTGCTTGTCTATGATTAGCCCTAGCTTGCTAATAGTTTGTAGCATGTCATATGAATGTTTGCTTGCATTGTTCTATTCATATTTTGGTATGACATTGTGGTATCCTCCTCTGACTGTTCATGTGAATCGACTTGGCACATGCTCACGCATGCATATGACTAATCAATAGTCAGTAAGCCTCGATGATTTATTTTGCCTCAGAGTTCTTGTATCACTTTCATGCCATAATTAATCCTGTTTTGTTGCAAACATGATTATGACAGTTATTGCTCTCTCGTTTATCGCTCCCTCTTTATTTCTATCCTTCACTTGCACTGAGTATGTTCTCTACCTGTGCTTCCAACTCCCCAAAACCAATATTTCCAGATGTGTCCACCATATCTACCTATTAGCATCATTTGCTATTTCAGTGCATATTTTATATATGCCGTGTTTTCTTCCAAAATAAAATGTTTGTCTGTTTTGAGAAAGTTAGTTAGTAAAGCTCTCACAAACTTGATGGCACACTTTATTCCTTGCGCTTAATAATCCTGAATCATTGTGACTAGTCCATGAAAGTTATATGCTTGCTTATTATATACTGGGAGTCAGCAGAACCGTGTTGTCACGGGGAACGCTTTCAACACTTTTTTGGATAATTCTATCCAGTTGATACTTTGATCTTTTGTTTACGGATGTCGATGATGTGAAATAAATGGGGAAGTTGTTAGTTCATGGAGTTTATACATTGTGTTAGAGAAACGCCTGGGCCGCTAGCCTAAGCCATGCCTAATCATGGTGGAAAGTTGCAGCATCACTATAATGAGCATCTATAAAGCTTCCTCAATAAAAAGCTATGCATATGGTAAATAAAAAGATTGCTGAGATGCTCATTGTCTGCTTGCCTTGTCATTTTGGTTATGGGAAAGCTCCTGTACCATGTGCAAGGGGTACCCCGTTGGCGGTTCTCGATGATATGCATGTATTTACAATGACAATAACTTTCAGGTGACCAAAGTTGAGTAGCATGCGGAGCGGCCCTCGTACTCAAGAGACTTGGGATTTTTAGTCTATGGTCTGTCAAGCATATGATTCAGAGTGGACCTCACATTCACCTTAACCACATGAAGACGCCTATGATAGGGGCAATGAGAGATCAAAGCTAATGAGTACCTTCCTTTCAGCATTGGGAAGCCTTTCAAACCTTCACAAAACCGTTTTCACAATTTTGTTGAGTCACCACTCATTCTATGAGCACCTTCTTGAGAGCATAGTTATCATTCTTGTGTTTGTTCCAAAACTTGGTTAATTATGTCATGACTTTGATGCTTGTATCTCTGATATCTTTACTTCTAGTCTTCATGAGAACTTCAGAGGTGCCTTGGCATTTATATTGTGCTCTTTAAACAAAGGCAAGCGAGATACCACTCTATCATACCTTATTATGAGCATTGCAATGTTGCTTATGTTTATGTTTCATGCTACTTATTATTATTGAGTTGCTTTCTCTTCATAGCTTGCAATGACTATTGAGTAGACTTAGTTGCATACTCTTTATTATGAATTGTGTAAGCATCTACTCCTGTGCTGAGAATATTTACATAATATGAAGCAAAGTGTTCGTGAAAGTTCTTTTATCGCCCTCAGTTTTCAACTGAATTGCTTGAGGACAAGCAATAAGCTAAGCTTGGGGGAGTTGATACGTCCAAAACGTATCTACTTTCTCGAACACTTTGCTATTGTTTTTCCTCTAAACTTGTGTGATTTGGATACAACTAACACGGACTGACGTCGTTTTCAGCAGAATTACCTTGGTGTCTTGTTTTTGTGCAGAAAAGAAACTATCAGGAAAAATCCCGGAAAATATGCCAAAAATATTTCTCACCAGAAGATGTAGGGTTCGCAGCATAGAAAACAAAAATTTTCCTACGATGTGAACTATATACCAAGATCTATATACTAGATACAAACAACGGGCAGATGTATATCCGTAGAGAACATACCCTTGAAGACCGACAAAGCTTAACGAGTTCAACTCGTGGATGATGTAGACGATCTCTTGCCGATCTCAAGATCGAGAGGAAGTCCTAGCGCCGCAAATCAGCAGCGCATCCGTGCTCGCACACACGTTCGAGGCACCGAGCAACCTCCGCCTCCTCGCTCCAGCGATGCAGCGGAAGCACAACTCTTTCTTGCCGAATAGCCACCGGGAACATGTATCTCGCTAGTCCGAGACCATGGGGGATAAATTCTAGAGGGGGAGAGAGATCCTTCGCGAGGAGGTGTGAGAGACAAGTGAGGAGGGGGGCTCCTTTTATAGGAGGAGGGGGGGAACCCCAAGGGGGTGGCCGGCGCATGGGGGCTGCCCCCTTGCCCTCCCCTATTCATGTGGGTGGACACTCCACTCACAAAACTCCTTTAAATTCCCTCCACTCAAAAGTCCACTCAAAATTCCCATTAAATTTCCACCAAATTTAATGCAAACTCTCATTAAATAAAACTCTTTTATTTTATTCAGAATTTTGTCAATTACTTTAATGACAAACATTCACAAATAACCCCTTGCTAGAATTCTATTTCACATGCATAACCACTTTATGCAATTTCACCCGAAAACCTGTTTCGGTATCTAGTGAAATAAATTCCTGCGCTTGTTCATTCTTTAGGCATGAAACATTTGCTCCAATTGGATGTCGGTGTCTCTTAAGTGTGTCACCCTACGGTTCGTGAATAATGCAGACATGATCGAGACCCCTCTCGGATCAATAATCAGAAGCGGGATCTGGAGACCCATACTGACTCCCACACATTCAACGATGCCTTTCTTGTGATCGTCGGAACCTTTTACGCTAGTATCTTAATCCCTTTGTTTCACGATATATTACATGTCCGAGATTCGATCATCGGTATCTCCATACCTAGTTTGATCTCGTTACCGACATGCACTCTTTTCTCGTTCCTGTGATATAACATTCTAGTGATCAAATCACTTGCTTGCAAGCTAATCAATGTGATATCACCGAGAGGGCCCAGAGTATATCTATCCGTCATCGGGATGAACAAATTCCACTCTCGATCCATGAGCCTCAACATAACACTTTATTAGTTCTGAATCCATCTTTATAATCACCCTGTTACGGTGTGACGTTTGATGTTATCAAGAAACTCTTCCGGTGTTAGTGATTGACATGATCTCATGGTCTAAGGATTAGGATCACTTCGTAAGTTGTTATAGCAATATAAACTCAATGACTTTGATCGTAATGCTATACTTCGGATGAATGTTCATCACATCATTACACTAATGTTGTGATCCCGTTATTAACAACATCCAATGTCCATGATCAGGAAACCTTGATCATCTTGTTAATCAACGAGCTAGTTTATGAGAGAGGCATAACTAGGAACTTTCTGTTTGTTTATTAAACACACATGTATTAACGTTTCCGTATTAATACAATTATAGCATGCAAAATAAACATCTATCATATACTTGGAATACACATAATAAACACTTTATTATTGCCTCTCAGGGCATATTCCCTTCAGTCTCCCACTTGCACTAGAGACAATAATCTAGTTACATAGTGATAAATCTAACACCCATTGAGTTCTGGTTTTGATCATGTTTTGCTCTAGGGAGAGTTTTAGTCAACGGATCTGCTACATTGAGATCCGTATGTACTTTACAAATCTTTATATCTCCATCCTTGACATGCTCGCGGATGGAGTGAAACCGGCTCTTAATATGCTTGGAATGCTTGTGAGACCTTGGCTCTTTGGCATTGGCAATGGCACCATTGTTGTCACAATAGATCACCATTGGGTCCAACGCTTTTGCCACAACTCCTAGTTCGGATATGAACTCCTTCATCCAAACTGCTTCCTGAGCCGCTTCTGAAGCAGCAACATATTCGGCCTCCGTTGTTGATCCCGCTACCACAGGTTGTTTGGAGCTCCTCCAACTAACCGCTCCGCTATTCATGAGAAATACGTATCCGTATTGAGACTTAGAGTCATCCGGATCGGTGTCAAAGCTAGCGTCGACATAACACTTAGCGACGAGCTCTTCTTCACCTCCGTATACAAGAAACATATCCTTAGTTCTTCGTAAGTACTTAAGGATATTCTTGACCGCTATCTAGTGTTCCGAACCTGGATCCGATTGGTACCTACTAGTCAAACTAATAGCATGTGCCACATCCGGTCTTGTACATAGCATGGCGTACATTATAGAGCCTATGGCTGAAGCATAGGGGACTTTGTCCATTATCTCTCTTTCTTCCGCCGAAGCCGGACTTTGAGTCTTACTCAATGTCTTGCCTTGCAACATAGGTAAGAACCCCTTCTTACTTCCGTCCATTTTAAACTTCTTTAAAATCTTATCAAGGTATGTACTTTGCGATAGCCCTATTAGGCGCCTAGATATATCTCTATAGATCTTTATGCCTAATATGTATGACGCTTCACCTAGGTCCTTCATTGAAAATTTGCTGTTTAGATAACTTTTAACACTGTTTAAAAGTTCTATATCATTTCCGATCAATAATATGTCATCCACATATAATATCAGAAATGCCACATTGCTCCCACTCACTTTCTTGTAAATACAAGCTTCTCCATAAGTTTGGACAAATCCAAACTCTTTGATCACCTCATCAAAGCGGAGATTCCAACTTCGTGATGCTTGCTTCAATCCATAGATGGATCGCTGAAGCTTGCACACCTTGTTAGCATCCTTAGGATCGACAAAACCCTTTGGTTGTATCATATACAACTCTTCTTCAATATTACCATTGAGAAACGCGGTTTTGACATCCATCTGCCATATCTCATAATCGAAATATGCAGCAATTGCTAACATAATCCTAACTGACTTTAGCATCGCTACGGGAGAGAAAGTCTCATCGTAGTCAACTCCTTGAATTTGTCGAAACCCCTTTGCGACAAGTCGAGCTTTATAGACGGTCGCATTACCATCAGCATCAATTTTCCTTTTGAAAATCCATTTGTTCTCCACGGCCTTTCGGTCGTGAGGTAATTCCACCAAGTTCCAAACTTGATTTTCATACATGGATTCCATCTCGGATTTCATGGCTTCTAACCATTTGTTGGAATCCGGGCTCATCATCGCTTCTTCATACGTCGCAGGGTCATCATTTTCATCAACCATGAAATTCATGACAGGATTTCCGTACAGCTCGGGAGCTGCACGCGTCCTGTTTGACCTGCGAGGTTCGGTAGTACTCTCTTTCGGAGTTTCATGATCATTATCATTAGTTCCCTCTTCAACAGGTGGAGCCAACTCCGGAACAACTTCCGGTGATGCGCTACTCGTCATACTTTGAAGAGAAGGTTCCACAACCTCTTCGAGTTCTACCTTCCGACTACTCACACCTTTCGCAAGAAACTCTTTCTCTAGAAAGGATCCATTATTGGCAACAAAAACCTTGCCCTCGGATCTGTGATAGAAGGAATACCCAATAGTTTCTTTAGGGTATCCTATGAAGACGCATTTTTCCGCTTTGGGTTCGAGTTTATCCGGTTGAAGTTTCTTCACATAAACATCGCATCCCCAAACTTTAAGAAATGACAGCTTAGGTTTGTTTCCAAACCACAATTCATACGGTGTCTTTTCAACGGATTTAGATGGTGCCCGATTTAAAGTGAATGCAGCAGTTTCTAGTGCATAACCCCAAAATGACAACGGCAAGTCCGTCAGAGACATCATAGATCGAACCATATCTAATAAAGTACGATTACGACGTTCCGACACACCATTTCGCTGTGGTGTTCCGGCAGGTGTGAGTTGTGAAACAATTCCACACTCTTTCATGTGAGTGCTAAACTCGTAACTTAGATACTCACCTCCACGGTCGGACCGTAGAAATTTGATCTTTCTATTACGATGATTTTCCACTTCATTCTGAAATTCCTTGAACTTTTCAAAGGTTTCAGACTTGTGTTTCATCAAGTAGATATAACCGTATCTACTCAAATCTTCCGTGAAAGTAACAAAATAACGATATCCACCTCGCGCCGACAAACTCATTGGACCACATACATCAGAATGTATGATTTCCAATAAATCTGTCGCCCGTTCCATTGAACCGGAAAACGGCGTTCTAGTCATCTTGCCCATAAGGCATGGCTCACATGTATCAAATGATTCATAATCAAGTGATTCCAAAAGTCCATCCAAATGGAGCTTCTTCATGCGTTTAACGCCAATATGACCTAGACGGCAGTGCCACATATATGCGGATATATCATCATTAAGTTTAATCCTTTTAGCATCAACATTATGAATATGTGTAACATTATCATCGAGATCTAATAGAAATAAACCATTCATCATCGGTGCATGACCATAAAAGATTTCATTCATATAAATGGAACAACCATTGTTCTCGGATTTAAATGAATAACCACTTCGCATCAAACACGATCCAGATACAATGTTCATGCTCAGTGCAGGCACCAGATAACATTTATTCAAGTTTATAACTAATCCCGACGGTAAGTGGAGAGGCAGTGTTCCGACGGCGATCACATCAACGTTTGATCCATTGCCGACACGCATCTTGACCTCACCCCTTGCTAGCGGTCGCTTGTTCCGCAGCCCCTGATTCGAGTTACAAATATTAGCAACTGAACCGGTATCAAATACCCAGGTGCTACTGCGAGCACTAGTCAAGTACACATCAATAACATGTATATCATATATACCTTTGTTTGCCTTGCCGGCCTTCTTGTCTGCCAGATACTTGGGGCAGTTGCGCTTCCAGTGGCCAGTCCCCTTACAATAGTAGCACTCGGAATCAGACTTAGGTCCAACTCGGGGTTTCTTTTCAGGCGCGGCAACAGGCTTGCCGCCCTTACTTCCCTTCCGTTTTCCCTTCTTGTCTTTCTTGAAACCAGTGTTCCTATTGATCATCAACACTTGATGTTCCTTTTTGATCTCCACTTCTGCAGTTTTAAGCATTGACAGAAGCTCGGGGAGAGACTTCTTCATGCCTTGCATATTATAGTTCATCACGAAGCTCTTATAGCTAGGTGGCAGAGACTGCAGAACACGATGGATGCCTAAGTCAATGGGAATCGATATTCCCAAGGACAGAAGCTTATCGGCGTAACCCGACATCTTGAGTACATGCTCACTAACGGAGCTGTGCTCTTCCATCATGCAGCTAAAGAACTTTTCTGAAGCGTTGTAGCTCTCTACAGCAGCATGTGTGTCGAAAATCATTTTCAACTCACCCATTGTATCAAATGCATTGCCGTTTTCGAAACGCTTTCGAAGTTCCGGCTCTAGCCCATACAATATGCCGCAATGAACTAAGTTGTGGTCCTCCTGACGAGTCTGATAGACATTCTTCTCCTCGTCAGGGGCATCATCAAAAGGTGGGGGGCCTAACGGCGCTTCTAGCACATATTGCTTTTGTGCAGCAGAGAGGAGAATCCTCAAATTCATGTCCCATTCGGTAAAGTTGCTACCGTTCGTTGCTAGTTTCTCTTTCTCCATGAACACATTGAAATTAAAAGTAGGTGGTGCCATCTACAACAGAATTTGTAAAGTTTAGACTAAGTGTATGATAGATTGAGTTCAACTAATCTATATTACGAATGAACTCCCACTCAAAAGCGACATCCCTCGTGCCCTTTTGGTGATTACATGAACCAAATCCACTGCACCAAGTCCGATCATCACGTGAGTCAGTATAGCTTCAAAGGCGAGCATCAAATGGGCATCATATCAACTATATGACTCATGCTTAACCTTTCGTTCTGTGTTCCGAGGCCATGTCTGTACATGCTAGGCTCGCCAAGTTAGAACCTTAGTATTCGCGTGTGTAACTGTTTTACACCCGAAATATGGTCGTGGATCCAAGAACACCCGATCATCACATGATGTCTTGGAGCGACGAAAACATAATCGGTGCATACTAAAGGAAGAACACATTCTTATCTTGATATTTAAATGAGGGATGATCTTATTATGCTAACAAAGCGCTAAACAAGCAATATAAGATGCAATCAAAACATCATATGTTTATTAGTGAAATGATATGGTTCCCGCAGATGATCTCTATCATGTGCATCGTGGTATGATCACTATCATACCTATATGTGTAAATCCAAGGTCTATGGATTTTACACGCTATGTGTGTTGTAAGAGTATCATCTCATACTTCTACTTACAACACTACCATATCATAACACTAGCCCAGCAACAATCTAAACTAGACGCCTCTAATTTATCCATTGCAAGTTTTACGTGGCTTAGGGCTTTCGAGATAGAACCGTTCTTACCTACGAACATGAACCACAACGAGGATAATCAAATTGTTGACAACTCGCTTGCAAAATAGATATTGACTATAGTAGGAGAGACAGACACCCGCTAGCCACTTATGCAAACTAGTTGCATGTCAAGCGTGGAACAGGTCTCATGTGCGAGGACATGTAAAGTTTGTCCGGGCCGCTTCATCCCACTATGCCACCAATATCCAAAATCACAACAAAGGAGCAACAACATGATCATCATCGCCCACATACTCATATGTGTACTACCCGTGTAAAGTATCTACGCATAGATCTGGCTCTGATACCACTGTAGGGTTCGCAGCATAGAAAACAAAAATTTTCCTACGATGTGAACTATATACCAAGATCTATATACTAGATACAAACAACGGGCGGATGTATATCCGTAGAGAACATACCCTTGAAGACCGACAAAGCTTAACGAGTTCAACTCGTGGTTGATGTAGACGATCTCTTGCCGATCTCAAGATCGAGTGGAAGTCCTAGCGCCGCAAATCAGCAGCGCATCCGTGCTCGCACACACGTTCGAGGCACTGAGCAACCTCCGCCTCCTCGCTCCAGCGATGCAGCGGAAGCACAACTCTTTCTTGCCGAATAGCCACCGGGAACATGTATCTCGCTAGTCCGAGACCATGGGGGATAAATTCTAGAGGGGGAGAGAGATCCTTCGCGAGGAGGTGTGAGAGACAAGTGAGGAGGGGGGCTCCTTTTATAGGAGGAGGGGGGGAACCCCAAGGGGGTGGCCGGCGCATGGGGGCTGCCCCCTTGCCCTCCCCTCTTCATGTGGGTGGACACTCCACTCACAAAACTCCTTTAAATTCCCTCCACTCAAAAGTCCACTCAAAATTCCCATTAAATTTCCACCAAATTTAATGCAAACTCTCATTAAATAAAACTCTTTTATTTTATTCAGAATTTTGTCAATTACTTTAATGACAAACATTCACAAATAACCCCTTGCTAGAATTCTATTTCACATGCATAACCACTTTATGCAATTTCACCCGAAAACCTGTTTCGGTATCTAGTGAAATAAATTCATGCGTTTGTTCATTCTTTCGGCATGAAACATTTGCTCCAATTGGATGTCGGTGTCTCTTAAGTGTGTCACCCTACGGTTCGTGAATAATGCGGACATGATCGAGACCCCTCTCGGATCAATAACCAGAAGCGGGATCTGGAGACCCATACTGACTCCCACACATTCAACGATGACTTTCTTGTGATCGTCGGAACCTTTTACGCTAGTATCTTAATCCCTTTGTTTCACGATATATTACATGTCCGAGATTCGATCATCGGTGTCTCCATACCTAGTTTGATCTCGTTACCGACATGCACTCTTTTCTCGTTCATGTGATATAACATTCTAGTGATCAAATCACTTGCTTGCAAGCTAATCAATGTGATATCACCGAGAGGGCCCAGAGTATATCTATCCGTCATCGGGATGAACAAATTCCACTCTCGATCCATGAGCCTCAACATAACACTTTATTAGTTCTGAATCCATCTTTATAATCACCCTGTTACGGTGTGACGTTTGATGTTATCAAGAAACTCTTCCGGTGTTAGTGATTGACATGATCTCATGGTCTAAGGATTAGGATCACTTCGTAAGTTGTTATAGCAATATAAACTCAATGACTTTGATCGTAATGCTATACTTCGGATGAATGTTCATCACATCATTACACTAATGTTGTGATCCCGTTATTAACAACATCCAATGTCCATGATCAGGAAACCTTGATCATCTTGTTAATCAACGAGCTAGTTTATGAGAGAGGCATAACTAGGAACTTTCTGTTTGTTTATTAAACACACATGTATTAACGTTTCCGTATTAATACAATTATAGCATGCAAAATAAACATCTATCATATACTTGGAATACACATAATAAACACTTTATTATTGCCTCTCAGGGCATATTCCCTTCAGAAGATCCATGGAGCCATAAGGGGAGACAGAGGGGAGGCCTGGGGGGCCCAGACCCACCCCAGGCACGGGCCCACTGACCCTACGCGTGGGGGAGGTCTGGCCACCCCAGGCAGGTTCGGCCTCCCTCCGCGCCTATAAGTTGCCTTCTGACCTAAAAACAAAGGGGGCTTTGAGAGTTTTCCAGAAAGAGTTCCGCTCTGCCGCCGCCGCCAGAAACCAAGATTCGGATCCAGAAACTCCGTTCTGGCACCCTGTCGGGATGGGGAATTTGGAGAGGATCATCGCCATCATCATTACCAACGCATCTCCATCAACTACCGATGTTTCCCTCATCCATGAGTGAGTAATCCCCCGCTGTAGGCTTGGGGGTGGTAGGGATTGGATGAGTTCTATCATGTAATCGAATAAGATCTGTTAGGGCATAGTGCCTAGTATCTTTATTAGTGTTGTTTGACTTTGTTGCAACTTGTTGTGCTTAATGCTTGTCACTAGGGCCCGGGTGCCATGATCTCAGATCTGAACTTATTATTGAATCATTATGATAGTATTGTTTATGATCTTATCTGCAAGTTGTGTACACATATCATTGTGCGGATCCAAAGGCCCCAAAGTGACAATAATTGGGACAACCGGAGGGGATGGCTGTGGTGTGAGGATCACATGTGTTAACGGATTGTTAATGCTTTGCTCTGGTGCTCTATTAAAAGGAGCACCTTAATTGCCAGTAGCTCCCTAGAGGCCCCGCTGCCATGGGCTGGCTGGACAGAAGATGTTGTGCAAGTTCTTATTACGAGTACGTATGACTATATTTGGAGCACATGCCTAGGATTGTTTAGTACTTGGATGCTTATTATTATATATCTGCAATGCCCTAGTTCTTTGAAGTTACATGTTTAGACTCGTCCATGCAACGCCCGTCCATCCATCCCTATGCCTACCGCACTCGAATCCTACTGTTACTGTTACTATTACTATTACTATTGCTACTGTTTCACTGTTGCTGTTGCTACTACAAACTATTGCTACTGATAAAATTCTGTGAGCAAGAACTATTTCCAGGTGCAGCTGAACTGACAACTCAGTTGTTAAGGCTTGCAAGTATTCTTTGGCTCCCCTTGTGTCGAATCAATAAATTGGGTAATACTACCCGTGAAGACTGTTGCGATCCCCTATACTTGTGGGTCATCAACCTCCATGATTCCTCGAGCATATTCTTAAACCCTGCATGACACTCCCACGTGCACTCATAGAGGAATGGTTTATCTCATACATGAATTGCCTCTCCATCTTGTAGCTTGTTCGTTAGAATAATTGGAGAATGATCAGATTTCACCGTCATCAGGTGTCTGACTGAAGAAAAGGGGAAGAACTTAGACCAACTTGCCGTAGCGAAGCGCATGGTCCAACCTAACCCTACAGTATTCACCTCCAGTCACCTTCTTCTCCCATGTCTAGTCCAATCCTGAGTAGCCCAGGTCAGCGAGTTCACACACATCCACCACTTCCCTGAAGCTAGCCATCTGAGCACTGTTTTTCTCATTAGGACCAAATTGTTCCTCCACACATATGATTTCATTGAAGTCACCGATGCATTCCCATGGGATGGTACTCTCTCCTCTTAGCACTATCATTGTATCCCAGGTTTTATGCCTCATATTTCTTGTGGCTTCCCCATAAAAACATGTCAATATCCATTGATCCCTCCCAACTTTAGTAACCCAAGAAACAATGTGATATTTTGAATAGCTTTTTATCTCAACGAGAACCTCATTTCTCCAGAACATACACAACCCTCCAGACCGGCCACTACTAGCCACTCCATAGCTTCTATCAAATCCCAACACCCGGGCTAAGCCTTCTACTCTACTCTTCGCGATCTGCGTTTCAAGAAGACATAAGATCATCGGTTTACAATCTACCACCAGATCACGAAGTTCATTAACCGCCGCGGGGTCGCCATCCCCACGACAGTTAAAGCTTAAAGGTTTCATTGCTCCCTACTATACTCCCCGTGGGAGACTGCTGATCCAACAAAATCTTCAGAGTTTTCCTTCTCCCCAGCTGATCCCAGCTTTTTCTGAACTCTTCTCAAATTTGGGCTCGCCACCGTAGACACACTACCAGCCGGATGATCATATTGACAGACAAAATTGCCTATAGTTTTTGTCGTCCCTCTAGAGCTCACAGGGTATGCCCCTTGCTTACGGTTACCCTCCAACATATCTGCATCCCCAGCATTCCTCATCATAGGCTCGTCAAAAGACGGTGGTACCAATGCCCTACTATTATCAGCCAGCTCCATCTCCCTGGTATCCTCCTAGTAAAAATCATCATCGCCAATGTCCACATCATCACCTCTTCCCTACCACCACCTCGACCCCTAGAATGGCCTCGTGCACCACCCCTTCCTCTTCTGCGTCCAAAATTCCATGAACCCCAATGCCAACTGACATCAGCAAATAGATCTTTGAAAATCTTTGAGGCGAGATCATGGACCCCATCCCCATGCTCCTTGCTAATATGACCAAGAAAGCCACATACATAGCACCAATCCGGCAGTTTCTCGAACTTTACAAGGAACAATTCTCTATTCCCGGCTCGTATTATGGAGACCACATGCTTAAGTTGTTTGTATGCATCAATCCTTACTTGTGCTCGGTAAAAATTTCCAACAAAATCTAAGGAGGGTTTTTCTTCCACTACAAATTCCCCAACCATGCTTGCTAGAGTCTTTACCATCCCCTTATACCCATCAGGAAGATCATGTATCTGAATCCACATCAGCACCTTGGATAATTCAATTGCTGAAGGTTTCATGAATCCATCATATGGGGCAATTAAAACACTCTTGCCCCTGAATACCCATGGACCATTTTTCATGACCTTCTCCCAGTCGCCAAGTCAAGCAAACTGAAACGCGAATAGGTTGTTCTCGATCACTCGTATCTTCACATCCTTTGCAAGGTCCCATGTCGATCTCATGTTCTTGAAAAACCAAAAGTGGCTGAATTCATATTCTTTGTGGACCTTAGCAATTGCCATCCATCGAATCTCCTCTTTCGGTTGTTTATCCACTTCCTCAAAAACCACGTCATCCATATCTTCTTCAAAGAGTCCCAGCTCGCCATCATGGCTGCTACATTGAAGGAGATATGCCCTAGAGAGAAATAATAAAGTGTTTTTATTTGATGTATCTATTGTATGTTCATAATACATTTCTTACCATGTTGTAATTGTATTAATATGAAACGTTGATACACGTGTGGTATGTAAACAATCAGGTCTAGTTACCTCTAGTAAACTAGCTCACTTGGGCAAGTGATGATCTTATGGTTTCAAAATCATGGTGATAGTGTCGATTGACAATGAGGTCACATTATTGGAGAATAATGTGATAGACACACACCCAAAGTTAATCATAATGAGATCTAGTTACTTAACGTTCATCATTGATGATAACATAAAACATCATGGCCTATATCCTTCAATTGTGAGATAATGTATAATCATTGTTTTGGAAGGAGACTTTGATGATATCAAGTATCAAGCTATAAAAGGGTGATCATAAAGGTATCGTTGGTTTTCCCAAAGAGACGGGTTGAGGAGTTTTTATCAAGACCGGGATTTGCAAATCCAAGTAATAGATATATACACGTGGCCAACTCGGTGATGTTGCATTAACGAAGCTTGCAAGCGTATGACTAGGTCATGGAATGCAATGACACGGGAACGAGTAAACGAGCTCATAAAAAACGAGATCGAACATAGGTATGGAGATACTTGAGATCAAATCTCGGATGACCTATTTATCATATGGCAAAATTACACTGTTAAGGTTCAAGCGATAAGGTTCGTGAATGCACGGGTGATAATTATGGGCATCTAGGTCCCGCTGTTGATCATCGATGCAAGAGGGGTCTTGGTCATGTCCGGAGCATCTCCGAGCCGAAGGGTGGCACACTTAAGGGTGGGTACACATTGGGATCGAACCGACACTGCAGGAGAATTAAGAGAAAGAATTCAAAAAGGTTCCGGGTAACATCCGATGTTGATCGGAGGGGTCCGAAAGGAGTTATGTAGTATGAAATATGATAATACATGTGTTTTATATTAATTAGTTGAATTAATATTAAAACATATTTTATTATTTATAGTTTGGGCATCCATTTCTTATTGGGCCACTTCCGGGTGAAAGGTCCCACAGGCATAGGCGCCAAAGGAGAGAGGGGAGAGGGGGCCTAGCCGAAACTCTAGGGTTTCCCACCTGTGGGGTGGGCCTATAGGGCCAGCGGCGGCTGCCTCCCTGGTGGCAGCGGCTTGGGGGGGGGTCCCTTCCCCATTGTCCCTAGGGTTTCCCCCTCCCCCTCCCACCTATAAATAGAGGAGCCCCTCCCCTCTATTCACACAACAACAAGTTCTATCCTCTATCCCTCTATTCCCTAGAGCTCTCTCCACCTAGATTGGATCTAGCTCTCTGGTATTAGATCTCCACCTCCACACTATCGTCGTGCGCAGGACGGTCCGGCTCCCATCTTCTTTCACTGCTCTGCTGGATCAGAGTTCGGGAGACGTCCCTACACCAGACATGTGTAGAGATTCGAGGTGCAATACTTGGGGCGCTTGTCTTCATTTCTATACGCCTATCTACATAAGGCGTGCTACGGTCTTTAAAGGGTATGAACTTCCGTGCTATAAGAGCCAAATCTATGGGTAGACATGTCATACGGATAGAACACGTAGCAATATGTGGGCGCTGATTCTCTAGTTGTGACCCTCTTTAGTGTTCTTGTTATATCGCGGGATTGATTGATGAAGTGGCCCAGACCGACCTTACGCGTAATATTACGCAAGACTGGTTCCACGCTCGACATACATCTTGTTTCGTATAAGTGGCTAATACGTCCAAAAAGTATCTACTTTTCCGAACACTTTTGCTATTGTTTCTCCTCTAATTTGTGTGATTTCGATATAACTAACACAAACTAACATTGTTTTCAGCGGAATTGCTCTGGTGTCTCGTTTTTGTGTAGAAAATCAACTTTCATGAAAAATCCCAGAAAATATGCCAAAATTCTATTTTTCCAGAAGACTCACGGAGACAGAAGACGGAGGGGAGAAAAGACCCGAGGGGCTCATACCACTCCTAGGCTCGGGTCAGGACTGGCCGCTCCTGGGCATGGTGTGGCCACCCCGGACTCCGAATCTACCTCTCCTTTCACCTACATATACCCTCTGACCTAAAAACATAGGGGGGGGGTCGACATTTTTCCAGATAGAGTTCCGCTGCGCCGCCACCACCAGAAACCGCGATTCGGAACCGAAAACTCCATTCCGGCACCCTGCTGGGACGGGGAATTGAAGATCATCGCCATCATCATCACCGACGCCTCTCCATCAACCATCATGATACCCCCATCCATGTGTGAGTAATCCCCACAGTAGGTTATGGGGATGGTAGGGATTGGATGACGTCACTCATGTAATTGCATAAGATTGTTAGGGCATGGTGCCTAGTATCTATTGTTAGTGCTTTTTGATGTTTTTGCAACTTGTTGTGCTTAATGCTTGCCACTAGGGCCCGAGTGCCATGATCTCAGATCTGAACATGTTATTGATTCATGATGATATTATTGTTTGTGATTTTACCTGCAAGTTGTGTACACATATCATTGTCCAGAACCCGAGGCCCCAAAGTGATAATAATTGGGATAACCGGAGGGGATGGCTGTGATGTGAGGATCACGTATGTTCATGGAGTGTTAATGCTTTTCTCCGGTGCTCTATTAAAAGGAACACCTTAATTGCCAGTAGATTCCCTTGTGGCCCCGCTGCAAATGGGCTGGCAGGACAAAAGATGTTGTGCAAGTTTCTCATTGCAAGCACGCACGACTATATACAGAACACATGCCTATGGTTATTTAGTACTTGGATGCTTTATCTTTATTATCTGCAAATTCCTTTGTCTTGATTATTACATGAATTATCTTGTCCATGCAACGCCCGTCCATCCATCCCTATGCCTACCACATTTTAATCCTGCTGTTTATTACAATTGCTACCACTGTCCTTATTTTACTGCTACTGTTTTTTGCTACTACTATTACAGAATTGTTGCTACTGCTATTACAAAACTGTTGCTAATGATAAACTATTGCGAGCAAGACTGTTTCCAAATGCAGCTGAATTGACAACTCATCTGTTAAGGCTTATAAATATTCTTTGGCTCCCTTTGTGTCGAATCAATAAATTTGGGATTTACTTCCCTCGAAGACTATCGTGATTCCCTATACTTGTGGGTCATCAGTGGCTGGCAGGTGTCTGTCTCTCTTTCAATAGTTGATATGACTTTTACACTTGAGGGCCCTAAAAAGGGAGCAAAGAGGCAATCATTGAATCAACGTTGTGGCTCAACTTTCATAGGTGGGAAGGGGTTCTGCCATGAAAGCTATCGGAGATTTGTCCCGTGAAGGAACTAGGGTCCAACGATCCCTTGGTTCGTGAGGGGGAAGAACACGCGTTCTCAAGGAGCCATGGCGACGGTGCGGCGATGAAACAAGAATCACGGCAGAGAGGAGACATGGTGTTTTTTACCTAGGTTTGGGACCCCCGTGAGGAGGTCAAGCCCCTACTTCTTCTTTGTTGTATTGCTCACTTGGATTCGCGGCTA
This sequence comes from Avena sativa, assembly GCA_916181665.1. NCBI lineage: Eukaryota > Viridiplantae > Streptophyta > Magnoliopsida > Poales > Poaceae > Avena > Avena sativa. The sequence goes on from OV702300.1 coordinate 3,109,759, forward strand.
TACATTGGAGATGAGATCTCTAGGGTTTAGATCGCAGGGTATCAATCCCTTCTAAGGCAGTTACTTCCAATTAATTGCACTTAGAGGGGTAATGGACAATCCTGTTCGTGAAACACCGCTTGAATTTTGTAATATTTCAGACTTCATCTCGAGAAAGTCGATTAGCCTGAAGCGTCTTGAAAGGCAAAGGGAAGCGATCATTATCGTACTTTGTGAGCTTGAGATCTACTTTCCTCCAACATTCTTTGATGTTAAATTGCATCTCTTGCTCCATATTGTCGATCAGATCAAAGACTTGGGCCCTCTATTCTTGCTCCCAATGATGCCATTTGAAAGGATGAATGGGCACAAAAAGCATTACGTCCGTAATAGGGCCCATCCGGATGGAAGCATCATCTAGGGATATCTGACTGAGGAGTGCGTCTCATTCTACAATAATTATATGAAAGTCGACACCCTCTTGGTTTGCCCGTTAATAAGCACTCTAGAAGGCTTCTAGGAATAGGTCATTCCATTTTTACGAGGGAATTGCATGTGGACATTGATAAACCAAGCCGACATAAATATTTTAACAAAGCACACGTAGTTGTGCTGCAACACTTAAGCATTATCGATCCTTGGTTGAATCACCACAAAATGTTGATCAGGAGTGCGTTCGAACCAACTCCTAAAAACAAGACGATCAACGATGACTAAGTCACTAAAGAGCAAAACACCAAGTTCGTGGCTTGGTTCAAAGAAAAGCTTATGAACAAACCATTGGCACCGGGTACTCAGAATGCAAAGATCATTTTTGCCTTAGCAAATGGCCCCGCATGCAACCTCGCAACCGGCTGCGCTCTACCAAAAATATACCATACCTACAGGTGCAATGGAAAATCCTGATGGACGCATTGGGTACATATTTAATGCCTTTGGAATTCGACTTCTGTAAGACCTCTATGGCCTGAGTCGAATGATGCCAGCATTTTTCTAGATTCGAGTTCAGGGACTCGAGTCTGAGTAGATAGCGTTGTTTTGCCAAAGGCAATTAATTGACTCTGATCTATCAGGAGAGTTAGTCATGCATATCAACTATCCCTATGAACTAAAATACTATGTGAAGGGTTCGCAGCATGGAAAACAAAAAATTCTATCACGAGAACACACAAAAGCTAAGATCTAATCTACAAGATCGGTGCAACGAGTTTGTAGAGAACTAACCCTCGTAGATACAAAGTGTTTAACGAGATCAGATTCTCGTGGTTGATGTAGTCGATCACTTGCCGATATCAAGATCGTGTAGACGATCCTTCCGGCGCCACGTTCTAGCAACGCTTCCATGGTCGATCACATGTACGGTAGTCGATGAAGACCTTCCTCTACCTTGTGCCAGCAAGCAGTGGAGGTAGTAGATCTCCTCGGAATCCCAACATCACGATGGTGTTGTGGTGGTGGAGGAGGAGAGATTTCTGCAGGGCTTCACCTAAGCCAGAGTAGGACGATGGACGAGAGAGAAGAGGGGGCAGTGGCTAGGGTTAGGCACCAAGGACAAGAGGTGCAAGGGGGTGCGCCCCTACCCCTCCTTATATAGGTGGGGCGATGGCCAAGGGTGTTCCCAGCCCTAGTTGAGTCCCTCCCTAACTCGGCCTCCAAAGGAAGAGGTTGAAACCTTTTCCACCTAGACTTCACTCTTACCAAAAACTAGAGTTTGACTTTTCAAACTAGGGTTTGACCCATCTACTAGTCTTGGCCAAATTGGCCCTTTAGGGTTTGGTGTGGCCAGCCCCTAGGGTATTCCGTATCCCAAGTGACCCCTCCCAGAGTGGTGGACCTTATAGAACATTCTAGAAGGTTCCGGTCAAAAAACCAAAAACATTTCCGAACCCCGGAAAATGACTTTCCTTATATGAATCTTATTCTCCAGACCATTCTGGACAACATTCGGTCTCCAACTCATATTCCATATCTACTTTAAACAACATTGAATCCTTAAGTGTGTCTTCCTACGGTTCGTGAACTATGCAGACATGAACGAGACACCTCTCCGATCAATAACCATTAGTGGGATCTGGAAATACATAATGGATCCCACATATTTCTATGATGACTTCGTGATCGAATGAACCATTTACATACAGTACTGATTCCCTTTGTCGTGCAATACTTTACTTATCCGAGGTTCGATCGTCGGTATCTCTATACCTAGTTCAACCTCGTTACCGATAAGTACTCTTTACTCGTACTGTGATGTGACATCCCTTGTGACCTAGTCACATGCTTGCAAGCCAATTGGATGACACTCCACCGAGAGGGCCCAGAGTATATCTATCCGTCATATGGATGAACAAATTCCTCTCTTGATCCATGCGCTTCAGTCCATACTTTTAGAATACTCAATGCCATCTTTATAACCACCTAGTTATGGAAGTGGCGTTTGATGCCATCAAAGCACTCATCCGGTGATGGTGATTAACATGATCTCATGGTCGAAGGATTAGGTTACTATGTATTTAAAAGCTTGTAGCAAACAAACTTTAAATGACTTGATCTTATGCTATGCTAACTATAGGAGTGTGTCCATCACATCATTCTCCTAATGATATGACCTTGTTATTAATAACATCGAATGTACATGATTAGAAAACCATGATCATCTATTAATCAACAAGCTAGTTTAACAAGAGGCTTACTAGGGACTCTTTTATGTTTACAAAACACACAAGTATTAATGTTTCTGGTTAATACAATTATAACAGGGGATATAAACATTTATCATAAACATGAAGATATGATAATAACCACTTTATTATTGCCTCTTGGGCATATCTCCAACACTATGACCCGAAAGCATATTTGGATGATAAGAACTCAAAGACTTTTGAGTCTCCATCTGAATCCACGATTCGACTGGACACTCAGGGGCTATTAACATTGGTATGCCCTACGGATACCAATATTGTCCTATCCGGTCCGACCTAGGCGGAGCCCACGTGATAATCTGCGCCTAATGACAAAGCATAGGAAGTATTCGGGTGACCTAGGACCATGAAGGATGCGATTCCTTAGATGATACGGCTAGCTTTAGATAGAAAGTTTAAAGGATAAACCCTAACCTATAACCGACTCGACCTTATCCCGAACCCTAGCCTACCTATATAAAGACCAGGAGGGCATGTCGAGGAGGACACCCATTAACCCTAGCATACACACCCATCAAATATCATCTACACACCCATGTAACCTTCGGCTTCACGGGTAATCAAGAGAAGATAAGCAGAAGTAATATTTTCCCTCCGGGGACCTAAAACTAGGTAAATTCCGTGTCTCGTGTTTCTTGTCTGCTAGCCGAACTCGATCTACAACCCACCCCTCTTTCTCAAAACCCAAGTCCATAACAATGGACATTGACGAGTCGAACCCTCGTCACCGTTTTTATATCATCTCCATTATTACTATGTGCCAGGTTAAACGAACATGCTAAGATTTTGCGCTAAGAGGACTAATACGATTGATGCTTCAAATCCCTGCAATATCAATCCACTTGTCCAATTTCTTTGGTTTTTCCATCTTACCATTATTTTTCAATTAATTTTCTTTCTATTCTTTTTTTAATAGCTTCTTCATTTATTTATTTTTTCCATTTTTTAGTGTGTCATTCCTTTTTTCTTCAAAAAATATTCTTTCCTTTTTTACATGTTAACTTATTTGCTATTTTTTTTCACTTCATAAATTTTTTGAGAATTCTCTAGTGGTACTTTTAGTAGTTTCTTCGTCAATTGTTCTTTTTTTTCGTGAATGGTGATATTTATTGATTTCGTCAAGAAAACATGTTGATGATAATTTACATATAAGTTCAGATAGAGCATTTATCTTGTGCATTGTTATAATATTTTCCTATAAAGTGGGAGATTTTCCCTAGGATCAATTATTAAAACGACCAGGACTAGCATTTTTACAACGACCATGCACGTTTTTGTCAATATAACCACATATTGGGCTGAACTATCCCGAACACCGGAACATCACAGGAGAGAGGAGAGAGGCGTTCGTGGAGGTTGTCCCATAGCTCTAGTATGGCAAGTTTTGTCCGGCTTCGGTGATGGAGGGGTGAGGACAGCGAGACACCTTCTTCTCGTGCAAGTATCTATGACCGTCGCTAGGTGATTTAAAGACCTATTTGTAATTTTTATTATGTTTAGCACTCTTTGTACTGTTGATGATTATTAATAGGTCGGTGAAATTTTTGAAAACAAAATCACGGATAGTGAAATGTTTTAATGCATGTTAAACAATTATTTACTAGCTAGTGGATCACTTAAATGCAACTATCATTTTGTTGAGGTCGATAAATACTTTTGTGCAATAATGTGATGAATAACTGATCGATGAAAAATGTGGACACGGAAACATTTTGAGTGTTCATGACAGTTGATGAAAAATGGCCACGACAGTCCATGAAAAATGTTCGTGATAGTTGATGAAAAATGTGGACAAAGGTACTTTAGTAGTTTAAACTATGCATGCTAAAAGTGGACATAGAAACATGTTGAGGACAGTCGATGAAAATGTCCATGATCCTCCCATAATTTGCTTGAGTCAACTAAGTAAACATTTTGAGGCATAAAAACTTGTGTTCAGACTGATTTTTTTCTTGCTTGCCCGGCAAACTTTGTGTTTTGCAGTTTCGAGTTCTTAACAATTTACAACAGCTATTGTCAGGAGAAACACTACACATCTTGTTTTGCTTTTTAATTTTTTTTAACTGCATTAGTTTTCTTCTAAACAATTTATAGTCCTATATGGATTTTCTTTTTCAGCGAAGATGTGACGAGGAAGTGAAACATCTTATGTACTCTACACGCTATCGAGTCGAGCATGAATGCACCTCCATGCAACAGCAACGCGATGTTCATTTTCAAGTGAAAAAAAATGCCCATTCGTACAATAACAATGTATAAGATGGTGAAGGATGAAACATGGATCGGTAGAAAAACCATCCATGGAGAAACAGGATACAGTACCAAACTACTCACTTTCGCGAAAATTTGTTCAAGATTCAATGAACATAACTTCTTTTGCTCAATAGCGTTGATCTCAGTACAGCGTGACAAATAAATTTTTGGGGAAGCATACAAGAAAACTGCCTCCACAGCTCCACATCTGGGAGGCAAATGCAGAGATTCAAGGGAGGTTTATAGCTTGAGAGCTGAACACCCAGTGTGTGGAGCTGTGCCAAGATATTGTAACAGAGAAGCCCTCTGAGCTGTTCCGATCCGGATGCTGCTGCACTGACCAATATCTTCAGACCTGAACTTGGACGCCCAAATAATCAGATCCGGATGCTTGCAGTTCTGGACACCCAACAGATGGAGTTGTGTGGCGAGAGATGATAGCACAGGACCAGCCGACGCACTCTCTCGCGATACACTTTACTGCTTGCTGTTGGTAATCTTTTTTGTCACAATCCCACATAAGTGTTCCTACCTCCGAGCTCTGCCAGGACAGCCTATCCCGGACGCCAGCTTCGCCCGAGAACCCTTCCAGCCGAAGGCTCATTATGCGCATGAGTTGCAAATGAAATCCCTGGCATCAGAGACCAATTAGTGTTCAAAAACCAGAGATTTCACAGTTCAGAAGAAGTAATCTGAACGAGTTACAGGTCAATGTCTGAACCAAGTAAATCTGGGAAATGTCCAAGGTAATAGATTCACATTACAAAGTACCCTGAAGCAGATAAAGGTCCGAGTTTACATACAAAGCCAGTACATTATCTGAAGCAAACAGAATGCATGCCCTTTCCATGTAGTTCTCGCCCTGTTTTCCTCAGTTCACTAGGCAACTCTATTCAGCTTCCTACTCACGAATTGTGCGATTGACCTGCCTCCTCAGCTCGGCCCTCCGCTTGGCATACCTCCTCCGCTCACGGACCAGTCTTGGTATCTCCTTCCATGTCTTCGGTTTAGATGCCATTACTGTATTGTATCACAGGTGATGTCAGACTAAGTGGTACAAACTAATACCACGCAGCATTAAGAAAGATGAAGAATTTAGGCTGAAAACAAACAGCTGCTTTGAGTTCTTATTGTACTACCCATGTCATAATATCTCCATCTAGCTCTTTCAGTTTACACCCCATGTAACACAACTACTAGCATGTCCATTTTTCGTAACTTGCTATGTGTTCTTTTTCTAAAACATGTGCTACCAAACTGGTTTTGCTTTGGGGATGGACAGGGACACATGGTGAGCAACATGATGTAAACAACAATTTTCAAGTTAGAACAAGATACAGATCATATATCATAATTGTGTTTTAACAAATTTCGCATCTATGTGTTTATACCTTTTTTTTTTTTTGCGAATGATCTATGTGTTTATACCTGTCCTATACATGTATGCGTGTTTTCACTTCTTACTTAAAAAAAACTTACAAATACGATTATTCACTTTGTCACAAATAACATAATCATCTGATACTGCTATCAGATTGCTATTTCTCTTCTTTAAACAACATAATGCTAATGCTAATTGGAGATGGCGTGTTAACAGTGGTACATGGGATAGGATGGATGATTGCATTGGTTGCTGAAATATGGCAAAGAGAGAAAGAAATACGTGCATACCTTCATACCGAGCATCTAGATACTTGTACTTGATGTTGCCCAGTCGCTGCTGCAGGCATCTAGGGAGCTTCTTTATAGCAGGACAGTCCTTAATTTTAAGTTTACACAGAGACCCGTATGCTTGTGGCTCGTTGGGTAGGGATGCCAGGGCACTGCAGCGAATAAGACAAAGGTCTTCCAATGATAGGGGCTGGCCCGACACAGGCTCTAGAGATGTCAGCCAGCTGTTGTCATTAATGGTCAGTTCCTTGAGGGAGGTGGGCAGACGGAGAATGCCCCCCAACATGCCAGCACAGGAATCTATATCTAAAGATGTGAGATAAGGAGGAAGTGAATGCTCTCCTACTGCTGTTGCTGCTGATGGGTCCGGTGCATTTATTGAAGCAGTGACCTCTGGTTTTGGGAGCCCATCCAGCTGGCATGACAACACTTGAATACTACTGCAGTACCAAATAGTTATGGTATTTAAGGACGGTGGAAGATGTAGAACCCCTGATAAGATATCACATCTATATAACCATAGATATACTAGGCATGGGCAAAAGTGATTCACGGGTGATGGTGACAGCTGTGATACAGCTGTGGGCACGACTGCCTCACTGCAGGAAGACCCTTGAACCAACTCTGACGTGCCCACCTGCTGCTTGCCGAATATAGACTCGAGCTTACTGCACCACATAATAGTCATGCTCTTGAGAGATGCTGGGACATTGAACATCTCTACCAAACTAGCGCACTCTTCCAAACGAAGAGACTCCAGAGCTGGTAGGTGCTGACTTCTTTCGGATGCTGATGGCTGGACAGGACCTTGTGTGTATCCAGTCAGATTATTGCACCTTGTGATATTTAATGTCTTCAAGGATACCAAGCTATTGAACACCACCTCTGGCCAGTGAATGAGCACATCACATCTATCAATTCTTAGAACTCCAAGATGTACAAAATAGTCCCACGGCTCTAGTCCACCTGATCCAACGAATATGTTGCAGCATCCAAACTCCAAAACTGTAAGAGGGGATTTCTGGTTCCATTTCTCCCCGCTGTCCACCGTTACAACTGAAGTGCACACAGATCCTGATGCCGTTTCTGTGTTTTGTAGTTTCAGTGTTAGCTTGGTCAGTGAAGACAAATATCTGTCTACCCAATGGAAGATCTCCTGCTTGCCATCATCAATTCCTAATACACTGAGTTTAGGTGCTTCAGGTAGATCCATCAGCTCTGGGCATTTCTGAATTGATAGTTTCTCAAGCTGAGGAAACAACATCTGTTCACTTCCGGCTTTAGCATCCCATTTGTGGAAGCTCTCCAAGTTTTTCATTTGGAGTACCTTTAGGGCAGGAAAGGCTGAACATGTTTCTTGCAGCAAAGGTGCTCCAGGTAATGCTATCAACTCTGGGCAATTCTCAATTGATAGATCCTCAAGCCGAGGAAACAATACCTCCACTCCTTCAACTGCATCATCCCATCTCTGGAAGCTCTCCAATTTTTCCAATTTGAGTACCTTTAGGGCAGGAAATGCTGAGCGCGCCAACCTATAACCACCTCCAGTACATGTTTCTTGCAGCAAAGGTGCTCCAGGTAATGCTGTCAGCTTTGGGCAGTCCTGAATAAACAACTCCTCAAGCCCAGGAAATATTATCTGTCCTTCTTGCCTCTCATTTATTTCCCACCATCTCTCAAAATCCAACAGATGTTCTAGCTTAAGCTGCTTCAGCTTTGGAAAAGTGAAGGATATACCGCATCCGAACAAAACTTGCAATCTTTCACAGTGGAAAAGATGGATCTCAACCATATTCTGCAACATACCCATACACTTTCCTCCATAGGAATATATCTTAAGAACCTGCAGCTCATCATGAGGTTCAAAACTGTCGAGCACCTCACTGTCAGAAACAGAAGTCCATCTTAATCTCAGATCTCTGAGACCCTTTTTGGTTCCAAGATTTGCCACTTTTGCCGCTGCTTCTGTAACATTCTCTACTTGACATAGCTCTAGCTGACCACAAAGGTTTAAATTTTGCAGCTCTGCAACATCACTGCTATCAGGGCTATTAACTGCCGCTACAAAATATGTGAGTGTCTGCAGCTCAGTGAGTTTTCCAAGTTCTGCAGGCATGCTCTTCAACTTTGAACACCCATGAGTGTAGAGGTGACGGAGGGAAGTCATGTACTTAATTTGCCTCGGAAGCAGAACAAGATACTCGCAGTTAGAAAGGTCCAACATTTGCAGGTTATATAGAATACCTATATCTCCAGGAAGTGATTTGATACTGCTTTCTGAGAGATCAAGGTATCTCAGGTGATGCAGGTACTTTGGTTTTGGTCGAAATGATTCTGTCCTTATATAGAGCTTCAAGGCATGCAATGAACTGTACTTTGACAGATGCTGCAATGAGGTTTCCACATATCTATCGCATAGCAGTGTTTGGATAGAAGGGGACCTTTTCTCCATGGAATCGTTCAAAATAGCTTCTGGTTTTCCACATGACAAAAATAAATGCCGAGTAGTATCCGGAAGCCACTCGGGTTGACTTGGTTTCTCAGTTGCAACAACACATTCATTTTCCATAACAGACATTGCAATATCATGCATAAGATCATGGATTTTGCATGTTTTTCTGGAATAATACTTCCTACTATCTTTATATTCCTCTATGTCCAGAAAGAATGACCTTGAGGCTAGCTCATTGAAAATATTTCTTCCAGTTGTTTCAAGACTATCTTTATTGTGTTTTGGGATAAAGGCATTTGCAATCCATAGTTGAATCAGCTTCTCCACATCAATCCTATAGTCCTTGGGAAATACAGCACAAAAAGCAAAACACTGCTTCATGTATGATGGCAAATCATTGTAGCTAAGCTTCAGTATTGGCAAAATTCCAATTTCCTCGGTGCAAATGCTGCTTCTGGATGAAATAGCCTTCCATTCATCCACGCTGGTCTTGGTACGAAGCACAGAACCCAGTGCAGTTGCAGCTAAAGGAGAGCCACAACATCTCTTCACAATAACACCAACCATCTCGACTAGCTCGGTAGGTTTTTCTTTCTCCGAACTGAATGCTCTAGCCTCAATAATTTCCTTTAGGAAGCTATCTTCCAAATTATCGAGATGGTAGGCTTTAGACACACCCATTATTTCAGCAACATGTTTATCACGAGTTGTTGTCAATACTGCACTACCACTGCCACCATGTTGAAGACACACCTTAAGCCTTTCCCACTTATGGAACTCTCTATTGTTCCAAACATCATCCAATACAAGGAGATACCTTTGCCCACTGACCAATTTTTTAAGTCTGTCCAGTGGTGGTTTGTCTGTATCATCATTCTTCTTAGGAGATGCTTCAACTATACTCTTAGCTAGGGTATTCACATCAAATTCATCAGAGACACAAACCCATAACAGCAACTGGAAATGCTTCTGAATTTCAGTTTCATTGTATATGAGCTGCGCTAATGTGGTCTTGCCAAGGCCCCCCATCCCAACGATGGGAACAACAGCGAGATTTGCATTGTTTGCTTGACGAAGTAGTGTATCAACAATATTCTTCCTATCTTTGAGTCTAGATCTTCTAGCAATATCTTGTGGGTCGATGATAACATGATCTGTCTGCCTCCACTGCTTGAACACCGATGGTTGTGGTCGGTACTTGAACCTAAAAGCATGCATTTCTGTTACAAGGATCTCAATGTCCTGCAGAACCCGGCAAAGCTTGAGACCCATTTTGCGACGGAACTCAACACGGTTGTGAGTAGGGAAGAGTTTAACCGCGTGGCAGCCAAGCTTTCTGTAGTGTCCATTTTTCTTGGCTTCACGGCGGAGTGCTTCGTACTTGAACTCGTCAAAGACTTCATTCGCCTCATAGGCCACTGTCTTGAGCTCCTGGAGCCAGGCTTTCGCCCCTTCTCTATGGGCCGTCGCCTGCTCCTCGGCGTCGGTGATGACATCAAGGATGGCCGGAAGCTTGCGTTTGAGAATCTTGTGCTGCTCCTCCATTCCCTCCATCACCTGGTACTGGTCAAGGAGGTAGCTGGACGCCTTGTCCTTGAGCATGGACATCAGTGGCCCAATGGCCATGGAGACCACCAACTCTGCCATTGGAACGCCCAGAAGAATTTCCCTCAATGCACTCGACAGAACACAGTGAAACAGAGGTGCACTGTAGAATGGGAGAGAAAATGGTGTGAGCAAGCATGTATAGAGCCTGAGATATCCAATATATAAGAACAGTTGATTATAAGCTTATGATCTGTTCTTGAACCAATCACAAGTCAACTACCCAATCTTGACACCTCAAAAAAAACTACCCAATCTTGCAACAGCTCAGCAATGGCCATTCTTTTTGGGCTGAGGTATATAGTAATAAGAACTAGCAGGAGGTATCTTTATTTCGTAATAGGGCACAGAAAGAGAAGCATGGTAACCTTATGCTGCAACTGATGCAGATTGTAGTTACAATCCTCTCCTCAGTTTGTACGAACAAATGTAGAATTCAATCTGTTGACACATCAAACAAACGTAGACAGTAAGCAATAGCTCCAATGATCAAGATTATATGCATCATGCTTTCAACTGGAAACGGCACAGAAGAGCTAGCCCTGCTAATATTAACATAAGAATTACATAAAAGGATAATACAATACAAACTGAAGGATAAGAACCAGCCAGGCAGGCCTCAATTTTCACTTCAATTACAAAAGGCCCATTTGTAGGCAGGAAAATGATTTTTTTTATATGTAAATGCATCAAGTGAACATTCACATCCTCACCGGCACATGGACGGCAGGTATGGCGCTGCAGCAGCTTGCGAGTCTGGCTGGCGCAGCTTGCAGCTGCAGCCAAATGTTACAGCGGTAAGAATCAATCATAAATGTAGTTTTTTACAACGAAAACATCTTTATAGCGACTGTACTATGATGAATTGAAACGTCCTGTAATGATTGCTGTAAATAAGCGGCCATGTATATTAATACGAATGTTTCCTTGTCATTTTTTGGGTACACAGATGGTTTAACTTGTGAAAGCCAAGGGTGAAAGCCACGAACAGATACATGAGCATGTCTCTCTTGTTATTTTGATTCCAAATTGATGCATAAGTATTTGAGCTCGTGAGTCACCAGTACTGTGGGACTAGACTGATATGTGTGTGTCTGCGCTAATCAGTACATGGGATTGCTTATCTGTTCATGAGATCAGTACATGAGATTGCTAGCTAGCTAGCTTCCCGTGGATCAGTACACAGGGATCGGTACATAGGATTTCTGATCAGTACATGGGACTAGACCAACTGCGTGTAAAATTTCTACGCGCTGCGGACATGCATTTAGAATTGCAATCCCTATCATTTTACATGGGACTGAGATCTGTTCCTCAACTGAACTAATCGCATCTCAAAATCCAATCTTGCAGCGATGGGGTTACCTTTACAAGCTCTCCCCTGAGCACAAAGGAGCAGCGCGCGACCAAGGCGTGGATGTGGACGGCAGCTCCGGCGGTGCAGCGGCAGCTGCCTCCGAGCCTGGCTGGCACCGGCCCCGGCGCCGGCGACGCGCAAGCGGGCGGCGACTCCGATGACTCTGTGGCGGAATGCGTGGGCGAGGCTGTCGGCTGGCTCTACTCCCGCGAATGGGAGCCGGGGGGGATTTATGGAGATCTTGCAGCTTGTGGATGATTAAGGGCGCCATCGTGGTGTGGCCCGTGGGGGAAGAGGATGCCGGCGGATCGATGGACACACAGTACAGAGTTTAATTGGAGGGATTTATGGGAGACGCTGCGTGTTGATCAATGCTCTACTCAGAGAATTTATTGAGATCTTGCAGCTTGTGGATGATTGTGGCCCGTGGGGGGAAGAGGATGCCGGCGGATCGATAGACACACACTACAGAGGGTAGTTGGAGGGATTTATGGGAGACACAAAACATTTATTTCCTTTCATGGCTGACAATGCAACAGTGATTCTTCTCTTATTCCAGCTCAAAAATAATACTACTGTAATAATTCTTCTCTTATCTATACTACTTATAAAGGAGCAAACATGAATTTCTCTAAACATACCCCAAAAACTTACAAGAACAAATTACCACCGCACAATGAGAACCACAAAACACTATCTAACAGCCACCATTAATCTAATTCGTTGTTGGTGTGCGCTTAGCATTTTATCACGTCGGACGCACTTATCCCTCCGAGGAAACAATTCCGTGTTTGCAGCCTTTACCTTGCCCAAATCAGCGAAAAAAAAGGAACTGATCGAGGAGCTTTTCTAGCCTGTAGCCGGACTGTCTCCCTCCCTTGCGCCGCCATCTCCCCACACGCCGACCGGCAGCCCCGCTTCATCCTTGCACGCCGCATGCCGCATCGCAGCCCCGCCTCACTGAGTAAATGACATTAGGAGTCACACAATTTGACGTGCATGTGCACTTAAGTCACATAACTTGTAAGCTAAACTAACAAGTCACACAACTTCTGAACCCGTGCACCCGTGGTCACAAAACCGGTCAACTCGGTGGTTTTTTACCAAAACCATCTTAGGCAGACTAAATTTTTACAATAACCCCCTCGTACTTCTATAGAATAAATTTTGAAATCCATACTTTTTCATTTAAAAAAAACTAATATTTATCGTGAGCATGAGAGAGGATTTGTAGCTCCGGAGCTCTAGTAAGCTCGATATTTGAAAATTTTGAAATCCATACTTTTTTATTTCAGAAAAATCTAATATTTTATCTAGGAATGCATAAGTGCGCGCTGACTGACCATTGCAAGTTTAGGTGAAAAATTCGTTTTTCTTTGGGCTATAGAAAAAAATCCCGTATAAAAAAGCACGTGTGAGAGATTTGTCATTTTTGTATTTTGCAAAATAAAATGTATTTCTTTATGAAATATTTTGCGTACCTTAGAAATGCATATATATTTGTGCGTCATTTTTTCAGAATTTTTGGAGTCTTATAAATAATCCTAACTTTTTTTATTTTTTTTAAGAACTACAATGAGCTCGGAAGCCACGTGAGCATCCTATATACACTTGGCAACATGAAAAATATAAGATAAGGGTTTTTTATAAAAAAATAGTCTGTCCATGACCGGTTTTGGTCCCACCTAGTTGACCGGTTTTGTAACCACAGGTGCATGATTTTGCAAGTTGTATGACTTGTTAGTTCAGTTTGCAAGTTGTGTGACTTAAGGGCACATACAGAACAAGTTGTATGACTCTCTATGCCATTTACTCCCGCCTCACTGCATCCTTCCCTCGCCGCCCTGGACCCCGCATGGAGGCGCCGGCCTGGAGTAGCTATGTATCATATCATTGGCTTCTCCTCTCTACATCCCCGCCTCTCTAACGCCCCCTCTCTCCACCTCATGGATTTGACGGCTTGGACCCTGCCGAAGCTGAGAACTGTGGCCTCTTGGGCGGCATGCTCCATGCGGGGCACCTACTGGAGCGCCCTCACCTCCATGGCTCCACTACCATGTACAAGTGGATCTCTTTGATGTAGTGGTAGCCTCCTCATCATTCTTCTTTCCAATTCTTGAGATATTTAGATTTCTTAATCTGCATAGTTGTTTATTTGTAAGGTGATGACTGATATGTAAGTGCTTCCGCGAATCGGTGGCAAGTCCCAGCAATTAATGGAGGAGCTCGGCTTGTATGATGGGTTTGTAGTGAGTAGCATCTTAGAGTTTCTCATGTCATTCTCACCTGACATATGTAGATCTTTTTTGAATCGTAACAATCGATTACTATCAAGAGTTGGAAACACATAGATTACTCTGCATCTTATCGTAGCAATGACATTGACATATATTGTATTTCTTGTAGTAAATAGTTGTAGATATATATAGTAGCAAATTCTTCTCTGGATAGAATAAAAGTAATTGCAAATATTTGAAGTCATAATGTTTCCAGTGAATCTTAAGTTGCAATGAAAAAAACTCAGACAGAAGCATACATATTCTTATAATTGTTGTGTTTCTGAAAACTCGCACGACAGCTAGGAATATCACAGAAGCATACGTACATGTCTTTGTAGCGTGAATTCACATGTTCGTGGAGGGAGCATTTCTGGTGAACTTTTATTGTATATTCATACTTTACTGCCTTTCATATATTATGCGATGAGACAATAATCGTTAAGTTGTGGTATGGCAGTTTTCTAATTGCTTTAGGGATGTCAAGATTTTTCTTACTATTAAGCTTCGGGAAGAATTATAATTTGAACGTCATGTTTGCCGCATGTTGGGTATAAGGTTTTTACCCACACTTATTTACTGATTTCAGTGTACCCCATGATTTAACATTCATTTATTCTTTCATCGTAGTCATTATACATGAAGAATATTCATCCAGCAATGCCCTCCTTTGGATTAGAGAATTCCCTGTTTCAAGATCTAAGGAGCACATCTATAGAGGAGAATGCAAATTCTGCAAGTGGTAATCTTTCGGGAAAAAAACAATGACGTGGTATGCCTGAATGTCTGACGGGTGGTAATCTTAGGGAACAAAACAGTGAAGTGGTATGCCTGAATGCCTCATGCGTGATAAACATCTCTTGCATATTGTTCAAATGTGTTAGAATTTCTTGGTACTTTCTGAAACTGACAGTAATGAAACTTGAACATAATCTCAATCGCATACCTGTTTAGGTTTGACTTTTGTATAAGTTTCGCATACTTTTGCCAAGTACACAATATAATCATGATATGCTATAATTAAATAAAAGTCTCCTTATGCTTTCGCATTTCTTACTATAGTCGGTGGAAATAAATTATCAAACCACCCTGATGTTTTTGAGCTATGGATGCAAGTCAATTGGCTTCACCAAATTTTGTACACGATTACTCATGAATGCATGTGTGCGGACTGGTTTTTGTGCCCAGGCAATATTATCTTTTTTATATGTTCACGATGCTACAAGTTTAATATGGAGTATCTCATTTTTCCATTTTCTCTTTTGTTAAGTAGGGAATGTTGATCGTGTGATCTTGGCTGTTCCTTCTTTCCTTTTTCATTACGAAGCTACATAAGATTTACACTAATTCATTTTATAAGATATTTTTTATCAGCTACAGGTAATAGAGTTTAGATGTGGTGTGCTTTGTAATGTTGTAGCTCATTTTTTTTCTCCCTTTAAAAAAGTACCTTCCCCTTTCTTTTTTTGGGAGCATACTTTACTTTCTTTTTTGTCTGCACATATTGTGTACCTTATCCTTTTTGTTTTCTTGAGAGCATATTTTACTTTTCCTTCTTGCTTGTTCTCTAACTGCCCCAGCTAAATATTTGTAATTTAGGGTGCTAGAAGGAAAATCAACGAAGGTTTTGGGCAAGCATCACAGTTCTAGCGCTAACGTCTTCTATACTAAGCATGATGACTTAAATCATCTATTGTATATTTTTTCCCTTAAATACTACTACACAATATATAGAAGATGGTGTCCTCAAAAGGGTTGGGTACACTTAAAGTATTGGTAGACCTCTCAGTGTTGGGAGGGTACCGTCATATGGTACTTTCTGAAATTGACAGTAATGGAACTTGAACATAATCTCAATCGCATACCTGATTAGTTGATTCGTGTTCTTCTTAAAAGTTTTTGAAACATGTCACGTTCTTTTTGAAAGTTTTTGAAACATGTCACGTTCTTTTTGTAAGTTTTGGAAACAAAGACACAGGCTATGTTGTTCAGAGACATGGAAAGATTTAAATTATAGTATTTGTATAATATTTTTGGCTATAAGTTAGTTAATTCTTATGTTACATGTGCAAGCGGATATGAATTAATTGATTCGTGTGTTACACGTGCAAGCTTACTAGTAGTAACAAAACAAAGATTCCGACTGTAAATTGAGCCATCGCACTTTTTTTAACAGGAAGAGGGGTTTGGGAGGACCGCTGCATTGTATCACCGTTCGATGGATTACAATTTACATAAAGGGTCCGAAAGCAAAGGAAAATTACAACATGGCCCTTGATTTTTGCACCCAAGTCCCTGAACCAAAATATGGAAAAGCAATTTTGGCTGGGCCTTCTTCCTGCTCATATTCCACCGATCTTTTGACGGAGCAGCCGCAGCACTATCAGGGACAATAATTTACCGTTGATGTGTAGCAACATGAACCGTTGGATAGCTGAAGATGCACATGAAGCTATTCATTTGGAAATTTTTTAAAAAAATAAAATAAAATGTACTATACATTAGCTAAAGGGAGCATATGCACATGAGACCAAAAGTGAATTTCCGCTTATAAATACAATTTATAAATAAATAAATAAAATTTATAATTTTTCATTGGGTAGAAATCATTTGTCCTAGACCCATAATAATACTACATATGTTCCATATTAGCTGTCGCAAATTTGTCTAGACTCACATATATGTACACTAAAATGCGTCTAGATACATGCAGACAAATTTGCGACAGTTAATATGGAATGGAGTATGTTGTTTTATTGGATTTTTTACAAAATGTTTTGGTATTTATAAATGACAAACCATTTTCTGGATTATTTTTTATAAAGAAATTGCCCCCAAAGCCCCTTTTCTATTTTCTGAAACAGGCCAACCTTCAAAGGAGGATCAAGCCATTTTCTAAAAGCAAAATTCCATCTAGCATCAAAAATTTTCTTTACAGCACACTGTTGCCACACACAAACATCAAATAACATAGGAAATTTCTCACACAAAGGGAGAGAACTAACGAGTGTAGTGCAGAATGAAGGAGGGAATGGTGTCTCATACGTGCTTGCTTGTGACTTGTGAGGAGGGAATGGAGGCTAACTTGGACTGCTGCAGATCACAATTATTTGACTGGCCGACAGAGCACCATCATTGATTTGGCCTGTCTACATGTACCAAACGAGTTGATGCATCAACTACCATCTAAAGCTTCAGAGTTAAGTCAGTAGGCCAATGTGCCTGACAATTACCAGCTGGAAAAGATAGAGATGAAAAAATCTCCCGAGAAATGTGCATTTAAATCTTATTAATGGAATGTTTACTGTGCATGTTTGTTATTAATAAGTAATTTAAGTGCCACTCCGTTGCTAAAATAAAATACTACAGTACGTAGTAGTACTAGTACTGGAAAATTAGCTCTGATGATCGAGATCAACAGAAAAGTTGAAATTCAGTAATCTAACCGCAAGACTTTAATGCTCGTGTGAAAAGGCAAGACTCTAGTCTTGGCAAGCGTCACCACTTGTACTGACGCGCAAGTGCAGGAGAACACTGGGGTCCTCCATGTGTGACAAACACTGCCCCACCACTGAGACGACCATGCAATGCAAGACCACACCCACTTTCAAAACAAAGTGAAAATAGTCTACAGTATTTGTGTTGCAACCAGTAAAACTAGTCTAGAAAGGAATCCTATGTTAGGACCCAGTATGAAAATAATGATTACCTCTCATCCCCTTTTTGAGAACTGCCCCATTTGCCTGTCTTAAATGTAATTAAGGCGCAGGGCACTTAAGGTACTCATAAATATAGACGAATCTTGAGGCACAACAATAGTAGGAAAGGTGTAGGTGCTAATGGTGAATGAATTGGCTGGCATGAATAGATGAGAATAAGTCAATTAGAGGAACTAAGATAGAGACAATTTATATGATCCTTGTTTTTCTAGCATTGGAGAACAATATCGTCAAAGTAAATTTTATAACCACACTGAATAGCAAATGACTATTTTGGAACAAAAAATGGTATAATTTGCATGCAAAGTTTGCGTTGTCGAATCTATATTAGGTCACTCGAAATTTTCAAGACCATAATTACTCCTATATTTAAAAAATTTACTATGCATGCTTGTTCTTGATAATTTAAGTGCTGCTGTATTGCTAAAATACTGTATAATTATGAGGACATAGGTTGGGTCGCAGCTGATTGTCAGACTAATGGAGTAATTATAGAAAAGAACTAAAAACCATTAGTCTTCAACTGACAGATAGAATTAAACAGCCAAACTGCAACATTTTGAACCACACACAGAAAGCAGAGATAGAGATGCGTGCTAAGACTTTATGTAGTGTTTGGTGCTGGCGTGCAAAGGCTTTTGTCTTGGCATTGCTGCACATCACATGCAGCACCCAAGCCTCTTGCAGAGACTTATCAAATCATATTATTATGTAGGAGCCTACACAATACGGTCTTGTTTGATTCATAGGATAGGAAAAGTATAGGAATAGGAAAAAACATAGGATTAAGATGTCATGCCAATTTGAATCCTATGGGAATAGGAATTTGTTTTGATGTAGCAAAGGAATTTTTCCATAAGGTATGATCTAATGTTTCTTTTCTATAGGAATTGCACTACAAGATTCCTATAGGATTAATTCCTATAGGATGTGTTCCTGTGAATCAAACAATAACATAGGAAAAATTACCATAGGATTCAAATCCTACACAATTCCTATGCAATTCCTATGAATCAAACAAGCCCTATATGTGGAGCACTGCTACATGTGTGTATTATTTAGAACAGTGATTGTACACAGTTGTGTGTCTTTCGATGAAGATTCAAGCCTACAACATGCAGTCACATATACTGCATTATGTTTCATTTTATTAAGCTCAAGTGGCAAGTTAGCAAGGGCTGATACATGGTAGTGGTATACTAGACTAGAACAAAAGCCAACATGATTTCCACTAAATGTAAAACAGACTCAAATAATTACCAAATGGTCACCTCTCTTCTTGAAAATTATCTTGAATGTTCCCCCATTTACCGTCTTAAAAGCATCTTGAAAATATATGCCCTTGGGGCACAACACCAGTAAAGAGAAGTGTAGGCGATTTACCAGAATAAGTCATTTAAAGCAACTGAGACAGGTTAATCAATATGATCTTGTGTTTTCTAGCATTGAAAAGCAATAAACATGAGTATGTTAATGATGTAACAGGTTTTACCTCATCAAAGTTAGTAAGTTCACAGAAAACTCCCGAAAACAACTGTCTTAATTTGTCGATTTTATTTTGTGCACTACCATTAACATTTCTTGCATCCTTCATAATAGAACATGATTGAGCAGTGAGTTATGGCTAGCATAATAAATTTTGCAACAGTTCTTTAGATGAAACTCATCTTCATCTCCATCCTCCCTAGCAACCATCTGTTGCATGATGGAAATTTACATATCACGGAGTTAAGAAGTCACTATGTCCAAAAAAGAGGAAACATACTTTCATCATTTAATCTTCAAGCATGTCGTGTATATTTTAAATCCTCTTGCATATGCATGATTAAGCTCAACAACCACATAACAAAGAAAAACTGGCACTTTTAATATTTGATAAAGCTGAAATTCACAAAAGATCATAGCAGAAGTATGAGTTTTCTATGCAGTAGCTCCATAGCAAAGAAAATGCTGATCATGATAACCAAGTGCTCATGGATCATGATCACATTTATTGTCGAATGAACATAGAAGATAAAGCATACTACATTAGAAGTGACACTAAGCAGCACTACATTAGAAGCAAGAGAGTGAGTGTTTGTAGTTCTGATGATCGAGATTAACAGATAAGTTGAAGTTCACTGATGCAACTGCAAGACTTTAGTGATCGTGTGAAAAGGCAGTCTCTTGTCTTGGCAAGCATCACCACTTGAACTGAAGCACAAGTGGGAAAAAACACTAGGGTCCTCCATGTGTGTCAAAACTGCCCTGCCACTAAGACGTCTATGCAATGCAAGACCACACCTACTTTCAAAACAAAATGAATGTAGTGTACAGTATTCGTGTTGCAACCAGTAAAACTAGTCACATGAATCCTATGTTAAGGACTAGTATGTAAAGATGGTGATACATGTCATGATCCTTGTTTTTGTAGCATTGAAGAACAGTAATCAGGGTAAAGCCTAACCACGCCGAATAGTAAATGACTATTTTGGAATAAGAAAATGGTATGATATGCATACAGAACTTACGTTTTCAATCAATATTAGGTCACCCAAAATTTTCAAGAGCACAATTACTCTTACATATAATTTTTTTACTATGCATGTTTGTTCTTAATAATTTAAGTGCTACTGAATTGCTAAAATACTGTGTAATTATTAGAACATAGGTTGGGTCACAACTTAATGTACCATTTCCTAGCCTACTGGAGTAATTATAGAAAAAAACTTGGAACCATTAGTCCTAAACTGACAGACAGAATTAAAAAGCCAAACTGTCAACTGCAAAATTTTGAACCACACAAAGAAACAGAGATGTAGAGGCATGCTGAGACTCTATGTTGTATTTGGTGCCCAACCTAAGGCCAATGCATACGCAGACAGTGCCCCTCATTTAGAACGGTGACTGTACACAGTTTTGTGCCTTTCAAAGAAGATTCTAGCCTACAGCATGCAGTCACATATAATGCATTATGTTTCATCTTATTAAGCTCAAGTGGCAAGTTAATTAGCAAGGGCTGAAACTCTATAGACTGGCTAGCTTCACAGGAATATTACACTGGAGAAATCACTAACCCAGGACGTGAGGCCCAGAATGTAAAGATGATGATACATGGTAGTGGTATACAAGACTAGAACAAAAGCCAACATGATTTACATTAAATGTAAAACAGACTCAAATAATGACCAAATGGTCGTCTCCCTTCTTGAAAATTATCTTGAATGTTCCCCCATTTGCCATCTTAAAGGCATCTTGAAAATAGATGCTCTTGAGGCACAACACCAGTAAGGACAAGTGTAGGTGATTTACCAGAACAAGTCATCTAAAGCAACTGAGACAGGTTAAATCAATATATGAGCTTTTGTTTTCTAGCATTGAAAAGAAGTAAACACGAGCATGTTAATGATGTAACAGGTTTTACCTCATCAAAGTTGGTAAGCTCACTGAAAACTCCCGAAAAAACAGTCTCAATTTCTTGTCTTTCTTTAATGCACTGCCATGAACATTTCTTGCATCCTTCATAATAGAACATAATTGAGCAGTGAGTTATGTCTGGCATAATGAACTTTGTCACAGTCGTTATTTGAAACTCATCTTCATCTCCATCCTCCCTAGCAACCATCTGTTACATGATGGAAGTTTACATACCAGGGAGTTTAGAAGTAACTATGTCCAAAAAAGAGGAAACATACTTTCATCATTTAATCTTCAAGCATGTCATATGTATTTTAAGTCATGTTGCATATGCACGATTAAGCTCAACAACCACGTAACAATGAAGAAAATAAGCATTTTCAATATTTGATAAAAGCTGAAATTCACAAAAGTTCATAACAGACGTATGAGTTTTCTACGCGGTAGCTACGTAACAAAGAAAATGCTGATCGTGATAACCAAGTGCTAATGGATCATGTTCGCATTTATTGTCGACTGAACATAGAAGATAAATGATACTGCTGTTTACAAGAAAGTGCGCCAGGCGAGACTTGTCTGGTCTTTCAGCGAAGAGCTTGCCTAACTATAGTAGGTAGCATCACAATTCTTCATCATCAGCCCGTTCAAGTACGGTTACAACATAAGCACGGGCCTTTGGAGAAAAAGTACCAGGTAAAAGAAATATTTAGGAAAGGCTGTAAGATGATAAAACTGTGTCACCCTGAGTATCTAGATTCTCAGTTATCTTTTAGTAACTAAGACCTTGAGAAAACCTTGTTTGGGAAGAAAACTTGCTAGTACCAGTGCATGAGAAGGGTCTTTTAAGGGAAAAAAAAAAGAAAGCTCAGAAGTTAAAATAGTAATAAAACAATCTTCATGTTCTCTATGCAATCACAAAATTAAGAACAAATGGTATCCATGTGCCAGAGGCAAGAAGCCAGCACACGCTTCGAGCTAACCTTGCCAACCCCACCCAACCCAACGGCCACTTTCTCTTATTACTGTCCTCAGCATATATGTTCCTTAGTGGCAGTTACGAGTCCCCTACCAAAACATTCTGCTAGGCACCTGGAGAATCAGAGGGCAAATACCATCATTTATCTAACAGTCATCAAACAGGTAGATAATTGCAGCGGAAAATCCACAAATAGCACTTTTTTAGGGAAAAGCTAGAAGACAAGCTATACACGATGCAAACGATATGTAAGGACCAATTTTTGCCCGCAAAGAAAGATACTACTAATTAAGATGGTGTATTCTGTCAAGGATGCGGTTGATACAGGTTTCAAATGATATGGCATTTTTTCCTGCTAGATGGCAATACTTGCTAGATGACAGCTCGCTGCCTCTGTTGTTGCCCGCCGCGGCCGCCATACTGGTCCTGCTGACACCAGCGGCGGCCGCCGCCGCCATGGACGTACTGAAGGACGGGAAGCGGGTGAGCGGCGGTGGCGAATTGAGGTACTCGGCAGCGCCACCCCGCCAGAAACTGCAGCACGAGGCGGTCGGTGGCGCGCGGCAGTGGGGGCATCTCAACCCGGCGAAGAAGAACAGAGAGAGAGTGAGAGATGCAGACTGGCTGGGTTGGGCTGGACTGGGCTTGCGATTCAGGGGTCTAGAAAACAGAGCGCAGTTCGAAAATTGTGCCGATGACACCTAGGCCCAAAGAGCTGCCGAAGCAAACCATTTGGCTGCTCTGTGGGGCAAATCCTATTTAACATCTAGGGGAAAATCTCAAAAAAAAATTAATATCTAGGGGTTCTATGTAATATACATTCTGCTGCGAATGAAACATGAACTGCAGGTGCATATCAAGGTGTTTTGATGAGTATTATGTAATCGAAATGTGGGACTCATTTTTGTTTACCTCTCTTGTCCTTGTTTTCTGCCACCATCATGTTGTTTGTCGGTTCAAAAAATAATATAGTGCTACTCCTGTGCTGGTTATTGGTATGATCTACGGTGTACATCAGAGTGGCTGATCAAAATCCTAATATGGATTTTGCATTGCCTTATAGAACGTTCCTCCTGCACACATTTTCTCAGCTTCTACTAAACCTGGGAAATGTTGAAGTAGACAAATTTATTCAAATTACAAATATCGGAACTAAGATAAAGTTCAGCAAAGCCGAATACAATAATGATAAATTCTTCCATATTTGAAATTGGTGAGGGCTTAGCAATCAACTCTAAATCCCTTTTACGCTATGTCTATACTCCCTTTGTACATACTACTGTTTTCCTAGAAAAGAAACTTGTGTTGTCCTGCTGCGTGAAGTCACACTGATACTTCAGTTCGCATATCAAACAGTACAAATAATTGTCGTTCCCAGCTTGTACTTAAGCTGGACAAGTATCGAATCAGATAAAATCACAGTTTAATTAGAAAGAATTTGAAGAAGTTATAATCTGGGAAATGCGAAAGGAGATAAATTTACATTACAAGCATCTGAAGAAGGTAGAGGTCAGAGAATTCGACAAAGCCAACTACAATCTCGACATAACATCGTACATTATCTATGTAATTTTCACCTGATTTTCCTCAGTTAACTAGGCAACGTTATTTTTGACGATTACATCATTCCTTCCTACTGATGGTAGTGATATCAACGAGAGTTTTGAATGCCAACGAATGAACGAGAGTTCATAATCTGCTGGCAGATGCTTATCTCTTGGTCATATGGACACACAATACTTAAGATACTGAAATGACAAATCACAACTTGGCAATCTCCTATTTATCTAAAGATGACACAGAACGGTGTAAGCAAGACATTGATTTGCAGGAATAAAAACAGTTGTTTTACCAATGCGTTAGATGCATCACAGACTAGGAACAGAGTCACGTTTCCATAGGCATTCAGTGTAACCAGACGCACAAAATCCACTCTATTCATGGTCATGGCAGTGAATACGTTGGTATCAATAGGTTGAACCCTTGCCATCACAATATATCATTCCTTCCTACTAATGGTAGTGATGTGAGATAATTTTGCGGCACAGTTTCAAAAGTAGTGACAACGAACGATGATGAGTCGATGAATCGCAGTCTCTAAAACAAAAGTGAGGCTGATGCTCGGAGATCATCCTCAAAGGAAAGGTGATGTCAGCGGAGATATTTGGGGAAGGAGGGGGAATGCTTGACAGCTTGAGTACCTTAGGCTGAGAGCATGACTAACAGCACCCGTAATATTCCGGGGCGGGTCGAATTCCGGCAGGTTTATGGGTGCTGGGCCGAGTCGCGCATCGATCAGTACCTGTATTTGGGCCGGCCTGTAAAATAAATTTGCGGGCCACCTTACTTGGCCCGCCCCAACCTCTACAAGTAGGGGCAACTGCGGCGGAGACGGGTCAAACCCGCACTCCCTCCGCCGCAAACCCTAGCCGTCACATCTAACTCCGGCGAGCAATCGAAGTGACACCCGGCTCGAAATCCATGGCGTGCAGCGGAGGAAGCTTCGGCCTCGGCGGCGGCCGTTCCGGTGGAGGAGGAGGCCGCGGGGGTGGCCGTGGGCCACCGGGCGGCGGCGACGACGAGGAGCGGCGGCGCGTCCGCTCCATTGGCGCGAAGAAGCGTGCATGCCGCCGCTGGACCAACTGGGGGATGCCCCCGCCGCCGTCGCTTGCCCCCTACGCGGCCGGCGCGCGCTCGGCTCCTCCCAGCGCTCGCTCCGGTCCTCTTCCCCGTGAGCGGCGGCCCTCGGCATGGGAGTACGGGGAGGGCTCCTCTACCTCCTCGGCCTCCTCTGCCCCCGCCGTCATAGTCCGCCCCGTCGCGGTGATTTGGAGGAGGCCGCGCAGCTCGCCGCGGCCATCGCGACGTCCGCTGCCGAAGCGGCGGCGAAGGCGCGGCAGGAGGAGGAGGAGCTCGCAGTAGCCATCATGGCTGTCGAGCTCCTCAAGTCGCAGCAGCAGCTGGAGGAGGATTCCGTGGCCAAGCGCGTCGGGGCGGTGGAGGAGGACAGCGAGGTCGACGACGACATGGACGTCGACCTCATCGTCATCGACTAGAACGGTGGCCGGCGGCGACTAGGACTACAGAAGCTCGCATTTTGGGCATCTGGACGCGGCGGCGTCCTCGGGCGAGCTTTTCCCCATCTAATTTTAGTTTCTTTTAGTGTAATTTTGCTGTAAATATGAACTGCTACTCCTATGTATGTACCTAATCGACGAATGCGTGAAGCTGTTTCCCGGGAAATTTCGAATCTTGCGAGTAGGGGCTAGGGTTTACAGTTGCTGTTCTGTGCCGCCGCCGTTCAGCCTGTAAATCGCGAGTACAGTCCGCCCATATAAGAGCGCTGTTAGTCATGCTCTGAGGCTGATGATGAAGGACATGAAGAAGCGGAACTAGCTGCTGCTGTTGCCCTCCATCGCGGCGCTGGTCCAGCTGACGCCGTTCGTCTCCGTAGGCATGGATGGCTGGCGGGCCGGCGAGCGATGGTGGCGGAATTCGTGAGAATCGCTCCGCCGGCGAGAATCTGCGCTGCTTCTACTGCTGATGCCGACGGTTTCTGCCTCCATGGACGAACAGACGGGCCTGCGAGCGGCGTCAGTGGAATTCGTGAGACTCCCTTCGCCGGCGAGTAGCCGCCATCTGGAAGGAGTCCCGCCGGCGGTGGCGTGCGGCGGTATGGGGATGGGGCTGCCACGTCTGAGTAAATTAAATATTCATACCATATTTGAGACAACGGTAACGAGTTGGTACATAATAATTTTAATAAATAAGTGCAATTTCTAGGGCAGCCAACAATAGATTGCTTAAAAACTCGGTTGATAGCGTTTTAATCTCGCGGGCCCGCTGTCAGATACTGACTAGGACAAAACGGCCATTGGCCACCGTTAGCGGTCGCGACGGCTAGAGCACTGGTCCGCCCCGACCACGTCGGAAACCCTCGGCCAGCCTGCCTCCCCCATATGCGCACTCCACAAGGCGAGCTCCAGCCCGCTCGACCCGTCCCTGTTCTACAAGAACGGCTCCTCCCCGAGAGAGGTTCGCCGCGCCGCAATCACTCGCGTCCGCCGGCTCAAGTCACCCTATGCACTTGCCCCGCGGAGAATCCGCCCCGGCGCCAGCCAAACTACAGACCGCCTTCATCGTGCCGGATGATGCGCTGCGGCAGCAGCAAAAACCAGCGCTGGCACGCTGCCGAGGGCGACACGACGACGTTAGACGAGGAGGACGCCGACGTTGTCATCGAACAAGGAGTCGGCATCGTTTTCGTCCATGGCGTCCGACGCCACACTCCTGCTGCGGCCGGCGGCAGCGAGCCTGCAGGGGCGGTACTGCCTGGTGGCATGCAAGCAGATGGTGGGTCTCTTCACGACGTTGTGGGCTCGGCAGGAGCTGGTGCTGCACATCAGCCACGTCCGGCTCAGCTGCGTCGGCTGCGGCATCATGGGCCGCCTGGGTAACAAAGGGTGCATCTCCGTCAGCATGTCGCTGCACCAGACGTCCCTCTGCTTCGTGTGCAACCACCTCGCCTCCGGCGAGAAGGACGGCGACGAGCTCCGCCGCAACTCCAACGTCGTCGAGATCCTCAGGAGCACGCAGTTCCGACGCATCTGCAAGCGCTCCGGACGCTGCATCCCGGAGTGGATCCTCGACCATGAGTACGTCACTGTTTGACAACCACTGGTTCCTCAATCAGGTTCTACCATTAATTAACCTCGAGCAATTCATTGCATTTTTTGCAGCCGTGTGATCTGGATAGGGGACTTGAATTACAAGATCGGGTTGAGCTACGCGGAGGCGAAGAAGTTGGTCGAGGCCGGCGACTGGGTGTACGTAATTAATTATATAATGCAGATGAACCCGCAATGGATGTACGATGACCGACGCACTTCTGAGTACATTATGGGCCTCCAAAATTTCATCGTTGTCGCTAAGGCAAACCATGGTCACAATGGTTTTATGTGCTGTCCGTGTGTTGACTATCAGAACAAGAAAGACTAATCAAATACCAAAACCATTTACGCCCACCTGCTTCGGTCTGGTTTCATGTCCAACTATAATGGTTGGACCAAGCACGGAGAAAGAGGGATTATGATGGAAGACAACGAAGAAGAATAGGATGATGACAACTATCATAATATATATCCTGAATACGATGATACTGCAACAGGGGTAGATAATGAAGATCAAGAGGTAGCAGATGGGCCCGTTGATGACGATCTTGGTCGGGCAATTACTAAAAGGAAGAATGTGAAACTGAAAAGGAAAAGGAGAAGCTGGAGCAGATGTTAAAGGATCACAAAACATTGTTGTACCCAACTTGCGAAGATGACCACAAAAAACTAGGTACCACACTGGATTTGCTGCAATGGAAGGCAGAGAACAGTGTGACTGACAGCGCATTTTCAAAGTTGTTGATAAAAATAAAGAATCTGCTTTCAAGAAATAATAAATTGCCCGACAGTACATACCACGCAAAGAAGGTTGTCCGCCCTCTAGGATTAGACGTGCAGAAGATGCATGCCTGCATTAATGACTGCATCCTCTACCGCGGTGAAAAGTACGAGAATTTGGATGCATGCCCGGTATGCACTGCACTACGGTATAAGATCAGACGAGATGACCCTGGAGATGTTGAGGGCGAGGCTCCTAGGAAGAAGGTTCCTGCCAAGGTTATATGGTACGCTCCTATAATACCATAGCTAAAACGTCTCTTCAGAAACAAAGAGCATGCCAAGTTGTTGCGATGGCATATGGAAGACCGTAAGAAAGACGCGATGTTGATACACCCCGCTGATGGGTCACAGTGGAGAAAAGTCGAGCGAGAGTACCCGGACTTTGCACGTGACGCAAGGAACTTAAGGTTTGGTCTAAGTATAGATGGCATGAATCATTTTAGGGAGCAGAGCTACAGTCATAGCACCTAGTCTGTGACTCTATGTATCTATAAACTTTCTCCTTGGTTGTGCATAAAGCGGAAGTTCATTATGATGTCAGTGCTCATCCAAGGCCCGAGGCAACCCGGCAACGACATTGATGTGTACCTAAGGCCATTAGTTGAAAAACTTTTACAGTTGTGGACCAAACCAGGTGTACGTATGTGGGATAAGCACAAATGGGAGCCATTTGACCTACTAGCGTGTTGCTTCTCGTAACCATCAATGATTGGCATGCTCTTAGTAACATTTCAGGGCAGACAAACAAGGGATTCAAAGCATGCACGCATTTTTTAGATGACACTGAAAGTGTATATTTGGATAAATGTAAGAAGGTTGTGTATCTAGGATATCGTTGATTTCTTCCGAACCTGCATCCTGTAAGAAAGAAAGGCAAGCATTTAAAACGTCTGGCAGAATCCCGGAGGAAGCCTGTCCTCCGTACTGGTGAGGAGGTATTTGGTATGGTCAAGGACCTAAAAGTAATCTTTGGAAAAGGTCCTGACATTCTATCTGTTCTGAATGACGATGCTAGACACGCGCCCATGTGGAAGAAGCAATCTATATTTTGGGACCTACCCTATTGGAATGTCCTAGAGGTCCGATCTTCAATCGACGTGATGCACGTGACGAAGAATCTTTGCGTGAACCTGCTAGGCTTCCTGGAAGTGTATGGGAAGACAAAAGATACACCGGAAGCACAGCAGGACTAGCAATGTATGAAAGAACCTAAAGCCTATGCATCCTAAGAATGAGAAGGGTAAAGGACGCCACTTAACTCCTGCCAGCTACGCTCTTACCAAAGCAGAGAAGGAAATCTTTTTTGAATGCCTGAGCAGTATCAAGGTAACGTCTGACTTCTCGTCAAATATAAAGGGAATAATAAATATGGCAGAGAAAAATTCTAAAACCTGAAGTCTCATGACTGCCACGTGATTATGACGCAATTGCTTCCGATTGCATTGAGGTACAGATGTGGCCCAATGTCTTGTCAGCTTCGAGTTGGTGTTCCCACCATCCTTCTTCAATATTATGACGCATCTCCTGGTTCACCTAGTAGAAGAGATTGCCATTCTCGGTCCTGTATTTCTACACAATATGTTACCCTTTGGGAGGTACATGGGAGTCTTAAAGAAATATGTTTATCACCGTGCTAGGCCAGAAGGAAGCATCTCCAAGGGTTATGTAACAGAGGAGGTCATTGAGTTCTGTGTTGACTTTATTCCTGACCTTGAGGCGATTGGTGTTCCATAATCACGACATGAGGGGAGACTGCGTGGAAAAGGCACCCTAGGATGCAAAGAAATGATATGTAGGGACGGGCATTCTCTCAATCAAGCACACAACACGGTTTTACAAAGATCTATCTTGGTTGCCCCGTATATCAATGAACACAAGAATTTTATACGCCTTAAACACCCGGGGCAGTCTAATGAATGGATTATAAGTGAACACATGGCAAGTTTTGGCTGCTGGCTGCAAAGACTTCTCACGAATAACACCACTTTTGGAGATCAGCTGTACTTGTTGGCCAGGACACCATCTTCGACTGTATGTACTTTCTAAGGGTACGAGATAAATGGGAATATATTTTACACGATAGGCCAAGATAAAAAGAGCACCAACCAAAACAGTGGTGTATGCTTCGATGCAGCAGAAGACAATGGGCAAAAGACCACGTATTATGGGTTCATAGAGGATATATGGGAACTTGACTATGGACCTAATTTTAAGGTCCCCTTGTTTCGATGCAAATGGGTCAAGCTGACAGGAGGAGGGGTTGAGGTAGACAAGAAGTACGGAATGACAACAGTGGATCTTAACAATCTTATGAAGGTAGACAAGAACGTAGACGAACCATTCGTCTTAGCCAATGATGTGGAGCAGGTTTTCTATGTGAAGTACATGACTACTAAACCGGAAAAAATAAAAAATAAGCAAACAGATACATCACATGATGAGCTAAAGTGTCATATAGTTCTTTCAGGGAAAAGAAACATCGTGGGAGTGAAGAACAAGACAGACATGTCAGAAGATTATAATAAGTTTGATGAAATTCCGACCTTCAGAGTGAAGACTGACCCAACCATCCTGTTAAACGGTGCTGATACTCCATGGCTACGGCCGACGCGATCATAAGATTGACTATGTGTATTAAATGAGCCATTTTTTGGCACACATATGTATCTCAACATGGAAATCAATGTCATATTTCTTCCGTTAACACTTGGTTCTAAAGAAATGCAGTTTTTAATCTTTATTACAAAAAATAAGCCCCTTTAGTCCCGGTTGGTAAAAAATTCGCGCCTCTGTCTTCCCGCCATTTTTCTTCCCGCAATTTCTTCCCACCATTTTTCTTTCCGCCATTTCTTCCAACCATTTCTCACTATATATATGTAGGATTGGCCTTCATTATCATTGCACATCTCTAGACTCATATCTGCGACCTCATCACTCTTTACCATGGCTTCCACCCTACCACTAACCCCCAGGGAGGCTGAGGCGCTTTGCGCCTCGAACTACCTTGCCCGCCGGGCTACTGCGTCCCCGTCGGCTGGATGCTGAGCGCCAGAGGTGTGCCGATTCCTCCTGTCCCTCTAGGTGTGGCACGTCGGATGGTCATCACGAATCACTACTACTTCGAGCTCACGCAGTAGCAGCGGAGGAATCCCAACTGGCATCCCGACTATTTTCCGACTTGGGAAGCCTTCTTCGGGGATCAGCGTGAGAGGGTGCTCTCCAGGCACGAGGAGGACGTCCCACCTCCTCGGAACTTCAACGAGGCCGTACATGGGCTGTGGTGGCGTGGCCGGACTCTCTACAGCGTCATGGCCTATGACACGGCGACCGACTCTAACCCCCGCTTGTGCTACCCTCAAGTCCAGCCCACGCATACTCAGCCTTCAAGGTTCAACTACGACGACCCCGACGACGACAGCGATGACGGCCGCGGCGAGTACGACGACTACAGTGGCGAGTATTACAGGTGTAGGCAGGAGCATGACTAAATCACTCCAACATTTCAAAACAAGTTCGACCGATTGTGACTTAATCTGGCCATGTATCTTAATTTTCAGTTCTTATATGTATCTTAATTTTCAATCGTGCTTTATGTAACTTACTATTAGTTGTTTATGTAATTTAATTCCAGTTCTATTGTAATAAAATTTTATTCCCGCCCATTATTTCCCACCATTTTATTTCCGCCTTTTTCCTCCCGCGCATTCTGACCAACATTTCCCATTTTTTACAAGTTTGAATAGTTAGAATTTTATTTTTTGAAAACAAAAAATGTTTTAGGATTAATTATTCAAGTGCAAACACTTTTCATGTTGAAAGTTTTGTCAGATTCCAAAGTATACAAAAGATGCTAAATTTAAATATCCAAACAATTCAAAAATGTTAATAGAAAATAAAATATGATTTGCTCTAATTATTTTTCATTTTCTAAAAATAGGGTTAGATTCCTTTTCAGAAGCTTAATATTTCTTAAGTTCAAAGTTTTAGGGTTTGACTATTTTCTTTTTGTCTTAATTGAATAATCCAAATTTATATGTAAGTGTTCTAATCATTTTGAAAAATTTCATCTATAGTAACTATAAAATGTTTTTATATGAATAGATAGGTCTTATTTTTATAAAAAAAATGATATATTATTCATATTTTTCTGAGTTGAATGAAAAAAATATGAATTTTCTAAATTCTATCCTATTTTTGGGAATTAAAAATGCCCCCCTTTAACACCGGTTCCAGCCACAAACCGGACCGGT
Source organism: Avena sativa (assembly GCA_916181665.1). Classification (NCBI taxonomy): domain Eukaryota; kingdom Viridiplantae; phylum Streptophyta; class Magnoliopsida; order Poales; family Poaceae; genus Avena; species Avena sativa. Next base: position 3,141,848 of record OV702300.1, read on the forward strand.
GTTAAAGGGGGGTGCGCATGGGAAACGAATTCCCCCCCCTTTAACACCGGTTCATGGATGGAACCGGTGTTAAAGGGGGTATAAAGCACGCGCACTTCCTCTTCCTCTTCCCCCAGCTAGATTATAGGATCGAGCAAATCGAGGAGCAGAGAGGAGCTAGTAGAGGACAACATCGGCAGGCTCCTCGACGCGCCGTCGTCGTCCGCTGTTGTCGCCGTCCGCCTTCGTCGCTGCCGCGCCAGCGCCGTCCACGCCCGGTGTCGCGCCGCTCGGAGCCGCCGCGCCGCCCGGAGCCGTCCGCCACCGCACCTGCGCCGTCCGCCACCGTTGTCCACGTCCGGTGCCGTGCCGCTCGGAGCCGCCGCCAACCCTCCTCCACTCGCCGCCGCGCGCCAACCCCATCGTTTGCCGCCGATGAGGAGTCCTTTGATTGAATATTTGATTGATTATTGTTGTATGTATATTGTTGTATATATATGTATTGTTGTATATAATTTGATTGTTATATATATATATATTTGTTGTATATATTTGATTGTTGTATATATAGTGTTGTATATAATTTGATTGTATGAATATAGAAAGGATTATTATGAAAGTGTATTGTATATATATTGTTGTGATTGAATATATACCACCGTGCGTGCCCGCGCCGTCCGCCACCGACAACCACCACCACCATTTTCATCGACCCTGACCTCCTCTACCCTCGCTGAGCCTACACACACGTCGAGGGTGAGTCGCCCATTTTAGGTAGCCCACGTCGTGCTGGTTCGAATGCACACCCCCACGCATCCCCGCTCTCGCTCTAGCGCCGCCAGCCGCTGCCCTAGCACACCTCTCATTGTTAATAGCATTATAACCATGAATTGTTAATCAACTGTGGCATCCCGCAAAAACCACTACTAGAAAATCGCGTTGAATTTGTGCATTGCATCGTCATCATCATGCATTGTTTGCATAAAACCATTTTCGCAAAGCCCGTTTTGTTTTCTAAAACGCCCCAACTTTAATCAAACATCAAAACCGGGTCACCGGATATTTTGTTGTCTGCTATCGGTTTGCAAACGGTGCATTAAAATTAAATAAAGGTTTTCATTGTTTTAGTGGGGGCAGCCGAACGGGCCAAATCGACCCGAACGACCACCCCCGTACAAAACAGAACGGCCCAACCTAAAACCTAAGGCTACCAGGAAACCTACCCACACCCCCCTGGCCACCTCACCCCCCCCAATCGTTGGTCGCCACATCAGCACACCTCTCCCCCTCACCCAATCACCAACTGCCACCTACCCCCTCTCTCTCCTCTCTCTCCACCTGGGACAAACACCCACGCAGCCACGCAGCCACCACCACACCACGCAACCCCCTGGCGCGTCCCGGGACCCGCCCACGCACGCGCCCCAACACGCCCACGTTCCCCACCCATCTCCTTCCTCCTCCGCCCTCTTCTCTCTCCCTGCGCGCCTGCTCTCTGCCGCCCGCGCCGGCGACCCCCTTCTCCGCCGCCGCTCGCTTCACCCCGCCGCCGGCCACCGCACCCCCTCGCCGTCTCCAGCGCGCAGCCCCTCCTCGCCTCCGCCGCGCTCGCCTGCGAGCTAGCGCGCCGCTCCCTCCGGCCTCCAACGACCGCGGCCTCCGCCACCGCCAGCATCGCACCTCCGCGCGCGCGACCTCCACCCTCGCCTGGGCCCTATCCTCCCCCGACCTCGCCGCTCGCCCCCCCCCCCCGCCTCCCTCAGCCGCGCCCGCGCCGCCCGAGCTCCGCGTCGCCCGGCCCGCGTCCGCCGCCGCCGGCTCCGCTCGCCTGCCTCGCCCCTGCACCGAGCCGCCCGACCTGCTCCGCCGTCCTCCCTCTCTGGCCCCGGCCGCCGTCCTCTGTTCCGGCCACCCGACGACCCTCCCCGCGGCTGCCCTCCTGCGCCATGGCCGCCGTCCAAGCACCGTCGCCCTCACCCCTCACCGACCTCCCTGCCGGCCCAGCTCTCCCCTTCCGCGTGTCTCGTCGGCCGCCTCTTGAAGCCTCGAGCGCGTCAGCCTGTGTGTACGTCCTCGCGGGAGGGTGCTGCCCTGCAGCCTCGGTCCCACACGCGCACGGCCGTTTTTCTCCTGGTGGAGTTGATGTTGTGGTGGCTTGGCTACGTCTACATCCGCTAATTTTTGCCTCGGCGATGCTCCAAGTACACCACAAGATCTACACTCACGCCATCAAGACCGACCCGAAGACCGCATACGCCAAGTCCCCGGATCTAAAGGCGTCGAGACCCTGATCCCGAAGACCGAACCCTTTTGAACCTCAAGATCGACATCGGCAAACCAAGAGGGAACCCCAAGATCTTCGAGAGAAACTTCGACTTTAGGTCCAAGTTCGCCGACCACCCAGGGTACCGGAATGCGATGACCGAACCCGACGCGCCAAGTTCTTCCTCTCGGACGACAAGGCCGCCTACATGGAACATCAAGACCCCGAACCTCTCGGATCCGAGCACCGAAGATGACCGGAACGCCAAGACCGACCCGATACACGGACCCACGGGATGACCTGTTCTTCGTCCAAGGGCGACAAGGTTCTCTTCACGGATTTCGAGACCCTGACATCGAAACGACAAGATCATCGTCATAGAACCCGAAGGCCACATGAGCGACAAGTGCTCCTCGAGGATGCCAAGCACTTCATCCCGGACACCGAGACCCCGGCGCGTCAGGTGCTTCGTCCCGAACGCCATGACCGACAACATGACCCGAAGACCCCGGATGCGCCAAGACCTACCCCCGAGTCCGAGAACGACCCCGTCGAACCCTAAACCCTGGACCCCGGGACCGGACCCTGGGCCCTGTCGAACCCCGAACCCCGGAACCCCAAGATCGTCGAGACCCCTAATGTGTGAACCTCTTCTCGAAAACCCTATTTTATAACATAATAGCTTTGTTGCATATATAATTGTCATCTCGCATGCATATCATGTGGTTTGGGGCCTTATGCCGATTCACCATATAATTAAATATGGGGCCCATATGCGGGCAAATCTAGTCTCATATTGGCCTCATTTAGACTTGTGTAGCGAACCCGTATTATCTTTTGCCATGTTAAAACAACATTAAATTGCGGGGGTTCTAAATAACTTGAACCGCTTAATTAATGTCGGGACCCTGGTTCCGCTTAACCTGACCTAATTGCACCGCACCTTTGCCATGTCATACATCATACATGCATCATGCCGATCTTAGGCCGTGTATTAAATATTGCACCCGGTGTTTCTTCTAGTGTTTTGCTTCTTTGCGGATAAGGCCGTTGAGTTGATGCGAGTGTCGACCCGATCTTCGGATGAACCTTCGACAATGTTTTTCAGGCGAGCATCTCCCCCTTTCTACCTATCTTACTTTTATAGTATTTATTCCCTCCTGTTGATCTATTGCTATCTGTGTTGCGATGCTCTAGTTTTCGTACCCTTGATATCCCTTGCAGCCATATATTGCCTTGGACACAACCTATTACTTGTTGTTTGGTAGATAGTTGGACTTGCGCGTCGTAGCCGCTTGCTCAAGTGCTGTTGCGTGTCGTCAAGTGCCACAGTTGTTGATGTTTTGCCGCATGTTGATGTTGGAGATGATCATAGCTTTACTTATCGTTCACTTTAATTCCTGTTTAACAACTAAAATTGAAGTAAGCAGAGGCATCGGTGGGTGATAGATAATATTTGGTTTCCGAACGCCCACTTGTGTCCCGTAGGACCCCGAGTACTTGATACCTGTTCCTTGATTTATCGCGCTATCCACATCCGGGAGGTATATGGGACCCCCCTTAGCCAGAGCTTGATTCAGTCTTATTTCTTGGGGCCACAAACTAGTTTGAGGTTTTATTTACGATCCTGTACTTATGCCATGCTACTGCTTTATTTACGATTGTGCGAGGAGCACACTGTACTGTTTAGGTAAGCGGAATGTTTTCGCGGTATCGACAAGCCCAGCCACACTTTCGGGTTCCCAGTCGTTTACAGCCATTGGCGCAAACCTTGAGGCCGTCTCGGAGCTAGCTTACTTCGTTGCGGGTCTACTTTAAGGGGTGGCCCCCTGAAATATTTCTGAATCCTGTGATTGCTTTGTCGTGAAGGCCTCGTTGGGTTTTGATTTGGTTTTTCCGAGGTTGATCGAGTGTGTGTTGCTATTGGTGCACCCCGGCCGGGTAAAACTTTCTGAAAGCCGTGTCCGCGGATATGGACGACTTGGAGCACAGTATCTCGACCATAGACAAGCATAACTAAAGTTTATTGCTATAAATTTGACTTATAATGACTAGTAATCAGCTTCACTATAATGGAATGGCTAATTAATACTGCCCACAACTGCTTGTTTGGAGTGTCGCTTGCGACCATTGTACCTGACTAGTAAGTATTGCAACTACAACGGAATGGCTAAATAAAAGTACCAACAACTGCTGGGTTTTGGGTTATCTCACGCTAATTGTATCTGACTAGTAAGTGTTGCAACTATCACGGAATGGTTAACTAAAAGTGCCCACTGCTTATTTTATCAGGATGATTATCTATACCTGACTAGTAATTGCTGCAACGATAACTGAATAAATAAAACTGCCAACTGTGTGAGTTCCTCGGTTGACTTCCTCGATCGGTGTCGAGGGGGGAAACGCCAGGATGGGTTTGTTTGGTGGTAGTATCCGGTTGGTTCCGAATAGGTCTTTCTTACCCCTCTCTGATTGCCGCCAGTTGTATCGAGTCTCTATAGGTTGTTTAGTGCATGCTGCCGCTGCCGCTCAGTCCACCATACCTATGTAGGCGAGGACCGCCGAATTCTAGTCTCGCCGTGTACTGGCCTCAGTACTGACGCTCCTTCTTTTTCCTTTGCCCTTTGTCGGCACCCCTTTTGTTTAAGCAGGTTTTGAGATCGACGCCGTTAGCAGGGTTACCCTTCCGGCTTGGCCTGGGCAGGGTTATGGACGCCATTGGTTATTCTTCAGGGCTCTTAGCCCCATTTGCATCTTGTCCGTAGCTGGACGCACTATCGTTTTCAAGGTGATTTGGATCTTTGTATATTATATCTGTATTCTTGACTCTTTGAGTCGCTGTGATATATATCTGTTCTGTGGGTCCCATCGAGGACTGTTATGTAATGTTATTACTTCGTTTTCCACCCGCACGAAAGTGCCTGGTGGGCACCTTTGAATCGTTTCTATGCGGGTTTTGGCGGGAATCGCTGAAACTTGCATAGGTCCGATTCTGAGGGTGTTACAGAGTGGTATCAGAGCACAGCAGTTGCGATACCCCACAAGTCCAGCCTGTAGGATAACCTAGCTAACGGCCGAAGTAGAGTGTCAAGACTATTTTTGAAAAACCGGTTGAATAGTTCTGATTAGGTCTGATTTTACTCCTTACCCCTCTGCTGTTCTCCTCTTATCTCGACGTGTTTTGAATCCGCTCTCGTCTTTTTCTTCGAGTCCAGGAATCCTCGTGGTTGGGTTTCCGTCGTACCTTCAGGGTTTCGTTTCCTCCTTTGATCACGGTGTTGCTACATCCGGTGTTCATGCTGCTTGAGGAATCCATCTGCTGTGGTATCATTCTTTGTTCCTTGTTTGTGCCTTCCGGTGTTTTCCGACGCGACGCCATCATCCACGCCAGATCCGATGCAGAGTCTGCATCCCTCCTTTGTTCCGAACCTCGCTTGTCGAGATCTTCAGTCTGATTCCGAGAGTTGGTTGCATAATCCGCCTGTTCGTGTGCAGAGTAATGGTTTGAGTGCGGGATGGAGTAGCTACCATACCACTACTCTTATCATTCGCTCTTGTACATCGAATCAGTGGATCCAGCAGTTTACTCCGTCCACGGAAGTTAGGGGTGGCTTATTTGTTGATGCCTCTACCTTCGCCCTTCTGTTTCCGGAGTGTTCCCTCGACGATCACGGACAACGACCTCTTGTTAGTGGTGTCGCGAGGATCTACATGAAGCGAGAAGATTCAGACCGCCGCCCTTCCTTCCGGTACCATGAGGCGGATCTCGAGGGCGAGATCCATTGTTAGTGGTGTCGAATTGTGGCATCCCGCAAAAACCACTACTAGAAAATCGCGTTGAATTTGTGCATTGCATCGTCATCATCATGCATTGTTTGCATAAAACCATTTTCGCAAAGCCCGTTTTGTTTTCTAAAACGCCCCAACTTTAATCAAACATCAAAACCGGGTCACCGGATATTTTGTTGTCTGCTATCGGTTTGCAAACGGTGCATTAAAATTAAATAAAGGTTTTCATTGTTTTAGTGGGGGCAGCCGAACGGGCCAAATCGACCCGAACGACCACCCCCGTACAAAACAGAACGGCCCAACCTAAAACCTAAGGCTACCAGGAAACCTACCCACACCCCCCTGGCCACCTCACCACCCCCCCCCCAATCGTTGGTCGCCACATCAGCACACCTCTCCCCCTCACCCAATCACCAACTGCCACCTACCCCCTCTCTCTCCTCTCTCTCCACCTGGGACAAACACCCACGCAGCCACGCAGCCACCACCACACCACGCAGCCCCCTGGCGCGCCCCGGGACCCGCCCACGCACGCGCCCCAACACGCCCACGTTCCCCACCCATCTCCTTCCTCCTCCGCCCTCTTCTCTTTCCCCGCGCGCCTGCTCTCTGCCGCCCGCGCCGGCGACCCCCTGCTCCGCCGCCGCTCGCTTCACCCCGCCGCCGGCCACCGCACCCCCTCGCCGTCTCCAGCACGCAGCCCCTCCTCGCCTCCGCCGCGCTCGCCAGCGAGCCAGCGCGCCGCCTCACCGGCCGCCGCTCCCTCCGGCCTCCAACGACCGCGGCCTCCGCCACCGCCAGCATCGCACCTCCGCGCGCGCGACCTCCACCCTCGCCTGGGCCCTATCCTCCCCCGACCTCGCCGCTCGCCCCCCCCGCCTCCCTCAGCCGCGCCCGCGCCTCCCGAGCTCCGCGTCGCCCGGCCCGCGTCCGCCGCCGCCGGCTCCGCTCGCCTGCCTCGCCCCTGCACCGAGCCGTCCGACCTGCTCCGCCGTCCTCCCTCTCTGGCCCCGGCCGCCGTCCTCTGTTCCGGCCACCCGACGACCCTCCCCGCGGCTGCCCTCCTGCGCCATGGCCGCCGTCCAAGAACCGTCGCCCTCACCCCTCACCGACCTCCCTGCCGGCCCTGCTCTCCCCTTCCGCGCGTCTCGTCGGCCGCCTCTTGAAGCCTCGAGCGCGTCAGCCTGTGTGTACGTCCTCGCGGGAGGGTGCTGCCCTGCAGCCTCGGTCCCACACGCGCACGGCCGTTTTTCTCCTGGTGGAGTTGATGTTGTGGTGGCTTGGCTACGTCTACATCCGCTAATTTTTGCCTCGGCGATGCTCCAAGTACACCACAAGATCTACACTCACGCCATCAAGACCGACCCGAAGACCGCAGACGCCAAGTCCCCGGATCTAAAGGCGTCGAGACCCTGATCCCGAAGACCGAACCCTTTTGAACCTCAAGATCGACATCGGCAAACCAAGAGGGAACCCCAAGATCTTCGAGAGAAACATCGACTTTAGGTCCAAGTTCGCCGACCACCCAGGGTACCGGAATGCGATGACCGAACCCGACGCGCCAAGTTCTTCCTCTCGGACGACAAGGCCGCCTACATGGAACATCAAGACCCCGAACCTCTCGGATCCGAGCACCGAAGATGACCGGAACGCCAAGACCGACCCGATACACGGACCCACGGGATGACCTGTTCTTCGTCCAAGGGCGACAAAGTTCTCTTCATGGATTTCGAGACCCTGACATCGAAACGACAAGATCATCGTCATAGAACCCGAAGGCCACATGAGCGACAAGTGCTCCTCGAGGATGCCAAGCACTTCATCCCGGACACCGAGACCCCGGCGCGTCAGGTGCTTCGTCCCGAATGCCATGACCGACAACATGACCCGAAGACCCCGGATGCGCCAAGACCTACCCCCGAGTCCGAGAACGACCCCGTCGAACCCTAAACCCTGGACCCCGGGACCGGACCCTGGGCCCTGTCGAACCCCGAACCCCGGAACCCCAAGATCGTCGAGACCCCTAATGTGTGAACCTCTTCTCGAAAACCCTATTTTATAACATAATAACTTTGTTGCATATATAATTGTCATCTCGCATGCATATCATGTGGTTTGGGGCCTTATGCCGATTCACCATATAATTAAATATGGGGCCCATATGCGGGCAAATCTAGTCTCATATTGGCCTCATTTAGACTTGTGTAGCGAACCCGTATTATCTTTTGCCATGTTAAAACAACATTAAATTGCGGGGGTTCTAAATAACTTGAACCGCTTAATTAATGTCGGGACCCTGGTTCCGCTTAACCTGACCTAATTGCACCGCACCTTTGCCATGTCATACATCATACATGCATCATGCCGATCTTAGGCCGTGTATTAAATATTGCACCCGGTGTTTCTTCTAGTGTTTTGCTTCTTCGCGGATAAGGCCGTTGAGTTGATGCGAGTGTCGACCCGATCTTCGGATGAACCTTCGACAATGTTTTTCAGGCGAGCATCTCCCCCTTTCTACCTATCTTACTTTTATAGTATTTATTCCCTCCTGTTGATCTATTGCTATCTGTGTTGCGATGCTCTAGTTTCCGTACCCTTGATATCCCTTGCAGCCATATATTGCCTTGGACACAACCTATTACTTGTTGTTTGGTAGATAGTTGGACTTGCGCGTCGTAGCCGCTTGCTCAAGTGCTGTTGCGTGTCGTCAAGTGCCACAGTTGTTGATGTTTTGCCGCATGTTGATGTTGGAGATGATCATAGCTTTACTTATCGTTCACTTTAATTCCTGTTTAACAACTAAAATTGAAGTAAGCAGAGGCATCGGTGGGTGATAGATAATATTTGGTTTCCGAACGCCCACTTGTGTCCCGTAGGACCCCGAGTACTTGATACCTGTTCCTTGATTTATCGCGCTATCCACATCCGGGAGGTATATGGGACCCCCCTTAGCCAGAGCTTGATTCAGTCTTATTTCTTGGGTCCACAAACTAGTTTGAGGTTTTATTTACGATCCTGTACTTATGCCATGCTACTGCTTTATTTACGATTGTGCGAGGAGCACACTGTACTGTTTAGGTAAGCGGAATGTTTTCGCGGTATCGACAAGCCCAGCCACACTTTCGGGTTCCCAGTCGTTTACAGCCATTGGCGCAAACCTTGAGGCCGTCTCGGAGCTAGCTTACTTCGTTGCGGGTCTACTTTAAGGGGTGGCCCCCTGAAATATTTCTGAATCCTGTGATTGCTTTGTCGTGAAGGCCTCGTTGGGTTTTGATTTGGTTTTTCCGAGGTTGATCGAGTGTGTGTTGCTATTGGTGCACCCCGGCCGGGTAAAACTTTCTGAAAGCCGTGTCCGCGGATATGGACGACTTGGAGCACAGTATCTCGACCATAGACAAGCATAACTAAAGTTTATTGCTATAAATTTGACTTATAATGACTAGTAATCAGCTTCACTATAATGGAATGGCTAATTAATACTGCCCACAACTGCTTGTTTGGAGTGTCGCTTGCGACCATTGTACCTGACTAGTAAGTATTGCAACTACAACGGAATGGCTAAATAAAAGTACCAACAACTGCTGGGTTTTGGGTTATCTCACGCTAATTGTATCTGACTAGTAAGTGTTGCAACTATCACGGAATGGTTAACTAAAAGTGCCCACTGCTTATTTTATCAGGATGATTATCTATACCTGACTAGTAATTGCTGCAACGATAACTGAATAAATAAAACTGCCAACTGTGTGAGTTCCTCGGTTGACTTCCTCGATCGGTGTCGAGGGGGGAAACGCCAGGATGGGTTTGTTTGGTGGTAGTATCCGGTTGGTTCCGAATAGGTCTTTCTTACCCCTCTCTGATTGCCGCCAGTTGTATCGAGTCTCTATAGGTTGTTTAGTGCATGCTGCCGCTGCCGCTTAGTCCACCATACCTATGTAGGCGAGGACCGCCGAATTCTAGTCTCGCCGTGTACTGGCCTCAGTACTGACGCTCCTTCTTTTTCCTTTGCCCTTTGTCGGCACCCCTTTTGTTTAAGCAGGTTTTGAGATCGACGCCGTTAGCAGGGTTACCCTTCCGGCTTGGCCTGGGCAGGGTTATGGACGCCATTGGTTATTCTTCAGGGCTCTTAGCCCCATTTGCATCTTGTCCGTAGCTGGACGCACTATCGTTTTCAAGGTGATTTGGATCTTTGTATATTATATCTGTATTCTTGACTCTTTGAGTCGCTGTGATATATATCTGTTCTGTGGGTCCCATCGAGGACTGTTGTGTAATGTTATTACTTCGTTTTCCACCCGCACGAAAGTGCCTGGTGGGCACCTTTGAATCGTTTCTATGCGGGTTTTGGCGGGAATCGCTGAAACTTGCATAGGTCCGATTCTGAGGGTGTTACATCAACTTTCGTGACAAGTTATTTAGAAGAACTAAATGTACCCTCTCATATGAATCCGGGGTTTCTCCGAATTAGGGTTTGGACCCTATTTAAAATGACCAAGCATGTATTAGGGTTACATTTCAATACTTTTAAGTCATATCATCATCCTTGCTTGAGCATTTCAATAGTTTTATTATTGATATTTGTGTGATAATATTATTGTTTTAGAAACTATTGATCCACTCAGTAGAAACCTTGGAGAGGAAGAAATAATGGAGAACATGATCCATGAGGACACCTCACAACATCTGAACTTGGAGGGACATGATGAAAGCTCAAGTAGTCATGGAGAAGATGACGACTCCGGTGAACACAATTTAGTGATTACAAAGTCCGGCGGTGTATATGCATGGATTAAGCCTCTGTTGACTTGCACCGATTGATTTGTATATATGTACATGTGTTAATTAACGCTTCTTTCTTCTTTTAGCCCTCCGGATCGACCACCCAGCAACAATCTTCTTCTACGACAAAGAGCAAGCGAGGCGCGAGCCATCGGTTGAAAGATCGTGCAAAGTTCACGATCGAAGCAGTCCGTGTTGATGGCATGCCGATGGATCCCAAGAAGGCCGCAGATAAATTTATACGTCAGGCTGGAGTTCTTGTTAGGAACCAAATACCAATCACAACTGAATATTGAAATAAGCCAAAGAAGGGCGACGCCACCTTTGTCGATAAAAGATCCAAAGAAACGCTTTGGACTTCGCTGTTGCTAAATTTCAACCTACCGCCAGAGGAGGAGGAAAATAAACCGGTTATAAAGGAAAAGGTCAAAGAGTGGACTCTAAAGAAGATGGCTGAAGCTTTCCACAACTGGAAGACAAAATTGAACAAATTTGTCAAAGCTGGCAAGACTCCAGATTTCGAATATGCATATTATGCGAAGATAAGACCTCACTGGCCCGAATTTGTGGCGTACAAGGAAGGTGCTATAGCTACAAAGAGGTCATAAACAGATACGCTAAATGCCCAGAAGAAGGAAAATCACCAGAGGACGGGGTCAGGTGGCTACATATCTCAGAGGCCTAAGTGGAAGGAAGCTGAGAAGGCCCTACGCGAAAGAGGGATCACACCCCAGACAGAGGGGTGGGAGCTATGTGCAAAGACTTGGTTCTACGGAATCGGGGCAAAGTTGGACCCAGAAACGGGATTGTGTATCTTTCCAAAAATTCTTGCCAAACCCGTCAATGAACTCATCACGACATTTGAGGAAACAGCCGCCAGGACCTTCCATCCTGACAGAGAGAATGACCAGCTGACACGCGCCATCAGTAAAAAAGAACACCCCGGACTAGCACGAGGCACAGGGGGTATGATGTGGAAGGATGGGTTTGCCGTGTGGGGCGCTTCTTACAGATGGCGCGGTAGAAAAGAAAAAGAGTGTACAAACCGGATGACAAAAATAGAACATGCACTTATGGCACTGCAGGCGCAAGTGAATATACAAAATAGCCAGCAAGCTACCAGCCCATCTCAGCGGCACGAAGAGCCTGCATTGGAAGCTGCCGACGGCCCAAACTCTGCACGGAAAAGCAGCGTGGCTTCCACGGAGAACGTGCAGCCCACGCTTGAAATGGCGGGTCCTCGATACCCCGTGGATGAGATCACGGAGAGCAAACACGCTAAGCTACATGTGAGATTAATGGGCTTATCCATTATGGCGGCGGTCGGCTATGCCTTACCTCCTGTACCTGCTGGTGGAACTTACCACTCCTGACCGATTCCAGATGGCTATGCTATTGTCGGGGTGGATGAGGTTGTGAAGGAATATGAGGAAGCACAGCTTTACCATGCTACAGGTGAAGGGGAAACTCAACTGAAATTTGCAGTGAAAACAACCATTCTCTAGAAGAAGGAACACATCGTGCTTCCAATTGGAGGCCACTGGCTCCCCCGCCGTCACCGCAGCGTCAGCAATGTGAGCCGCCTCAGCCGTCTCCGGGTCATCAGAATACTCCCCTGTCGTCTCCATCGCGTCAGCCGTCTCCGCCGCTTCAGCCATCTCCTGCGCGTCAGCCATCTCCTGCGCGTCAGCCATCTCCTGCGCGTCATCGTAAGCGGAAGAGCACTGCCACGAAGAGCACTAGTACTACTACCACGAAGAAATCCGCAGGAAACCGTACGCCGAAGAGTTCAATAAACTACGCCCCGCAGCCTTCCGCCAAGTCATTGCCGGTATTACCGTGGAATCACAGCGACGAGGAGAACAAGAGGATCTCGTAAGAAGAGGTTCAGAAATTATTTGCACCTAGACAGGCCGAGCCAAAGAAGAAAATAGATCCGGCGGTGGTGGAGAAGTTTTACAATAATCTTTTGAAACCTGAAACCCCACTTGTGCCAGACTACGAGCGCCAGATTATAAAGGGGGATGCAAGGCGGAGGGAGTTTGAAAGTAGTAGTCATGCACCCCAGAAAACAGTTCCCATGCTCGGAGAACAGGAAAACCAATCGTGCGCCCCGCTCCAAGTGTTCGATACATGGATAGCTCCTCCTGTAAATGATTACGAGCAAGGGCTACAAAGAAAGGCCAATGAGATGGGGATGACTTACATTGCATACTTGAACATCGTGGAAGACCAATTGCCCAAAGGCGATGTCAACCCCATACAGCCATGGAAGTACGGAAAGAATCTCGTCAAGAAAGAGGAGCTCAAGAATCTACCAACAAAGATGCGAAGATTGCATAAGTGGTACCTTAATTTCTGCAAGACGACAAAGGAAGAATGGATCACGATGCATATAAGAGATGAGATTTTCTTGTGCGGAGACGACGAGATCACCTTCAACATTCAAGACTTGCATTTTTTATTCAATCAGAAGGAACTCGACAAAGTTGCCATCATCCTTTATTGTGTGTAAGTACTATTTCTGTAATTTCTATCTCAGCTCATTCAATTCATTAATTGCATATATATATATGCTCACCATATATGTATATACTATTATGCAGGAAAAAGGTTATGGAATGCATGAAAGGAGGCCCTTTTGACATTGGGTTCGTTGACCCAAATAGAGTTCATGAACAAGTGGTAAAACACAAACCCAGGCAAACAGAAGATTTCTTGCTAAGGTCTTTACTGAGACAACAAACCAAAAGTGAAATACTATTGCCTTACAACTTCTCGTGAGTGTTACCCTCTCTTGCACACATTCTGTTTTGGCTTACTCAATGTTAAGTGTAACTGATGATGAGTTATGCGTGCGCAGGTTCCACTTTATTCTGCTAGTCTTCAAGTTGACGCAGGAAAAGTCCTTGTCATGGACTCGACACAAAAAGACAAAGAGCTATGGACAGACTTTAAAGCGATGCTCCATAGGTAATTTCAATCATATTATCGCACTAGATCGACAACTTTCGTGAAAACAAGTAATTAATTACTCCTTTATCCATTTTATTTGCCGGACAGGGTTTGGAAAAGGTTCACGGGCAGGGCCGTGGGTGAATGGTCAGAAGAACTAAAATTTATATATCAAAATGTAAGTAATACTAGCCAGCTAGGTCTGCGTATCTCTTTGATTCTGCTTTCAATTTCATTATATCATGCTTTATTGATTATTATTTTTATTGAACTATCTATTCTCGTAAAGTGCGCAGTAGGGAGCCAACAATAACTTATGTGGATACTACGTTTACGAGTTTATTCACAACATGATATGTGCGATGGGCCAAGCCGCATTAGAACAACTTAGAGTAAGTAAAGGAAGTACACAACATTATTTTATTACCATCAGTTGTGTTGAGTTTCATTCTTATATATATTGACCATATTCTTCATATATATTTAGATCAAACTGATGCGGGACAAACTCCTACCATTTGACCGCGTACAAGTCATTCAAGAGGAATTGGCGGGTTCGTACTTGATGAGGTCGTCACGCCTGGCAGAGAACTCTTTAGATATCCAAAATGAACGTATACGGAGATTTTATATTGTATATATGATTGAACGTGTTTGTCTTGTACTTGATGCTTCAACGTGTACGAAGAATATCACAATGACGATATTTGTGTATAATAATAGTTGCTTAATTATTGATGTACGTATGTACCAACGATGTATGTGTATACCTCTCCTGATCGATCCCTCCGTCCCTGCCGAGCTGCAGAAATCCGCCCAAAACCGGGCGACGGCAGAACTCTCTGCTGTGACAGAGATTTAGGCCATTTTCCTGCCGCGACAGAGAACCTTTAACAGCGGTTCGTATAAGAACCGATGTTAAAGGGGTGGCTCTAACACCGAGCCCTCAACAGCGGTTCTATAACCGCTGTTAGAGGGTGGTACGAATTGGTGTTAGAGGCCATAGTGTGCACTAGTGACTCTAGTTTTCATTCTTATTGTTTTATGAGTGTTCTCTTTTGCTAACACTGTGTTTAGCCTTAGTTTTCTTGTGCTTATTGCTTAGAACTTTTTAGTTCTTATTTGTGGAGTTGTGAGACATTTTCACTGATCTTTGTTGATTATTATCTTTGTGAGTTGTTTCAAATAAGTCGATTGGTGTTGGAGAAGAGTAGAAAGTTCTTGCTTGAGTAGTACAAGAAGGAGCTTGCTTTGACTATGACTTAGACTTTATCATGTCATGCTAGATGTTGCTTTGACCTTATGCTTAGTGATTATTGTTGTAGCATGACTTGTTCCAAACAATTAGGATTGCTTAATGTGCATTGAAAGAATCATGCGTTGTTTTAGCATACAAAAGCATAGTATTATGGTATTCTCCTTTGATGCTTTATTTGGGTTGACTTGGCACATGCTCACACCATGTTATGACTATGAACCAGTCACCATAGCCTCTATGATCATTTAGTTCTTGACTTGTAGTACCACTTTATGCTTTTATTAGTAATGTTTTGTCGCTCTGCATGATTATGGTCATTATTGCTCTCTTAGTTGGTCCCTCCCAATATTTTTGCTAGCCTCCACTTGTATGAGTAAGCTCTACTCATGCATCCAACTCCCAAGAAACCAAGTTATTCCAAAGCATCCAATATAAATTCCTATGCATGGTGTGTTACACCATTCCAAGTATATTCTTGTTTTCAGCTATCTTCCAATTTAAAAAGTATTTTGTTATGTGAAAACTTAGTGATTAAAGCCCTCACAAACTTGATGGCACACTTTATATTCCTTGCCCCTAATAAACTTGAACCATCGTGTCGTCTATGTTGTATATGCTTGCACTTATACGTTGGAATTAGCAGAACCATGCTGTCATGGGGAATGTTTTCAACATTGTACTTGTACTTTGTACACAGTTGATATCATGCTCTTTTGTTTATGGATGTCACCGGTGTGAAATAAAGAGGGAGCTTGTAAGTCCATGGAGTTATGTATTTTGTGTTAGAGATACGCCTGGACCGCTAGCCTAAGCCATGCCTAATCATGGTGGAAACTTGCAGCATCACCATAATGAGCTATCTGTGAAGCATCCTCAATAAAAATCTATGCAAATAGTAAATAAAAAGATCGCTGAGATGCTCATTGTCCGCTTGCCTTGTCATTTTGGTTATGGGATAGCTCCTGTACCATGTGCAAGGGGTACCCCGTTGGCGGTTCTCTATGATACACATGTACTTACTATGACAAGAACTTATAGGTGACTGAAGTTGAGTAGCATGAGGTGTGGCCCTCATATTCAGGGGACATGAGATTGCCAACTTATACTTTGTCAAGCATATACTCCATAGTTTGTTCACTTTAACCTTAATCACTTCAAGATGCTTATGATAGGGGCAATGAGGGCTGAAAGCTAACAAGTACCATAATTTTTGGAAGCTCTTTTTGAAACTTGAAATCCCTGCTTCTCTTTATGAAGGTCCTTTCTTCTACTTTTATGTTGAGTCTCCACCTTCTACCTTTAGGCACCATTAAGAGAGCATAGTTGTCATTCTTAGTTCTATGTGCAGTGTCCCAAAACTTATTGATTGATGCATATTGTTGATATTGCTTGTTCTTGTGCTATTTGTATCTAGTCACTCTTATGAACTTTGAAGGTGTCTTATGCATCTGTTTGCTACTCTATGAGGGACAAGTTGATTGCCACTATGCCATGTTTTCTATATGTTAAACAAACAAACGTTTTCAATGCATGTTATTAATGATCTTTGTTTGTAGCCTTTCATGTTGCATGCTTAGTTACTTTGTCTTATTGTTAGAACTCCATCTTTCATGCACATGTTTAGAGTTCTTTGATCCCAGCTTTCAATGCTTGGCAAATGGTTTGATCTTGGTTTTGATGGTGCATGTCACCTCAAAAATTATTCTTTTATCACTTACCTACTCGAGAACAAGAAGGAGTTAAGCTTGGGGATGCTTGATACGTCGGAAACGTATCTATAATTTTTGATGTTCCATGCTTGTTTAGTATCTACTTTGCTTTGATTTGTCTACACTTTGAGGTGTTTTTATATGTTTTCTGGAACTAACCTATTAACAAGTTTCCACAATGCCAGTTGCCTGTTTTCTTCTGTTTTTGGTTCCAGAAAGGCAGAAAATCAATATTTTCAGAATTGGACGGGATAAAAGCCAAAGTCAATATTTTACCGTGGGCAACACGAAGCCAAAATACGAGACGGAGGAGGCTCACCAGGGGGCCACACCCCATGGCGGTGCGGCCTAGGGACATGCGCGCCTGGGGGGATGCAGCTGCCCTGGTGCGCCCCTGCCTCGCCTCTTCGCCTATAAAGTCCCTCCGATGCGAAAACCCTAAATACCCGATCAATATTCCACAAAACTGTCTATAGTCGCCGCCACCGTCGTCCCTAGATAGGGGGGATCTGAAGTTCTTCTCGGCACCCTGCCGGAGGGAAGATCATCCTGGAGGCCTTCTTCTTCATCATGCTAGCCTCTGGTATGAAACGTGAGTAGTTCCACCTTGGACTACGGGTCCATGTAGTAGCTAGATGGTTGTATCTCCTCCTTGTGCTTTCATGTATAGATCTTGTGAGCTCCATTCATGATCAAGATCTAATCTATTTGTAATCATGCATGTTGTGTTTGCGGGGATCCAATGGATATTGAGATTACTATGTCAGATTGATTAATGGTTTTGTCTATTTGATTCTATCATATCTGTGTTGTTTGTGATCTTGCATGCTCTCCGTTGTTAGTAGCTATCTTGGCCAAGTAGTTGCTAGTGACTCCAAGAGAGGGTATTTATGCTCGATAGTGGGTTCATGCCTCTACTTTTCAAGGGAAGTGATAGAAATCTCTTCGATGGTAGATGTGCTGTTGCCACTAGGGAGAAAACAACGGTCTCTTGTTCATGAAACAAGTGGATTGTTTACCTTACACACTTTGCTTAAAGCAGTTGTCTGTTGCTTGCAACTTAATACTGGAGGGGGTTCGGATGATAACCTGAAGGTGGACTTCTAGTAATAGATGCAGTTGGATGGCGGTCTATGTATATTGCTGTATTGCCCAATCGAATCTCATAGGATCTTGTCTAGTATTGCATTGTTATGCCTTGCTCAGTTCCTGTCAATTGCCCTGCTGTAATTTGTTTACCCTTCATGCCATATTGTTTATCTAAGGAGAGCACCTCTAGTGAACTATGGACCCCGGTCCAATCTTTACCATTGATACATCTTCCACTGTTACTGTTTTCTTGCTGCAAACCATCATCACCTTCCACACCATAAGGTTAATCCTTTGTTACATCAGCCAGTGAGATTGACAACCTCACTGTTCATTGGGGCAAAGTCTTGAGTTTGTGTTGTGCAGGTTTCCACGTTGCTTGCAACACCTGTGTGACGTTTCCTTCCTTCTACTGGTTCGATAACCTCAGTTTCTTACCGAGGTAAGACTTGCTGCTGTGCTGCTCCACACCTTGCTCTTAGGGTTTCCCGACGAAGCGCTTCTAGGCGCCATCAACTACCGCAACATGTTGTACACAGCTTAAAACTACTTACTACTGGCGCCAAGACAGCTGATCTTGTCATCTCTGCTCGAGAAGAAGGGGCCACCACAGACGTTGCTATTGGAATCAAGAAAAGGAACTGCTCTTTCAATTCTACAAGGGGAATCCGTTAATCGATCAGAGAATTGGTATCTCTCGACTGCTCTAGCGTAGAGACTAGTCTTTCAGCTTTAACCTACCTCATCTCAAACAATTGCATGAAAGAATCTCAAGAGGAGCAGTCAACTTATATTCCATGAGAGGAATTGTTGATGTTAACTTATATTCCATGAGAGGAATTGTTGATGTAATCTTGACAGAGCTACCTGCCTGTACTCGATTTGGGCAAGATTTAATCCCACAAGAATACTACCATGCTACTAGGATATAAATCCGTATAAGAGAGCAACCAGTGAGATGGGTATATATTCACTTTGCGTGGCGGCCGATGGGGACCTGGTAGATATCGACGTGGTAGTCGGCGGAGAATGCCTTGTTGAGCTCGAGGACGAAGTCGTGAGGTCCACTGCGGCGCTGCTGATATGAGACACGACGAACGGTGGCGACGAGCAATAACCTAGGGCAGGTAGGAGAGAGAGGGTAAGGGACGGGAGGAGAGGGTTGGGGCCAGGAGGAAAGGGACTAGGGAAAGAGACTCACCAGAGAGGAGTCCATGACGACGGGAGGCTAGGCGTCGTTGGCGCCTGCGCTATCTCGCCTTCCTCTATGCCTCCTCGACAATACGCGAGGGTAGGGTCGTGGGCGAGAATACACACGATTTGTTGGGTTCGTGGGGGATTTTTTGGGATGGCTCGGGAGAAAACTTGGAAAAACACTAAAAGTAAACGGCATGTCCGAGATATATGGGGATTACCAGGTGCCGGAAAAACACTGTCCAAACCCAGAAAATACACAAGTAAACAATTCATAAGGGGGAATTTTGGAATGGATCATTTTTAAATTTCTGATGCCCGTTTTAAACTATCGTCAAACTTTCTCGAACGGCAGGCATGAAGATTCTTAGCTCGGGGTCGAGTCTCGCTAAACTTGCATTGGATATCTGATGAAATAGCATATTGTCAACATAAAAATGATTTAAAAAAAATCATGAGCATCAAATCATGTACCTGTAGTTCATATCTGACCCACTTCCTATCGATTCGGCAGGAATTTGTCTTTTTCACCAGGGGTATACGGTAAGGTTTGAGATCCCCATGTTGGGACATTGTTTATCTAAGGTGGTATCTATTGGAGATATGCCCTAGAGGCAATAATAAATGTAGTTATTATTATATCTTTGTGTTTATGATAAATGTTTACATTCATGCTATAATAGTATTAACAAGGAAACATTAATACTTGTGTGATTTGTAAACTAAAATAGAGTCCCTAGTAAAGCCTCTTTATAATACTATCTTGTTGGTTAATAAATGATTGTGGTTTCCCTATCATGAACATTGAGATGTTATTAACAACAAGATCATATCGTTAGGAGAATGATATGGTGGACATACTCCTATAGATAAGCGTAGCATAAAGATCAAGTCATTTTAATAGTTCAATTGCTATATGCTTTCTGATACATAGTAACCTAATTCCTTCGACCATGAGATCATGCATATCACCTTCACCGGAAGGATGCTTTGATGACATCAAACACCACACCGTAACTGGGTGGCTATAAAGGTGGCATTGAGTGTTCGGAAAGTATTGGTTGAGACACATGGATCAAGAGTGGGATTTGTCCATCCATATAACGGATAGATATACTCTGGGCCCTCTCGGTGGAATGTCATCCAATTAGCTTGCAAGCATGTGAATGGCTCACAAGGGATCACATACCACGGGAACGAGAAAAGAGTACTTATCGGTAACGAGGTTGAACTAGGTATGCAGAGATACCGACGATCATAACCTCGGATAAGTAAACTATCGTGAGACAAAGGGAAATTGGTATCGTATGTAAGTGGTTCATTCGATCGCAAAGTAATCGTAGAAATATGTGGGGGCCATATGAATTTCCAGATTCCTCTACTGGTTATTGTTCGGAGAAGTGTCTCGATCATGTCCGCATAATTCACGAACCGTAGGGAGACACACTTAAGGATTCGACGTTGTTTGAGTAGTTATGAATGATGAGTAAGAGACCGAATGTTGTTCGGAGTCTCGAATGGGATCCGGGATATCACGAGGAAATCCGGAATGGTCTGGATAATAATATTCATATAAGGAAAGTCCTGTTTCGGGGTTGGAGAATGGTTCCGGTGTTTTCATCGGGAATGTTCTAGAAGGTTCCGGAATGTCCGGCACTCCGGAGGGGAAGGGTACATGAATGTTTCATATCAAGTTGGAATGATTGCATCATGTACTAGGTATCATCGCTGAACAAAATAAAGGGTTTAATCAAATCCTAGTTTGAAAAGTCAAACGCCAATTTGAAAAGTCAAACGGCTATTTTGTGAGATGGAGGGGAAGTAGGAAACCTACTTGGGGAGGAGTTCCCTCCCTCCACCGCCGGCCCACTTGGGATCCGAGTTGGGGAGGGGCTCCCCTCCCCTTGGCGCACCCCTCTACCTATATAAGGAGGGGCAGGGCTGCCCCTCCAAGTACAAAACACCTCCACCTCTAAACCCTAACCCTAGCCGCCGCCGCCCTCCATAGCCGCCGCTGCCTAGGGCAACTCGCCGCTGTCGCCTAGGGCAAACCCTAGCCGCCGGCCTTGCCCCTCCTTGGTGCGTCTAAACCCTAGATCGCCGAGGCTCTCTCTCATAGTCCACCATACTCGCTCCGACTTAAGACGAAGCCCTGCGAGATCTCCCCTCTACTTCCGAGACCACGCCGTTGTGCTGCCGGAATCGCGAGGAGAGTGCTACAACCTCCGTTGCCTGCTGGAACAAGGGAGAGGAAGGTCTTCGTCGAGTACCGAACGTGTGACCGACTGCGGAAGCGCTGCCGGAACGCAACGCCGGAAGGATCGTCTACGCGATCTTGAGATCGGCAAGAGTACGACTACATCACCCACGAGTATCCGCTCTCGTTAAACACTTTGGAATCTTCGAGGGTGAGTTATTCCATTGACTCGTTGCTACAATCTAGTAGATAGATCTTGGATTGTTTGTTTGTATGCGGTAGAAATTTTTTGTTTTCCATGATACGAAACCCTACAGTCTCGTATTTTTGAAAAATGGGATGGTAGCATTTTGAATTATCTAGTTGGTGGTTACTTCACAAAAAACCCCGTTTTTTGTGCTCGAAAAATAGAAAATGGCTTTTTGGTGCGACGAAAATGAAAACTTTTTCATGCAACATTGTTTAACATCCCATGATGCATATGCATGCATAATATGGACATATTATCACAAACTAAGCATTGATTCTATACATAACATTGGTCATTTGGCCTGAAAGTCATAAAACCTCAAACATGATAGCTCATTTTGTGAAGTTTTTTTAGACATAATCAATATACCAAGTTTGATATTTTTTATTCCAACTAAGATACGTAATATGACACCACGCGAAGGTTTCACATTGTTTGGATCTTTTTGAATTTCTTATGCCCGTTTTAAACTATCATTAAACTTTCTCGAACAGCGGGCATGAAAATTCTTGGCTTGGGGCTGAGCCTCACCAAACTTGCATTGGATATCTGATGAAATATCATATTGTGAACCTAAAAATGATTTTTCTAAAAAAATCACGAGCATCAGATCATGTACCTGTAGTTCATATATGACCCACTTCCTACCGATTCAGTAGGAATTTGTCTTTTTCACCAGGGGTAGACGGAAAGGTTTGAGATCCCCATGTTTTTATATTGTCCATATAAGGTGGTCTAGTATTTTTGAAAAATGGGGTGGTACCATTTTAAATTATCCATTTGCTAGAGAGAAAGTTACGGCATTTCTGGTTCGAGCTTTTTGTGAGGAAGGAGGGTTCACTAGATCCATGGGCATGTAAATCTAGCCAATCACAAGAGCGGGGAAGCCTACCCACGGATTATCCACAAGACGCCATCTCGGACGTCCACACAACCTCGATCCAACGGCCTGACTCACTCCCCACCCACTCCCTCGCAGCGCCCCGACCCACTCCCTCCTAAACCCTACCCCGACCCACTCCCTCCCAGCACCTCCTCCATCAATCCCCACCCCAATTCCTCGATTCCCTGACCCACTGCGATTTGGAAGGATTTGTAAGGATTTGAGGAGAGCAAGAGATGAGGCTGAAACACACACACACAAAGAGAGTGAGTGAGAGAGAGGGTTGGGGATGAACATGTATGAGTGGAGTGGGAGGTGTGGGCACGCGGCCGGTTATTTTGGTCAAGGGGTATGGCATCCGGAGAAAAAGTGCCATACTAGGCCCATGGCGCTCTGGGAAAAGGTGCCAAATGAGGCACCATGGCGCCCCGGTCGAAGGCGCCAAACTAAAGAAGTGGACTCGTGGCCTTTGTTGACCGCCACGTCGGACAAGACCATACGTTTTTTACCGGAGCGTTGTAAGTACCATGAAGCTTTTTTGCAGGCGTGCTACTGATCATGGAGCTTTTTGATAGAGCATCATTGCGAATAGGTTAGATCATGAAATCTTCCAAAAACCAGGTCATTTTGTAAATTCTTAGCGTCTTTATGTTAATTACTTTATATGATTTTTGCCGCATAATATTCGAAAATCCCTTTTGGCTCACGGGTGCACTTGTACCCATTGTGAGAAAACATATTTTAAAATATTAAAAAATTAAAAAAATATCTACATGTATATTCAAATATTTTATGTTCGTTCATAAGTTCCGAGACGAATAAACATTTTACGTGTCATGTATAAAAAAGATAAAAATATATCACATGGGTACGACTATTTATAGGACATTTTTTTTACACGAGACACGTAGAATATTATTCATCCCGAAACCTTGTAAATGGACATAAAATATTTAAAAATATATATAGACATTTTTTTAAAAAAATTGTCATTTTGAAATAGTTTTGTCATCAAATACGTGCACATGGAGCCGAATAGTCACCTCTACCACACTGAATTGTGCCACTGCCATGGCTGAATACTGCCCGCCACCGGATTCAGGGGAGATTGGGGTTCCATTTCAGGACGGGATTTGGGGACCTAATTACCGGGAGATTCTAGAGTAGGACTATTCACTTGCCGCGCTCGATGATTCCTCTCGCCGCAGGGAACCCTCGTCGCCTCGCCTCTCCTCCCATTCGCCGGAACCCGCGGGAGTACGCCTCGGAGCGGAACACCTCTCCTCCGCGTCCTGCTCTCTGCCGGATCCAGACCAGCGCCGGCGATCCCCCCCCTCCTCGTCTCGGTAATGAAGCCCTAACCTTGCTTCGACTGTACCTCGTTTTTGCTATTATGACGACCTTCTGTCGTGGATATAACCGATTCGAGTCGAAACGATTATAGTTTAGCCAGATCTCTCCTCCCCGAGATCCGGCCTTGCCTCCCGTTCACTAGCGTAGCTTTGCCATGGGGCGGGGCTCCTGACGCTCCATCCGGCCTAGTATTTTGTTCTCTGTTTGCCACCGAATTCAGGGGAGATTGGACACCGATTCCATACGGGATTCGGGGGACCAAATTGAGCGATGCCCCGCGTTTGGCGCCGCCCCTGGAGCTGCAGAACTGCAGCTGATGGTTCGTGCCTTAGATTTTCAACCAGATTGCTCGAGTTGGGAATCGCCTGGCTTCTTTGTTGAATCAATGAATAGAGCAATTCTGTTTTCAGCTCATAATGTTGTACTACCAACCACACTGAATTGTGCAAGAAAAAAAACACACTCAAGGCTCATGAGACCTTTGTACGTGTTGTGAGTGTGCTCGTGCTGTTGACATGCCTGGGACCTCTGTTGTCTGCCACCGGATTCAGGTGAGATTAGGGCTGTTATGCAAAGTTTCAGATATTGTAGGAAGCTATGTTAGTATGTTTGATCAAAGATGTTTAATGCGTAAGTTTAGCAGTCTTTTTAATTAACAAGAATACTTAGCTAAATATGAGGAAATCGGATAGAATCTGGATTTGCAGCTCAACGGTTCGTGCTAGGCCCGGCTAGGTAACATGCTGTAATATCTAGTGCCAGTCAATGATGTCGAGCACGGCCCTATTTTGGATTCTCGCTGCATTGTGGTGCATCGTGCACTCGTAGAAATCTTAGCAACTCTTTTCTAAGCTGCATTCTGCTCTATTCTAGTGTCTCCATCTTGTCATTGTCAGTTTAGGACTTCTTAGAGAGTTCTTAGCAACTCTTAGACTTGCTATTTCCAAAAACATGCCCGTATGCGTGTTTCTCTATGATTATGTGCTAGACCCTAATGCACATGATGAAACAATCAAATTATCCATGTGACTTATCTTAGAGATGTGATGTTTGTTTATCTCTGTAGAGCTGCAAGGACAAATAATTTATCTACATAGTGTTAAAAACTGTTGTGCAAAAAATTCATATCCCTTCTCCTCAGGTTGGCGCATGTAGTGAGTTCTCCTCTCCTCCCCTCCTTTGTTTGTTTCCGCAGCAGACATCTCTTCCCACTCCAGAAATGCCATCGAGCTGCCCTTAACATTCCTGTGTATGGGGTATCTTTAGGGGATTTATTTGCTGCCACCCACTTAGATGGTGGAATATACTAAATGCAATCGGCTTGTTTTCAAATTTTAGATCTATAAGCCTCTGAAATCAGTACGGGCTATTCATTTGCTTTTGTAGTAGCAGCCACAGGGTGAAATAGTATTTCTTGGAAAATGCAATACTACAAGTTTCTATTTATGGCTTTGCACATGTTTATTTACGTAGTGTTGATCATGCTAAACCCCGACCTTTTAGCTGGGAAGCATTCTACTGCACACTGTTTTTATATAGAATCTCTGTGCAGAGAATAAATTTCATCCAGATCTTTCTTTATTGATTCTTAGAAGCAGTTAATTTCTTTTCCAATTTAAATCACCTCTGAATCGGTGTGGGCTAGTATTTGCTTCTGTAAGAGCAGACTTGTGAAGGGTTGTTTCTGGAATGTTGCAACAAATCAGTGTTTATTTATGGGCGCTCATTGCGCGCGCACGTCTGTGCGACGGGGCTGCAGCACCGACGGTGCAGTTTTTCATTAAAAAAATCTGAAAAGGAAAAATTGCCAGGGCCCACATGAAAATTCCCCTGGCAACTTGCTTTTTTGGTCGCTCCAGCTTGCTACTGCAGGCAGGTTTTTTCTTTAGAATTTCTGTTATTTATTACTTTGTGCATGGTTTTATTTATGCATTTAGGATACAAAATGTAGAAAAAAAATGAAATAATCATGCTGATAGATCCCTGACCCCTGACCGTTTAACTGGGAAGTATTGTGCAATTGTGGATGCCTTCATGTTGTTAATGTAGAATTCAGTGTAACGCCTAGATTTTCATCCAGTTATTTAACAGGCACCCATGAGGCCTTCAAATTTTGAACTGGAAAGCACTGGATGATCTAGACCTCTGTGATTATGTTCCTAATACACCATTCAGTATACAATGCAGCTATTCATTCTAACATACCTAGGACCTTTCTTTGTCTGAACACCCTTAAATCTTGTTGTTAATGCCTGCTTTTCCTTGTGATGCTATTTCAGGACTCTCGTCTGCCATGGGTGAGTACGTGATCCAGATAAGCACCAAGCTGATCGACCAGCTCGCCCGCGACGACGAGAAGGTGAAAAGGAAGGTCAGGAAACCCAAGCCCAAGAAGGTCGTTGAACAACAACCAGAAGAGCCTCAGGACAATGCCAGCAGGGAGCTTCCAAGCGAGCCCAAGAGCAGCCCCATTCCTGCTCCTGGGTGGTCACTGCCACCCCCCATGTACTTGCCAGTGACCCCTGCTCCACCACCACCACCCTCGCCCGCAATCCAAGAGGTGGAGGCCATACACGCTGTCGTGGCGGAGAGCGCGAATGTGCTGGTGAAGCTGGGCAAGGCGGAGAGCGAGAGGCAGCTTGAGCTCGCCAGGAGGTCCAAGGAGCTGCACGACAGGGAGTTCAAGCTGCCGTACCAGAACCCCGTGCCGTGCGCCGACGAGAAGGCCGGCTGCCTCGACTGCTACGTGAGCAACGCCGCACAGGACCCGCTCAAGTGCGCCGAGGCTGTCAGGAGGTTCGAGGCGTGCGTCCGCATGGCCAGGCAGAGCGGAAGCATGGGCGTTGCGACCAAGTGAGTGAGGTGGCAGGCGCACGATTTTGCCTTGTCCGGATGGTTTTGAATAACCTGGATTTTTTGACACCTGAAAAACCAATGTAGATCAATTTGCATTGAATTGGTCTAGGCGAGGCCTGAGTGAGTGTCCTTCGGTTTAGGGGTTCCATGTTGCATACATTCTGCTGCAGAATGAAACATCAATTGCAGGTGCAAATCAAGGTGTTTTGATGAGTATATGGACTGCGGGACTGATTTGACTCGTTCTTGTTTACATCTATTGTATTTATTTTCTGCCGCGCCATGGTTTAGCTTCAGCCGTGGCTACTCCTGTGCTGGTTAAATCATCTAGTGCTACTCCAAGTGAATGATCTATGTTAGGGTGGCTGATCAAAAAGCCTAATTTGAAATTTCCTCATGCACCCATTTTTCTCATTGATATTTCCTTTAATGTACAGATTGATGCCTGAGTTTTCCTCTTGTGAAAGAAATGGAAGGAAATGTAATGGTTTTAGCTGGCTGTTAAGTTCCTTGTTTGTTGTCCATTTGAACATATATCCCAGCTTTAATAATGTGAGCAAATATCCCAGCTTCTACTAAACCTGGGAAATGCCCAAGGGCACAAAACAAATCACATTACAAATATCTGAACAATATAAAGTTCAACAAAGCCCAAGATAAATATCATGGCAAATCATTCCATATTTGAAATTGGTGAGGGCTAAGAAAATCAACTTCAAATCCCTTTTACACTATTTCTATACTCCCTTTGTATATACTACTGTTTTTCCTAGAAAAATAAACCCGTGTCGTCATACTGCTTGAAGTCACACTGACACTTCAGTTCTCATATCAAACAGGACAAATAATTGTTCTCAGCCTGTACTTAAGCTGGACAAGTACAGGAGCAGATTGATTAGAAAGCAATAAGTTATAATCCGAAGGAGATGAATCCACATTACAAGCATCTCAAGAAGACAGAGGTCAGAATTCGACAAAGCCGACTACAATCTCGACATAACATTGTATATTATCTATGTAGCTTTCACCCGATTTTCCTCGGTTAACTAGACAACGCTATTCAGCTTCATGCTCTTCAATTGTGTGGTTGGCCTTCCTCCTCTGCTCAGCCCTCCGCTTGGCCTCCTTTCGTTCGCGGACCAGTCTTGGAATTTCCTTCCATGTCTTTGGTTTAAATGCCATTACTGTATAGATCACAAATGATGTCAGATCAAACTTGTAGAAAGTAATGTAACGTGAAAATTAATACCACATGACATTAAAAAATTGAGACTTTAGGCCAAAAAACAAAAAACTACTCTCAGTTCTTACTTTACTACACGTCATATCTCAATCTAATCATGTGATACTGCTACCAGATTGCTACTATTCCTCTTCTTCGAACAACATAATGCTAATGCTAATGGGAGATAGCATGTTGAGAGTGGTACATGGGATGGGATGGATGCTTGCATTTATTCCTGAAATTTGGCAAAGAGAGAAAGACATATGCGCATACCTTCATAATGGGCATCTAGATCTTTTTCATTGATGTTGCCCAGTCGCTGCTGTAGGCATCTAGGGAGCTTCTTTATAGCAGGACAGTCCTTAATTATAAGATGTTGAAGAGACCCGTATGGTTGTGGCTCGTTGGGTAGGGATGCCAGGGTACTGCAGCTTTCAAGGCGAAGGTATTCCAACGATAGGGGAGGTGGGCCCGACACAGGCTCCAGAGATGTCGGCCCACTGTTGTCTTTAATGCTCAGTGTCTTGAGGGAAGTGGGCAGACAGAGAATGCCCCCCAACATGCCAGCACAGGACCATATACGTAAAGATGTGAGACAAGGAGGAAGTGAATGCTCTCCTGCTGCTGTTGCTGCTGATGGGTCCGGTGCATTTATGGAAGCAGTGACCTCTGGTTTTGGGAGCCCATCCAGCTGGCATGATAGGACTTGAATGCTACTGCAGTCCCAAATAGTTAGGTTCTTTAAGGACTGTGGAAGATGTAGAACCCCTGATAAACTATCACAATCATTTAACCACAGATCTTCTAGGTATGAGAAAAAGTGATTCACGGGTGATGATGACAGCTGTGATACAGCTGTGGGCAGGACTGCCTCACTGCAGGAAGACCCTTGAACCAACTCTGACGTGCCCACCTGCTGCTTGCCGAATATAGACTCGAGCTTACTGCACTGCCAAATATCCATGCTCTTGAGAGATGCTGGGACATTGAACATCTCTACCAAACTAGAGCACTGTACTAAACGAAGAGACTCCAGAGCTGGCAGGTGCTGACTCCTTTCAGATGCTGATGGCTGGACATGACCTTGTGTGTATCCAGTCAGATGATTGCACCATGTGATATTTAATGTCTTCAAGGATACCAAGCTATTGAACACCACCTCTGGCCAGTGGACGAGCACATCACATCTATCAATTGCCAAAACTCCAAGATGTACAAAATAGTCCCACGGCTGTAGTCCACCCGATCCAAAGAATGAGTTGCAGCATCCTAACTCCATAACTGTAAGAGGGGATTTCTGGTTCCATTTCTCCCTGCTGTCCACCGGTAACATTAAAGTGCACTCAGCACCTGATGTTGTTTCTGTGTTTTCTAGCCTCAGTGTCAGCTCGGTCAGTGAAGACAAATATCTGTCTACCCAATGGAAGATCTCCTGCTTGCCATCTTCAATTTCTAATACACTGAGCTTTGGTGCTTCAGGTAGATCTATCAGCTTTGGGCATTCATGAATTGATAGTTTCTCAAGCTGAGGAAACAATATTGGTTCTCCTCTGACTGCATCCTCCCATCTCTGAAAACTTTCTAAATCTTCAAGTTTGAGTATCTTTAGGGCAGGAAACGCTGAGCGAAAACCTCCACCAGAATGTTCTTGAAGCAATGGTGCTTCGGGTAATGCTATCAGCCTCCTACAATACCGAAGAAAGAACTTCCCAAGAACAGGAAACGGTGACCATACCGATCTATGATCTCCACTACATGGTTCTTGAACCAATGCCGCTTCAGGTAACGCAATCAGCTTTCCACAAGACCTAATTAACAACTCCTCAAGCACAGGAAATATTAACTGTCCTTCTTGCTTCTCATTTATTTCCCACCATCTCTCAAAATCCAACAGATGTTCTAGTCTAAGCAGCTTCAGCTTTGGAAAGGTGAAGGATGTACCACATCTGAACAAAACTTGCAATCTTTCACAATGGGAAAGATGGATCTCAACCATGTTCTGCAACATACCCATGCACTTTCCTCCATAGGAATATATCCTCAGAACCTCCAGCCCATCATGAGGTTTAAAACTGCCGAGTACCTCACTGTCAGAAACAGAAGTCCATCTTAATCTTAGATCTCTGAGATCCTTTTTGGTTCCAAGATTTGCAACTTTTGCCTCTGCTTCTGTAACATTCTCTACCTGACTTAGCTCTAGCTGACCACAAAGGTTTAAATTTTGCAGCTCTGCAACATCACTGCAATCAGGGCTATTAACTGCCGCTACAAAATATGTTAGTGTTTGTAGCTCAGTGAGTTTTCCGAGTTCTGGAGGCATGCTCTTCAACTTTGAACACCCATGAGTGTAGAGGTGACGGAGGGAAGTCATGTACTTAATTTGCCTCGGAAGCTGAACAAGATACTCGCAGTTAGAAAGGTCCAACATTTGCAGGTTATATAGAATACCTATATCTCCAGGAAGTGATTTTATACTGCTTTCTGAGAGATCAAGGTATCTTAGGTGATGCAGATACTTTGGTTTTGGTCGAAATGATTCTGTACTTATATAGAGCTTCAAGGCATGCAATGAACTGTACTTTGACAGATGCTGCAATGAGGTTTCCACATATCTATTGCATATCAGTGTTTGGATAGAAGGGGACCTTTTCTCCATGGAATCGTTCAAAATAGCTTCTGGTTTTCCACATGACAAAAATAAATGCCGAGTAGTATCCGGAAGCCACTCGGGTTGACTTGGTTTCTCAGTTGCAACAACACATTCATTTTCCATAACAGACATTGCAATATCATGCATAAGATCATGGATTTTGCATGTTTTTCTGGAATAATACTTCCTACTATTTTTATCTTCCTCTATGTCCAGAAAGAATGACCTTGAGGCTAGCTCATTGAAAGTATGTCTTCCAGTTGTTTCAAGACTATCTTCATTGTGTTTTGGAATAAAGGCATTTGCAATCCATAGTTGAATCAGCTTCTCCACATCAATCTTGTAATCCTTGGGAAATACAGCACAAAAAGCAAAACACTGCTTCATGTATGATGGCAAATCATTGTAGCTAAGCTTCAGTATTGGCAAAATTCCAATTTCCTCGGTGCAAATGCTGCTTCTGGATGAAATAGCCTTCCATTCATCCAGGCTGGTCTTGGTACGAAGTACAGAACCTAGTGCAGTTGCAGCTAAAGGAGAGCCACAACATCTCTTCACAATCTCACCAACCATCTCGACTAGCTCGGTAGGTTTTTCTTTCTCCGAACTGAATGCTCTAGCCTCAATAATTTCCTTTAAGAAGGTATCCTCCAAATTGCTGAGATGGTAGACTCTACCTGCACCCATCACTTCAGCAACTTGTTTATCACGAGTTGTTGTCAACACCGCACTACCGCTGGCACCATGCTGAAGGCACACCTTAAGACTTTCCCACTTATGGAACTCTTTGTTGTTCCAGACATCATCCAATACAAGGATATACCTCTGCCCGCTGACTAATTTTTGAAGTCTATCAAGTGGTGGTTTGTCTGTATCACCATTCTTCTTGGGAGATGCTTCAACTATACTCTTAGCCAGGGCGTTCACATCAAAGTTATCAGAGACACAAACCCATAACAGCAGCTGGAAATGCTTCTGAATTTTAGGTTCATTGTATATGAGCTGTGCTAATGTGGTCTTGCCAAGGCCCCCCATTCCAACGATCGGAACAACAGCGAGATCTGCATTGTTTGCTTGACGAAGTAGTGTGTCAACTATATTCCTCTTATCTTTGTCCCTAGATCTGCTGGCAATTTCTTGTGGGTCGACAATAACATAATCAGTCTGCCTCCACTCCTTGGACACCGAAGGCTGTGGTTGGTACTTGAACCCAAAAGCCTGCATCTGTGCTATGAGGACCTCAATGGCGCGTAGAATGCAGCAAAGCTTGGTACCCATTTTGTGACGGAACACAACACGGTTGTGAGTAGGGAGGAGTTTAATTACATCGCAGCCAAGCTCGTGGTAGTGCCCATTCTTCTTGGCCTCACGACGGAGTGCTTCATACTTGAATTCATCAAAGACTTCATTTGCCTCATAGGCCACTGCCTTGAGCTCCTGGAGCCAGGCTTTGGCCCCTTCTCTTTGGACAATCGCCTGCTCCTCGACGTCTGTGATGACATCAAGGATGGCTGGAAGCTGGCGTTTGAGAATCTTGTGCTGCTCCTCCATTCCCTCCATCATCTTGTACTTGTCTAGGAGGGAGCTGGATGCCTTGTCCTTCAGCATGGACACCAGTGGCCCAATGGCCATGGAGACCACCAGCTCCGCCATTGGACGCCAGAAGAATCTCCCTCAAAACACGCAGCAGAACACAGTGGAACAGATATGCACTGCAGAATGGAGAAGAAAATGATGTGAGCAAGTCGTGTATAGAGTTTGAGATCCCTAACATATAACAACAATTGAATACAGAATAAGATCTGTTCTCAAACCAATCACAAGTCAACTACCCAATCTTGAACCAGCTCAGCACTGGCCATTCTTTTTGGGCTGAGGTATATAATAAGAACAACTAACAGGAGGTATCATCATTTTGTAATAAGGCACAGAGAGAAGCATGCTAACCTTATGATGAGACTGATGCAAGTTGTAGTTACAATCCTCTTGTCAGTTTGTGGGAACAAATGCAGAATTCAATCTGTTATCACATTAAATAAACATAGATAATTAGATATAGCATAGGTATGATTATATGCATCGTCCTTTCAACTGGAAACTGTACAGAAGAGCTAGCCCTGCTAATATTGTAGAATATAATATACAATACAAAATTGTAGAATAAAAACTAGTCAGCCATGCATACA
Source organism: Avena sativa (assembly GCA_916181665.1). Lineage (NCBI taxonomy): Eukaryota > Viridiplantae > Streptophyta > Magnoliopsida > Poales > Poaceae > Avena > Avena sativa. Next base: position 3,174,463 of record OV702300.1, read on the forward strand.
CAGTGCGCAAATAAAAAAATTGGGTTATTGAGGCAATTTTAAATTAATCAGCTGGCCTCATCAAGGCATCGACAGCCATATGAGAAAATGTGCACTTGAATTACAAACAGCCATTTGCAGGTAGGAAATAGTTGTGTTTTCAATTATGTTAAATGCATCACATGCTTGTGACTCACTAATTTGCATAGGCATTTAGTGTACCAAGGTGCACATAATCCACTCTTCATGACACGGTTCCTTGGATGCTACAACCCTTGCGATCATAATGTATCACTTCTTCTGCTAACGGTAGTGATGTGAATGAGAGATTATTACACAGTTCTGAATGCAGTAAACAGTACAAGGGGAGAATGGAGTGTACAGAAGAGCCCAGCTAATATTAACAGAAGAATTGCGGAAAGGGGTATACAAGCAGAGCCAAGGCGCAGTACTGCTCAAATAAACCAAGTGGTTCTATTAAAGATGCAGGTTTGAGAATTAATCAAATGGCTTGATCAACACACCGATAGCCATATGAAACAATATGCACTTCAATTACAAAAGGCCCATTTGCAGGCAGGAAAATGATTGTTATTGTAATATGTTAACTACATCACATGAACATTCACATGCTTGTCGCCAAAGACGAGAAAGAAAGCAATCTTTATGATGAGACAGGGATTCATTCCTTCCAACTAATGGTAGTGAACCTAATGGGAGATAATTTGACAAGTTTGAATGGTGGTGACATGAATGATGAATTGATGAATCGAAACGCAGAAGAGACAGATGGAATATAATGAGGATACCTTGTGTTAATAGGAAGGCCGAATTGGATGTCGTCAATGTAGAGCCTGCACTCTACGAGTTGCTTGGAGACCTCCTTCTCGACAACATCTGTGAGAGGAAAAATGAAATCAGAAGAGAATACAAGAAATATTTGGAAGGAGGAAGGTGAAGGGGAATGAGTTACCTTGAACACAAGCACGCTGCAGAATGGAGAAGATAACAGTGTGAGAAAGACATGTATAGAGCTTGAGATCTGTTCTCAAACCAATCACAAGTCAATAGTCCAATCTTGCAACACCTTAGCACTGGGTATTCTTTTTGGCCTGAGTCGACTGACATATATACTAAGAACCACTAGCTGGGAGCATCTTTATATCTTAATAGGGCTAAGAGAGAGAAGCATGTTACCTGATGGTGAGGCTGATGCCAGCTGTAGTTACAGTCCTCTGCTCAGTTTGTAGGAATAAATGTAGAATTTTAATCTGTTGACAGGCGGAGATAATACAGAAGTGATGGCCAAAAAAGGGGAAACGACCAGCCAGCCATATACAGTGCCAAGCAAACCAAGTGACGTTATTTAAGATGCAGGTTTGAAATTAATCAATGGCTTTATAGAGGCACCGGCAGCAATATGAGACAATGTGCACTTCTATTACAGAACATCAATTTGCGGGCAACAATCTAGTCATTCACAGCTCATCACCAGGCATCATTTCTGGGCTGAGGTATCTTCATTTCTTACAGAGAAACCTCAAAACGAGAGAGAGAATGCTAACCTAACACTGAGAGTCTGAGACTGATGCAACTAGTAGTTAAGGGCTCCTCAGTTAGGATTAATAGAAGAGCTAGCCCTGCTAGTACTAACTGAAGAGTTGCAGAAAAGAAATGGAGGCAACGACCAGCCAGCCATACATACAGTGCGAACATAAACAAAACAGTGTCATTATCGATGCAGGTTTTTAAATAAGCAGTTAGCTTGATCGATGCCCCGACAGACATATGAGCCAAAGTGCACTACAATTATACAAAACATCGATTCATGGGCAGGAAAATCATTGTGTTACCTATACGTTAAATGCATCACGTGAATTCACACACTTGTCGCGGAAGACAAGAGGAAGAAAGCCATTCATTTTCACAGGCCTTCCTTGTACCCAAGTAGAAGGAGTCCACTCTCGTCATTACGTGGCTTCTTAGCTACGTCGATGCAGCCACTAAGCCCTTGCCATCGAAATACCATCCCATTTGTCTCTTAGATGCCAGTACTAAGATTTCACTAAGGTGTGAGCAAGACGTGTATAGAGCTTCAGATCTAGTACAATATAAGGCAACACTTGAGATCTGTTCTCGGGGCAATCACAGGTCAACTAACCAGTCTTGGAACTGGGACGTGGTATAGAGTAAGAACAAGTAGCTGGGACCATCTTCATTTCTTAAAAAAATTACGTCAGAGGTCAGATATAAACAATGAACATACTGACACCAGTCACTAGCTGCAACTGGGCATCCTATTTCGTAATGTCCAGTCACTAGATTAGAACACGGTGAGGAACCAAATGCCACCGAAATCAGACATTGCATCGAATAGGTGCTGAGCAGGCAAGATTCTGTGTGAAGGGGATTATTACCAGGTTGGAATTTCAAGGGCGCTTCGGCCGAGTGAGTGTTCATCTCGCCCAGAAAAGGGGCTCTCCATCGTCGCCGTCGTCGCTTCAAACAGCGGCCGCCGCGTGCTTTCGTCACCGCCCTCCCACCTCTGCCCCCGGCCCTGCATCCTCAGATCGAAGGAGCAGTCCCTTGGGTTCGAGATCGCGACGCTTGGGAGATGGTAGTACCGTATCGAAGATTTCTGCTTGTCTGATGAGTTGATTTAGCTAGACTAGTGACTGAGTGAGTAACCTACAGTTCATCCAGAAGCGACCCCACACGAATCCGAAGCAAGCGGTTATTTTCCTGTACATTTTTTCTTTCTCTAATAACACCGCTAATTACTAAGATTCACTATCGGGTCCTACTTCTCTTAATAATCATCAAATTATTAAGATTAAATTTTATCCAAATAGTACTTGTATAAATGTTGATTGTTTTAGCTAAATAATGCATATAATTAAATCAGTATATAGGTCCCAAAACAAAAATATAAATCTTCCTATCGCTCCTATGCTCCTACGCTCCTAATTACTAAGACTCACTATCGGGCCTCACTCTGCTCCTACGGTCCCAACTACCGTGACAATGAGCTCCGGCATGTTCCTTGCGATTCAGCTACGTGGCTAGAAGGATCGTAGGAGCGTGGGTGTTGGCTCCTCTAACAATAATTTCTAAAAATGACCATAAAACATGAAAACGACGAGTTTTTGTTTATAACTTTTGAACATATATCTGTCTTAATGTTGCTGTAAATCGTCCTGAAACTATAAAACTGTGGGCAATAGCTCATAAAAACGGCGATAAAATGCGAAACTACGATTTTTGGGTCATATCTCTCAAATATGTATCGAGACTTACGGTCGTTGTAAATCGTCCTAGAACCTTAAAACAGTGAGCAATAGCTTATGAAAACGGCCACAAGATACAAAAACTACAAGTTTTTAGTCATATCTCTCAAACATGTAACATCTCTTACAAGCCATACAAATCCGTCTGAAAACCAAAAACTGTGGGGAATAACTCATAAAAATGGCCATAAAATACGAAAACGATGAATTTTTTGTCATAACTCTCAAACATGTATCGGGTATTACGGTCATTCTAAGTCGCCCTGAAACCCAAAATTGTGAGCAATAGCTCATGAAACCGGCCGTAAAACGTGAAAACGATTAGTTTTTTGTATAACTCTCAAACAAGTATCGGATCTTACGGTCGTTGTATATCATCCTGAAACCCCAAAACTAAGGGCAATAGCTCATCAAAATGGCCATAAAACACTAAAACGGTGAATTTTTGGTCACATCTCTCAAACATGTATAAGATCTTACGGTCATTGTAAATCTTCCTAGAACCCCAAAACAATGGGCAATAGCTCATGCATTTGGTCATAAAACGTGAAAACAACGAGTTTTTGGTCATATCTCTTAAACATGTATTTGAATAAAATATGCCCAAGAGGCAATAATAAAGTGGTTATTATCGTATTCCTTATTTATGATAAATGTTTATTTTGCATGCTATAATTGTATTAATACGGAAACGTTAATACATGTGTGTTTAATAAACAAAAAAAGTTCCTAGTTATGCCTCTCTTATAAATTAGCTCGTTGATTAACAAGATGATCAAATGTTTCCTAATCATGGACATTGGATGTTGTTAATAACGAGGTCACAACATTGTTGGAATGATGTGATGAACATTCATCCGAAGTATAGCATTACGATCAAGGTCATTGTGTTTATATTGCTATAACATCATACGAAGTAATCTTAGTCCTTAGACCATGAGATCATGTCAATCACTAACACCGAAAGAGTATCTTGATAACATCAAACGTCACACCGTAACAGGGTGACTATAAAGATGGGTTCAGTGCTACGAAGGTATTATGTTGAGGCTTATGGATCAAGAGTGGAATTTGTCCATCCCGTTGACGGAGAGATATACTCTGGGCCCTCTCGGTGATATCACATTAGTTAGCTTGCAAGCAAGTGATTTGATCACTAGAATGTTATATCACGGAAACAAAAAAAGAGTACATGTCGGTAGCAAGTCACTGGAAGAGTATCTTGATAACATCAAACGTCACACCATAACAGGGTGACTATAAAGATGGGTTCAACGCTACGAAGGTATTATGTTGAGGCTCATGGATCAAGAGTGGAATTTGTCCATCCCGTTGACAGAGAGATATACTTTGGGCCCTCTCGGTGATATCACATTAGTTAGCTTGCAAGCAAGTGATGTGATCACTAGAATGTTATATCACGAAAACAAGAAAAGAGTACATGTCGGTAGCAAGTCAAACTAGGTATGGAGATACCGATGATCAAATCTCGGACATGTAATATATCGCGAGACAAAGGGATTACGTTACATGCGTATAAGGTTCACACGATCACATAAGTTATCGTTGAATGTGTGGGAGTTAGTATGGATCTCCAAGTCCCGCTGCTGATTATTGATCGGAGAGGGTCTCGATCATGTCTAAATTATTCGAGAACCGTAGGGTGACACACTTAAGGGATACTGACACCATTTGGAGCAAATAATATGCCTGAGAAAGAAAAGTAAAGCGCGGGAATTTATTTCACTAGACACCAGAACTGTTTCGGTTGAAATTGCTGAAACTGGTTCTGCATGTGAAATTGAAATGCTGTAAGGTGTGAATGTTTGTTAATTAGAGTAATTAACAAAATTCTGAATAAATAAATAAAAGAGTTTTATTTAATGAGAGATTGCATTAAATTTGGTGGAAATTTAATGGAGGTGAGTGGATTTTTGAGTGGGTGGCTATTTATGTGAGTGGGAGATCCACCCACATGAATGTGGAAGAGGTGGGGCACCTCCATGGCTGCCATGCCATGGGAGGGGGCTGCCCCCTCTCCCTATAAAAGGCACCACACTCCCTCCTCTCATCTCACACCTCCTCGTGAAGGATATCTCTCCCTCCTTTAGAATTTCCCCATGGTTTCGGATCAGCGAGATACATGTTCCTGGTGGCTTTTTCTGGAAGGATTTGTTGCTTCCGCTGCTTCGCTGGAGCGAGGGCGCGGAGGTTGTCAGGGTACCCAGACGTGTGTGCGATCATGGATGCACCACTGCTTTGCGGTGCTGGACTCGATGGTGTTGGACCTGCTGGACCGGATGGACTTCTTCTCGATCTTGAGATCGGCAAGCGTTCGACTACATCATCCACGAGTACAACATCGTTAACGCTATTCGATCTTCGAGGGTATGTATTCTATGGATGTATATCCACCCGTTGCTTGTATCTAGTAGATAGATCTTGGTACATAGTTGTTCTCATTGTAGGAAATTTTTGTTTTCTATGCTGCGAACCCTACAGTGATATCAGAGCCGGATCTATGCGTAGATGCTTTGCACAGGTAGTACACATATCAATATGTGGGCGCTGATGGTCATGTTATTACTTCTTCCTTGTACTTTGGTATTGGTGGCATAGTGGGATGAACTGGCCCGAACAAAATTGTGGCATCCCGCAAAACCACTACTAGAAAATCGCGTTGTTTTTGTGCATTGCATCGTCATCATCATGCATTGTTTGTCTGAACTATTTCGGAAAAAGCCTAATTTTGCTTTGTACAAATACCCTCCCTTTATTTCAAATGCAAAACCCCGATCGTATCGGATATTTTATTTACCTAAAAACTATTTGCAAAGTAGCCTTGTTTTAAAATAAACAAAACCAAACAAACACATATTTACAAAACCAACCAGTCCCACCTAAATCCTAAAACTACCAAAACCTAATCTACCCACCAACCGCAGCGTGCCACCTCACCCTCTCCCCCAATTCCTACCCACCCCGCCACATCATCAATCCACCAGCCCCACTTCCCCTCTCCCTCTTTCTCACCCAGCTCCCACCTACCCCTCTCCCTTACACCTCGGCCCCACCCCCTGGTCAAACCACTCCTCTCCCCCTCTCTCTCCAGCCCGGACCCACCCAGCACACACCCAACACACGCACACCATGCGCCCCCTCCCTGTCCACACACCCACCCGCTGCCACCGGACCCTCTCTCCCTGTCCCGCGCCCTGGCCCCACCTGCAGACCCCCACCGACCCCGCGTCAGGCCCCACCCCGCGGCCCCACCACGACACCCGCCCGTCCTCGTGTCTCTCTCTCCCACCCCGACGCTCCTCTCTCTCCCCTCTTCCTCCCCTCCGGCGCTCTGCTCGCTTCCTCCTCGCTCACCTCTCCTCAACCGCCGCTCCCGCTCAGCCTCTCGACTTCCCCGACACCCTCCCACGCGCTACCCCTGGCCCCACCGTCTGCCCCGTCCCCGCGTCTTCCTCCTCCTCAATCCGACCCCGCGCGCGCCCCACCCACCTCCTCTCCTCCACCTCGCCGCGTCCGCCGCCGGCCGGACGTCGCCTAGGCACCCTCCTCGCCGCCGTTCTCCCTCCCCGGCTTCCAGCGCCTCCGCTCGCCGCCCGGGGCTCCCTCTCCGTCGCCTCCTCCCGAGCGTCGCCGCCCGCCTCCGTCTGCGATCCCCGGGCGCCGCCGCGGCTAGGACCCGAGCGCCGCCTCCGCCAGCGCCTCCCCGGCGAGCTCCGCCTCTCGCCGCGCCTCCGCCCGCCGCCGGCGCGCCCTCCCAGCCTCTGCTCCAACCGCCCGCGGGCCGCCGCCGCCGGGCCGACCTCCTCCACCACCGTCCGCCGCAGCCGCCGTTCTCACCTGCCCCGGCGCCCCCCTCCGCTGGCCTTAACCCCGTCGGCCGCCTCCACCGCCCGCGACGCCGGCCACCGCCCCTGCAGCCTCGTTTCATCGCCGACCTCCGACCGCGTCGCCCCTGTTTTTCCCTGAGCATGCCGCACTGCTGCTCTCACTTCTGTCGCATGCCCAGGTTGCAGTACGACAGTTGGCTCGCAAGGTTCAAACCGGTGTCATCAAGATCTTCTCAGAACGCATAATCCTCCGTCACGGAACCCCGAAGACACGATCCCGAAAATCCGAAGACCGAACCCGGGAAAAACCCTCGGAACGACAAGATCGCCCACCCGGACTCGAGTACCCCGATGCCCCGATCCGAAGACCGATCCCGGTGTCCGAAGCCGAGAACCCCGACAAGAACCACGACACGGATACATCGAGTTCTCCATCGAGGACACCAAGGCCGTCGACATGGAACCGAAGGACGCCAAGCTCGTCGAAATCCCGGGCGCCAAGTTCTGCATCCCGAACGCCAAGACCGACCCGGAAGAATCCGATGCACCCTGACGCCACCCCAAGTCCTTCTTCCCGGAACGACAAGAGCTACCTCCGTTATCCGAGAACGATACCGCCGAGACCGAACCCCAGATCCGGACCCTGAGACCGAACCCCGAACCCCCGGAACCAAGATCGTCCGAACCCAGATGTGTGACCCCTTTCTCGAGCCCTATTTTTATAATATAATACAAAATTGTTGCATATTTAATTGTCATACTCGCATGCATCTTGTCATGTGGTTTGGGGGCCTTATGCCGATTCACCTAAGTTAAATATGGGGCCCATATGCGGGCAAATCTAGTCTCATATTGGCCTCATTTAAATTTGTGTAGCGAACCGGTGCTATATTTTGCCTTGTTAAGGCAACATTTAATTTGCGGGGTATCTAAATAACTTGAACCGTTTAACTAATTGTCGGGACCCCGGTTCCACTTAATATGACCTAATTGCATCACATCTTTGCCATGGCATACATCATACATGCATCATGCCCGATTTTCTACCGTAGTATTAAATATTGCATCCGGTGTTCCTTCTAGTGTTTTGCTTCTTCGCGGATAAGGCCGTTGAGTTGATGTGAGCTTCGCCCGATCTTCGGATGAACCTTCGACAATGTTTTCAGGCGAGCATCTCCCCCTTTCTACCTATCTTACTTTTATAGTATTTATTCCCTCCTGTTGATCTATTGCTATCTGTGTTGCGTTGCTCTAGTTTCCGTACCCGTGTTTCCCTTGCAGCCTTATATTACCTTGGACACATCCTATTACCTGTTGTTTGGTAGATAGTTGGACCTGCGCGTCGTAGTCGCTTGCTCAAGTGCTGTTGCGTGTCGCCATGTACCACAGTTGTTGGAGAATTGCCGCCTGTTTAATGTTGGAGATGATCGTGGCTTTAATTATTGTTCACTTTAATTACTGTTTAACAACTAAAATTGAAGTAAGTAAGCAGAGGCACAGGCGGGCAATAGATGTTATTTGGTTGTTAACCGTCCACTTGTGTCCCGTAGGACCCCGAGTACTTGATACCTGTTCCTTGATTTATCGCGCTATCCACATCCGGGAGGATTATGGGACCCCCCTGAGCCAGAGCTTGATTCATTCTTATTTCTTGGGGCCACAAACTAGTTTGAGGTTTTATTTACGATCCTGTACTTATGCCATGCTTTACTGCTTTATTTACGATTGTGCGAGGAGCACCTGTACTGTTTAGGATAGTGGCACGATTCCGCGGTGTCGACAAGCCCAGTTTTGGGTTCCCAGTCGTTCACAGCCATCCCCACAACCTTGAGTCCGTCTCGAAGCCGGCCGGCTTCGTTGCGGGTCTACTTTAAGGGGTGGCCCCCTGAAATATTTCTGAATCCTGTGATTGCTTTGTCGTGAAGGCCTCGTTGGGTTTTGATTTGGTTTTTCCGAGGTTGATCGAGTGTGTGTTGCTATTTGTGCACCCCGGCCGGGTAAAACTTTCTGAAAGCCGTGTCCGCGGTTATGGACGACTTGGAGCACAGTATCTTGATCATAGACAACTATAACTAAAGTAGTGCTATAAATTTGACTTTATAATGACTAGTAATCAGCTTCACTATAATGGAATGGCTAAATAAAACTGCCAACAACTGCTTGTTTGGGTTGTCGCTTGCGACCATTGTATCTGACTAGTAAGTATTGCAACTATAACGGAATGGCTAAATAAAAGTACCAACAACTGCTGGGTTTTGGGTTATCTCATGCTAATTGTATCTGACTAGTAAGTGTTGCAACTACAATGGAATGGTTAAATAAAAGTGCCCACTGCTTATTTTATCAGAATGACTATCTATATTCGACTAGTAATTGCCGCAACTATAACGGAATAAATAAAACTGCCAACGGTGTGAGTTCCTCGGTTGACTTCCTCGTTTGGTCTCGAGGGGGAAACACCAGGATGGGTTTGTTTGAAGGTATCATCAGGTTGGTTCCGAATAGGTCTTTCTTATCCCTCTCTGATAGCCGACAGTTATATCGAGTCTCTATAGGGTGTTTAGTGTGTGCTGCCGCTGCCGCTTCAGTCCACCATACCTGTGTAGGCGAGGACCGCCGAATTCTAGCCTCGCCGTGTACTGGCCTCAGTACTGACGCTCCTCTTTTTCCTTTGCCCTTTGTCGGCACCCCTTTTGTTTAAGCAGGTTTTGAGATCGACGTCGTTAGCAGGGTTACCCTTCCGGCTTGGCCTGGGCAGGGTTATGGACGCCATTGGTTATTCTTCAGGGCTCTTAGCCCCATTTGCATCTCGTCCGTAGTCGGACGCTCTATCATTTTTAAGGTGATTTGGATCTTGGTATATATATCTGTATTCTTGACTCATTGAGTCGTTGCTGTATATATATCTGTTCTGTGGGTCCCATCGAGGACTGTTGTGTAATTTTATTACTTCGTTTTCCACCCGCACGAAAGTGCCTGGTGGGCACCTTTGAATCGTTTCTATGCGGGTTTGGCGGGAATCGCTGAAACTTGCATAGGGTCGATTCTGAGGGTGTTACAGAGTGGTATCAGAGCTCAGCAGTTGCGATACCCCACAAGTCCAGCCTGTAGGATGACCTAGCTAACGGCCGAAGTAGAGTGTCAAAAACTATTTTGCAAAAATCGGTTGGATAGTTCTGGTTAGGTCTGCTTTTACTCCTTACCCCTCTGCTGCTCTCCTCTCACCTCTGCGTGTTTTGAATCCACCTCTTATCTTTTCTTCGAGTCCAGGAATTCTCGTGGTGGGGTTTTCCGTCGTACCTTCAGGGTTTCGTTTCCTCCGTTGGTAACGGTGTGGCTACATCTGGTCTTCATGCTATCCGAGGGGTCCTTCGTCTGATGGACTTCTCTTTGTTCCTTCTCGTGCCTTCCGGTGTTTTCCGACGCGATGACATCATCTACGCCAGATCCGATGCAGAGTCTGCATCAATCCTTTGTTCCTGAACCTCGTTTGTCGAGATCTTCAGTCTGAATTCCGAGAGTTGGTTGCATAATTCGCCTATTCGTGTGCAGAGTAATGGTTTGGGTGCGCGATGGACTGATCACCATCCGACTACTCTTATCATTCGCTCTTGTACATCGAATCAGTGGATCCAGCAATTTTACTCCGTCCACGGAAGCTAGAGGTGGCTTTATTTGTTGATACCTCTACCTTCGAACTTTTGTTTCCGGAGTGTTTCCCTCGACGACCGCGGACAACGACCAATTGTTAGTGGTGTCGCGAAGATCTACACGATGCGAGAAGATTCAGATCGCCGACCTTCCTTCCGGTACCATGAGGCGGATCTCGAGGGCGAGATCCATTTGTTAGTGGTGTCGAATTGTGGCATCCCGCAAAACCACTACTAGAAAATCGCGTTGTTTTTGTGCATTGCATCGTCATCATCATGCATTGTTTGTCTGAACTATTTCGGAAAAAGCCTAATTTTGCTTTGTACAAATACCCTCCCTTTATTTCAAATGCAAAACCCCGATCGTATCGGATATTTTATTTACCTAAAAACTATTTGCAAATTAGCCTTGTTTTAAAATAAACAAAACCAAACAAACACATATTTACAAAACCAACCAGTCCCACCTAAATCCTAAAACTACCAAAACCTAATCTACCCACCAACCGCAGCGTGCCACCTCACCCTCTCCCCCAATTCCTACCCACCCCGCCACATCATCAATCCACCAGCCCCACTTCCCCTCTCCCTCTTTCTCACCCAGCTCCCACCTACCCCTCTCCCTTACACCTCGGCCCCACCCCCTGGTCAAACCACTCCCCTACCCCTCTCTCTCCAGCCCGGACCCACCCAGCACACACCCAACACACGCACACCACGCGCCCCCTCCCTGTCCACACACCCACTCGCTGCCACCGGACCCTCTCTCCCTGTCCCGCGCCCTGGCCCCACCTGCAGACCCCCACCGACCCCGCGTCAGGCCCCACCCCGCGGCCCCACCACGACACCCGCCCGTCCTCGCGTCTCTCTCTCCCACCCCGACGCTCCTCTCTCTCCCCTCTTCCTCCCCTCCGGCGCTCTGCTCGCTTCCTCCTCGCTCACCTCTCCTCAACCGCCGCTCCTGCTCAGCCTCTCGCCTTCCCCGATGCCCTCCCACGCGCTACCCCTGGCCCCACCGTCTGCCCCGTCCCCGCGTCTTCCTCCTCCTCAATCCGACCCCGCGCGCGCCCCACCCACCTCCTCTCCTCCACCTCGCCGCGTCCGCCGCCGGCCGGACGTCGCCCAGGAACCCTCCTCGCCGCCGTTCTCCCTCCCCGGCTTCTAGCGCCTCCGCTCGCCGCCCGGGGCTCCCTCTCCGTCGCCTCCTCCCGAGCGTCGCCGCCCGCCTCCATCTGCGATCCTCGGGCGCCGCCGTGGCTAGGACCCGTGTGCCGCCTCTGCCAGCGCCTCCCCGGCGAGCTCCGCCTCTCGCCGCGCCTCTGCCCGCCGCCGGCGCGCCCTCCCAGCCTCTGCTCCAACCGCCCGCGGGCCGCCGCCGCCGGGCCGACCTCCTCCACCACCTCCGCCGCAGCCGCCGTTCTCACCTGCCCCGGCGCCCCCCTCCGCTGGCCTTGACCCCGTCGGCCGCCTCCACCGCCCGCGACGCCGGCCACCGCCCCTGCAGCCTCGTTGCATCGCCGACCTCCGACCGCGTCGCCCCTGTTTTTCCCTGAGCATGCCGCACTGCTGCTCTCACTTCTGTCGCATGCCCAGGTTGCAGTACGACAGTTGACTCGCAAGGTTCAAACCGGTGTCATCAAGATCTTCTCAGAACGCGTAATCCTCCGTCACGGAACCCCGAAGACACGATCCCGAAAATCCGAAGACCGAACCCCGAAAAAACTCTCGGAACGACAAGATCGCCCACCCGGACTCGAGTACCCCGATGCCCCGATCCGAAGACCGATCCCGGCGCCCGAAGCCGAGAACCCCGACAAGAACCACGACACGGATACATCGAGTTCTCCATCGAGGACACCAAGGCCGTCGACATGGAACCGAAGGACGCCAAGCTCGTCGAAATCCCGGGCGCCAAGTTCTGCATCCCGAACGCCAAGACCGACCCGGAAGAATCCGATGCACCCCGACGCCACCCCAAGTCCTTCTTCCCGGAACGACAAGAGCTACCTCCGTTATCCAAGAACGATACCGCCGAGACCGAACCCCAGATCCGGACCCTGAGACCGAACCCCGAACCCCCGGAACCAAGATCGTCCGAACCCAGATGTGTGACCCCTTTCTCGAGCCCTATTTTTATAATATAATACAAAATTGTTGCATATTTAATTGTCATACTCGCATGCATCTTGTCATGTGGTTTGGGGGCCTTATGCCGATTCACCTAAGTTAAATATGGGGCCCATATGCGGGCAAATCTAGTCTCATATTGGCCTCATTTAAATTTGTGTAGCGAACCGGTGCTATATTTTGCCTTGTTAAGGCAACATTTAATTTGCGGGGTATCTAAATAACTTGAACCGTTTAACTAATTGTCGGGACCCCGGTTCCGCTTAATATGATCTAATTGCATTGCACCTTTTCCATGTCATACATCATACATGCATCATGCCCGATTTTCTACCGTAGTATTAAATATTGCATCCGGTGTCCCTTCTAGTGTTTTGCTTCTTCGCGGATAAGGCCGTTGAGTTGATGTGAGCTTCGCCCGATCTTCGGATGAACCTTCGACAATGTTTTCAGGCGAGCATCTCCCCCTTTCTACCTATCTTACTTTTATAGTATTTATTCCCTCCTGTTGATCTATTGCTATCTGTGTTGCGTTGCTCTAGTTTCCGTACCCGTGTTTCCCTTGCAGCCTTATATTACCTTGGACACATCCTATTACCTGTTGTTTGGTAGATAGTTGGACCTGCGCATCGTAGTCGCTTGCTCAAGTGCTGTTGCGTGTCGCCATGTACCACAGTTGTTGGAGAATTGCCGCCTGTTTAATGTTGGAGATGATCGTGGCTTTAATTATTGTTCACTTTAATTACTGTTTAACAACTAAAATTGAAGTAAGTAAGCAGAGGCACAGGCGGGCAATAGATGTTATTTGGTTGTTAACCGTCCACTTGTGTCCCGTAGGACCCCGAGTACTTGATACCTGTTCCTTGATTTATCGCGCTATCCACATCCGGGAGGATTATGGGACCCCCCTGAGCCAGAGCTTGATTCATTCTTATTTCTTGGGGCCACAAACTAGTTTGAGGTTTTATTTACGATCCTGTACTTATGCCATGCTTTACTGCTTTATTTACGATTGTGCGAGGAGCACCTGTACTGTTTAGGATAGTGGCACGATTCCGCGGTGTCGACAAGCCCAGTTTTGGGTTCCCAGTCGTTCACAGCCGTCCCCTCAACCTTGAGTCCGTCTCGAAGCCGGCCGGCTTCGTTGCGGGTCTACTTTAAGGGGTGGCCCCCTGAAATATTTCTGAATCCTGTGATTGCTTTGTCGTGAAGGCCTCGTTGGGTTTTGATTTGGTTTTTCCGAGGTTGATCGAGTGTGTGTTGCTATTTGTGCACCCCGGCCGGGTAAAACTTTCTGAAAGCCGTGTCCGCGGTTATGGACGACTTGGAGCACAGTATCTTGATCATAGACAACTATAACTAAAGTAGTGCTATAAATTTGACTTTATAATGACTAGTAATCAGCTTCACTATAATGGAATGGCTAAATAAAACTGCCAACAACTGCTTGTTTGGGTTGTCGCTTGCGACCATTGTATCTGACTAGTAAGTATTGCAACTATAACGGAATGGCTAAATAAAAGTACCAACAACTGCTGGGTTTTGGGTTATCTCATGCTAATTGTATCTGACTAGTAAGTGTTGCAACTACAATGGAATGGTTAAATAAAAGTGCCCACTGCTTATTTTATCAGAATGACTATCTATATTCGACTAGTAATTGCCGCAACTATAACGGAATACATAAAACTGCCAACTGTGTGAGTTCCTCGGTTGACTTCCTCGTTTGGTCTCGAGGGGGAAACACCAGGATGGGTTTGTTTGAAGGTATCATCAGGTTGGTTCCGAATAGGTCTTTCTTATCCCTCTCTGATAGCCGACAGTTATATCGAGTCTCTATAGGGTGTTTAGTGCGTGCTGCCGCTGCCGCTTCAGTCCACCATACCTGTGTAGGCGAGGACCGCCGAATTCTAGCCTCGCCGTGTACTGGCCTCAGTACTGACGCTCCTCTTTTTCCTTTGCCCTTTGTCGGCACCCCTTTTGTTTAAGCAGGTTTTGAGATCGACGTCGTTAGCAGGGTTACCCTTCCGGCTTGGCCTGGGCAGGGTTATGGACGCCATTGGTTATTCTTCAGGGCTCTTAGCCCCATTTGCATCTTGTCCGTAGTCGGACGCTCTATCATTTTCAAGGTGATTTGGATCTTGGTATATATATCTGTATTCTTGACTCATTGAGTCGTTGCTGTATATATATCTGTTTTGTGGGTCCCATCGAGGACTGTTGTGTAATGTTATTACTTCGTTTTCCACCCGCACGAAAGTGCCTGGTGGGCACCTTTGAATTGTTTCTATGCGGGTTTGGCGGGAATCGCTGAAACTTGCATAGGGTCGATTCTGAGGGTGTTACAAAACTTTACATGTCCTCGCACATGAGACATGTTTCACGCTTGACATGCAAACAGTTTTGCATAAGTGGCTTACGGGTGTCTGTCTCTCCTACTATAGTCAGTATTTGATTTACAACGAGTTGTCAATAATTTTATTATCATCGTTGTGGTTCCATGTTTGTAGGTAAGAACGTTTCTATCTCCGAAAGCCCTCAGCCACGCAAAACTTGCAATGAATAAATTAGAAGCGTCTAGTTTAGATTGTTGCTAGGCAGGTGTCATGATATGGTGATGTTGTAAGTAAAATTATGAGTCGATACTTGAAAGAACATGTGGGCCCCCATGTGTGGTTTTGGTAATTAATGACAATCTTTATGGACTAATGTGTGTATTAAGTTATACTTGTAGGATTTGTCCATTAGCATCGCTTGGAGCATGTGTTGGCTTCAAGGTCGATGAAATGAGAAGAAGATGTGATGTGCAAGCTCAAAATGCGCCATCTATAGAAGATCTCATGTTTGATGCTTGCCATCCTCGGTGATCATGGATCGATGATGAGGAATCGACTTTAAGGTCGATGAAATGAGAAGAAGATGTTATGCGCAAGCTCAAAATGCGCCATCTATAGAAGATCTCATGTTTGTTGCTTGCCATCCTCGGTGATCATGGATCGATGATGAGGAATCAAGAAAGGCGTTTCATCTTGAGAAGTTCAATTTCTACTACATAGAGCTCAAGTGGAATGCTCAAGGCAAAGGTATAATCTTGTTAGGTTTTTCCTTTTGCCGGTCTCATGTTGTGTGTGGGAGACCAGGTTTAGGATAGATAACCGTACTATCAAGAGGGGCTCTCGAATGAGTAACTCGATCACTTTGCTCGGAGAGAGTTTAAACCTTTGCATACTTGCATCATCGTATATGGTTGTTATTTATAGGGAATATCATGTCGTACTCTTTCCAACGCAATTGGAATCGGGTCGATCAGAGTTACTAATCAAAAGTTATAGTCGTTTGAATATCTGCCGGACTAGGTACCAAAAAGCGGTAGTACCTCATTTTACTACCTAGCGCGACAGTAGGTTTTGGCAAGTTGCCAAATGCCACTGCCCTCTTAGGTACCAAAATGCGGTAGTACCACATTTTAGTACCTAGCACGGTAGAAGGTTTTGACAAGGTACCTTTTTCCGGTTGTACCGTTCGGCCCGGTAGTACCGCCCGGGTGGGCCGGTACTACCGGTCGGCCTAGACACTCCCAGCGCAGCTTGCTCCAGATCCTGCCAGAGTGGCCCGCTCGTTGACCATGTGCGCCCGCAGCCCAGCTCGCGCGCATGTCGCCGCCAATCGCGCGCCTGCCATCCCACTTTGATCCCCACGCGCACCGGTCGCTCCCGCTCGCCAACGTTCGACTCCCGCACGCTGCCTAGCGCCTATGGGACCCACGCTGACCCTGGCTCGCCCTCTCGCGCCGCTCGCCCCTGTCCTCTGGCGCGCGCGATGCTCGCTCGCATCCTGCCAATCCCGCGCGTGGGCCCTGCTGCTGCTGCCGCTCACGCGGTACGCGCGCCCCATGTTGACTTGCATCTGCTTCGCGCCTCGCCAGATCCCGCGTCCCGCTCGCTGTGCAGTGGGACCTGCCGCGTGCCGCCTTGATAGCTGCGCGCATGCACCACTCTCCCTGGCTCGCTCGCTGCCTCTCTCTCTCTGCCTCTCTCTCTCTCGCATGCACTGGCCCCAAGATTCTCTGCTGCCTCGCCCGCTCGCTGTGTGTGTTTCTGTTCAGGTGCGATAGTACTGTTCCGATCCGGTACTACTGATCGGTCCAGGAAAAATGCCTCAACGGGCAGATTTTGCCCGTTTCTTTAAATAGCTTTCCCTATTATTCCTTTTGGGTAGCTTCTTCCTCCTCTATTTGTCTAAGCTTTGTCCACACTTGCTCTAGATTTTAAAGCTTGATTAATCTCTTCCCCTCCGATTATTCTTGCCCATATTTGAGTGGAAGAGAGAGGAGATATAGATCCATGTTTTGACCTAACCGATTCATCTCTTTGTGAGTGTATCTTTAGGGATATAGTTTTTGGGGGATTTTGTGTCCCTCTTTGATTCCTCCTCTCTTGTTCCCCCAATAGCTTTAGTAGCTTTGTTGGAACTTGAGAGTGAGGGATTTGAGCACCTTTGTGGTGTTCTTGCCATTTGCATTCGATGCATCGATTTGAGTTCTCCTCAGAGGATTTGGTTCGTGTTACTCATTGAAGCTTGTCCCTCTTGGGTTCTTAGAACCCTAGAAGGTTTTGTGGTCTTGGTGGCGTTGTGGCCTTGGTGGAGTTTGTTGGGAGCCTCCAATTAAGTTGTGGAGAAGTGCCCCAACCTTGTGAGAGGTTCCGGTTGCCACCGACAAGTGCACCGATAGTGGAAGCGTGGATCAATCCCGTTGGGGTGAGATTCACCGGAGAACAACAAGATACCCCGTATTGCAATGGATAGGTAGCAACGGTGTAAATATGCGTTGGGACTTGGCAGTCCCACCTCCCACGTACTTATCCAAACCACTCCCACGTACTCAGATCAGTCTGTTCCTTAACAATCGCATCTCCTCTTAAAATAAATCTACTCCTAATTTTCTTCGATAGAAGCCCTACCAATCCGTCTCTAGCGGCAGCGGCGATGGCATCGCCTCGTCTCCCTCGTATCTCCTTCCGGCCGGTGGCCTATGGCATATCTGATCCCTCGTACAGTACGTTCTATGGTGTGGACTGTTGGGTGCGCTAGTGGCCGTGCGTGGCATTAACCATCAGATGGCAAAGCTTGACCTACGGCAGTTGGTACGTGTTCAATCTCCGATCTAAAGAATCTTGCTCTAATTTAGCCTATAGCCTGCTCCTACTTTATAGTTATGTTCCAATTTTGGGCCAATGGCGGCATGCGACGGCCGCACTCCTGTCGAGTTTGGGACAATCCTGACAGCGAACAAGTGGTGTCTCTATTCTCCTCCCAGTTCTTTCTCTTGAATTCATCCTGCACATTCTAACTCAACGCCCTGGGTGAGCCTCTATTGCCACTTTGACGCTTCTTATTTTATTGTTATTCTACAGGCTCACTATTTCCGAATAAAGTATCATCTTTGTGCCTTGGGAGTTCTCCGAGACCTACAATTTCCATCGAAGTGTCGCCTGTTATTTTCCTTCTTTTTTCGTGCCAATACATCTTCTCAAGCAAGGAGTAGTAGAACAAAATCTGACGTGGACTAAATGAAGCATGGAGCTACAGGAATTTATCCAATTATGTACAGATAGTATGCCGGCCTAATAATTAGTGGAAGGAACATCAGTTTTAAGAGATAAACATCAAATATAATTGGTTGGAAATAAAATTCGGTGTTGTCCTAGTGCATACAATTTATTTTTAACATACCAAAACACATGTACTTCCTCCTACCAAATTAAATGACTTCACTTTATCTAGATATGTGTGTACTTAGACATGTTTTAGTATGTAGATACATGCGTTTCTACACAAGGTGAAGTCACTTAATTTGTGACGAAGGGAGTAGCTTCTTTCCTACGTTGACCTATGTTGGAAGTATTTTTCTTCTTTTGAGTAATCAAGTGAACTAATGCAGGCTTATTCAATGCATGTAGCACATATTATATGATTGCACCATTATTATGCAGTTGAACCCTTACTATGAAGTTGAACCGGCCGACTTCAGGTACAAGCAAGCTAGACAAGTTCTAATACATCATTGTAATGCAAATTCTTAATAAAAGTAAGCTCGACATGCTAAATTGTTTTCCCGAAGGATGTCTCAGTTTATAATTTATATTAAAATCCTCATTTTTCAGATACACTATTTAATAAGTTATTATGATATTCAAAAAACATGGCCTAACTTGGTGCATATGTCAGTTGTAAATTTTTATGTAACTGTTAGTTATTGTTACTCACTAGATACCAATTATTCCTCTGAAATTATTAACTCTGTAGCTAGAAAAATATACATGATACATGTCTTCATGAGACTACTACTAATACAATACTTTTTTAGGGAACTACTAATATAGTACTATTCCGATCACTGGAACAATTAGATAGACTACACGTAGAACCTTATTCTGTCACATATACTTAAATCGATTAAACAGCGTTCACTTATATTTTGCAACCATCTAAGCTGATTGAGTAACTTGGACCTTATTTATGATGGAATTGCTTCCTTCATATGTCTTGATACGTAAGTTTTGTTTTCAAGCAGCCCTAAGATACACTAGAAATATACAATAATACATATGTTTACCCCGTTAAGCACATAAGCCTTCTCTTCTCTTTGTAGCTTAATCGTCTGTGCTCACTTGAATTTCCTTTTATTTTAAGCTGCAGGGAGACTGAAGGTTCTGGGAATGTGCGAGAACTTTAAGCAACCCTCACTTGACGCTTTGTGTATCTGTTGCATAGAAGATTCTACTGAGCTCAAGGATGGAGAGAGAGAAACCAACCAATAATATTGGAATTTTCTAGTGAGACGTTCATCAGACTTGTTAGAAAGTGTCCAACTGATGATGTCTATCTTTTTGCTTATTCACATGTACATTACCTTGTGATTTCATTTGGGTTGAATGTAAGAATAATTTGTAGCTTGTCGTTGTACTGTACAATATTACAATAAGTAATAAAGAGAAAGATGGAGAAATTTCTTACATGTATTATGTATGTAGTGGTATATCTTTTCTAAAAAGGTTAATACATAATAAATGGAATAATAAATAAAATTCCAGCTGAACAATACCAACGCACCGATGTGTTGTTGTAGCTTAATTACATCCGTTGAAAGATTGCAATGCTTATTCGTGCATGTTACCAACGCACTTATATACGTTGCGACAGAACCTTGCAACGGCAGCAACAACAACGCAAACTATATGCGTTGGTAAACAGACCACCAACGCTTATTTTGACCAATAGCAATGCATATATGCGTTTCTATAGATGGGTTCATGTTGTAGTGATAAGGAAGGCATTTTGTGGCGTTGGTGGTTTGATACCACCCCCTCTCCAAACGATACGTACTACATGTTGGAAGAAACTCGGTAAAATATCGACATCCCTGCGTGCCTCGGTTATCTCTATACCTGAGCTCTTTACTTATGCACTTTACATTGTGATAGCCTTCGTGCTTGAAGTATTCTATATCTTGCTATCACATTGTTGCTTGTATTGCTTAGCATAAGTTGTTGGTGCACATAGGTGCCCTAGTTGTTCTTACTTGGGTGCCCTTTGTTGAGCCACTCTAGGAAAAGTTTTAATCGCCTATTCACCCCCCTCTAGGCGACATCCGTATCCTTTCAATACTCTTACAACACACATAATGTGTAAGTTCCATAGACCTTGGCCTTACACATAAAGGAATGATGGATATCATACCACAATGCACATGATAACGATCAAGTGCAAGGACCATATCATTTCACTTTTCACATAAGTTGTTTGTTGCATCTTATATTGCTAGTTTGGCATTTTATTAGCATAATAAGATGATCCCTCATATGGATATCAAGATAAAAATGTGTTCTTCCTTAAGTATGCATCGACAATTTTTCGCCGCTTTAAGACATCACGTGATGATCGGGTGTACTTGAATCCACGAGCATATCTCGGGTGTAAGACAGTTTTACACACACGAATACTAAGGTGCTTACTTGGCGAGCCTAGCATGTGCAGACATGGCCTCGGAACACGGACCGAAAGGTTAAGCATGAGTCATATGTTTTGATATGATGACCATATGGATGCTCGCCTTTGAAGCTACACCGACTCACGTGATGATCGGACTTAGTGTAGTGGATTTGATTCATGTAATCACCAAAAAGACACGAGGGATGTTGTTTTTGAGTGGGAGTTTATTTCTAATTTTGATTAGTAGAACTCAAATTATCATAAATTAAATCAAAGTGAATTTGCATAATTTTTTGTAGTCATTGGCATTCGTTCACCACTTTATGCTTAATTGTAATTGAGATAATAGAACTATAGAATTCTGGATATTTACTTTACAAACTGGTATCGTATTGTGTTGAGTGTCAATCTAAAGTTTAAAGTCATATTGCAAACTTTCAACAAACTCTGTTTACTCCATGAAGTTTAATAATTAGTATTAAATCGAGAGTAACAATTCCAGTGTTAGTATCTTAAGTATCATGTTTGCCTCCATGATTCTTGATTTAAAAATCGAGATTATCTAGGAGCTAAAAGAATTATTTCAGAAACCATAATGTGTGGCAGATATAACGATATCTGAAACAATGTTTTGGCTGCAATATGATAGAGTATAATGTATGTTCTCATATTGGATGAGAATTTGCGAAGGTTGGAGATGCTAGACATCCTAATCATCCAAAAGGGTTTTGGAAATTAATGTCATACTCACGATTCGCCTTTATAAGCTACATTAGTTTGATCATGAAAGTCGTCATGATAAGGATGAATAGAATATGTATGTAAGGTGTTTACTACACTAAAAGATTACTAAAGAATGGATTTTGAAAGAACGCCATTCATTTGATGATGGTGATCTACTTCAAAGTGCAAGTCCAAAGGTATTAGTTTTTGAATATACATGCTTTGGACTATGTGTCATATATATGATGCCACTTTTTATGTTGATAGATTCTTTTTAAAAGGAAAAGGAAATGCTGAAAGAGAATCTATAAAATATATTTGGCAGAAAAGAAAAGACTGGAAATATCCAGTTTAGTCATATAGATGATATACATGTTATGGTTGTATTCTTTGCTTGTTAAACAATGTGATTCTTGGGTATTGGAGACTGAATTGGTTGGTATGAAATTTCATACAGAATGACGCAATTCATGAACTACAATGGCCTAAGTAACTAGCAAGAGAATATGTGATGATGATCATCGAAAACAAACAAGACGTTGTTTGTATTTCTCGGTGACATCAAAGCTTGCCTTGAAGATTTGTTTTAATAATAGTTATTTAAATCAGGTATTATGAGAACAAAGATTGTTCAAATAATTACCGTATTCCATATAAGATGGATGATTTACAAATCTAGTTGAAGAAATCACATCCATAAAACTAATGCTAAAATGTCGCAAGACAAATGATTGGAAGATCACTTACGAAGTGACATCGCCGTTTAAATTATATTGGAAATAAAACATGAAGAAACTCCATTTTCATGGATTTTGGAGTTTTTGATTTGATCAAGTGACGTTTATGAGACTTTACTCGGGATGATTAAAACTTCATTCAAAGGCCAAAGAAGAACGATCGACTAAATTATTGGAATTTATACATATCGATATATATAGTCCATTATGTGTAGTCATAAGCGATGGATTTCAACTTCATATGCTTTCTCCGAAAATTTGAGTGAACATTCACTTAATGAGAAAGAAGTGTGAAATATTTGAAAACGTTCAAAGACTTTCAAGATGAAGTGGAAAATTGTTGTAACAAGAAAATAAATGATTTATGATTTTACCATAAAGGGATTTATTTGAGTTGCAAGTTTAGAAAAACACCTAGATTTACATCTCCCGAAACGCCATAGGAATATGGAGTGTTTGAGATTTGTAATGAAACCTTGTTTGACATGGTTGGATCAAAGGTGTTATTTATAAAACTGCCATTATGTTTTAAAAGATTAAAAGCTTTAGAGACTACCGCTTTTACACTGAAAAGAGCTCCATATTGATCCGTTGAAATGACACCATGTAAGTTATGGTTTGGGGTAAAACCCAAGTTGTCCTTTCTTTAATTTTGGTATGCTAAGCATAAGTAAGATGTTTACAACCAAAGTCTGATGAGCATGTCTTTGTAGGTTATTTTGAATAATAATTGTGTATTCCTCCATAACACCGAGGAAAAAAAGGTTTATCGCTTGAAATGTAAAGTTTCTTGAAAAAGGATTTTTTTCGTAAAAGTTAAGTGGGAGGACAATAGAACTTTGATAAGATTAACGAACCTTAGCTATATGTGCTGAGTTGCGCAGCACCGGAAAACGTCCTGGTGGCATCCACAATGCTCATGGCTCACGTGCCTCAAAGTTTGTGGTCACGGATGTCTAAGTTCCTATTGAACCAAGTAGGTCGGATAAATAATCAAATGCTGAGATTTGAGAATAAATCATTATTGTTTGACAATGATGAACCGACTACATGCAAAGAAGTGATGATGGGCCCTGACTCCGTCAATTGGCTTGAAGCCATAAAATCCGTGATAGTTCCATACACGAGAAATCAAGTTTTTGAACTTTTAAGACCCTCCGAAAAGGTGTAAAAACCTATTGGTCGTATTTGGATCTATAAAGAAACAGACATGGATGTTTCACATCTATGAAATAGTCGACATGTCGTAAAGTATTTTACGATAATGTTCAAGGAGTTAACCATGACAAGATTTGATCTTTCATAGCGATATTTAGTATGGACGTATTAAAGTAGCAACCACTATATATAGTTTGGTATATGGTAGATGAATAAACAAAACAAAGTTCTTCTAATAGAATGGTTACCTAGGACGTGTACATGACACAATCCAAAGGGTTTTGTTAATTCAAATGATGCTAAAAAAAGGGCATGCAAATTTCAATGGTTGAAGTAAGCATCACGGAGTTGGAATCTTCACCATGATAAAAAAGGAGTTTTCATCTGGAGACGATGAAGATGCTTGCATTTGCAAGAAATTAAGTTGGAGCGCTGAGATATATTTATAATAATTATGTGGAGGACATCTTGTTGATTAGAAATGATGTATCTTTTATTGACAAAGGTTAAGAATTTCATTTCGATGAAAGACTTGGGCAAAACCCGAATATTTAGCATGAATGTCTATGTGGATAGACTGTGACGCTAATATGGTTATGCCAAACTTACATATATGAGATATTGAAGGAGTTCAATATGGAAACGAAAAGAAAAGTTTCTTGTCACATGGAAAATAATTGAATCAAGATTTCTTGATAAGTGAAACAAGATTCAAGTGTTTTGACACTTGATGAGTAAAATCACAAGAATGATTTGATCAATCATACCATGATATGTACACATCCATATATGTCCTATGCTCTAAGTGTTATGAGCATATACCAGAATGAATCATAAAATGATCATTGGACAATAGTAAGGAAATTCTTATGATCTTTTGGAAGAACTAAGAATATATTTGTGTAGAGGTGACAAACAATTACAAATAGTTCATTGTAAAGCGTTATATTGATACTAGTTTTGTCACAAGATACAAATTAAGTTTATCTCAATTTAAACTATGGGTGACACAATATAATGGAAAGGAGATTCCATGATGGATTTGGATGAATTCTAAAGTTAAGACATTGTGACGGATACTACAACAAAAGGCTAAGTATATGACTGCTATAGTAGCAACAAAGGAGGACTTTTGTGTCAAGTAGTTTGTTATCAAACTAAGGTGTGGTTCACAACAGGCTAACACTAAAGATATATTGTACGACAATAGTATCGACATGATTTAACCCCAAGGAACTAAAGGTCTCACCAAAAGACCAAATTTATACAATGTCATCTCATTAGAGAAATAAGTGATGCGTGAAAACGCAAAGACATGCACACGGACCTGAAAGCATCAGATCCGTAGATTATGTTAACCACTTGCAATCGCGTATATGGAACACCAGAAAGCCATATGTGTTCAATACGCAAAGTTTCAAACTAGATTATTGTCTCTAGTGCAAGTGGAGACTGAAGGGAATATGCCCGAGAGGCAGTAATAAAGTGGTTATTATCGTATTCCTTGTTTATGATAAATGTTTATTTTGCATGCTATAATTGTATTAATACGGAAACATTAATACATGTGTGTTTAATGAACAAAAAAGTTCCTAGTTATGCCTCTCTTATAAACTAGCTCGTTGATTAACAAGATGATCAAAGGTTTCCTAATCATGGATATTGGATGTTGTTAATAGCGAGGTCACAACATTGTTGGAATGATGTGATAAACATTCATCCGAAGTATAACATTACGATCAAGGTCATTGTGTTTATATTGCTATAACATCATACGAAGTAATCTTAGTCCTTAGACCATGAGATCATGTCAATCACTAACACCGGAATAGTATCTTGATAACATCAAACGTCACACTGTAACAGGGTGACTATAAAGATGGGTTCAGTGCTACGAAGGTATTATGTTGAGGCTCATCGGTCAAGAGTGGAATTTTTCCATCCCGTTGACGAAGAGATATACTCTGGGCCCTCTCGGTGATATCACATTAGTTAGCTTGCAAGCAAGTGATTTGATCACTAGAATATTATATCACTGGAACAAGAAAAGAGTATATGTAGGTAGAAAGATCAAACTAGGTATGGAGATACCGATGACCGAATCTCGGACATGTAATATATCGCGAGACAAAGGGATTGCGTTACATGCGTATAAGGATCACACGATCACATAAGTTATCGTTGAATGTGTGGGAGTCAGTACGGATCTCCAGGTCCAACTGCTGATTATTGATCGGAGAGGGTATCGATCATGTCTAAATTATTCGTGAACCATACGGTGACACACTTAAGGGATACTGACACTATTTGGAGCAAATAATATACCTAAGAAAGAAAAGGAAAGCGCATTAATTTATTTCACTAGACACCAGAACTGTTTAGGTTAAAATTGCTAAAACTGGTTCTTCATGTGAAATTGAAATGATGTAAGGGGTTTTATGTGAATGTTTGTTAATTAGAGTAATTAACAAAATTCTAAATAAATAAATACAATAGTTTTATTTAATGAGAGATTGCATTAAATTTGGTGAAAATTTAATGGAGGTGAGTGGATTTTGAGTGGGTGGCTATTTATGTGAGTGGGAGCTCCACCCACATGAATGTGGAAGAGGTGGGGGCGCCTCCATGGCTGCCACGCCATGGGAGGCGGCTGCCCCCTCCCCCTATAAAAGGCACCCCACTCCCTCCTCTCATCTCACACCTCCTCGTGAAGGATCTCTCTCCCTCCTTTAGAATTTCCCCATGGTCTCGGATCAGCGAGATACATGTTCCCGATGGCTTTTTCTGGAAGGATTTGTTGCTTCCGCTGCTTCACTGGAGCGAGGGCGTGGAGGTTGTCAGGGTATCCGAACATGTGTTCGATCAAGGATGCACCACTACTTTGCGGTGCTGGACTGGATGGTGCTAGACCTGCTGGACCGGATGGACTTCTTCTCGATCTTGAGATCGGCAAGCGTTCGACTACATCATCCACGAGTACAACATCGTTAACGCTATTTGGTCTTCAAGGGTATGTATTCTATGGATGTATATCCACCCGTTGTTTGTATCTAGTAGATAGATCTTGGTACATAGTTGTTCCCATCGTAGGAAATTTTTTGTTTTCTATGCTGCGAACCCTACAGTATTGGGTCATGAAAATCGGCCTGGAACCCCAAAATAGTGGGCATTAGATCATGAAAACGACCTTAACGCGAAAACCCCGAGTTTTGGGTCATATCTCTCAAGCATGTATCGGGTCTTATAGGCCATGCAAATTTGCCTAGAACCCAAAAACTGTAGGCAATAACTCGTGAAAATGGCCATAAAACACGAAAACGACGAGTTTTTGGTTATAACTCTCAAACATGTATCGGGTCTTACGATCGTTTTAAGTCTCTCTAGAACCCAAAACTATGGGCAATAGCTTATGAAAACGACCATAAAACGTGAAAACGATGATTTTTTTGGTATAACTCTCAAACATGTATCGGGTCTTACGGTCGTTGTAAATCACCCTGGAACCGCAAAACTAAGGGCAATGGCTCATGAAAACTGCCATAAAATGCTAAAACGACGAGTTTTTGGTTACATCTCTCCAACATGTATCGGGTCTTACGGTCGTTGTAAATCGCCCTGGAACCCCAAAACAGTGGGATATAGCTCAAGAATTTGGCCATAAAACACGAAAACAACAAGTTTTTGGTCATATCTCTGAAACTTGTATCGGGTCTTATGGGCCATGAAAATCGCTATGGAACCCCAAAAATGTGTGCAATAGGTCATGAAAACGGCTAGAGAACACGGAAACGACGAGTTTTTGATCATAACTCTCAAATATGTATCAGTTCTTAAGGTCGTTGTAAATCGCCCTGGAACCCCAAAAATGTGGGCAATAGCTCATGAAAACGATCATAAAATACGAAAACGACGATTTTCTATTCATATCTCTTAAACTTGTAACGGGTCTTACAGGCCATGCAAATCTGAATGGAACCCAAAAACTATGGGCAATAACTCATGAAAGGTCCATATAACACGAAAACGACGAGTTTTTGTTCATAACTCTCGAACATGTATTGGGTCTTAAGGTTGCTATAAACGGCCATAAATAGTGGTGAATAGTGGTGAATAGCACTTGAAAACGGCCATAAAACGCGAAAACTACGAGTTTCGGGTCATATCTGTCGAACATGTATCGGGTCTTACGGTCGTTGTAAATAGGCCAGGAACCCCAAAACAGTGGCAATAGCTCATGAAATTGGCCATAAAACGCTAAAACTACGAGTTTTTAGTCATATGTCTCAAATATGTAACGGGACTTACATGCCATGCAAATCCGCCTGAAATCCATATACTATGGGCAATAACTCATGAAAATGGCCATAAAACACGAAAACAACGACTTTTTGGTCATAACTCTCAAACATGTAACGGGTCTTGTGGTCATTGTAAGTCGCCCTGGATCCCAAAACTATGGGCAATATCTCATGAAACCGGCCATAAAACGTAAAAAGGATGGGTTTTTTCTATAACTATCAAACTTGTATCGGGTCTTATGGCCGTTGTAAATCGCCCTAGAACCCCAAAACAAAGGGTAATAGCTCATGAAAAAGGCCAGAAAACACGAAAACGATTTTTGGTCATAACTCTCGAACATGTATCAGGTCTTAAGGTCGCTGTAAATCGTCGTGGAACCCCACAACAGTGGGCAATAGCTCATGAAAACGACAATAAAACACGAAAACGATGAGTTTTTGGTCATAACTCTCAAACATGTAACAGGTCTTACTTGCCATGCAAATCCACCTGGAACCTAAAAACGGTGGGCAATAACTCAGGAAAACGGCCATCAAACACGGAAACGACGAGTTTTTGTTCATAAATCTCAAACATGTATCGGGTCTTAAGGTTGCTGTAAATTGCGCTAGAACCATAAAACTGTGGGCAATAACTCATGAAAACCGCCATAAAACGCGAAAACTCTGAGTTTTGGGTCATATCTCTCAAACATGTATCGGGTCTTACGATCGTTGTAAATCGCACTGGAACCCCAAAATAGTGGGCAATAGCTCATGAAAATAACCATAAAACGCGAAAACTAAGAGTTTTTAGTCAAATCTCTCAAACATGTAACAGGTCTTACAGACCATGCAAATCCACCTGGAACCCAAAAACCGTAGACAATAACTCATGAAAATGGCCATAAAAACAAGAAAACCACGAGTTTTTGGTCATAACTCTTAAACATGTATCATGTCTTATGGTTGCTGTAAATCACCTTGGAACCCAAAACAGTGGGCAATAGCTCATGAAAACGGCCATAAAACGCGAAAATTACGAGTTTGTAGTCAAATCTCTCAAACATGTAACGTGTCTTACGGTCGTTGTAAATCGCCCTAGAAGCCCCAAACAGTGGGCAATAGCTCACGAAAATGGCCATACAACGCGAAAACTACGAGATTTTAGTCATGTGTCTCAAACATGTAATGGGTCTTACAGGCCATGCATATCCGCCTAAATTCAAAAACTATGGGCAAGAACGCATGAAAATGGCCATAAAACATGGAAACGACCACTTTTTGATCATAACTCTCAAAAATGTAACGGGTCTTATGGTCATTGTAAGTCGCCCTCGAACCCAAAATTGTGGGCAATAGCTCATGAACCAGCCATAAAACATGAAAACTATGAGTTTTGGGTCCTATCTCTCAATCATGTATCGGGTCTTATGGTCGTTGTAAATTGCCCTGGAACCCTAAAACAGTGGGCAATAGCTCATGAAAAACGTCCATAAAACATGAAAACTACGAGTTTTTAGTTATATCTCTCAAACATGTAACGGGTCTTATAGGCCATGAAAATCCACCTGGAACCCCAAAGCAGTAGACAATAACTCATGAAAATGGCCATAAAAACAAGAAAACCACGAGTTTTTGGTCATAACTCTTAAACATGTATCAGGTCTTATGGTTGCTGTAAATCACCCTAGAACCCAAAACAGTGGGCAATAGCTCATGAAAACGGCCATAAAATGCGAAAACTACGAGTTTGTAGTCAAATCTCTCAAACATGTAACGGGTCTTACGAGCGTTGTAAATCGCCCTAGAAGCTCCCAACAATGGGCAATAGCTCACGAAAACGGCCATACAACATGAAAACTACGAGTTTTTAGTCATATGTCTCAAACATGTAACGGGTCTTATAGGCCATGCAAATCCGCCTGAAATCCAAAAACTATGGGCAATAACTCATGAAAATGGCCATAAAACACGGAAACAACAACTTTTTGATTATAACTCTCAAACATGTAACGGGTCTTATGGTCATTGTAAGTCGCCCTCGAACCCAAAATTGTGGGCAATAACTCATGAAACCGGTCATAAAACGTGAAAACTATGAGTTTTGGTTCCTATCTCTCAAAGATGTATTGGGTCTTACGGTCATTGTAAATTGCCCTAGAACCCAAAAACTGTAGGCAATAACTCATGAAAACGCCCATAAAACATGAAAACGACGAGGTTTTGGTCATAACTCTCAAACATGTATCAGGTCTTACGATCGTTTTAAAATGCTCTAGGACCCAAAACCGTGGGCAATAGCTCATGAAACCGTCCATAAAATGTGAAAACGATGATTTTTTTTGGTATAACTCTCAAACATGTATCAGGTCTTACGACCGTTGTAAACCGCCCTGGAATCCCAAAACTAAGGGAAATAGCTCATGAAAACAACCATAAAACGCTAAAACGATGAGTTTTTGGTCACATCTCTCCAACAGGTATAAGGTCTTACAGTCATTGTAAATCGCCCTGGAACCCCAAAACAGTGGGCAATAGCTCATGAAAATGGCCATAAAACGCGAAAACTACGAGTTTTTAGTCATATCTCTCAAACATGTAACGGGTCTGACATGCCGTTTTCATGCAACCCCAAAAATGTGGGCAATATCTCATGAAAACGGACAGAAAACACGAAAACTTCGACTTTTTAGTCATATCTCTCAAACATGTATCGGTTCTTACTGTCATTATAAATCGCCTTGGAACACCAAAAGAGTGGGCAATAGCACATGAAAACGACCATAAAATGTGAAAACGACGTGTTTCTAGTCATATCTCTCAAACATGTAATGGGTCTTACAGGCCATGCAAATCCGCTTGGAACCCAAAAACTGTGGGCAATAACTCATGAAAATGGCCATAAAACACGGAAAGGACGACTTTTTGGTCATAACTCTCAAACATGTAACAGGTCTTATGGTCATTATAAGTCGCCCTGGAACCCAAAACTATGGACAATAGCTCAGGAAACAGGCCATAAAACGTGAAAACGATCAGTTTTTGGTATAACTCTCAAACATGAATTTGATCTTATGGCCGTTGTAAATCGCCCTAGAACCGCAAAACTAAGGGCAATAGGTCGTGAAAACGTCCATAGAACGCTAAAACGATGAGTTTTTGGTCACATCTCTCAAACATGTATCGGTTCTTACGGTCGTTGTAAATCTCCCTGGAACCCCAAAACAGTGGGCAATATCTCATTAATTTGGCCATAAAACGCGAAAATGACGAGTTTTAGGTCACATCTCTCAAACTTGTATCAGGTCTTATGGGCCATGAAACTCGCCATGGAACCGCAAAAATGTGGGCAATAGCTGATGAAAGAGGCCAGACAACACAAAAACTACAAGTTTTTAGTCATATCTCTCAAACATGTAACAAGTCTTACAGGCCATGCAAACCGCCTGAAATCCAAAAACTATGGGCAATAACTCATGAAAATGGCCATAAAACACGAAAACGATGACTTTTTGGTCATAACTCTCAAACATGTATCTGGTCTTACTGGCCATGCAAATCCACCCGAAACCTAAAAACGGTGGGCAATAACTCATGAAAACGGCCACCAAACACAAAAACGACAAGTTTTTGTTCATAACTCGCAAACATGTATCAGGTCTTAAGGTTGTTGTAAATCACCCTGGACCAAAAAACTGTGGTCAATAGCTCATAAAATGGCCATAAAACGCGAAAACTCCGAGTTTTGGGTCATATCTCTCAAGCATGTATCGGGTCTTACGATCGTTGTAAATTGCCCTGGAACCCCAAAACAGTGGGCAATAGCTCATGAAAATGGCCATAAAACACAAAAACTACGAGTTTTTAGTCATGTCTCTCAAACATGTAACAGGTCTTACAGGCCACGCAAATCCACGTAGAACCCAAAAACCGTGGACAATAACTCACGAAAATGGCCATAAAACAAGAAAACCACGAGTTTTTGGTCATAACTATTAAACATGTATCAGGTCTTATGGTTGCTGTATATCGCCTAGGAACCCAAAACAGTAGGCAATAGCTTATGAAAACGGCCATAAAACGCGAAAACTACGAGTTTTTAGTCAAATCTCTCAAACATGTAACATGTCTTACGGTCGTTGTAAATCACCCTGAAACGCCAAAACAGTGTGCAATATCTCACGAAAACGGCCATAAAACGCGAAAACTACGAGTTTTTAGTCATGTCTTAAACATCTAACTGGTCTTACAAGCCATGCAAATCCGCCTGAAATCCAAAAACTCTGGCCACTAACTCATGAAAATGGCCATAAAACACGGAAACGACAACTTTTTGGTCATAACTCTCAAACATGTAACAGGTCTTATGGTCATTGTAAGTCGCCCTCGAACCCAAAACTGTGGGCAATAGCTCATGAAACCGGGCATAAAGCGTGAAAACTACGAGTTTTGGGTCCTATCTCTCAGACATGTATCGGGTCTTACTCTCGTTGTAAATTGCGCTGGAACCCCAAAACAGTGGACAATAGCTCATGAAAATGGCCATAAAACGCGAAAACTACGATTTTTTAGTCATATGTCTTAAACATGTAACGGGTCTTATAGGCCATGGAAATCCGCCTAGAACCCAAAAACTATAGGCAATAACTCATGAAAACGGCCATAAAACACGAAAACGACGAGTTTTTGGTCATAACTCTGAAACATGTATCGGGTCTTATGATCGTTGCAAATCGTCCTGGAACCCCAAAACTAAGGGCAATGGCTCATGAAAACAGCCATAAAACGCGAAAACGACAAGTTTTTGGTCATATCTCTCAAACATGTATCGGGTCTTCTTGGCCATGAAAATCACTATGGAACCCCAAAAATGTGGGCAATAGCTCATGAAAACGGCAAGAAAACACGAAAACGACGACTTTTTGGTCATAACTCTCAAACATGTATCGGGTCTTAAGGTCGTTGTAAATCGCCCAGGAACCCCAAAACTGTGGGCAATAGCTCATGAAAACAATCATAAAATGCGAAAACGACGAGTTTCTGGTCATATCTCTTAAACTTGTAGCGGGTCTTACAGACCATGCAAATCCGAATGGAACCCAAAAACTGTGGGCAGTAACTCATGAAAAGGTCCATAAAACACGAAAACGACGAGTTTTTGTTCAGAACTCTCGAACATGTATTGGGTCTTAAGGTTGCTGTAAATCGCCCTGGAACCCCAAAATAGTGGGCAATAGCTCATGAAAACGGCCATAAAACGCGAAAACAACGAATTTTGGGTCATATCTCTCGAACATGTATCGGGTCTTATGCTCATTGTAAATCGCTCTGAAACCCCCAAACAGTGGTCAATAGCTCATGAAAACGACCATAAAACACTAAAACTACAAGTTTTTAGTCTTATGTCTCAAACATGTAACAGGTCTTACAGGCCATGCAAATCCGCCTGAAATCCAAAAACTATGGGCATTAACTCATGAAAATGTACATAAAACACGAAAACGACGACTTTTTGGTCATAACTCTCAAACATGTAACGCGTCTTATGGTCATTGTAAGTCGCACTGGAACCAAAACTGTGGGCAATATCTAATGAAACCGGCCATAAAACGTAAGAAGGATGAGTTTTTTCTATAACTGTCAAACATGTATCGGGTCTTACGGCCGTTGTAAATCTCCCTAGAACCCCAAAACTAAGGTAATAGCTCATGAAAATGGCCATAAATTACTAAAATGACGAGTGTTTGGTCACATCTCTCAAACATGTATCGGTTTTTATGGTAGCTGTAAATCGCCCTAGAACCCCAAAACAGTTGGCAGTAGCTCATGAATTTGGCCATAAAACACGAAAACGACGAGTTTTTTGTCATATGTCTCAAACATTTCTTACTGGCCATGCAAATCCACTTGGAACCCCAAAACGGTGGGCAATAATGCACGAAAATGGCCATCAAACACGAAAACGACAAGTTTTTGTTCCTAACTCTCAAACATGTATCGGGTCTTAAGGTTGCTGTAAAGCGCCCTGGAACCATAAACCTGTGAGCAATAGCTCATGAAAACGGCCATAAAACGCAAAATCTCCTAGTTTTTGTTCATATCTCTCAAACATGTATCGGGTTATACGATCGTTGTAATTCGCCCTAGAACCCCAAAACAGTGCGCAATAGCTCATAAAAATGGCCATAAACGAGAAAAATACGAGTTTTTAGTCATATCTCTCAAACATGTAATGAGTCTTACATGTCGTTTTCATGGAACCCCAAATATGTGGTCAATAGCTCATGAAAACGGAGCGAAAACGACGAGTTTTTAGTCATATCTCTCAAACATGTATTGGGTCTTACGGTCGTTGTAATCACCCTGGAACACCAAAAGAGTGGGCAATAGCACATGGAAACGACCATAAAACGTGAAAACGACGTGTTTCTGGTCATATCTCCCAAACATGTAAAGGGTCTTACAGGCCATGCAAATCCGCTTAGAACCCAAAAACTATGGGCAATAACTAATGAAAATGGCCATAAAACACGGAAACGACGAATTCTTGGTCATAACTATCAAACATGTAATGGGTCTTATGATCATTGTAAGTCACCTTGGAACCCAAAACTATGGGCAATATATTATGAAACCGACCATAAAACGTGAAAATGATCAGTTTTTGGTATAGCTCTCAAACATTTATTGGATCTTATGGCCGTTGTAAATCGCCCTAGAACCGCAAAACTAAGGGTAATAGGTCATGAATACAACCATAGAACGCTAAAACGACAAGTTTTTGTTCACATCTCTCAAACATGTATTGGTTCTTAAGGTCGTTGTAAATCTCCCTGGAACCCCAAAACAGTGGGCAATAACTTAAGAATTTGGCCATAAAACGTGAAAATGACGAGTTTTTGGTCACATCTCTCAAACTTGTATCGGGTCTTATGGGCCATGAAACTCGCCATGGAACCGCAAAAATGTGGGCAATAGCTGATGAAAAAGGCCAGAAAACACAAAAACTACAAGTTTTTAGTCATACTCTCAAACATGTAACAGGTCTTACAGGCCATGCAAATTCGCCTCGAAACCAAAAACTGTGTGCAATAATTCATGAAAACGGCCATCAAACACGAAAACGACAAGTTTTTGTTCATAACTCTCAAACATGTATCAGGTCTTAAGGTTGTTGTAAATTGCCCCGGACCATTAAACTATGGGCAATAACTCATGGAAATGGCCATAAAACGCGAATAAATCCGAGTTTTGGGTCATATCTCTCAAACATGTATCGGGTCTTACGATCGTTGTAAATCTCCCTAGAACCCCAAAATAGTGGGCAACAGCTCATGAAAATGGCCAGAAAACACAAAAACTACAAGTTTTTAGTCATATCTCTCAAACATGTAACATGTCTTACATGCCATGCAAATCCGCCTCGAAACCAAAAACTGTGTGCAATAATTCATGAAAATGGCCATAAAACATGAACACGATGAGTTTTTGGTCATAACTCTCAAACATGTATCTGGTCTTACTGGCCATGCAAATCTACCTGGAACCTAAAAACGGTGGGCAATAACTCATGAAAACGGCCATCAAACACGAAAACGGCAAGTTTTTGTATATAACTCTCAAACATGTATCGGGTCTTAATTTGCTGTAAATCGCCCTAGACCATTAAACTATGGGCAATAGCTCATTAATACGGCCATAAAACGCGAAAACTCCGAGTTTTGGGTCATATCTCTCAAACATGTATCAGGTCTTACGATCGTTGTAAATCGCACTAGAACCCCAAAACAATGGGCAATATCTCATGAAAATGGCCATAAAACGCGAAAACTACGAGTTTTTAGTCATGTATCTCAAACATGTAACAGGTCTTACAGGCCCTGCAAATCAACCTGGAAACCAAAAACCATGGACAATAACTCATGAAAATGGCCATAAAACAAGAAAACAACGAGTTTTTGGTCATAACTCTTAAACATGTATCAGGTCTTATGGTTGCTGTAAATCGCCCTGGAACCCAAAACAGTGGGCAATAGCTCAACAAAACAGCCATAAAACACGAAAACTACGAGTTTTTAGTCAAATCTCTCAAACATGTAATGGGTCTTACGGTCGTTGTAAATCGCCCTGGAACCCCAAAACACTGGGCAATAGCTCACGAAAACGGCCATAAAATGCCAAAACTATGAGTTTTTAGTCATATGTCTCGAACATATAACGGGTCTTACAGGCTATGCAAATCCGCCTGAAATCCAAAAACTATGGGAAATAACCCATGAAAATGGCCATAAAACACGGAAACGACAACTTTTTGGTCATAACTCTCAAACATCTAACGAGTCTTATGGTCATTGTAAGTCGCCTCAAACCTAAAACTATGGGCAATAGATCATGAAACCGGCCATAAAATGTGAAAACTACGAGTTTTGGGTCCTATCTCTCACACATGTATCGGGTGTTACGGTCGTTGTAAATTGCCCTGGAACCCCAAAACAATGGGCAATAGCTCATGAAAACGGCCATAAAACGCGAAAACTACGAGTTTTTCGTCATATCTCTCAAACATGTAACGGGTATTATAGGCCATGCAAATCTCCTTAAAACCCAAAACTGTAGGCAATAACTCATGAAAACGGCCATAAAACACGAAAACGACGAGTTTTTGGTCATAACTCTCAAACATGTATCAGGTCTTATGATCGTTTTAAGTCGCTCTAGAACCCAAAACTATGGGCAATAGCTTATGAAACCGACCATAAAACGTGAAAACGATAATTTTTTTTGGTATAACTCTCAAACATGTATGGGTCTTACGGTCGTTGTAAATCGCCCTGGAACCGCAAAACTAAGGGCAATGGCTCATGAAAACTGCCATAAAATGCTAAAACGACGAGTTTTTGGTTACATCTCTCCAACATGTATCGGGTCATACGGTCATTGTAAATCGCCCTGGAATCCCAAAACAGTAGGCAATAGCTCAAGATTTTGGCCATCAAACGCGAAAACAACAAGTTTTTGGTCATATCTCTGAAACTTGTATCGGGTCTTATGGGCCTTGAAAATCACTATGGAACCCCAAAAATGTGTGCAATAGGTCATGAAAACGGCTAGAGAACACGAAAACGACGAGTTTTTGATCATAACTCTCAAATATGTATCAGGTCTTAAGGTCGTTGTAAATCGCCCTCGAACCCCAAAAATGTGGGCAATAGCTCATGAAAACGATCATAAAATACGAAAACGACGATTTTCTATTCATATCTCTTAAACTTGTAACGGGTCTTACAGGCCATGCAAATCTGAATGGAACCCAAAAACTATGGGCAATAGCTCATGAAAGGTCCATAAAACACGAAAACGACGAGTTTTTGTTCATAACTCTCGAACATGTATTGGGTCTTAAGGTTGCTATAAATCGCCCTGGAACCCCAAAATAGTGGGCAATAGCTCATGAAAACGATCATAAAACGCGAAAACTATGAGTTTTGAGTCATATCTCTCGAACATGTATCGGGTCTTATGCTCATTGTAAATCGCCGTGGAACCCCAAAACAATGGGCAAAGCTTATGAAAACGCGAAAACTACGAGTTTTTAGTCATATCTCTCAAGCATGTAACGGGTCTTACAGGCCATGCAAATACGCCTGAAATCCAAAAACTATAGGAAATAACTCATGAAAATGGCCATAAAACACGAAAACGACGACTTTTTGGTCATAACTCTCAAACATGTAACTGGTCTTATGGTCATTGTAAGTCGCCCTCGAACCTAAAACTATGGGCAATAGCTCATGAAACCGGCCATAAAACAAGTTTTGGGTCCTATCTCTCACACATGTATCGGGTGTTACGGTCGTTGTAAATTGCCCTGGAACCCCAAAACAATGGGCAATAGCTCATAAAATGGCCATAAAACGCGAAAACTACGAGTTTTTCGTCATATCTCTCAAACATGTTACGGGTCTTATAGGCCATGCATGTCCGCCTAGAACCCAAAACTGCAGGCAATAACTCATGAAAACGGCCATAAAACACGAAAACGACGAGTTTTTGGTCATAACTCTCAAACATGTATCGGGTCTTACGATCGTTTTAAGTCGCTCTAGAACCCAAACCTATGGGCAATAGCTCATGAAATTGGCCATAAAACATGAAAACGATGATTTTTTGGTATAACTCTCAAACATGTATCGGGTCTTACGGTCGTTGTAAATCGCCCTGGAACCCCAAAATTAAGGGCAATGGCTCATGAAAACAGCCATAAAATGCTAAAACGACGAGTTTTTGGTTACATCTCTCCAACATGTATTGGGTCTTACAGTCATTGTAAATCGCCCTAGAACCCCAAAATAGTTGGCAATAGCTCAAGAATTGGGCCATAAAACGCGAAAACGACAAGTTTTTGGTCATAACTCTCAAACTTGTATGGGTCTTATGGGCCATGAAAATCGCTATGGAACCCCAAAAATGTGGGCAATAGCTCATGAAAACGGCTAGAAAACACAAAAACGACGATTTTTTGGTCATTACTCTCAAACATGTATCGGGTCTTAAGGTCATTGTAAATCGCCCTGGAACCCCGAAACTGTGGGAAATAGCTCATCCAAACGATCATAAAATGCGAAAACGACGAGTTTCTATTCATATCTCTTAAACTTGTAACGGGTCTTACAGGCCATGCAAATCCGAATGGAACCCAAAAACTATGGGCAATAAGTCATGAAAAGGTCCATAAAACACGAAAACAACGAGTTTTTGTTCATAACTCTCGAACATGTATTGGGTCTTAAGGTTGCTGTAAATCGCCCTGGAACCCCAAAATAGTGGGCAATAGCTCATGAAAACGGCCATAAAACGCGAAAACTACGAGTTTTGGGTCAAATCTCTTGAACATGTATCGGGTCTTATGCTCATTGTAAATCGCCCTGGAACCCCAAAACAGTGGGCAATAGCTCATGAAAACAGCCATAAAACGTGAAAACTACGAGTTTTTAGTCATATCTCTCAAAACATGTAACGGGTCTTACAAGCCATGCAAATCTGCCTGAAATCCAAAAACTATGGGCAATAACTCATGAAAATGGCCATAAAACATGAAAACAACGACTTTTTGGTCATAACTCTCAAACATGTAACGAGTCTTATGGTCAT